>CM062808.1:464949412-465550245 GCA_031772625.1 Pinus tabuliformis | reverse complement strand
TTATTATATTTTTTGTACTTGACGTATCCTTGTCGTATCCAAATCCTAGATTTTAAAAAATTTAGTGAATCCAGATCCAAATTCGTATCTGTCACCGAATCCTGGTAACCTAGCTCTTATCCTTATTATTGGTGGAAAATCATTATAGAGCCCCTAGGGCGTACTTAGCCTAAGTTAATCCCTAAGATCTACTACGGAAGCCTCCCTCCTATTAGATATTCATCCTTACTTAAACATGAGGTGATAGTGATGACACTCATTACTGCACTTAGTGTAGGTTACCTAGCGAGGCTTTGCACTAGGGTGCTAGATTTTATTGTAACATGAAGCATTTACCAAAAATATTTGTGCTTAGGAGAACCTTTCGAACTTTGAGAGGCTTTGGGATGACTATATCAAGGAGGAGACTCGGATAGAGTCAAAGCACAGCAAGAAGGGTGGTGATGAGAACTTAGCTCGATTTGGACAATGAAATAAGGAAAGAGGTAAAAGACTCAACAAGGGTAAGGGAAAGAGTGAGGAGTTAACCTCACAGCTAGGAAAGGACTTGAATAAAATCAACCGCTTCGTTTTGTCATAAGCACGGTCATAGTGTCAAGAGAAGGGTAAAGGGAAGTAGCAGCAAAAGCATGTAGCAGTCTCTACAAGAACCCAAATGAACAAGTTCTATGGCAAGTTCAAGAAAGATTTCTCCATGTTATCATGCCTTTCTACCAATGTGATTTTGAAGGATGTATTATATGTGGGCAATTATATGACATCAGCTAGGTAATGGTTTTCTAGTCTGAAGAAGCAGAACTCAGGAGTACCAATTGATTTTGGTGATGATGCCAAGTACCAAATAGCAAAAGTTGGTACTATTCCTTTCTAGCACAAGTAAGGTAATTCCTTGGATTTTGATAATGTCTTGTTTGTTGCAGGTCTTAGGAAGAATATGGTTTCAATTTTAGTCATGGACAATAAGGGCTTTGCAATTGAGTTCAAGAACCAACAAGTCCCAATGAAGCTGAAAGATTCTAACCCAGTTAAAGCTCATCAGATAATAGGGGTTAGAGAAGGTACTTTGTACAAGTTGCAGGGTGAACTTGTTCAAGCACTGGTGCATAATAGTGACAACTTGTGTGAGTTGTGGCAGACGAGAATGGGGCCCCCCCTGCATCACAAGGCATTGCCTATTCTGAGGGAGATAGTCACAAGTCTTCCAAAGTTTAGTATTAAGCAGCATGGTGTATGCAAGGGCTGCCTACTTTCCCAAGCCAGGCATAGGTCTAAGGGGATTCTAGACCTAATACATTCATATTTTTGTGGACTGATGTCAGTAGCATCGATAACAAGAAGCATGTATCATGTCTCACTATTTATTTCTAGCTATTCTGTGATTGATTCTATGGCCTGAATTTAATTTCAACATTAATTAAATTCCATGAATTACTTGTTTAATTGAGATCATAGGGTCATTAGTCACCTATGGCTTGGAATTTTCACATAAATGCATTGAAAAAATGAAGAGGATGGATGAAATTATAAGGAGCAATATTGCCAAGAAAATCACTAAATCGGGTTATATGCATAACTAAACATAAATAAATGGAAAGATAAGAGGAAAAAAGGATGCAACATTTTCAAAAAGTAAACCAGAACCAAAATGAGAAATCAAAGACAATTTAAAAGACATTCAAAAATGTAAAACTGCCTATCTGTCGAGAAAGGCAGACATAAGTCAAAAACAGATTCCACAAAATGCACAGAGAATCCAAGGAAAAAGCATACTGTATTACCTCAATCGAAATAACCTTTGGCGTAACAGTAAAGACATCCTCATCATGACCACGTTCCTCTGTGATTTCTGATCATGGAAAAAATATGGTTTGATAAAGATGAGGATGCTAAGACTTCAAGATGGTACTCATAAATGCTTATTACATATTGCCATGCATAACACTTATGCTAGTGAGATATGAAATGTACTTTGCAGTGATAATTTTATATCTGCACTAGCATATCCTTGTCTTCTTTCTTCAAATGATTTTGTTAGTCTTGCTGAAACCTGCAAATGCCAATCCAACTTAGAAGTGAGAAAAAATGAGTACTAAACTGGATAATAATAACAAAATATGGTATGGCACAGAATCCAGTCACTGACTGCATCCAATTTTGCTAAGTCAGAACAGTTCTCATGATCAACTAGCTAAGGTCAGCAAGCTAATGTAAAGGATTTACGACAGAGATATACATGTTTAAACAAATTTAAGAGTGGGAAACATGGTAGAAGGTATCAATATTTTTGGGAGCTTTGCTATGTGACAAAGAACAACAAACAATAAGAGTTTATATCAAAAGAATGCCAATCCTAACTGTTGAGGCAAAGACATTTAGTTTGGTTTATGATGTCAAATTTGTAATGTGCATATTACATGCCATATTTAATTTCAGGACTATTAAATTACCTATGTTTTCTGGTTGGCAGACAAAACTCAGAGCCACACACTGGCCTTGTTAATCTCCAAACTTGTTCTATCCCATGCTCCCTTTTACTTATACCTACCAATATATATATATATATATATATATCACTTTCTCATTGAATGTCCCTGTGGTTTTTGTCCGTTCTTAATGTCAATACTTCGTCAATGTTGTTAATGTTCCTGTCTCTGTTTTGAAACCAAATGAAAGAAGTAAGAGCAGTACATTAATAACGATATTTCAAATTTGAATGCTTTACGGAAAAGAATTCAAGGGCTAAAAATCAAAAACTAAAGCATGTATACAATCACAAAAGCAGAAAATTGCTATAGGTGCAAAACCAACAGAATTGAAATGGTACAGATTTTTTTAACGATTTTATGAAACAAATATATAAATGTTAGATTTTGGCCTAGACCTACATAATTTGCATTGATTTCAGTTTTGTTGAAGATGGAAGATATCATCATGAGATATGCAACTGCCCATCCTATGCAGGTTGCAGGCTAAATTCAGCTTTGAATCAGATAAATAAGTTAAAAAAAAAAGAGCCATTATAATGTCTTGGCCTCCATGCTTTTATTGTTCTTAAATCCTTGCACCTTGCCACTATATACAATCACAGTTTGTGTGAAACGAATTTCGTCTTGAGAACATGCACACAGTGCAAAGTGTGCTCCCACTTACTTGCACAATGTCTCTGTATAGATATATAACTACTGGTTGTTTTGCTTTCAAGATATATTTCAAAGCTTGTTCCAATAATCTTATTAAATGTGAAGATTTGTTAATTTTTCTCATCTCTCTTGACTTTCTTTACTGTGTTTAATCAATTCATTCATGACATGATAACATATTATTATGTATTCTCACGATTGCCATCTTTTTTAAAATATCAAAAGACTAAAGTCTCAATGAACCTTAAGGATAAGTCTTGTTGCCTTCTAAATCTGCACCTGTGAAATACCAACATCCAAATAATGATGCAAGCCTAGGTCAACTTCCTAGAAATCCTACCCACCTGTAATGTCCCCAATTATTGAGTTACTATCTGAGGAGGTTAGCAGAAACTCTAGGGGTTGTGCCAGCAGTCTTAGGAGATGTGGGTGGAGTGGGACCCACACTCAAGTGGGGGCCACAAGGAGGCCATGCGCACCACTAGACAGAGAGTTGCGATTTTGGGAGGCAATGTGGAGGCCACCAAGGAGGCAATGTGCACCAATTGAGAGGGAGTGTGATTTTGGAGGCAAAGTGGGGGCCACCAAGGACAGCATATGGGGCCAAGCTTATTAAAAGACAAGGAGGTGTTAATTTTCCAATGTCCTATGCTGTAACAATCACTTAGACAATTTCTTCTTTCAATAGCAATCACTTTATCCAATTATCTTCAATCTTCCAATAACAGTAAGAAATTGTAGATAAAACATTAAACCAAATGCACAATAGAAGACAGCCAAGAACAATAGACAAAGATGTGGTCAAAGACCAAGGACAAAACCCAACAAGGGGGAAACCCTTTCCAAATTATTCCATTAGATTGTCATCAAATGTTCAAGAGAGATACATAGTACATGTACATCAATAACAAGTCAAGGGTCAATGCCTTGACCAATCAAGTCAAAACCAATATCCAATCAAATATGAGCATGAAAGTCAAATCTGGTCAAACTTCAATTCTGCAATTCCAGTCAAACTCAACAGCAGTCAATGTAGCACAACCAGTCCATGGTCAATGGTCAAATCAGCCTCAAAGAGTTCAGTCAACCAGTCAAACAATGTGGCCTCCTTCCCTCAGTCAAACTCGGTCAAAAAAGTCACAAAATCTGCCTTCAAAACTTTGGTCAAAGTCAAAGTAAATGTGTAGTCAAAGCTGCCTCAAACCTGCAGTCAATGGTGGTCAAAGTGCCCAGAAAGTTTTGGTCTATCTCTCTTTGAATTCGGCCTCCAAGAACAGATCCAAAATCAGTCAAACCAAGACAAAGTCTCCCTAAGACAATGCTGGTTAAAGATAGCCAAAACAAAAAAGTCAACACAGTGAAATCAGATTGACTCTCTTTCCTTCGCACGTGTGAACTCGGACCCTACAATTTCAGACCAAATCAAACCAAGAGACGAAGAGATGAATATGTGATGATGCCTCCAAGTGATGCCAAGTGATGTCTATTTATGTGGTCTTGGGGGTCGAATTTTCTCTTCCAGACCGACTTGAACTTTTTGTGTTGTCATGGTTCCACATTCAAAATAATATTTTCCCATGTGTAAATCAATACTTCCAAGGGCTAGTAGGGTCTCCTAAGGGTGAGAAGGGCTTCCCCAAGAAGGGAATCACTGAGCTACCAAATTTCAACACTTACTCTCAACTAGGTAGGAATTACTGACTACATCATAAGTCTCATCTCGGATGTCTCGTCATCATCATCGTTGTATCATATCATATCTTGTCTTTGCTCATCTCTAGTCATCTGCTGAGCACTCTTGATCTAAAGAAGAAAAATCATCATAGCGGAGATAAATCTAGTGTTCCACGGGGACGCGTCCCCTAGGGTCGGGTGTGCGCACCCCATGCACTCGGGTCGGGGGGACGTCTGGGGAAACGTTTCCCCACGTCCCCCTTTTGGGGAGACGCGGGGAGGACGTTTCCCCAGTGTGGGGGACGCGACTCCCCAAAAGGGGGACGCTTGGACGTCCACCCTCAAAATGGTCTATGCGCACAGGGAACACCTAGTATTTGACCATATTTCCCTACTAATGCTATGCAATTCATGGTAATGTTAAATTCTTAAAGTAAAAGTGACTCATTTTCATCCTTTTACTTAAATTTTTAACATAACCATGAAATGACTCAAGATGTTTGAGAGCAGTTCCGGCCTAATTGGATTTAATATGGAGAAAGTAGAATTTTAGATCTCACTCAAAATCCAGCAGACTTAACAGTTTTTCACGAATTCAGGATTTGATGGATTGCAATGTTTCCATTGCATTTTGTCATGTACAAGGGTATGGAATTAGTCTTTAATCAAGAGCACCAAGCCCTCTGTGTACTTTAGAGTGACTTTTAGACTCGTCACTCCATTGTTTTTTAGTTTTAGTTATATCAATTTAATATTTCAGTCTTTGGATTTCAGTATCTATTATAGTCTATTTTGCTTAGTACTAATTAGATTCTAGAATGATAAATGATGAAAGCATAAATGATTCTATTTATGCTTTCACTATTGAATCATGAATTTGAAATATATATATATATATATATATATATATATATATATATACATATTAAAAAGGAAAAAAATTATATACCCCGACGTCCCCCCTAAATTTCAATAAAATTTGAGGGTACTCCCACATGTCCCCCTTGTGTGTCTCCCCGCACCCGCGTCTCCTTGTCCCGGAGTCTTGGTAGAACATTGGATAAATTTGCCACCCTATATCCAATGACAATAAGAGAGATACAACTTACCATAAGGGGTAAGGATCACACACACCTATTGTTTATTGATCTTCCCACCTTGACCCTCAAGAGTCAAGTGGTAGAATCCTTGCATCCTGACGACAGATACCACTTGTCATAAATGACAAGAATCAGACAGGTCCCAAATCTCCTCACCCATTGGCCAGATGGGTGGTGATCCCAACAAGCCCAGCTTATGGGTAGCATGCATATTGGGGTATACTCGATCAAGTCTCAAACTCGAGAATAGGCAACATATACTACTTGCTATGGGTGGCAAGGATCAGACATGCCTAGGGAACAGATACAACTTGCCATGAGTGACAAGGATCAGAAATCCCTTGGGAACAAATAAAACTTGCCATGGGTGACAAGGATCAGACATCCCTCCAATAACAATAGAGGAGTAGGGGACAGTGTAATATTCCTAATTGGAATTTAACAGCGAATACCAAGCAATGGACTAGGAACAATAAATAAACTGGAACTCATACACAATTAAAACACCAAAATGTCCAACAATGCAATCTAAGACATTTTTTTAATTTTATGATAAAAGAGTACATAAAATGAGCTGAAATTTTGTAACCTGGGCTTGTTATGCAAGCTAAGGAGAACCCCCAACAAGTGTGAATTGCCCAATCTGGCCAGAGAACACCCCACAATTTTGATACTACTGAATTATGCCCAAATCTACCATAGGGAAGTTCTCCCAGCTCTGGCTAAATTCTCCACTGAGAAATACCTCCTATCTTCAGCTCTTATCTCTCCCAACTCCACTTCTTTAAACCCTTGCGCAACACTTGGTCAAATAGCTTTTGTGCCCCTACCAAAAGATAGAAAAATCAACCCAGGTAATAACCTCCAATCCAGCCTGGGACAGTGTAATATTCCTAATTGGAATTTAACAGCGAATACCAAGCAATGGACTAGGAACAATAAATAAACTAGAACTCATACACAATTAAAACACCAAAATGTCCAACAACGCAATCTAAGACATTTTTTTAATTTTATGATAAAAGAGTACATAAAATGAGCTGAAATTTTGGAACCTGGGCTTGTTATGCAAGCTAAGGAGAACCCCCAACAAGTGTGAATTGCCCAATCCGGCCAGAGAACACCCCACAGTTTTGATACTACTGAATTATGCCCAAATCTACCATAGGGAAGTTCTCCCAGCTCTGGCTAAATTATCCATTGAGAAATACCTCCTATCTTCAGCTCTTATCTCTCCCGACTCCACTTCTTTAAACCCTTGCGCAACACTTGGTCAAATAGCTTTTATGCCCCTACCAAAAGATAGAAAAATCAACCCAGGTAATAACCTCCAATCCAGCCTGGCGAATCATTGTCCAAACTCCAGTCTAACAATAAGAAAATTCCCTGCAAAAGCCCAGAGCCTCTAACTTACGCATGCTCCCACAATGTGCTCCACAAAAATACCTCTGCATTCGAGAAATGTGCATTGCTGAGTAAACTACAGCAATGATGTCCAATGGAAGCTTTGAATTGAGCTCCCCAAATTGCCTCACTAGGGAGACACTCGAAGTTCTCCGAAATGAGGGTGGAATTCTAGCTCATAAATTCCTTGCGCTGAATAACACAGGTTATCTTGGCTAAGCAGCTCAAGAGAACTAGTGGTAAATTGTCAAATAATCAAAAGATACCAAATGGAGGCCTCCAAGCTCTATTTATAATTGCTAGCCCTCTCCCTTGGCGGTCCCCACCTTCCACTAATAAAATATTACTTTGCCATCATTCTTCATTAAAATAACGATTTGTATGTTTCTCCCACAAATTAATATTTTCTCCTTTTTATTTAATATCACCAAAAATTGGCAAAACTCCTCAATGAATTTTGCACTCACAAAAATTGAGAGCATTACAGTCCTCCCCGCCAAAAATTGCTTGTCCTCAAGCAATATCCTATTGCTCCAAACATTGGCCTAGCCAATGACAGGGTCCCAAATGTGCCATTCAACCACTCCTCGCTGTTGAACATCCTGCCATACTAGTGACACTCCCAATGTCAACAGCGAATCACTAGAACCCAATGGAAGATTTGAATGATCTCCCCCTATAGAAACCAGCTCACACCTGAGGGTAGCTAAACCGCCAAATCCTATTATACCTAGATCTCATGCTAGGCTCAGAAGGGTGCCACCATGTTAATGCTGTGCCACTTTGACTACGACAAACTTCCCATCATGCTCAGACTGTATCCTCCCCTCCTGAAACTTGATGGTGGAATATCTATAAAGGCCAAGCTTATCCTGCCCAGGCATCTACATGATATCAATGTCTACCCAACCACTATCAATCTCAATCCTGGGCAGCAACAGGATAAATATACCTCGCCATACAATGGAGGTTTCATCGTTCTCCCATGCGTCACACCCAAGGTGAACTAGATCACCCTATCCCATGATCCTGCTCATCATAGAATGGAGTGTCCTATCAATCAACTGGATCCCTGGATCCCATAGCCATACTAGAGATACACAAGTCCCAAACCTCCCTGCCTGCAATTGTGACTTACTGCTACCTATTGGGACCCCTCTGTGCCCTATATGTATCTAATAGATGGAACCCAAATATTAAGAATTTGTCCCACGCATGCCAATCTACCTTGCTCCTACTGGACCACACAGTTAAATCCGTTATCCTACCTCCTTAAAGCGCACCTAGATACTGCCTGGAGTCTAAACATTTACCTGTAGACAAGGTCTACCATACACTACACCTCATGCTCATATAATGCCTCACACTGTCTCGCCGAAACTGCATCATGTAGCTCCCTCGCAATCACCTCCCTGAGTGTGAGCCCAGGGGTGGAACATCACTGGATGACTGATTTTTTCTGCTTTTCTTGGCTGGCCATCGGCCAGGCCAAGAAAAGCAGAAAAAATCAGTGATACAGAACTATTTTTAACGAAATGAACAATACGATTGACTGGATTTTTCTTTATCCAACTGAATAATCGCAATATTCATTATATTGCGGATCTTGGAGAGATGGCTGAGCGGACCAAAGCGGCGGATTGCTAATCCGTAGTATGGATCATCCGTACCGAGGGTTCGAATCCCTCTCTCTCCGTTCGTCCACTATTGATCCTGAAAACGAATAACCCCGAATCTTTCTATGCTACCTTGGCAGTAAACCACACCATCCCTAAGCCTATATCTGTCATCTCATGCACCCACCAAATGTCTCAACTAGAGAGTCTCCCTCCTTCCCACGACACATTGTGTCTCATCCAACGCCTAGGGTGAGCCTCCCATGTCTTGATGTCTGTATTGAGAGCATCAAGGGGTAGCAACCAAATGCTCTACGACTATAAGCAATACTGGAGAGTGATGGATGGGTAAGTCCCCAAGGGTATGATGAAGAGTCTGGAGGGATACTGAAGAGTAATCTTATGGGTGTCCCTCTTTTTACCTCCAATCCGTTGATAACTCAATCGATGACCTGTCTCCGTTGAACATGACGTCCCCAGATGCTCAACAACGTCCTCATCGATCCTAGGTGAGTTGCACCCAATGGTATCCCTAATGTCCCTGTCCATAAGTCTCCTTGGAGGCAACGCTCCAAGAGTCCATTGTGCCGCACCATATGCCACTGCATACCACCAAGTATCCCCACACTCCTTGGCATGCCATTGTACATCGTGACCTGTCCGTGTACACCACTGGATACCCCTTTCTACTATTATACCATCTTGTATCGTCTTGTGTCTTGCATCTGTCACTGTACTTGTCACTCCCCGCATGTACTCAATGCGATGTGAGACGCTCCTCCTACTCCACAACACAAATCCAACACACTACGGCACTCCTCCATGCACCTCTGTGCTCCTCTGCAGAACACTTAACTCTGTTTAGACGACTCTGTGCACCACTGGACCCCTACGCCAACTACCACACCACCTTGCATCCTCGACCATCCCACATGTGTCAATGCATCCACTGCTCTGCTAGTGAATCCACCATGATGTGGGTTACACCTCCTCAACTGCCCTAGTAGACCTAAGCGACCTAGCCTCAGTAGCTCCTACATCCAATATGCCAATAAGAGAGCATTGTCTCCATATAATGCCTTGTCTGATAGCTTGTTAATGCCACCTCCTCCGAACAGCCCATGCCAAAGTATGTTGAACATCCTATGGTCCCATGCATGCCCAACATCACCGGACAACCCACGGAGTCTGTCAGCCCCCCTGTCAATCCAACCTGACACTAGTGTTGATGGAAATTTGAAAGTCTGTGGGAGTTCGGTCATCGGACCTATCACACTGCTAATACCATCACTAACCAAGCCCATGTTGTGACAAGGATTCCCACCTGGATCCCAACAACAATCTAGCCTTCATACTCCTCTAGTAATCCACAATCTCTGATAAAATGCGGCCATGGATGTAGCCAACCACCTAACTTGCTCCCTCAGGTACTAGCTCAGTACCTCTCGCCATCCAATCCCAAAGGAGGGATCAAATGTACAATCTCCTATGTACATGACAAGCCCTCCATGTTAACGTTGTGCCATACTCAACTCAAGTCGCTAGCTGCTGCGAACCTAGTCATCCCCTATGATCTGTTTAGAAAACTCTGCCTTTCTCCATCCAATGCATAAGGGTGAGATAATATAGTTGTGGACCCCGTCAAAATGCCTCTAAAGTAAACTGTGGTGGAATCCCATCATGTGCTTTGCGCGTTGCCTCTCGTCAATGTCTAGTCCTAAGGATGGTTACGCATCCTCCTCCATCACTATCTCAAATTGAGCCTCCAACTGCTCCTCCACCAACAACCCATCATATAAAACATCCTCACCAGTCAGTTGTAGGTGACTGTCGTCTCGAAGCTCTGTAATAGATTTGGATGCCTCTATACCTATCGGCTCCTCATCAACGGTGGAGATGTCTCTCGGCACCTCATCAACCTATGGTGTGTTGCTATCACCTAAAAACTCGATCACAACACTGGGACCTCATCAACTATTGGCATCTCATCAACGGGTGTATGCTCAATTATCATCTCCTTGCCAACCATGGCCCCTTCAACTACTTTTTCATCTTTTTCCTTGATCCTCCTCACCATCCTTACATAATTCCACTGAATTCCCACTGATTTGTGCATGTCTGTTAGTTCACAGAACTCCCAAAAGGAGAGGGACGCTTGAATTTCATGCCCCAATGATTGGTATGTCTTCCAATTTACTGCCAATAACTCCACATCAGTTGCAATCATGTCTTGCCATCTTGATGCATCATCCATAATTTTGGGCATAATGGATTTGTTGTATAATTGAGAACGGTCTTGATTCCCAATTATGGTATGAAGCAGTTGCTTCCCACCATCAATCATCATTTGTTGCATCCTAATCATCTTATTCAAGGTTACTGCCATGTTGTTTGATTTCAACCTTTCTTTGGATCCCATGATTTCTTAGTTTTTTATTCTGGTCTTGTCATCAGTTGGCTTAAGTCATGGCTTTAATACCACAACTAGCCAAGATCATGGCTTTAATGCCACTATAATATTCCTAATTGGAATTTAACAGCTAATACCAGGCAATGGACTAAGAACAATAAATAAACTGGAACTCATACACAATTAAAACATCAAAATGTCCAACAACACAATCTGAGCCATTTTATTAATTTTATGATAAAATGGTACATAAATTGAGCTGAAATTTTGGAACCCTGGGCTTGCTATGCAAGTTGAGTAGAACTTGGTAAAATGCCCCGAACCCAAGTGGTAGAAATGGTCCCGAAGTGATCTGTGCACTATCCAGAAATAATCTACTATTTGTTGGCTAGAATGTTGATATTAGGGTTGAATACTCCTCAGAACGCTCTAAAAATTTAGCTCTGAACTCCTCTCCCAAAACCCAGAAAAACCCAGAAATGTGTTGGAAATACTGAGAGGGGAGGTGAATCAGTGTTCCTTAGCAGTTAACACTTTTAAATCTTTTCAGAGCATTAGTTAATCTTCAATTATTATTATTGTTTATGCAGTAATAACAGTAAATAAAAGAACACAGTAGACACAAGAATTTTAGGTGGAAAACCCCCTCAGGTTCAAAAACCACCGAACGCTTTTCTAAAAAATTCTTTAATCGTCAACCCCAACTGAAATAAAAGCACAACTTCCTAGAATTCTAGAAAAGCATTCTTCTCCAGCTCCCACTGAAAGGACACCTCAATGCCCTGGTTTCTTCAGTAGTCAACTGAATGGATGCCCCAACATCCTAGACCAACCTACCACCTTGAAGTGTTCTATTAAATTGGCAACTAGGGCCAAACTTCATGTGCGTCATCTTATTCATGGCTAATAATATTTTTATTAGATTCCTCTCGTCGAGAGGTGTAGGATTGATCTAAAGATCATCCGATTCCTATCAGTATTTATGGAGATATGAATTTATTTTGATTATGAAATTATTATCAAGCCGACCTACAACTCATGTAGGCTCAAAAGCCCAACAGTCGCATCTATTCAAACATTAACGTTGTGTATAAATACAGGAGGACTTTTCCTCATTTGCACTCACTCATCTCATCACATCTCTCTCTCTCTCTACTGCGCAGAAAAGAGTCTCTTCTTTACTGCGCAAAAAAGGGTCTCTCTCTCACACGTGAAGCCGAAAGCTGCTGAAACTAAAGCTGCAACTACAGATCCAAACTTTGACCAGCGTGGACCATCAAACCTCCTCTTCTGATCTGTGCTGTAGGTTCATCTGAACCTCCTCTGAAGGCTACAACTTTTGGTGGTGGAATCAAGCCGATCCGACGGTTGGTTTGTGAGATATCGACTGCCCTAGTTTTGATGATGAAGCTGCTAATGCTGATGCTACTAATCTAGGGTTTGCTACCACTGATATAAATCAGATTTATTGTACTATTTCTCTCTGCTGAATTATTGAAGATAAAAGAAGATTTGATCAAAGGGTTTCCCCACACATTGTGGGGTTTGTCCCTGGCTAGCCACCACATCTTGTGTCTCTTGTCTTGGCTTGTTTTCTGTCGATCGTTTAATGTTCTATCCAGTGTTGAAAATATCGGTATCGGCAAAATATCGGCAAGGGTCCAGAAAATATTTTATCAGCAATATCAGCGAAAATATCAGCAAAATATCGGCAATATCGGCAAGCATAAAAAATGCATAATATATTCATTTTTTTTTTAGATTTCTAAACATATAAAGCAATAACAACATGAACTAACACATTGGCACATAAATATGAAGAAGGCACTGATATATATGATGTCAAATAGAAATGATACATCAAACTTCAAAGGCGATACCAAATCCTGCTGATCCCTGATAATTGTCCAATCAAGGACTCAAACAAAATAACATCACATATCCTGTTGATCCCTGATAGTGATAATTGTCCAATCAAGGACTCAAACAAAATAAGTTCACATATATAAAACTTTAAAAGTATTTCATCATCATGTGTTATAAACTTATATGTAGCAAAAGTTGCAAAACAAATAAAACTAGCAGCTATCTATCTGAGACCATTGGCCTCTCTCTAGCAGCTTTCTTACTGTCTTGTTCAGCAATTGCTTCACGAGCTTTTTGTGTAACCTCTACACTAGAAACCACACAAGGCATTACATCTGCATCATATGCAGAGAGTCTAGCCAGATGGTATTTCAATCGTGTAACCCCTCTTGGCATCTTGGTCCCACACAAGTTGCATGATATATATGCCTGATTTGCCCCACCAACAGCTTCCCCATACTCCCAAAATGGGTCCAAGGCTTTTGGCATATTTGACATTTGTAGTGAACTAATTCAAACCTAGGGCACAAAAAAGACAAAAAATTGGCATTAAACCCCCCAACACAAAATGAAAAAATAATAAGTAATAACCACCTCATTCAAAAAAAAATACTACATTATTTGCATTTTGCAATGTGAATGAAAAATGGCAATAAGAGGGGGTGCATAAGAAAGTTGAAAAAAAAAATGAAGCTTGCTGTCCAAATATGGAGAAAACCCTTGCATTGACTCATGGGCATGAAAATCATAGCAAATGGAAAGAAAACAAAGAAACAAAATGTTGGTAGGCAAAGAAGCAAGCAAGCATAAACCTAAATCTATGAAAAAATCATTAACATAGGGGTTTTTAAGAACATACCTGTTAATGGAAGAAATGAAGTTTGTCTCACTATTCTTCAATCTTTGATCCACAAAAAAATCTTAGTTGGTGGTGATAATCGTTGTTTTATCCTCAAACCTTCCTTGACAACCACCACAAAACTCTTCTCCTTCCTTCTCCAACACTCAGAAACAAAAATGAAGGAAAAAAAACCAAGTTTTCCTTTTTCTAGCCGCGGCAAAACACGCCCGGCTATATTTTCTATCATTGCGCGATATTTTGCCGATATATCGCTGATATCTCGGAAATATCGCGATATTTTTGGGAGCTGAAAATATCGCGATATTTTTTCGGCGATATTTTGATTCGCCAAAAATATCGCGATATTTACGCTATTCGGCGATATTTCGCCGATATTATCTACACTGGTTCTATCTGCACTTTTCTTTATGTACATGTGATTGCTAATCTATGGAATATAATAAGAAAAAAAAAAAATTGTTATAAGCATAGAACATACCATAATCAAACATGGTATCAGAGCTGAGGTGAAGACAAAGCCCGAGCAAGAGCAATCACCGAAGAGAAGATTGGCAAGGCTATCCTAGAAGAACTATGGGTTCCTCAACACTTTTTCCTGCCAAAGACAAGCTCCATGAAAAAGTTGACTATCACGGATGGAAGATGTCTATCGATCTAACCCTAGAAGATCAAGGAGTGCTGGACCATGTAAGAGGCAATATTGTTGAGCCTCCATCAAATGCATCCACTGCTACCTAGAACAAATGGAAAAACGGAGAAGTCAAAACAAAGAAGATCATCCGGGACTCTATCGACAAGCACTTGGTGGCCTACATCTCTGAGCTAGACACCTCCAAGGAAATCTACGATAGACTGGTGAGTATATTTAAAGTTAATGATGCAAATCAAGTTTTGTTTCTTAGAAATAAACTAAGGGAAATAAAAAAGGGTAAAGATGAGAGTATGCAAGCATACTTCTTAAGAATCACCGAGATCAAGAAAGATCTCCTATCTATTGGGGACACTATTACTGACAGAGAAATGGCACTCACGACTCTTGGAGGATTACCATCCGAATGGTACGTGTTCAGTACTACTCTTCTGAACAATAATATAATTCCTGGTTTCGAGGAATTAATGGCTAGATGCATTCAAGAAGAAACAAGGGTAGAAGAGCAAGAAATGCCCATGCCTAAAGGTCCTCCTGCTGCCTTTTCTTCTCATGCTAAGAAAAGAAATAATTTCGGGACTAAATCAAAACGAAAGGCTGGACCTAAGGATGGAAGAAAAGGACGATGTTACATTTGCGATAAAGCAGGTCACTATGCAAGGGAGTGCCCTGATAGAAAGGACTCACACCACGACGATGATCAAAATCCCTCTGATAGCAACCAAAGGAATGACAAATTCAATAGAAAAGGTAAGAAGAGAGTTGGGAATCAAGGAAGAGGACAACCATTCAAGAAGGCTAGAAATTCTAGGATGTATTAAATGCACCTGACCTCAAAAAGAACCTGGTGTCCATCTCGGCAATGGAAGACAAAGGCTACAAGGTAACCTTCAGCAATGGCAAGGTACGTATATGGAAAAATAATGTTAAAGATGCCTTTACTCTTGGGTTTTGTGTTGATTCATTATATCAAGTCGATGAAAGTACGCTAGGTGTCATGTCTTATGACACATCTCTTCAGTCTGAACTTTGGCATCGGAGGTTTTCCCCCCTTCATTATAGAGCTCTACTCGATGTAATACAAATGGTGACAGGGATGCTCGAATTCCGAGTAGAGAAAGAAGGTGTATGTCCAGGATGTGTTGAAGGAAAGCTCAAAAGGGGACCATTCCCCTCAAGTCAAAGCAAGACCTCCGATATATTACAGTTGGTTCACTCAGGCATATCTGAGGCTGGCATTAAGATGGAGACTACTACACCACATACTCCTGAGCAAAATGGTGTGGCAGAAAGGAAGAACCATACGATTGTGGAAGCTATCTCTATCGGTAGATGATGTAACAATGCCTGATGTGGAGAAACCCATGGATCCTATTTATCCACCTGAGCCTTCTTCTTCTAGGAAGAGGCCTTCATGGCTTAGGGGGATACTTGATGATGCTGAAGGACATGCTGCACCCCGAGGAACCTTCCGTGAAAGTAAGAAACCTAACAGGTATTAGGGATACTTGATCATCATGAGCACGATCATACAAAATGAGACTTCATCATTCTCAGATGCCGTCAAGCATCAAGTATGGAAGGATGCTATGACTAAAGAATATGAGTCTATTATGGAGAATGACGTCTGGGAAGTAGTTCCCAGACCCCAAGACAAGACAATTGTTACTTCCAAATGGTTTTACAAGATAAAGTTGCAACAGATGGAAGTACGGAATAGTATAAGGCTCATTTTGTTGCTCGTGGTTTCTCCCAGAAGGAAGGTATAGACTATGATGTGATATTTGCACCTGTTGCCAGATATATGACCATCCGCTTGATCATAGCCCTTGTGGCTTCACAAGGATGGAACATACATCAGATGGATGTGAAGACCACGTTCTTGCACGGTTCGATCAAAGAAGAGGTCTATGTGGAGCAACCCGAAGGATTTGAGATTTATGATTGAAAATCTCATGTATGCAGGTTGAAGAAGGCTCTCTATGGGCTGAAGCAAGCACCCCGAGCATGGTATGAGAGGATCGATAGCTACTTGATGAAGCTGAGATTCACTAGGAGTGAAGCCGACCCTAACCTTTACCTTAAGGTTGAAGATGACATGCCTCTCATATTGGCGTTGTATGTGGATGACCTCTTTCTAACAGGTGCATACCCTCTCATTCACAAATGTAAGAGAGAGTTGGCTTCTAAATTTGAAATGAAGAACCAAAGACTTGAAGTGTGGCAGAAGCCAAGGGAAATTTTCCTATCTCAAGGAAAATTTGTGAAGATTCTGAAAAGATTTGGTATGATGGACTGCAAACCTGTGACTACCTCGAGGATCTTAACTTTCAGAATTTATATGGTAGTGATGTTGGACCCGATTTGGGAAATGCCTCTGAGTTTCAAAAACTCATTCGCATTGATGTTCTTGGTGAACCTCCGTCCGAACATATGTTTTGTAGTTAGCATTGTGAGCTCATATTTGGTTGAGCCTCACTAGATTGGTGCTAAGAATCTTCTGAGATGTCTTCAGGACACAATCTCTCATGGATTGAGATACACTGCCGGAAATATGAAACTGCATGATTATTCGAATGTTGATTAGGCAGGGAATGTGGAGGATCACTGGAGCACTTTTAGTGTTGTTTCTCTTTGGATCCTGCTTCGATATAATGGATGAGCAGGAAGCAGAAGTCGGTTGCCATAAGCACCGCCGAGACCAGATACATGTCTATGAGTATGATCTCGTATGAAGCTACCTGGTTAGGGAAGCTCTTTAGTGAGCTGTTTTAACACATACCACTGTGATTCTCTATAACAACCAGAGGTGGGATTCGATCATTGAGGAATCTCGTATTTGTCGATTGCTCTAGCAAATAGACATCATCTGGGATATGGTAAGTCGATGAGCAAGGAGGCTCCATCGCATTAAGATGATGTACAAGTCGATACACCTTGTCAAAGCCCCGAGGAAAGATCTAATCTGTGATTTTCCCAAACGACTTGGAGTCTTCAAGAAACCCTTGTACAAGGGTCCTGCATGTTGCATACATTGAGCTCTGGGAGATCTGAGGGATTGCGGTTCTTACTGGAGAAACATACGACCACAGGGTGACTCACCCTCCCCTGGTGGTGTGCACTGGAACAAGATGATTTGCTCTTTTGTGGGACAAGATGATTCGCTTTCTTGTGGAACAGGATGATTCGCTCTCCAGTGTAGCAGGATTGATGTGTTCTCCTGTGAGGCCTGGATTGATGTGTTCTCCATGGCAATTGTAGCAGGATTGATGTGTTCTCCTGTGAGGCCTGGATTGATGTGTTCTCCATGGCAATTGTAGCAGGATTGATGTGTTCCCTTGTGAGGCCTGGATTGATGTGTTCTCCATGGCGATTGTAGCAAGATTGATGTGTTCTCCTGTGAGGCCTGGATTGATGTGTTCTCCATGGCGATTGTAGCAGGATTGATGTGTAGCAGGATTGACCTGATTATAGACTGATTCAGTAGAGCGAACTTGTAAGAAGTGCCACGTGTCGTTGTTGCGACCTTCAGCCCTACTCAACAAACTACAGTCTGTCCTCTTTCTGTGACTATTTACGAAATTTGAATACAATGCTCAGAGAGATTATCACGATTTTCCCAATGTCACAAGCAATAAATTCCTAGAATTCTAGAAAAGCATTCTTCTTCAGCTCCCACTGGAAGGACACCCCAACACCCTGGTTTCTTTAGTAATCAATTGAATGGATGTCCCAACATCCTAGACCAACCTACCACCCTGAAGTGTTCACAAGCTCCAACCTATAGGCGACTTCATGCACCAGCCTAGCACCTCTTTGCCACCCTATAATGACTGAAATGAGACAAGAGTGTGGATTCCCATACCACGAACAACGATCTATGATACAATATGATTTACAATGATTTTGACCAAACACCCAATCACCCTATGACCTGCAACCCAACCATGACATCATCTCAACATAGACTCCTATACCTCCCAATAATGCCTTTTCAACTCTAGGCAGATTGACTCTTTTACAATAATGATAACACATTTTGACAAATGACTATTTTACAACTTTACAATGATGACTCTTGGCCTTGACACTTCTTCACAATATACGGATGGCTGCCATGTCTTCAAAGGATGTCCCGCTGCAATGCTTCCTTTGATTTGATACTTCTTCTCTTGAATTATTCCTTGAAGTTGTACCTGAATCTTCTTCTACCAGCATGCAAAATTTTCCCAGCGAAACCAATCCCAAAACAAAAGGAAATACCCTTCAACTTACCTCTACCTGCAAAACACATGTAAGTGCATAATAATGAATAAATACAAATTAAAATTACAATGCATACCTGAAGTGTGCTTGTCACTTTTGTTGTTGACTTGTTGCAGCAGTAGACAAAGACTCCCACTCTTGATATAGGCATGGACTCTATGCAAGACTATATCCAAAACTGACCTAAAGATATATACAATAAAAACTGATGACAAACACTATACTTGTGATGGACTAAGTTCTAAGTACAAGAACATAGACCATTCTATCAACTATGACAAGACAAGTAACATGAACTTACAACATCATATAGATTTAGCAGAATTGGTGTACCATCAAGAATATGTAGCATCAAATGTGTAGTATCAAGAATATGACATCCGAAATGTGGTATCAAAACTAACTGTGACATATAGAGACATAGAGATATAACCGAGACACTGTATATACTTACGTTATCCTGCAAAAATATATGTCAAAGATGATACTCAAAATTCAAGTGTAAACACTAATCATACATACCTTGCTGTATGAGACTTACCCTTGACTGTTGACGTGTGGTCCTTTCCGCGTTGATCCTGAATGCATGCTTTTTCTTGCCTTCTAGGAGCTCGATATTGAATCTATTGTATCTATGTAATTTCGGATCTCCATGGTCAAAAATTTCGTCCTGTGGAAGCCCTCTGAGTCCTCTTTCCAACCCCACAAGTCTGATCAAGATTGGATTCTTCAAGAAAGAGTTATGCCCAATCTCCCACGATGACCTGATTATACTCTGGTTCAGTAGAGCGAATTTGCACGAAGTGCCACGTCTCATTGTTGGGACCTTCGGCCCTGAAAACGCTACTCAACAAACTACAGTTTGTCCTCTTTCTGTGACTATTTACGAAATTTGATTCCAATGCTTAGAGAGAGTTATCACGATTTTCTCAACATCACATGTTTGACATGGAATTCGAGAGCTTGCAAAACCCTAACTTCCTAAAATAATATCTCTGAAAATATAGCGAACCAAGGTCTGAAATTTGGTCACGAGGTTCATCAAGATTTTGGCTCAAATGGGTTTTAATTTAAGCTTTGCAGATAATAAAAAAGAAGAAGAAGAAGTTAGAGCGAAAATGCCATGATGACCTGTTTGAAGCCACAAAATCCCTACTAGAGGAGGATAAGAGGGTCATTATTTATATGAATGTCTTGAGTTGAGAGGGCAACAAGTGAACGTTGGAGGGATTTTAGGAGCAAAAAGAATTTATTAATTATTAACTATTCAATGATGACAATCAATTATGAGTGACATGCCACAACCCCATAGGGTTTTAGCCCACTAACTAGGGTTACTAACTTCAAACGCAGATAACTCTCAACCTGTGAAGAACTGGGAGGCATACCATATATCAACGGAAACATCTCGACAAGTAGAATCCATCGAGAAGATCTTTAACTCAAAATAGAGTAAGTTGTCAAGTTAAAATGCCCATGCAAAATCGAGTTAGCCCATGGTGTTGCTTGGATTGACATCAATGACAACCACTGATCAACAAAATGGTTTGGCCCAACTCCAAGTGAAAATTGAGCCCACCAAGTGATGCAAATTCCTTAGCTAACTAGCAATTCTCCCTGCTATAAGAATGTGGATTTCAGGCCTAAATATCGCCCGGAAAATTCTATAATATTCGTTGGAGACTCCTCTCAATAAACCCAAAAAAACCCAAAAAGTGCTTGGGATGAATCCACCAACCCCCGGTAACCCCCAACAAGTGTGAATTGCCCAATCTGGCCAGAAAATACCCCACAATTTTGATACTACTGAATTATGCCCAAATCTACCACAGGAAATTTCTTCCAGCTCCTGCTAAATTCTCCACTGAGAAATACCTACGATCTTCAAATCCTTATCTCTCTCGGCTCCATGTCTTTAAACCCCTGCGCAACGCTTGGTCAAATAGTTGTTGCGCCCCTACCAAAAGATAGAAAAATCGACCTAGGTAATAACCTCCAATCCAGCCTAGCAAATCGTTGTTCAAACTCCAGTCTAACAATAAGAAAAATCCCTGCAAAAGCCCAAAGCCTCTTACCCATGTGTGTTCCCACAATGTGCTCTAGAAAAATACCTTTGCGCTCAAGAAATGTGCATTGCTGACTCCTGAGTAAACTACTGCAATGATGTCCAATGGATGTTCTGAATTGAGCTCCCCAAATTGTCTCACTAGGGAGCAATGTTTTAAAACTCTGATTCCAACTCCGACTCGGTATTGACTCGGCCGGCTCATTCATTTTTTCAAACTCATAGCATTAGAATACAGAGAGAAGACAACATGTGATCAAAGTAGGCTCATGAATAAATCCATTATATCAAAATGGCACGTAGTGCACTGTCTAATACATACATGATATAGAGATCAAAACAAAAACGCATAACCAAGGAGGCTAGAAATGGCCTCTACAACAAAAGTAAATTGTGATCAGTACTACTGGCTATTGCTGGAGGAGTCAACATCATTTGGCTCAACCTCTGAATTAGAGTCAAACAAGGAAGTCCATGGCTCCTCATCATCATCATCTCCAACTACAACTGTAGAAGTGGTAGCACTAGCAGTTTATGCAGCAGCTGCAAGCTGAGATAGACGAGATATGTGCTTCTATCATGGCTGAGCAAAGGAAGCGCCAGCAACTGGAGGACTTGGGGCTGGCCCTGAGGATGGTACAAGTGGATCTGCATTCAACTAAACATTATGTTCGAGTGATGCCTCCACTTGTAAATCCAAATCAAGATATCAGAATCAAACTCTGCTATATGACTCTCCACTACGCAATTTGATGTTGGATCAATGTCTTCCAACACAATGGGATCTGAATAAGATTTTTTGTTCAGCAATTGGTTGTGTTTGAGCCAAAGGTTGTATTGGACATAGACTAGATCATTTAACCGTTTTTTATCCAAACGACTTCTCTTCTTTGTGTGAATCCTTTCAAAGACAGACCAATTGCGCTCACACCTATTAGAACTGTAATTTTGACTCAAAATACGGATTGCAAACTTCTGCAATTGAGGAAAATGGCTACCAAAAGCCTCCCACCATTTGAAATAAGTATTAAGAATTTGAAAATTGAAATTTTTGTTTACTTGGCTCATCTACTTCCCTTGCAATCTTTGCTAGGTTCTTCCCAAAGGTACCTGTGGCTTTGTTGAAGGTTGTGACCTATCAGTGTATCTCCAGATGATCACACTCCAATGGGATCATGCGATCAATGCAGTCAATCAATCCATCTCTAACCTCCCCCCTCAAAGCTCCTGCCACCAGAGCTTTATAATGATACCCTAGGTTCAAAAAATACTCAGCTGCATGTATAGGGCAATGGAGTTGATTGTTCCATCTTTCATCAATGATTGCCAAAAAGGGCTCATACTTAGCCACTTTATCCTTGTATGCCCTCTTTATTTGCTCCTTTGCTTGATCTATAGCCTCATAAATGAAGCCCATAGCCAATATTTCCCCATCCACCAACCGCAACACCTTAATCAGTGGCTCAGCAACCTTCACAATCTCTGTTGCCTTTCTCCAAAATATTTCTTCATTAACTTTCTTTTTCAATTCTTTGCCATCTTGTTTGTGAGACCACTAGCTTTGATTCCATTCATCACTGGAAAATATCTTTTGCAAGTTTCTATGTTGTGAAAGAATAGATTGCAATGTCAAAAAATGAGTAGCAAGTCTAGTGATGGCAGGTGTAATAATATCCCTGCCCCATGTGTGTCTCCTCATAAGGCTCAAAATCCATGAATGATTGTAGATAAATTTTGTTATTCTTTTGGCATGATCTACAATGTTTTTGACCCAATATAATTTGCCAATATCCTCAAGCATGAGGCCTATGCAATGTGTAGCACATGGGGTCCAAAATATGGTTTTGTGTTTTTCCTTTAACAATTTACCAGCAAGAACATAGTTAGAGGCATTATCTGTGATGACTTGAACAACATTAGTCACCCCCACCTCCTCAACAACCTCATCCAATAGCTGAAACAATAATTGTCCATCTTTCACCCTATTAGATGCATCAACTGATTTAGAAACATGGTTCCCTGTGGGCAGAAAATAAGAAAGTTTATGATGGTACGATTCCTTTGATCAATCCATCCATCTGACATGATGGTATATCCTGTTCTTGCCCATGAGTCCTTGAAATATTTCAAATACTCATTAATGGAGACAATTTCTTTCTGCAAACAATACCCCCTTATCTCATGCATAGTAGGGCCTTTGAAGCCTTTTCCAGCAGCATGTATGGCATCAAACATAGGCTCATAATATGGTGAACAGGAAGCATTGAAGGGGATATCAGCATCATACCACCATCTACATATGTAATCACAAGCAGTCTCCCTCAATTCTTTCTTCCAATGGTCATCTAAAGTGGGCTGCAAAGTTCTAATAGCTTGAGGACCATGTGCATCTGATGGAGGGGAGGGTGTGACAGTGTTAATTTTAGGTATGTTCTATGCTTAGAGCAATTTATTTCAATTTTCACAGTTAGCTCAATATCTTCTCCAGAGTAGCAGTCACATCAGCATTAAAGTAAATTGCAGATAGAACATAAACATAAATCGCAGAAAACAAGCCAAGACAAGACGACACAAGATGTGGCGCAAACCACGAAGAAACCCTAATGTGGGGAAACCCTTGATCAATTCTTCTTATATGTTCTTCAATAGTTCAGCAGAGAAAGAGAGAAGGATAGTACATTTACAACAGAAGTCAACACTTTGACTTATCTAGATAAGAGCATAGATCATCTCTAAGAAGATGATACATGAGATCAGTTGAAGACATGTTGCTTCAACTGATTCTCCAAGGTGACTCCTTCACCTATCATTGTGCTGCATCTTGTCATCATGTCGCACCTCACCGTGCTGCACCATGCTGCACCCATCATCACAATGTCGGACCTCTTGACCATGTTGTACACATCATAATGTTGCACCTTATGCTGCACTGATGTCCCATGTGCCATTGTTGTACCATGTTGCCTTAGTTGTCCCATCTGCTATAGTTGCATCATGTTGCCAAACTATTGTCCCATGTGGTATGCTGAACCGTGTTGTCATACAACATGTCTCATGTGCTTGCAGCACCATGCTTGCCATGCTGTCCATGCTTGCTATGTTGTCCATGTCGTTGGTGACACGGCCATTCTTCCTGTCCCATTGTTTAGCTGTTGTCCTGTCACAACTTACTATGCCTTGTTGTTGTCCCAAGTGTCTTACAATACCTTATTGTTGTCCCTTGTGTCTTAGCATACCTTGTTGTTGTCCTATGTAGGAGTATAGGGCTAACACCAGCACCTATACTCACCCAACAACCCCTAGATTAGGGCTCTAACTCCTTGTGCAATCCGTCGTCCCAAATAGCCTTGATAGAACTCGCTGTCACCTAAATCAACATGTTCTAATACTAGGTTCAACCTTCTGATTAGGACCTCACAAACTGCGGTTAGGAGGGTTGTGTATTAGGGACTTTTGTGACAACAATAAAGACCCTTTTTTATTTGTGTATGTATCTTCTTGACAGCAGATTAGGGCACAAAGGGACTGTGTATAAGGGCAGTTGATTAGGCCTCTAGTAAGCCCTGCATTTAGGGCACAATGGCACTTCTAAGATAGTGAATGTGTCTCCTCCTTTAGGACAGAATTAGGGTCATCATTAGGGCTTCCTGAAACAGTGATCTTGGACAACGTTAAAGCCTCTCCTTGCTGCGCTATAGAAGCCTCCTTTAGGACAGCGTAGGAGCCTCTCTTTGCTATGATAAGACTCCTCCAAGACTGCGGCTAGGGCATGCTTCCTTGACAGCGTTTCAGACTTCTCTTTGACAGCATCTAGGACTTCCATTGAGAGCTATAGAAAGCCTCTACTTGCTGCTAGAAGAGCCTCCTCTTGACTGCATATAAACCTGTGTAGAGCCTTCTCCTTTTGACTGCGTCTAGGGCTAGGGCAGCGCCCTTAGTCTTCTTTCCTCCAACGTCTAGGGCTTCCACTCCAACATTTCTCTTCCATTAAAACCCAAGACAAGTGGAGATCTATCAAGATAGAAGTATGTGTAGAAATGACTATCAAGTCACCTCTTTCTATACTAAATCATGGAGCACATGTGTGGGTTATTAGGTTGCTGGCCGACCTCGACGAATTGTCTTATAACACAATTAAATTCATAACTCCATGAATACTTATTGGAATTAGATGATCTTTAGATCAATCCTACACCTCTCGATGAGAGAGATCCAAGAAAAATATTAGCTGCCATAAATAAGATGACCCACATGAAGTTTGGCCCTAGTTGACAATTTTAACACTCCCTCTCAACTAGGGAGAACTCCATTCGTTGATCCATCGGCCAGACTGTACTATCTCTGCCAACTGTGCCGTCCATTGCTCAGCTTTGCTCTGCTAAACCATGAAGAAGATGAATTATCCAGAATGTCTAATACCATTCTCTACTGACCCGAAGTCAGTTCCATATGAAGAGAGTGTGTCATACCACTCTTGCTGACCTGAAGTCAGTTTTATTGATCCCAGATCAATATCACAAGAGAGTGTCTCAAACCACTCATACTGATCCCAGATCAATGGAGATCATCCTAGCATAGGGAGTACGGTAGATACAACGATGTGTCCATCGATAGTACTAGTATGGTCCCTAACCCCATTTCCCTACTCATTGGCCATATGAGAGGTACTTCCATATGTCCCAGACTACATGGGTAGGATGCCTCAACAGGAGAACTACTCATCCTATCCCTAAGTCGCCACGGGGTATCACAGGGGAAGGCTGAGTCATTCACCCTGTACACAGTGCACCATTAGGGGAGGGTGAGTCGCCCTATGGTCGGTTGTTGCTTCAAGAAGTACCCCAAGCACCCCGGAGCTCCTAGAGCTCAATGCATGCATCATGCAGGACCCTCATAAGAGGATCTCTCAATGACTCCAAGTCATTAGGGAAAGTCACAAATTTGACCTTTCCCCTGGGCTTTGACAGAATGTCTGCGACCTGTGCATCAGTCTCAATGCGATGGAGCCTCCTCGCTGATTGACGTACCATACCCCAGATAAGGTAGTATCTGATGTCTATATGCTAGAGCAATTATAGAATATGGGATTCCTCAATAGTCGAATCCCCCTCTGGTTGACATAGAGGATCACTGAAGAGCTTCCACAACTAGGCAGCTTCACACGAGATCATACTCAAAGCTATGTATTCGGTCTCAACGGTGCTTATAGCAACCAAATTCTGCTTCCTGCTCATCCAAGATATCGAAGCAAAATCCAAAGAGAACTAGCACTCAGATGTGCTCTTGCTATCCTCCACACAGCCTGCCCAGTCAACATTCGAATAATTATGCAGCTTTACATTTCTGGCAGTGTATCTCAATCCATGAGAGAAAGTTCCCTGAAGATATCTCAGAAGATTCTTGGCACCAATCCAGTGAGGCTCAACCATATATGAGCTCATCATGCTAACTGCAAAACATATATCCGGACAGAAGTTCATCAAGAACATCAATGCAAATGAGTTTATGAAACTCAGAGACATTTCCCAAATTTGGTCTGGCATCACTACCACTTAACTTCTGAAAGTTAAGCTCCATTGAGGTAGTCACGGGCTTGCAGTTTACCATTCCAAATTCGGAATCCAACTCCCTCTTACTTCTGCAAATGAGAGGGTTTGCACCTGTCAAAGGTCATCCTCAGAAGGTGCTGGTATGAGAGGTCTATCATCCACAACCTTCAAGCAATGGTTTGGATCAGCTTCATCGCACAACTATCAATCCTCTCATACTATGCCTAGAGTATTTTGCTTCAAGCCATAGATGGATTTCTTCCACCTGCATACATGAGATTCCTGATCATGAATCTCAAACCCCTCGGGTTGTTTCAAACCTGTGGACCTGCTACATGAGGGGAATGGTCCCCTTGTAAGATTTTCTTTCGGTACATCTCGGACATGTAACTTCATGCTCTTCTTGAATTCAAGCATCCGAGTCACCATCTGACTCATATCGAATAGGGCCCCATAATAAGTAGACCTCTGGTGCTATAGATAAGATGTGTCAATTGACATGATCCCCAATGGACCATCCTACAACTTGATACAAATTGCCAACCCTGAACCGATGAGTAAAAGCATCTTTGGAAATTCTATCTTCAAACACATACCTTTCCATCGATGAATGCCACCATGAAACCTTTGACTTCCATTGCCGGAATGGACACCAATTTCTTCTTGCGATCAGGTACATAAAGCGATTCTCGTAAATGAATCGAGTTACCCTCATTCACTTGAGCAGTAACATTCCCTACACCCTTTCTGAGATAGGTGGCATTGACTCCAAGTATAATCTCATGATTGTTTCCATCTCTACCAAATTAGAGAGAGCACCCTTCTATCCGATGAAGTGCCTTGAAGCACTACAATCAATAAGCTAGATTTCCACAGAATCTGAAGGAGAGGGCCAATACAAGATAACACTTTTTATCTTATGAGAAACAACATTTGATTCTTCATACCTGGGGTTCCTTGCTTTCTTTGAAGAGTTGGTCGTTTCCTTGATGACCTACATTACCTGTCATTCCTTCGATCATTGAAGATGTCCTTGGAATGATTGTTATCTTCATCAAGAGATTTGTCCCTACCATTCGGACACTCCTTCGCATAATGGTCGGACTTATTACTACCAAGGCTGCCTTTCCTGCCATTAGAAGCTTCCGTTGCGCCATTCTGATAATATTCTCTGCTTCGACTTCACCCTAGGTGAATTTGAAGAGGGATGAGGAATCCATTGATCCTATTGTCCTTTCCCAATTGTCTTCGGTGATTGCTCTTTCACTCTTGCTTGGGTCTTCACCTCAGCTCCGATACCATGTTAATTTTAGGTATGTTCTATGCTTAAAGCAATTTATTTCAATTTTCACAATTAGCTCAATATCTTTTCCAGATTAGCAATCACATCAACATTAAAAGTAAATTGTAGATAGAACATAAACATAAATTGCAGAAGACAAGCCAAGACAAGAGGACATAAGATGTGGCGCTAGCCAGGGACAAACCCCAATGTGGGAAACCCTTGATCAATTCTTCATATATGTTCTTAAATAGTTCAGCAGAGAGAGAGAGAAAGATAGTACATTTACAATAGAAGTCAACACTTTGACTTATCTAGATAAGAGCATAGATCATCTCTAAGAAGATGATACATGAGATCAGTTGAAGACATGCTGCTTCAACTGATTCTCCAAGGTGACTCCTTCACCTATCATTGTGCTACATCTCATCATCATGTTGCACCTCACCGTTCTACACCTTGCTGCACTCATCATCACAATGTTGGACCTCTTGACCATGTTGTACACATCATACTATTGCACTGTTGTCCCATGTGCCATTGTTGCACCATGTTGCCTTAGTTGTCCCATGTGCCATAACTGCATCATGTTGCCACATTGTTGTCCCATGTGGTATGGGTATGACAACATGTCTTATGTGCTTACAGCACCATGCTTGTCGTGCTGTCCATGTTTGCCATGTTGTCCATGCTTGTTATTCTGTCCATGCTATTGGTGACATAGCCATTCTTCCTATCCCATTGTTTAGTTGTTGTCCCATCACAGCCTACTATGCTTTGCTGCTATCCGAAGTGTCTTACCATACCTTGTTGCTATCCCTTGTGTCTTAGCATACCTTGTTGTTGTCCTATGTAGGAGAATAGGGCTAACACCAGCACCTATACTCACCCAACAACCCATAGATTAGGGCTCTAACTCCTTGTGCAATCCATTGTCCCAAATAGCCTTGATAGAACTCGTTGTCACCTAAATCAACATGTTGTAATACTAGGTTCAGCCTTCTGATTAGGGCCTCACAAACTGCGGTTAGGAGGGCTGTGTATTAGGGCCTTTTGTGACAGCAATAAGGACCCTTTCTGATCTGCGTATGTATCTTCTTGACAATAGATTAGGGCATAATGGCACTTCTAAGACAGTGGATGTGTCTCCTCCTTTAGGACAGCGTTAGAGTCATCATTAGGGCTTCCTGAAACAGTGATCTTGGACAGCGTTAAAGCCTCTCCTTGTTGCACTATAGAAGCCTTCTTTAGGACAGCATAGGAGCCTCTCTTTGTTGTGATAAGACTCCTCCAAGACTGCGCATAGGGCATGCTTCCTTGATAGCGTTTTAGACTTCTCTTTGACAGCATCTAGGGCTTCCATTGACAGTTATAGAAACCCTCTCCTTGCTGCTAGAAGAACCTCCTCTTGACTGCATATAAACCTACGTAGAGCCTTCTCCTTTTGACTGCGTCTAGGGCTAGGGCATCTCCCTTAGGCTTCATTCCTCCAACATCTAGGGCTTCCACTCCTAGATTTCTCTTCCACTAAAACCCAAGACAAGTGGAGATCTATCAAGATAGAAGTGCGTGTAGAAAAGACTATCAAATCACCTTTTTTATACTAAATCGTGGAGCACATGTTGGGTTATTTGGTTGTTGGCCGACCTTGACGAATTGTCTTATAACACAATTAAATTCATAACTCCATGAATACTTATCGAAATCGGATGATCTTTAAATCAATCCTACACCTCTCGATGAGAGGGATCCAAGAAAAATATGAGCTGCCATCAATAAGATGACCCACATGGAGTTTGGCCCTAGTTTCCAATTTTAACAGACAGTGAAATAACTTTTGATATCCATATCACCCTTCATTTTCATTTTACCCTTACCCTTTTCTTGAATAGACTCCAAAGAGGGAGGAACATATTAGAAGATGTTGGATGCATCAGTAGAAGGGATAGAGGAAGAACCCTCAAAATCAAAATGGGGGTTGCTAGCCATCATTTGTTGTATACTCGTCTTCCTCCCAATTTCAGCCTCTAATTCTTTTTGCCTAGCCTTTTCTTCTTTAAACTTCTCAAAGTTATTTAACAATTCCTTCCTAATCTCCCCAATTTCTGGTGATTTACATGGAGTAATTTGGCCTCTAATCCCTGCCAAGTGTTGTTTCAGCCTATTAATGCCCCCAGGACCTTCCTTAAATTTTTTATGGCAAAATTTTCAAAGCATTTGACTATCAACCATTTCAACATATGCCCAAGCAGCATCTTTCACTATAGGTGCCATTTTTTCACTTGGAAATCAAAGGAAAAAAATTTAAAAATGAAAACAAAAAAATATCATTGTTTCAATGTTCATTTCTTTCACAAAAAACACTCTTTTCAATTTCCAGATTTGCACAAAAAAAATAAATAAGCAAAAACAGATTTTTAGAAGTGAAAAAAAAAAATACCTCTTGGCACAAACTGCCTCCTCAAAGTTGCTCCAACAAACCAACTCCTCAATGCTACTTCAATGGCTGCCCAAAAAGCTCCTCACTCCTGCTACAATGCTTGCCCAAGACTCCTCACTGTTGCTCCAAAAACAAACTCCACAACTCCTCATAAACTCTCACTCAAATTCTCACTCAAATGCAATGAGATGGTTGTGAGGAAATGAGAGGGGTTGGGTAGATTTATAGGGTTTAGGAGAGGGGAATGGACCCCAAAGAACCCAAAGGCAGATTACAGTGGGCTTTGGGGTCCCCAAAAATCAATTTAAAAAATGAGTTGACTAGCTGCTCTTATCGAGTTGGCTCGAACTCGGCTGGGCTGTTACCGAGTCGACCAATTCGGTAGCCAACTCGGTCAGCTCGGTAACAATTCGACTGGCCGGTTGGTTCAATTGCTGTTTCGACCCGACCACCATCTGACCTGGCTTGACTCGGTCGTTTCAGAGTCGATTCGACCTGGTCTTAAAACAAAGCTAGGGAGACACTCGAATTTCTCTGAAATGAGTGGAATTCCCGCTTAGAAATTCCTTGCACTGAACAACACGGGTTGTCTTGGCTAAGCAGCTCAAAAGAACTAGTGTTAAATTGTCAAATAATCAAAAGATACCAAATGGAGGCCTCCAACCTCTATTTATAATCGCTAGCCCTCTCTCTTTGTGGTCCGCACCTTCCACTAATCAAATATTACTTTGTCGCCATTCTTCAATAAAATAATAATTTACATTTTTCTCCTACAAAATAATATTCTCTCCTTTTTATTTAATATCACCAAAAATTGGCAAAACTCCTTAGTGAATTTTGCACTCACAAAAATTGGAAACACTACAGATAGATACAACTTGTCACAAGTGGCAAGGATCAGACTCACCCTAACATCCTCAACCCCAGGAGCTCTTTGGCTCCATTCCCACCTTGGGAGCTCAAACAGGGGGGAATAGCATAGCTCAGTGTTCTCGATCAGCTGTGACCACTTCCCGGAAGGGTCACATCCACCAGTCCAAGCTGCTCTCTGAAGACCAAGAACTTCCCTTTTGGCAAGGCTTGGTAAGAATGTTTGTTATCTGTTCATTAGTTGGGATGTGATGGAGTCTTATAGATCCTTTCTACACCATATCTCAAATATAGTGATATCTAATCTCAATATGCTTGGACATGTCCTGGAACATAGGATTCTCTGAAAGTCGGATCCTGCTCTTGTCATCGCAATATTTCACTGACGTATCTAGTACTTGCTCAAACAACTCTCCAAAGAGCTTCCTCAACCATATTGTCTCATAGCTAGCCATGCTAACAACAATATACTTAGCCTCAGTCGTGCTAAGAGCAACGGACCTCTGCTTCCGGCTCATCCAAGATATCATGGCAGACCCCAGGCTAAAACAACACCCTAATGTGCTTTTCTTGTCAACAAGCCCAGCGAGCATTAGTGTAACCATGCAGCCTCACGTCTGTGGTAGTATATCTCGATCCAAGATTAATAGTCCTATGCAATTATCTCAACACATGCTTAATGGCAACCCAGTGTGCATGTAATGGCTTCGTCATAAATTGACTCAAGGTGTTGACAGCAAAACATATGTTTGGTCTAGTGTTCACTGAGAACATTAGTGCCCCGATTTACTATCAGTACTCAGAGGAATTTTCCAAGTCAAGTCTTGCAACTTCTCCACATAACTTCTTGAAATTCATCTCCATAGGTGTGGCCATGGACTTGCATTCCACCATTCCAAATATCTTCAATAGTTTGACAACATATTTCCCTTGAGAAAGGAAAATATCACTAGATCTCTACCATACCTCTAAGCCCAAGAAGTAGTGCATCAAATCAAGGTCTTTTATTTCAAATTTAGAGGCCAACTCCCTTTTACACTCGAGAATAAGAGGCCCTCCACCTGTCAAGAATAAATCAACAACATATAATGATCCAGTGGACGTTGGTGGCCACCCACCTATCCCATCTGGACCCCCACAACTGTCTCTTTCAGTTTTTCAATTTCCTTAATTATAGCGCAGTTTACTATTTTTAGCAGTTTTCGGGTCTTAAACTTCCGGAGCCGTTTTGAGGCCCTAAACGACGTTTTTTGGGAAATCTACCGCCAGCGATTTGTCTATCAAAAAATTGTCTTTTTCGTTGTAGTCCTCGGAGAGATCTTTCCAACGGGCTATCATGCGCATCAAACGGAGATAATACGACCAATTCGCGACCCCGGGAAGTTGATGTACCAACTTACCCAAAAACGGGCCCACAATTTGACATTTCATCTTCTAGGGTTAGGTTTTGGAATGTGAAGGGTTTTCCATTGTTTCTCAACAATAAATAGGCCTTCGAGCCTCATTGTAACACAGTTCAGAACAGTTCAGAGGCATGTAGCCACCACATCTCTTTTCAAAGATAAGCTACCATCGCCCTAGCTGGTTTATTTCCATTCCTGTTTGTAAGCATATTTCAGTGTTTTCTATTAATGAAATGGAGCATTTTTTCCACTGCATCTTTGTGTATATGGTTATCTCTGTAACTTGTTACGTTCCTGTTTAAATCCGGATCAGTGGTATCAAAGCGGTCTGCTTTTTCTCTATTTTTTCTTTGGATGTCCCCAACGAGGTCAGGATATAAGGAGTTAGGGCTTGAACTGGTCGAACCTTTGCAAGACCAGCCTCCCAAATCTCGACGACCTCCCATGGCGGATGAGAAGAAAAACGAGGGGGCAGGAGATCCTATCAAAATCTTGCTCGAAGAAGCCCTCGAGCGACAAAGGAACGCGATGATGGACAGCTTTGCCCAGATCCTTCAGCGGCTACCCAAAGGCAACGCATCGGCTTCCAACAGCTGCTCTGGAAATGCCACACCCTTTAAGGTACAAGTTAATTTTGAAATCCCAATCTTTGAGGGGCAAATAGACGTAGATGTCGTAGATAAATGGTTAAATCTGCTAGATGGGTATTTTTCTGTTCATGAATTTTCAAGTCGGGAAAAGATTGTTTTCGCCCTTCTCAAAGCAGCCCCCCACGTCAAGGACTGGTGGGAAACCTATTGCGAGCAGAAGGATGAAAGTACAGGCTCATTATTTTCAGCCGCACCCACTTGGAATGACTTTCGGGATGCCATCAAGGAGCAGTGCTACCTTGTCAAAAGCTATGAGGACAAATACATCAAATGGACCACACTGCGGCAGGGATGAGACCAAGGTGTGCCAGAGTTTACAAACATTTTCCATACCCTTCGCACACAGTTGGGTATCAAAGATTCTAAGCTGCATCTGGTACTCAAATACCGCGGCTGCCTACACAGATACATCCAGGAAGAGATGGAGTTCTTGAACATCTCCTCACTCGGCACAGCATACCGATACGCTGTCAAAATCGAGCAAAAGTTCAAACAGAAGAAGCGAGACTTTGGATCTACAAATCCGAAGCCCAAAGGACAAAGCCAAGGCGGGGTGGCCCAAGACAACCCATCGAAGCCGCAAGAAAAGAACACCACCACGAAGCCGAAGAAGGACACAGGAAAGTGGTGTGAGTTCCACAAGAGTCCCACTCATAACACAAGTGAGTGTCGGACCAAGCAGTCGTTGGTGGCTGAGTTGAAGGCTTCTGAATCAGATGCATGTTCCGACCCTGAGCCAGAACCTGACAAGGGGAATGGCAAAGGGAAGCAAATCATTGATGCGGATCCCAATGCCACTGTTGCCACTGCCAAGATCCAGAAGAATGAGCCCGAAGACCCAGAGGAGGGGGAGCGTCTTTTCCACTCACAGATGTGGGTGAAGGGTTCGCCACTGCAATTCATTGTCAACAGTGGCAGCCAAAAGAACCTTATTTTAGCAGAGGTCGTGAAGCGGTTGGGCCTACCGACTACACCACACCCACAGCCGTACAGTATCGGGTGGCTTCATGAAGGACGAGATCTCAAAGTTCGCCAGCAGTGCCGCCTTCCATACAGTATCAAACCCTTCATAGACGAGGTATTGTGTGATGTTACACCTCTAGATGTTTGCGATGTACTATTAGGCCAGCCATACTTGTGGAGGCGACATGCTGTGTATGAGTCAAGGCCTCGCACTGTCATTATTTCTTTAGATAATTCATTATACAGGATACCGAAGGTAGCCCCACCTACCGCCACCTCTTTGATCACTGCCAAGAAAGGAAGCAAGCTCATCTCCCAGACTAGGAAATTCATTTTCTGTCTGGTTCTTTCCCAAAGTAAGGGGAAGATCGTTGCTACATCCATGACCCCCGCAAATGATTCCTCCACACAGCAGCAGCAACAAAGGGATACGGTCATGACAGAACACAAGAACAACTTCTCCTCACCCACAGGGGTACCACACAAGTTTCAGGTGGGCAACAAAGTTTGGTTACATCTGCAGAAAGAACGCCTTACCAGAACCCATCAGAAACTCAGACCACTCTGACATGGTTCTTACACTAGTACCAAGGCTACGGGAAACAATGCTTGGAAGCATAACATTCCTCCATTCCTTCGCTTGCACCTAGTGTTCAATGTGGACCGTCGTCAACCATGCTTCCCACCATTTCTGGACACATCAGAGATTGTAGAACAGCTCACCAGAGACCCAGCTCAGCAGAAGCTTCCTCATCTCAGGGAGGAACTCAACGCAATGGGGACTATTGCTTCCTAAGGGGGGAGGAATGATCCAGGTGGACGTTGGTGGCCACCCACCTATCCCATCTGGACCCCCACAACTGTCTCTTTCAGTTTTTCAGTTTCCTTAATTATAGCGCAGTTTACTATTTTTAGCAATTTTTCGGGTCCTAAACTTAAGGAGCCGTTTTGAGGCCCTAAACGACGTTTTTTGGGAAATCTAGCGCCAGCGATTTTCTGTCAAAAAATTGTCCCGTCGTAGTCCTCGGAGAGATCTTTCCAACGGGCTATCATGCACGTCAAACGGAGATAATACGACCAATTCGCGACCCCGGGAAGTTGATGTACCAACTTACCCAAAAACGGGGCCCACAATTTGGCGTTTCATCTTCTAGGGTTAGGTTTTGGAATGTGAAGGGTTTCCATTGTTTCTCAACAATAAATAGGCCTTTGAGCCTCATTATAACACAATTTAGAACAGTTCAAAGGCATGTAGCCACCACATCTCTTCTCAGAGATAAGCTACCATCGCCCTAGCTGGTTTATTTCCATTCCTGTTTGTAAGCATATTTCAATGTTTTCTATTAATTAACTGTCTCTTTCAGTTTTTCAGTTTCCTTAATTATAGCGCAGTTTACTATTTTTAGCAATTTTTCGGGTCCTAAACTTAAGGAGCCGTTTTGAGGCCCTAAACGACGTTTTTTGGGAAATCTAGCGCCAGCGATTTTCTGTCAAAAAATTGTCCCGTCGTAGTCCTCGGAGAGATCTTTCCAACGGGCTATCATGCACGTCAAACGGAGATAATACGACCAATTCGCGACCCCGGGAAGTTGATGTACCAACTTACCCAAAAACGGGGCCCACAATTTGGTGTTTCATCTTCTAGGGTTAGGTTTTGGAATGTGAAGGGTTTCCATTGTTTCTCAACAATAAATAGGCCTTTGAGCCTCATTATAACACAATTTAGAATAGTTCAAAGGCATGTAGCCACCACATCTCTTCTCAGAGATAAGCTACCATCACCCTAGCTGGTTTATTTCCATTCCTGTTTGTAAGCATATTTCAATGTTTTCTATTAATGAAATGAAGCATTATTTCCGCTGCATCTTTGTGTATATGGTTATCTTTGTAACTTGTTGCGTTCCTGTTTAAATCCGGATCATATAACCCCAAAATCAAGGGCATACCTTGGACTACTTTGAAGTAGAGATTCAGATCAGCACTGCTCCTTATGAATCCAAGCTTCATTTGATAGTTATCAATGAGGGTATACCAAGCCTTAGGGACTTGCTTTAATCCATAAAGTGCTTTCTTCAGCCTACATACTGCATCTTCCTGTCATGCTCTTCAAAGCCCTATGGTTGCTCAACATATACTTTTTCTTTGAGAATGCCATGTAGAAACACAGTCTTCACAGCCATCTGGTAAAGAGTCCATCCCTAGCTAGCAGCAACGACAACAATAGATCGAATGGTAGTTTAGCAGGAAACCGTGTCAAGATGTCATCATAGTCCTCTCCCTCTTTCTGGGAGAAACCTCTAGCCACAAATCTCGCTTTGTAATTCTCGATACTTCCATTCACGCCATGCTTAATCTTGTACAACCATTTAGAAATCACAATAGAGTTTCTTTCGGGTCTCGAATGATGATTTTGGGTAGCATCGGAAGTGCACTAACCTTGAAAATTGGTGGAGAGACTAAAGCACATGAGATCTCCAAGACCCAGAAATTGTTTGGAGAAATTCCACCCGGATTGTGAATTATTAAAAGTATCAATATTTTTAATGGGGTTCCTAAGTCTAAACTTAGGAGAATAAAAGTATTAATGGGTATTAATAAAAATATGAGTGAGAAGCTTCTAAGAGGCGAGGATCAAGTCTGTTTTAATCTTAGTCGTTGATTAGGGACTTAATCTGTGACGTTGATTCATCAACAGGAAAAGTATAAGAGGAGGCTTGAGCACCAGTTGAAGACAATGTTTTAAAACTTCGACTCCGACTCCGACTCCGACTCGGTCGAGGGTCGACTGCGACTGCGACTCTGACTCGGTATCGACTCGGCTGGCTCGATTTCAGTGACTCGATCGTTGTAAAAAATACATTAAATATTTATTTTTTATAAAAACACATAATTTTAAAGATTTTCATTCATGTTTCCAAACACACAACATTAGAATATAGATAGAAGACAACATATGATCAAAGTAGGCTCATGAATATATCCATTATATCAAAGTGGCACCCAATGCACTATCCAATACATGCACGATGATGATATAGAGATCAAAACAAAAACACATAACCAAGGAGGCTAGAAATGGCCTCTATAACAAAAGTATGTGACCAGTACTATTGGCTATTGCTAGAGTTGCCAACATCATCTGGCTCAGTGTTACTTGGGAGCGGGAGCGACATTTTTAGAAGCTCCCGGTTTGGGAGCGAATCCCATAGGAGTTCGACAACCAATGTCACTAACATCAAGGTACATAGAGGGATTGGTGCTCTTGATTAAATACGAGTTCTATACCCTAATACATGACGAAATTCAATGGAAACATTGCAATCCCCCAATCCTAAAAATCCTGAAAAACTGATAAGTCTGTTGGATTTTGAATGAAATCTAAAATTCTACTTTCTCCATATGAAATCCAATGAGGTCGGAACCACTCTCAAACATCCAAGTCATTTCATGGTAATGTTAAAAATTTAAGTAAAAGGATGAAAATGAAGATTAAGGAGAATGTCACTTTTACTTTAAGAATTTAACATTACCATGAATAGCATATCAATACTAGGGATCAAAGTGAGACAGGGAAACCCATGAGTTAGACAGGGAAGCCCCGGGAGTCCCTAAAAATGAAATTTCAAAAAAAAAAAAGCCGCTGAAGTGACTTGACCGGCTACTATTACCGAGCCGGCCAAGTTGGCTCGGACTCGCCCGAGCCGACCGAGTTGTTATCGAGCCGGCCGGGTTGTTATCGAACCAGCGAAGTCATTAGCCAACTCGGACGACTTGGTAACAACCCAGCCGGCCGGTCCGGTTCAAAGGCCGAGTCGACCCGGTTGGGCTATGACTCGGACCAACTCGGCCGAATCGGAGTCGAAACAGACGGTTTTTAAAACAATGGTTGAAGATACATCAAGTGATCAAAAAATTCGATTTTCTGGGGCGAGGTTTGCTGAGGAAACCAAGTTAGTGATCAGAGTTACAGCGAGGGGCAGTTCAGCAAGGGATTTTCATCTGAGGCTAAAGAATACATAGCAGAGAGGCAGCGCAGTGCCGGGAGAGACAGCGCAAGCCCTAGAAGGGCCACCGCAGAGGACGTAAAGTTGATGCAGAGGCCGCAGAGGGCCAACGTAGTGAGACGCAGAAGCCGCAGAACCTAACGCTGGGCCTCAGAGGCAGCGTTGGGGAGATTATGTGGGGCAGACTAGGAGCAGATCAGCAGATTTTGCGCCGGGAGTGGGTGACACAACTCCTGGAGTGACGCAGTTCTAGAACAGTTCTTGCAGCAACTTTTGCAGTCCAACATAGGGAACAACCAGAGTCGTTGTAGGGTTTGATCATCCATTTGCTGATTTGCCAAAATATCTATCTCCGAATAGAGGTACTACTGCCAAGGAATTCTCTGTTGGGTGAGCCATTTCTAGCACCCTAGTTGTATTCATGAATCTGCTTCATAATACAAACCCTCTATATGTTGCACCGGTTTTCCCGAATTGGGTTTTACCGGGGTCAATTGTCCAAAAATAACGATGTCCCTTGTGTTATTGTCTCAGTTTATTTCAGTGCGTGATTTGTATATTTGTGAAGGCTACAATAGTGTTTACTTCAATGTTTATGCAATTAAATAACTTGTTAATGTAAAGAAAAAGTAGGAGATTGTAAACCAGTAATTGCAGTAGGGGTTTCTGATGTGTTAGATTAAGGAATTTTCACATCATAACCACTTCCCATACATCATTCATCATGATAGATTCATATTCTTCGGCCATAGCATCCTTCTACGCTTGTTATTTTTGTTAGTTTTATATAGCATCAAATGTGTTCTAGTGACGAAACTTGGTGGAGGGACTAGAATACATGAGATCTCCATAACCCAAAAATTCTTTCTGGAAATTCCACCTAGAGATGGCTTAATTAGATTATTAACCTATTTTTTAATGTTTACTAAATCTAAACTTAGGAAAACTAGTTAATTAATCAAAATTAATTAAGTTAAGTTGAGAATTCTCTAGAAACTCAAACAAATAGACAAGGAATTAATTTGGGCCCTTGATTAAGTTTTAATCATGGTCGTTGGAAGTCCAATAGAGGATTATAAGAAGAAGTTGATGGGTAGATGGAGTACACACCAGTGCAGATACTCAGTTGCTCAGGCAGTTCGATTTTCTCAGTAGCAGAGACTCAGCAGAGAAGATAGAGCTAGAGGGTGAATAGCAGGTGGCAGAGAAGGTCTGTAGCATTTCCAGAGGAATTATTCCAGTTCCGGGAGAGGCAGTGAGAGGGAGTGCGAAATTCCTAGAGGGTCTACACAAGGACTACATAGGCATAGCAGCAGAATAGTGCCATGGAAGGTCATACTCGATGAACACCCAAGTGGAGTATGTACCTTGAGAGAATGATTATGGTGTCTATACATCATTGGTCTCACTAGCATTGTGCTCAAATCTCGTGGAGAGATAGAGTTGTTACTCAAGGCCTTGCTATGTGACAGTGCTGGTTGATATGATGCTATACAGATGGGTTACCAATCCGACTCTTTTTATGAGATCTCTTCAGATTGAAAATGTCCATGTACTTCTTATGAATACCTCCCTGGTTAAGTCAAGCACCGATTGAGTGTTTCTAGGATTTGTCCTAGGTTTAAGAGTCATTGTCATATATTGAAGACCCTATGGGCACATTGTATCTTGTAAAGAAAAATTTGTTTGATATTTAAAGTGTCAAAATACCTCCAAGATCAAGTCAGCCTAGAAGTTGTCAAGTCGGCCTACATGAAGAGCCACATCTACCCTTGAAGAAGCCTCCATATAGAGAGGAACGCGTCCTCCATTAGACACACTCATCTCATTCTATGCGAAGAAGAGGAAAGAAAAGGAAGTCGAATTGCTTGGGTGAAGTCTCTCTCTCTCTCTCTCACACGTGCAAGTCGAAGCTAGGGTTTATGCATTGTGGCTATCTTTGGTTCGATCTTAGAGGAAAGAGAGAAAGGAAGTCAAGCAATGGTTATTTAGGGTGTCTCACTAGCCCTAAGTCTCAAGGAAAGGTAAGTGAAGGGAAGAGGAGGCTATATGAAGGAAATTGAAGTCTCTAAGAGGAGCAACAGTAGTTACCGGGGAAACAGAATTTCGGATCTACAGTAGGAGGTCTAAGTTCTTGCAGTAGGAGGTCGAGTTGATCTTGATCTTGGAGGGTACTAGTCTTAAGTCATTAGGCCATGGTATTCGTCAATTGAAGGATCTATAAGAAGAGAAAAAGATTTAAGGGTTTTCCCCTCAAGAGGAGGGGTTTTGGCCCTGGCCTGCAGCCTATATATTGTGTCATTGTTCATATTATTTTAATAGTTGTTTGATGTATCTCACACTGTAATAATAAGGAACAAAGCTAACAAAGTAAAAGATAACATAAAAAGTTATCAAGTTAAAAGAGAGTTAACATTCTCACTGCCTTATTGAATTCTCAACACAGAGAATCACTTCCAGCAGCAGAGACAGGCAGGATGGCTTGATCACACGAAGAACAGAGCCACACATGTGAGGGTCTGCGCCAATGTGGCGCAAACGAGCCTGTGCAAGGGTTGGACGACCAGTTTTCTGAGGGAGCCAAGTGTCGGGATTGCTTGTGGAGAGAGAGCAAATTTCTCTCTAATTATTTTTTTGTCAAATATTTGTTGATTGGATAGCCAGTTGGGCATCCAGAGATTATACTCGAAATTTCTCACTACAACATTATAATAAAACCCTTAATTGTCGCATCGGTTTTCCCACATTGGGTTTTTCCATGGACAATTGTCCATAAATAACTGTGTCAAATTTTTGTGTGCGCTCCATATTTTTGAGTTCCAGTATTTTATTTTCTGCAGCATTTTATGGTGAAATTTTGCAGTGTGATTTATTCAATATTTGTCGTAGCAAATAAACTACATAATTAATTTACACTTAGAAGAATAAATTCTTAGTTACTACAATTAGACTTGTAAATTTTCACATGGTATCAGAGCACAGTTGACGAACAAGACGCTCAGAGACGAAGTGGGAGAATTTTGTGGCTCTGAAGGAGTAGCAGCACGAATTTCCCAGGGGTTGCGTAGTGCCTAGCCAAGCAGTGTGAATTGCTAGACAGGGAGTCAAATTTCCAGTTGCAGAGTGTAGGAAGGGTTGATTTGTCTGGAGAGTGATTCCAATAGGCAATAGGTGAGTAGCTCAGTGTTTTTGCAGAGCAAATTTCTTGTTTGGGCACAGTAGGGTTTTGCAGTAGTTTGTAGCAGCAGAATCAACATCGGGTGGAAGAGAAATTGCACACACAGAGGAAGTTTCTCTCAAAGGGTTTCTAGTTTCAGAAATCCAAAATTTTCATTGGCAGCTGGCAGATTTTATCACTCCAGGAAGGAGTGTGAGTAGTTGTACAAGCAGTCAAGCAGGCGAAAGAGGGAGATTTCCACCACAGGTCAAGTTTTTGCAATGATGACTTCAGCTGGACTCTGAGATCAGGACAGGTTAGAGGGTGCATCGAACTATTGTATATAAGAGGCCGGGATGGCATTCCTACTAGACAAATATGGTTTGAAGACGTATGCAGAACGAGTTGTAGCCATACCTACAGATGCAAATCAACTAACAAATTGTAGAAATTTCTGTTTGCCCACCCCGGTTTTCAGTTTCTCCTTATTTCTCCCATATAGTTAAATGCCCTTTCCCATAACCATACATTTAACAAGCTGGAAAAAATAAATTTGCTGAAAACACAAATTCTGGAAATTTTACAGAATGCTGGAAATTGCAGAAATAAAAATCAGCAGTAATAAACAGCCATTAAAACACATTTAAACACTGAGATTTTTGGTCAATGTGACCCTGGAAAAACCCCCTACAACTCTTGGGGAAAACCAATTTGAGAGCTCTTCTTTATTTCTGAAAATGCCTTTTTCACAATGAGAAATATTCAGCAAAAAATCAGCAAGCAAATTTACAACTTATCTCTTTTCCCATGCCTCACAGCAAACTGGAAATTACAGCAAACAGGACAGCAATAAATGTTGTACGGCCTCCGTTTTGCGTGCAGAAAAATCAGCAAACTGCTCCTCGATTTTTTGTGCAAACCACTCTTTGAAAATCGTGCCAAAATCTGCCTTTCACTCTGTGCTGAACCAGCTGTACAAATCTGCTCAACTGCTGCCTTGGAATGTGTGCCAAGCTGTTGTCTCCTTCTCCTCCCTGCTCAGAAATCTCTCTTGCTCTCTTGGTCTCCTTCTCCCAATCTGTTCATGAAAGAATGAATGACCTTTTCCTCCTTTTCCTCCTTTAATCTAACCCCAAGTGACTTTTGGGTGATCCAAGTGACTTTTGGGTGATCCCTAAATCCAATGGCTAAAATAGATTGAGATCTAAGACTGAGATTAAATGCTCATTTAAATCTCACTTTTTATTTTTTAATTCACCCCACTTTAATAAAGACCCACTTAGTCATTTATTTCCAAAGTCACTTTTCCTTTCTAATTTTTTCATTGACTTTATAAAAGTCACTTTAAAATTAGACTTAATAACTTTATCACTTAAAGTCACTTTTAAATTAAATTTAACTTTATAAAAATTATAAAGTTACTTTAGGAGAAAAATTAAATTCTTTTGGACACTTTTCCCTAAGCTAAAGATCAAAGCCTTAAGGAACCACCTGTCCTCCGGTACCAAATTTCAACACTCCCTCTTACCGAGAAAGGTATTCCTCACGACACCCATCTTGTCTCTGAAGTAGACATGCTTGCCCCATGGTAAAGGCTTTGGTAAGAAGATCTGCAACCTGCTCATCAGTGGAAATATACTCAAGCTTCACAACTCCCTTCTGAACATAAAATCTGATGAAATGATATCTGATCCCGATATGCTTTGACCTGTCATGAAAAACTGGATTCTCCGTGAATTTAATGCAACTCTGATTATCACAGTAAATCACGGAAGGTCTCAACGGGTGACAAAATAAGCCACACAACATCTTGCGAAGCCAGATAGCCTCACAACTAGCTACACTGGCTGCCATATACTCTGCTTCCGCTAAACTCAGTGCTACTGACTGCTGCTTCAGGCTAAACCATGACACTACTGCTGAACCCAACCCAAAACAACAGCCTGAAGTGCTCTTCCTATCAGAAGCACAACCTGCCCAATCAGAATCAATGTATCCTGCCAATCTCACTCCATCTCCCTGCCTGTAGTCCAGACCATAATCCACTGTCCCCTGCAAGTATCGCAAAATGTGTTTTGCAGCCACCCAGTGAACCTTCCTAGGCTCACACATAAACTGACTCATCGTGTTGACTGCAAAACAGATATCTGGTCCAGTGTTGACCAAATACATCAAGGAACCAATTAGCTGCCTGTACAATGTGGGATCCACCAACTCGGAATCCGAAGCATGAAGCTTCTTCCTGTTGGTGATCATCGGTGTCGACATGGGTCTACAATCCTCCATGTGGAATCTGTTAAGGATGTCCACAATATACTTCCCCTGCCCTAGGAATAAATGCCCCTCCTCCTGCCACACCTCCAAGCCCAAAAAGTAATGCATCAAGCCGATGTCCTTCATCTCAAACTCCGTCGCAAGATCTCTCTTGCAGTGCTCTATGAGTCTCTCTGCACCTGTAATGACCAAGTCATCCACATACAGCACCAGAATGAGAGGCTCCTCACTCTTTGTGAAACCCATCCCCTGCAAATATGTATCAATCCTGGAGTACCAAGCTCTGGGAGCTTGCTTCAGGCCATAAAGGGCCTTCTTCAGTCTGCACACATGGGACTCCTTCCCATGCACCTCAAAGCCCTATGGCTGCTCAATGTACACCTCCTACTGTATGAAGCCATTGAGAAATGCGGTCTTCACATCCATCTGGTGGATCTTCCAACCCATCTCTGTTGCTATCGATATAATGGAGCGGATCGAAGTATATCGAGCCACGGGAGCGAAGGTCTCCTCATAATCAACTCCCTCTACCTGGGAGAACCCTCTAGCCACAAAGCTTGCTTTGAATTTCTCAATGCTGCCATCTGCAGCATGCTTTACCTTGTAAAGCCATCTGGAAGTAACCACGGATTTGCCCTCAGGCCTCGGCACCACCTCCCAAACATCATTTTTCATGATAGAAGAATACTCCTCCTGCATGGCCTCTCTCCAGACCTGTTGGCTAGCTGCCTCCTCATAGCTAGAAGGCTCAGAGTCAAGGATGCTGGTAACCATTGCCATATAGCTACAAAACCTCTCAGGTGGTCTACTCTCTCTGATCGGCCTCTTCGGCTCAGCAACAGATGTGGCATCTCTCAAGGTGTCCTGAAGGCACTTGGGCTTTCTCTTCCCTGAGCATGCTTCTCCCATAGGAGAATGAAACTCCTCCTCATCATCACCATCAGTAGCCTGAACTCTTGACTGTCTGTCTGCTGTCCTCCTGCCTGCACCTGACCCTGTAGAAGCTGAGGTACCGTGTGAACTGTCCATCAGTGGACTCCCTAGTGAACTGCTCTGTGAACTCCTCTGCATGCTGCCCGGAGCACCACCCCTCTGGCTCGGTGAGCCACTGCTCACTGACGGACCTGACATCCTCATAGATGTACCTCTGAATCCTCCTGATCCCTGCCCACTGGATCCCTGCGACTGACTCAACTGCTGCTGAGGGTCTGGCTGATCCAGATACTCTAACTCCCGTGACCTCCTAAAGGCCCTGTCCTCCTCAAACTTCACATCCCGTCTGACAACAACTCTCCTCTGTGCAAGAATGTAAATCCGAAAGGCCTTTGAGGTCTCACTGTAGCCCACAAAGATACCCTTCTCTGCGGTGGGCTCTAGTTTGGTCCTCTTCTCCTTGGGTATATAGGAGTATGAAATGCATCCAAAGATATGAAGATGACCAATATCAGGCTTCTTCCCAGAGAAAGCCTCCTCCGGAGTCATGTGCCCCAAGGCACGATGCGGACTCCTGTTCTGCAAGTAAACAGCTATGTTGCAGGCCTCTGCCCACAAGAACAATGGCAACCCCTAATCATGTAACATGGCTTTGGCAGCCCCTATGATGGATCTGTTCTTCCTCTCCGCAACCCCGTTCTGCTGGGGTTGTAAGGAACAGTGAACTCCCTCCTAATGCCTGCCTCCGCACAATAATCAACAAACTCTCCAAGGGTGTACTCTCCTCCATTGTCCGACCTCAGGGACTTGATCTTCCGACCTGTCTGTGTCTCCACAAGAGCTCTGAACTCCTGAAACCGCTTGAAGACCTCACTCTTGGTCTTCAAGAAATAAATCCAGGTCCTCCGGGAGTGATCATCAATGAATAAAACATAGTACTCATATCCACTCAAGGAAACATGAGACATCCGACCGCTCACATCAGAATGAATCAAATCAAGTATCCCAGTCGCTCTGCTGTCACTGCTGGGAAAAGGGGATTTGGCAAACTTGCCCATCGCACAACCTCTGCAAGTATCAAAATGATCAGTACTGAAATCTGGCACACCTGTAGTGATCTCCCGTAATGTCCTCAAGGCTCCATGATACATATGTCCCATCCTGCGGTGCCAAATCTCACACAGCTCAGAACTGCTAGCTCTGCTGTCGGTACTACTGCTCAATGCCAAAAGGGGCTAAAATGGAAACTTGTACACCTTTGCATGGCGTACACCTATCACTCTAGCTGAATCAGCTGGAGTGCCCCTGGGATACATCAACACCTATCCTCCCCTGAACAGTACCTCATATCCTCTGTCCTCCAAAGTTGAGATGGATATGAGGTTCTTCCTCATCCCTGGCACATAAAGAACATCTGACACTTTCAAGGGAGGTTTGTAAAACAGTGCGAAACACTCATGTAAAAGAATATTGAATGAAATTAATTAACCAAGAGCAAACAGCTCAATGATAATACAAGGATATTTACAATAATAGAAACATCAGGTTTCTATGTAGAATATAGAAACAAACAGTTTCATCTAAGAAACTGCTAAAAGAATAAAAATAGCAACAGCTAAAAGACTGAGCATTAAATACTAAATAGAGATATTCTAATACCCTCCCTTAATGCTCAATCTATTTACAACACCAATAGACCCGCGGAATTTTACAAATTTATCAGGACCAAGAGGCTTGGTGAAAATGTCGGCGGGCTGCTCTGTTGTGGGAACATAGTGCAACTGAACTGAGCCGTCTTCAACCAGCTATCGAATGTAGTGGCAATGAGTTTCCACATGCTTTGTTCGTTCATGAAAGACTGGATTCTTGGCAAGTTTGAGCACTCCCTAATTATCACAAAACAAAGAAGTAGGCCCTGTCTGGAAAACATGCATATCTGCAAGCATACGACGAAGCCAAACTGCCTCACAGGATGCCTTAACTGCTCCCCGATACTCTGCTTCTGTTGAGGAGAGAGCCACTGCCTGTTGCTTCTTACTAGTCCAAGTAACAGCACCAGATCCTAGACTAAACACATACCCAGCTGTAGATTTACGGTCATCAACCGAACCGGCCCAGTCAGAGTCAGTGTAGCCACTGAGAATAGGATTGGAGCTGCGAGTATATAAGAGGCCATAATCAGAAGTACCACGCACATATCGTAGCACCCGCTTTGCTGCTATCCAATGATCAGCTTTAGGAGCTGACATAAAGCGAGAAATGTAGCTTACTGCAAAACTGATGTCAGGTCTGGTAGCAGTAAGATAGATGAGACTGCCCACTAATTGCCTGAATAAAGTTTCATCCACAAGGGGAGAGGATGACTGTGCTGAAAGTTTGAGCCCTGGTTCCATAGGAGTCGTGGTCGGTTTGCAATCCTGCATTCTGAACCTTTCCACAAGATTTTTGGCATACTTGGACTGAGAGAGAAAGATCTTATTTTCAGTCTGCCACACTTCAACCCCCAGACAATAATGAAGAAGTCCCAAGTCTGTCATCTCAAAAGTTCTGCATAGATCTTGTTTGATCCAGTGTTGTTAAAATCGCGATAAAATCGCGATTTTTTCCGCAACCCGACCAAATCGCGATTTTTACCCGTAAAAATCGCCAAATTTTTTTATAGCCGATTTTTTCGAAAAAATCGGGAGTTTTTCAAAAAATCGCGATTTTTACCCAAAAAATCGCAGGGCACGGGGGCAGCGGGCTTTTTATATGCAAAATCGATTTTTTTTTTAGTTCATTGTGTTGTCCGCGCGGAGGAGGAGGAGAAGAAGTGAGGGAGAGGAGCTGAAGGGTTGCCGTCGGATTTGGGAGCGAATCCAAGCGTTTTTAGGAGGAATCCAAGCCAAGATCACCAATTTGTCCATAAAAAAGGTATGTAGATTAATTTTTTTTTGTTTTGCTTCTATAAAAACTTTGTTTTTCATTGTTTTTAAAGAATTTTTTGAAATTTTTCATTGATTTGGGATGGGTTATTTGTTATGACTATGAGAACCAATTTTTTATTTTTATTTTCTCATTTTTTTTAAACATTGTTTATTTTTTTTGAATTTTCATTGTTTTTTGGCATTTGCCATTGGCATTTGGTTGGGTAACTTGGGTTTGGAAATTGGGATTTTGGAAATAATTAACTTGTAATTTTGTAAATGCTAAATTGTAATTTGTATTATGTAATCCTAAATTCTTATTTCCTAATCCTTATTTTTCCATAGGTTTGCAAATTCAAAATTCAAAAACAAACATGCCAAGGAAATTGGATCCTTTCTGGGAATATGGTGACCCTAAAACTCCGAATGATAGACAAAACTTGTATTGCAAGTTGTGTGGAAAGGAGATATTCGGGGGGGTGTACAGGTTGAAGTTCCACCTTGCACAAATCCCTGGACGTGATGTGGTGCCCTGTCCTAATACAAATGCTGAAATTATCCGAAAAGCCATGAGAGCATTGGGAGAATTAGAGCACTCTAAAGAGGCCAAAGAAGAACTCAAAAGGCAACTAAAAAGGTCAGCTGAAGGAAGTGGGCCAAGTGGCACTGGTTCTACTGCAGCGTCAGTCAATCCGGTAGCTGCATCATCATTTTTTGTTCCTCGAACCACACCTGGTGCACAACCAACTATCGGTTCAATGCTAAAAAGAACTGAAAAACAACAAGCTGACAAGTTGATGACAAAATTTCTCCTCTGGAGTGATATTCTTTTCAGCATTGTAAGGAATAATCCATTTTTCCAACCTACTGTTGATGCTATTGCCAGTGTTGGCTCGGGGTACAAAATCCCTTCTCTTCATGATTTCAGAGGCCGGCTTCTTCAAGATGAAAAGCGTGACTGCACCCAAAGATTGGAGGATTTTAGGGAATCCTGGGCACAAACAGGATGCACTGTTATGTCAGATGGTTGGACTGACCAAAAGGGGAGAACCCTTATAAACTTCTTGGTTAGTTGTCCCAGGGGGACTATGTTTATCAAATCTATTGATGCAACTCATCAAATCAAAGATGCAAAAAATTTATGTGATTTGCTGGATGTGTTTATTTTGGAGGTGGGTGCAGAAAATGTTGTCCAAGTCATAACGGACAACGCTGCAAATTATGTTGTTGCTGGTAGAATGCTTATGGACAGGCATCCTACTTTATTTTGGACACCTTGTGCTGCCCATTGTATTGATTTGATGTTAGAGGACATAGGGAAAATTCCCTTTGTCAAAGAGACTGTTGACTCATCAAAAAGCATCACAAAATTTATTTACAATCACACATCTGTGCTTAGCTTGATGAGAAAATGCACCAACAACAAAGAGTTGGTGCGCCCCGCCATTACACGGTTTGCGATGAGTTTCATATCTCTTCAATCCCTCTTGAAATCTATGTGGGATTTGAAGAGAATGTTTGTTTCAGAGGAGTGGCGTTCTTCGCCAATGAGCCGCAAACCAGAAGGAGAGGCCGTCTGCAGACTTGTTTCATACCAAGAAGACTTCTGGGCGGGAGTGCAGGAGGTGTGCGCTGTCACTGAACCTTTGGTAAAGGTTCTTCGGTTGGTAGATGGTGAGAAGCCCGCAATGGGCTATTTGTATGAAGCCATGGACAGGGCCAAAGAAGCCATTCGGTCCTACTATGATGACAAGGGAGATGATGGGTTCCAGAGACAACTCCTTCTATGGAACATCATTGATGAGCGATGGAACAACACACTCCATCGTCCCATTCATGCTGCTGGGCTTTTCCTGAACCCTACATTTTCTTATGCATGTGGGTTTGATTTTGATGCTGAGATCATGGATGGATTATTAACCTGTGTCCAGAAGATGGTGAGAACTCCAGAACAACGTATGGAGATCTCTAAACAAATTGAGACGTATAAGATGTCAGGTGGCACATTTGGCTTTGATATGGCTATCTTTGATAGGACGGTCAAAATGCCAGGTATTTTTTAGTTTGTAACTTTGTACTTTGTAACTTTGTTTCAAATTTCATTGTCTCTTCAAATTCCATTTTTTTCTTATGTTTATTTAAAATTTTATTTGTAATTTTGTTGTAGCCGCATGGTGGAAGATGTATGGTGGCAGAGTACCCCTTTTGCAAAAGCTTGCCATACGCATCCTCAGCCAAACATGCAGCTCCTCGGGATGTGAGCGCAATTGGAGTGTATTTGAAAAAATACACAACAAGAAGCGCAATAGGTTAACAACTTAACACTTAAACATTTAAAATATTGCAAATTTCCAAATAAATTTTTGAATTCATTAAACAATATTTTTTTTTATAATATTAATTATTAATTATTATTTCATGAACTTTGTACAGGTTGGAGTCCCGTAGACTTAATGACATGGTATATGTCTACTACAATCTTTGATTGTGGGTGAGGCAACTAGACAAGACACCTGATATGGATGCCATCTCATTGGATGAGATTGACACCACTGCTGAATGGAGGGTTGAGACCGAGAGGCCTCTCATGGATCCCACTGAGGATTGGTTAGTGCAGGATGAGGGGGAGGAGGAGGAGGGGGAGGAGGAGCAGGAGGAGCAGGAGCAGGAGCAGGAGCAGGAGCAGGAGGAGTTGGAGGAGCAGGAGGAGGAGGTGACACCGCCTACCCGGGCTACCACTAGAGGACGTGGTCTCTGTCTACCTACAGTAGCTGCTACTTCTACAGCTACTTCTTCAGCTTCTAGAGCACGTCAGACTCCACTACCATTTCCACCACCACAGGCACCAGCATCTTCATCTAGGGGGAAAGGGAAAGCAGTGACATTTTCTCGCAAGAGGGGCAGAGGAAATCAATAGGATTAGAGTCTTAGACTTTCATTTTATTGTATATGACATTATGACATGATGAGATACATTATCATATTTTTTGTTGATATTTTGAGGCTGAGTTGGGACTCAGGACTTACTATTCAGGACATGATTCAATGTTATGTGTGATTTTAGCGCTAGAAATGATATTAAACATCTTATATATTAGTTTTTTTATCATATTTATGTGTCAATGTATTTATTTTATGTTGTAGATGGTTTAGATATTAAAAAAATTGAAAAAAATGAAAAAAAATGAATATTTTTGTGCCAAACGATTTTTTCCCGATTTTTTCCCGATTTTAACGATTTTTCCGCTTTTTTCCCGGCGCCGATTAAATCCCGATCGCGCTTTTAACAACATTGGTTTGATCCCATGGATCAAATGTGCAGAGCTGCCAGTAATGATAAGATCATCCACATAGACAACCACAAACAAGATATCATCACCAGTATGCTTGATATACAGGTTTGCATCAGATGGGCTCCGCTGAAAACCCTGATCTGTTAGGTACTGATCAATTTTCATGTACCAAGCCCGAGGAGCTTGTTTCAATCCATAGATTGCTTTAGCTAACCGACACACTTTCTGTTCTTGACCAACAACCTTGAATCCTGGAGGCTGCGTCATGTAGACTTCTTCTTGAAGATCACCATTTAGGAAAGCACTCTTTACATCCATCTGATGAACTTTCCAATTGAACTGAGCTGCTAGGGCAAGAACAAGCCTTATGGTACTCATCTTGGCTGTAGGAGCAAAAGTCTCCTCATAATCGATGCCTTCCTTTTGTGAGAACCCTCGAGCCACAAGACGAGCTTTATACTTGTCTATGGTTCCATCAGCTTTGTATTTCACTTTATACACCCATTTGCAGCCTATGGGCTTTTTTTCGGCAGGAAGATCAGAAAGTGTCCAGGTGTGATTCTTCTGAAGACTCTGGAATTCGGCTTCCATAGCCTGTTCCCACTCAGATGTACCCTTAGCCTCTGAATAGGTTTGAGGCTCAAAAATACTGTGTAGGTTAGCCATAAGAGCAAAATTGACTGTAGACTGTTGTCTGTTCTTATGTCTAGAAGTTCTACCTTCAAGGAGCTCATCATCCCGAAGATCACCTATGGTTTTAGCCCACCATTTTGGCCGAAGAGAAGAAGAACCTATATCAGGAGTAGAGGAACCAATATCAGGAGGAGGTGGAGAAGGCTCAAGAGCAATAGGGACAGTAAGAGGAGGATTAGCTTCTGGAGGAAGCTCAGATAGAGTATTATCAAATACTGATGCTACAGCATCCCTCCCATCAGGTGGACTGACTGGAAGAAGAACACTGTGAGGCTGATCCTCAGAACGCTGCTCAGAAGAAGAAGACTGAAAGAATCCTCTGTCTTCATCAAATACTACATCTCGACTGAAGCTAAGACGACCAGTGGCTATATCTATCAGTCTATAGGCCTTGTGATGATCACTGTAACCTGTCATCATGAGTTTCTGACTTTTGGGATCCAACTTAGAGCGCTTAGCAAATGGAATCCAAACATATGCAACTGAGCCAAATACTTTGAGATGACTGATCTTAGGCTTACGACCAGACCAAACTTCTTCAGGAGTCTTCCCTTTAACAGCCTGAGTAGGTGATCGGTTAAGAAGGTAAACAGCAGTAAATATTGCTTCAGCCCAAAATTTGTTTGGAACACTCCTGTGTTGTAACATGGAACGAGCGATTTCAACAACCGTGCGGTTGCGACGCTCGACAACACTGTTCTGCTGGGGAGTGTAAGGTGTGGTTAATTGACGTTTGATGCCATGAATATCACAGAAGTTGGCAAAAGTTGAGGAACAAAATTCCCCCCCATTGTCGGTCCTAAGGGTCATGATATTACAACCAGATTCTTTTTCAACTAAGATTTTAAACTTCTGAAAGGTACTAAGAGCATCAGATTTATTTTTTAAAAAATACACCCACATCTTTCTACTGAAGTCATCTACAATAAGTAAAAAATATTTGCAAGCAGTGATAGAAGCTATATTCATAGGACCACAAATATCAGCATGAAGTAACTGAAGTACCTTAGATGCGCGCCAAGATTCTCCATTTTTGAATGAAGACCGATGTTGCTTTCCCGCTTGACAGGCGTTGCATACCCCCAACTGCTGAGTCTGAATATCAGGTAATCCTGACACAAGTCCCTCCCGAGAGAGCTGAGAGAGATACTGCATATTGAGATGCCCATATCGCTGATGCCATAGAGTGCTGATGGGAGAGACACGTGCTGCTAGAGCCACTTCTGAAAGTCACCGGTGTCAAGTAGCCTGTATAGACCATGGTCCTCTAGGCCAACAGCAACTGTTAGACTGGTCTCCCTGTCAATGATGGAGCACTTGTGTGCACTGAACACAACATCAAGCTGAGGAGAATTCCTCATAATCTGGCTGACAGATAGCAGATTAATCTCCATACCAGGAACATAGTATACATTTAGAAATATGAGCGTGCGTCCACCAGACTGAATTTGAACTGTACCCCTGCCAGCTACATTGTACTTTTCACCTCCACCAAATACCACTGAATCACTGAAAGGTGAGAAGTCAATAAACTAGTCACGCCTGTGAGAGAAGTGGCGTGATGCACCAGAATCAATGTACCATGCAGAGGAAGGAACATGTTCTGAAGACCTTTTAACCATAAAGGCGTAAAAGGCAGAATCTGTCTGCTCGGAATGTTCTGCAACATTCGTCGTCTGATTTGGCCCTCCCTGTTTCTTCTGTTCAGAAGCAATCCTCTGTCGGCAATCTTTCTTCATGTGACCGAACCTGTGACAGTAATTACACTGCACACTTTTCTTCCTAGTAGGATCAAAAGACTGAGGAGAACCTTTCTGCTGAAAAGACTGAGAGGACTGGTATTTTGCAGCAAATGCATTTTCTAAGGGCACTGATGAAGTACCACTACCAAACTGTTGTTTCCACCGATCCTGCTGCAGAAGTTTGGTACATAAATCTGGAAACTTCAGATCAACATTTGTGGTTGTAATGTTGAGTGTTTCTATGAAGTGTTCATAAGATTTTGGTAGACTCTTCAGAGTAATGACTACCATATCTTCTTCCTCCATGGTCCGACCAATGGCTTCGAGCTGATCTCGAATGTCTTTAATTTTGTTGAGATGTTACTGTAAAGACATATGTTCATCCATCATGATGGAGAACAACTGATTTTTGAGAAAAAATGCTCTGCTTTTGTCAGATGTCTCGTGCAGTTCTTTCAACTGTTGCCAGATTTCGGCAGCGGTCTTGCCAGAGGGAATCTGTGGTAACTGATCATCAGCGACAGAGAGCTTGAGAAGCATAACAGCCTCCCGATTTCGATCATCAAATTTATCTTGATCGGTACCAGCTGTACCGGGACGAGGCTCTTTGCCCAAAATGAGCTGATCAAGACGCCTGTATTCAAAAATGGTCAGCATTCTTTGTTTCCAAATGTTATAGTTGCTGCCATTAAAGCGTTGATTTCCTTCTAACATCAGATTGGTGAGCGTGGCCATTTTCCCAAAGTTAATACAGAAGTCTGACACACAACAAAGTGTAGCTGCCTGCTTAAAAATCTTCTTTCAAGATGACTGTACCAAATTGTTAATAAATTCTGTTGTGAAAGAAATAGACTTGCACACAAAAAAAATTACTCAGATCTGATCACGCCACTTTAAAAATGACTGTGATGCTGGTTTGATCACGCTTCAAAAGATAACTGTGATGCTTATTCTGGTCCCACCGCTTCAAATAAGATCACAATAAACTTTAATCCAATTTCTAAGCAAAAACCGTGAAGCTGGAAAATACCTTTACGTGAAACTGCCGTCACGTAATCTGAAGGATCTCGATCTGTTGAAAACCCCTGATTTCTCAGCAAATAAATGGTGGCTCGGATCTCGTCCTGCACGTTTTAGCTAAAATATATATACGAATTGCGGGCACAATCGGGTCTCGGACGGACTCGATCTGGAGAAAAACGTGAGCCAACGCTTCGGACGCAAACACTTTGGCTTTGGTTCAGGCCCTCGAGACAGTCAATGTAATACCACGGGACGTCAATGTAATACCACGGGAGCTGATTCGTGCTCACCGTAACTTTGATTTGATTCAGGCGTGCGATTACTGATATATTCCCGTGAGCGAAGACTGAGCGTCGAACTGTGTGAGCGAAGAGTGTGTTGCCACGTTCCCGTGTGGCAAAGCAAATCGGAGGATCGATACAGCGTTCAGGTGCTTTCGCCGGTTTTCTCCTCGCAACTCGGGTCGAATTTTGGTGCCGCTGGAAAGTGCCGGAATTTTGATATGTTTCTGGCGTGCCTCGATTCGAATGGATCCGGAACCCTCCTCAGAACAGACCCCACAGCTCGGTTTCGAATCTTGATTCTTCAAAGGCGTCGGCGGTCCTGCACGGCTTCCAAATTCGTTGATCGGGTGGCCACAAAATAAACACGACTTCAAAACAAATAAACTGTTCACGATTCTGAGCACCGCCACAAAGTTAAATCCTCATAAAATGATAATGCAGGAGATGAATCCCTTTCTGTATCGAGATTGACGACTGTAAGCTTTTATCACAATGAGCAAAGCCGAGGCTAAGACTCAGTGAAGGCTACCTGGCTTACAGAGGGCTCGACCTTACAAAGGAATGAAGATCAAGAAATCTACAGACCCTGAGAGCAGTTTCGCAATGAACTACTGAATTTTTCAATCTATGAAAAATTATTTCGAAAAAAATCCCTGTGCTCTGATACCATAAAACAGTGCGAAACACTCATGTAAAAGAATATTGAATGAAATTAATTAACCAAGAGCAAACAGCTCAATGATAATACAAGGATATTTACAATAATAGAAACATCAGGTTTCTATGTAGAATATAGAAACAAACAGTTTCATCTAAGAAACTGCTAAAAGAATAAAAATAGCAACAGCTAAAAGACTGAGCATTAAATACTAAATAGAGATATTCTAATAGTTTGGACTCCCTCTGAAATGTCAGTGTCCCCACCCCGACTGCTCTAACAACTCTGTCATCACCGAGTACTACCTCTATATCAGTGCCACTCTCTGAAAGCTCTGAGAAGTACTCACGGACTCCTGTCATGTGACGTGAAGCCCCACTGTCCACATACCAGATACCTGAAGATGCTCCGCTAATCGAGGGAAAAGCATGCTCCCTCTGAACCTGTGTGGCAGGTGATCCTGCACTAGAGGACTCACACGTAGTGAACGCAAACTCCCGGTCAAAACGACCTGCAAAGTCCTCAATCTCTGCTGAAGTTGCCACGTCCTGGTTCTTCCCCTTCTTCTTCTTCTCCGGACACACAACTGCATAGTGTCCCATCTTTTGACAATTCCAACACTTCACCTTGGAATAGTCCTTCTGTGTGTTCCCCTGTTTACCTTTACCTTTGCCTTTGCCCCCACCACTGCTTGTGGAAGCCTGCTTCTTCCCTTTGCCTTTCTTGCCTCCTGCCACCAGTGCTACATCCTCATCCTGCTCAACTGGCTTGACTGCCCCAAGCTGACCTTTCCTGATCTCTGTCTGAATGCAATCATCCCAAAACCTCTCCCATGTGGGAAGGGTCTCACGTGCACAAACCCCATCAGCAAAGTTCAACCATGAACGGGGGAGGCCATTCATTGCAATCCGCACCAACTCAGTGGGTGGAATGGCCTCTCCAATCGCTGCCAACTCATTTCTCACATTAGTAATCTTTGTGAGATATCCAGCTGCACTATCATTACCCATCTTAATGTTCTTCAGCTTCTCCTTCAGGACCATCTTCCGGTTCTCATTGGTACTCTGGTAGAGATTGGACAATGTTGTCCACATCTCATGGGCATTGCTCTTTCCTCTCACATGAGGAATGCAATGGTCTTTGATTCCGTCTAGAATCAGCCTCTTACCCTTGTTGTTCTTTTTATTATAAGCAGCCAACTGAGTAGCATCAGTAGGCACAACAACAGGATTCTGTGTGGTATGCACCATGATATCCCAGACTTCTACCTCCTCAAAGATACTCTGCATTCTCTCCTTCCAAACGCTGTAATTTATATGCCCATCCATCCTATCCTCCACCCTCAATCCCAATGACATCCTGCTGTCCTAAAACTGAAAAATAACACTGTTGTAGTAAAGATAAAACTGTTGTTTATGAAAAAAATCAGCTTGCTGGAATTTTCTGAGTGAAAAATCAGCAGCTATAATTTTTCCTTTTGCTGTCCCAAACTGCCCTTCAGAACTCAAGCTCTGATACCATGTAGAAATTTCTATTTTCCCACCCCGGTTTTCAGTTTCTCCTTATTTCTCCCATATAGTTAAATGCCCTTTCCCATAACCATACATTTAACAAGTTGGAAAAAATAAATTTGCTAAAAACACAAATTCTGGAAATTTTACAGAATGCTGGAAATTGCAGAAATAAAAATCAGCAGTAATAAACAGCGATTAAAACACATTTAAACACTGAGATTTTTGGTCAATGTGACCCTGGAAAAACCCCCTACAACTCTTGGGGAAAACCAGTTTGAGAGCTCTTCTTTATTTCTGAAAATGCCTTTTTCACAGTGAGAAATATTCAGCAAAAAATCAGCAAGCAAATTTACAACTTATCTCTTTTCCCATGCCTCACAGCAAACTGGAAATTACAGCAAACAGGACAGCAATAAATGTTGTACGGCCTCCGTTTTGCGTGCAAAAAAATCAGCAAACTGCTCCTCGATTTTTTGTGCAAACCACTCTTCGAAAATCGTGCTAAAATCTGTCTTTTACTGTGTGTTGAACCAGCTGTACAAATCTGCTCAACTACTGCCTTGGAATGTGTGCCAAGCTGTTGTCTCCTTCTCCTCCCTGCTCAGAAATCTCTCTTGCTCTCTTGTTCTCCTTCTCCCAATCTGCTCATGGAAGAATGAATGACCTTTTCCTCCTTTTCCTCCTTTAATCTAACCCCAAGTGACTTTTGGGTGATCCAAGTGACTTTTGGGTGATCCCTAAATCCAATGGCAGAAATAGATTGAGATCTAAGGCTGAGATTAAATGCTCATTTAAATCTCACTTTTTATTTTTTAATTCACTCCACTTTAATAAAGACCCACTTAGTCATTTATTTCCAAAGTCACTTTTCCTTTCTAATTTTTTCATTGACTTTATAAAAGTCACTTTAAAATTAGACTTAATAACTTTATCACTTAAAGTCACTTTTAAATTAGATTTAACTTTATAAAAATTATAAAGTTACTTTAGGAGAAAAATTAAATTCTTTTGGACACTTTTCCCTAGGCCAAAGATCAAAGCCTTAAGGAACCACCTGTCCTCCGGTACCAAATTTCAACACAAATTACAATAAGGAGATGGCCAAGGCAAAGCAAGTGATTCTCAATGGACTTCGTGTTGAGAAATCTAGGGGCAGCTAGCTTAGGTGATTTCACTTACAAATAAATGCTCATGATGTTCTTTTACTTAACTTGATGTACTTGTAGTTAGCTCTTCTTTACTTGATTATTATAGTGTTCTTTAATCATCAAACAGCTACCAAACAATAAAGAACAATGAGACAAGGGGACACAAAATGTAGGCTGCAAGCCAAGGAGAACCCACAAGAATTCTTCTCTTCTGATAGAATGTTCAGATGACAAATTCCAAGACATGTGACCCTTGACAAAGACCCCTCTATTGATTTCTGGTAGCATCCAATGTGCTCTAAGCCTCAAAATTTGAAGGGAGGCTAGGACACATGTATTCCAGAATACCTAGAAATTATTTTGAGAAATTTCCACTTGGAGATAGTTTTATTAAAATAATTAATTATTTTTAATGGATGCTTAAATCTAAACTTAGAAAATTAAAATAATTAAAGGGTATTAATTAAACTGGGGGTGAAACCTCTAGAAGAAGACGAGGATCAAGTTGAAATGATCTGAGCCATTGATTAGAATCTAATCTAAGTCGTTGATTACTCAACTAGAGGACTATAAGAAGAGGCTTGATGGGCATTTGGAAGACACATCGAGAGAGAGATCAAGAGATCGATTTTCTCAAGAGAGCAATGCAGCAGTGGCCAGAGAGGTCATCGAGAGAGATCAAGAGATCGATTTTCTCAAGAGAGCAATGCAGCAGGTGCCAGAGAGGTCATCGAGATTATTTCTTGCAGTGAGGGGAAGGGATAGTTTCCGGAGGAAGATTTCCTGATCCAGGGATACATTGCAGAGGAGGCAGTGAGAGATCTAGAAGAGGCATCGCAGAGCCACGCTGGGCAGTGTAGAACCACACTGACACAACGCAGAGCCTGAGAGGAGATCCGAAATTTGCTAGAGAATTGAGTTCTAGAGCAAGAAGTCAGGGTGTGAGACCCTAAGCGCAGAAAGTCAAAGTTCCATAAACAAATCGATCAGCCAGAAAGAGTGTTGCGGTCTCCACCAGCTGTGACGCAAAGCATCACAGTGATTGCGCAGAAACTACGCAAAGGCAGCTAGGGGCTAGCCATTCAAGTTGGATCATTACTGGATCGCCAGTGATAGTGTCAGTCAAATTCTTTGTATTGGATAGCCAGTAAGGCATCCAAAGATTGTATTCATAAATGACTATATAATAAAACAAACCCTCAGCTGCTGCACTAGTTTTCCTGCATTGGGTTTTCCTGGGGACATTTGTCCAAAAATAACGGTGTCCATTGTGTGTTGTGTATTTCTTCTTGCCCAGTGCTTGTTTCTGCATATAATTTAATTAGTGAATGTTGCAATTTATTAGTTTCGATATTTACCGTAGAACATAGTAAATAATTTGTTCAGTTATTTAACAAATAGAAGAAATTTAATCAGTTGTTGTAGTAGAAATTTGGGTCTCCAAATTTTCACATGATATCAGAGTGCAGGTGAAGCAAGAGAGCAGACTGGAAGAGCCCAACGCTAAAGAGGAGGGAGGTCGAAGTGTTGCGTACGTAGCAAATCGAATCCTCAGAGGGATTGCGCAGTCCAAGCCGGGAGGGTAAGACTCTCGTGGAAAATCTCTCTCTGGGTGAGGTGATAGAGAGGTAAGATTTCCAGATCGAAATTTGTCAATGGCAGAGGGAATAGTGCAGCAGAAGTTTTAGCGCAGAGTAGCGTTTAGGTGAGACACAGTTTTCTGCAGCAGTTGCTGGGGCAGAAAAAAAAACGCCAAGAGAAGGAAGGAGACAGTTTTGAGGGAATTTCTTCCTCAGAGAATTCCTAGCCATGGAATTCAATTTCTCAATTGCTTAGCAGCAATAGAGATGAGCAGGTCTACTAACTCCATTAGGGAGTGCGTATGTCAGCCTACCAACTACGCAGACGAGAGAGGAGGCAGTTCGACATTTTTGTTGGCTTAGATGGCAGCTAATTGGCAGAGAGATCAAGATCGGTTGGGCGGGGCATCCAAGTATGTGATCTGGAAGGCTAGGATCTCATGTCTTCTGGATGAGCATAATCTCAAGGCCTATGTCGATAGTGTGGTAGATGAACCTGCAAATATGGATCCACTCAATAAGTACAAGGCTGAAATGGCAAAGGCCAAGCGGTTGATCCTCGATGGAGTAAGGGATTACGTTGTATGTCACATTGCTGGCAAAGGGACTGCCAAGGAGATGTGGGATGCCTTGGCTACGTTGTATCAGGGTTGCAAAAGGGGGAACGCATTGATTCTTTCCTATGGAAGCTTCAGGAGGTCCGAGAATCGTTGGCAACTCTAGGATCAGCACCTCAACCTACCGAGATAGTGAGGTTGGCCCTGAATTGGGTCTCAGAAGAATGGCAATTTTTTGTCCAGAGTATCCTGGGCAGAGAAAGATTGTCAGATTGGGAAGGAATGTGGGCCGCTCTTCAGCAGGAAGAGATGAGGCAAAACTTGGTCAAGCGCAAACTTGATGGCAGCAGCAGTGAGCTGAAGCCTAAGGAGGAGGAAGAGAATGCAGCCCTTGCATCAAACAGCGGAAGTAGAAGAAGGACGTCCTGAAGATCAAATGTTTTCAGTGTGGTGATTTGGTCACTACGCTACACAGTGTCCTCTCAAGAAGAATGACAAAGACGAGAAGCATGATCTGAAGGCTGAAACCACAAAGATCGAGGAGGAGATTTCCATGGTTGTGCAGATATCTCCAAGGGAGAATTGGGGTAATCTAGTATTGTAGTTCGAAAGAACTACAGATGGGGCAGGATCCTTGAGGAGTCCACCTCTTAGATCAATACCTTGCTACGAGAGCCTGTATCAGAAGTAGCAAGATGGACCAGTTTTAGTTGGTGCAGAGGAGTGCTAGAGTGATAGTTGCAGTGGCTGGGAGCGCCAGAGACTGAGCAACAGAGAGCAGAGTTGGCAGCGGTCCAATTGGCACAATGCAGAGTCAGCAGCAACGCAAAGGCTTCAGAAGGTGAGCACAGAGACTAGCAGCAGTCATAACTCCAGCAACAGATGCATCATGTTGAACACTTGTTCAATAATTTTGGATGTTTTTCCGTTGTTGTTGCAGTCACAGCAACAGTTGGAAAAGGTTGCAGTGCTGGCAGTGGCAAGGCCAGCAGCAGCACAGATGCAGAATTTGAGAGAGTTGCAGTGTAGAGGCAGGGTTGGCAGTGGCAGGGCCAACAGCAACACAGATGCAGCATTTGCGCAGCAATTGGTGGGCAAGGATGTCAGACATCAGCAGTGCAGAGGGAGATGTTTCAGAGTCAGGGTGATGCTTTAGCAGGTTGCATTACTAGAGCACATTCCTCGCTAAGAGAGAGTGTTGATTTTTGGTAGCATCAGATGTGCTCTAAACCTCACAATTTGCAGGGAGGCTAGGGCACATGTATTCCAGAATAACCAGAAATCGTTTTGGGAAACTCCACCCGGAGACGGTTTTATTAAAATAATTAATTATTTTTAATGGGTGCCTAAGTCTATGTTGATTTGGGATAGCATCGGATGTGATCTAGCCACGAAATTTGGTGGAGAGGTTGGGCCACATGAGGTCTCCAATACCCGGAAAGGGTTTGGGCAGATTCTAAACAAATCAGAAGATATTAAAATAATTAATATTTTTAATGGAGTCTGTAAGTCTAAACTTAGGGAAAATAAAATATTAATGTGTATTAATATGAATCTGTGTTAGAATGGTCCAAAAGACATGGATCAAGCCAGATCTAATCTTAGTCATTGATTAGGGGACTTAATCTCCGATGTTGATATGTCAACAGGAAATGTATAAGAGGAGGCTTGAGGATCACTTGGAGAATACACCAGAATGATCAATCATTTTATTCTCTAGAGCAGGGTTTGTTAAGAGAGAGAGAATCGAAGAGTAGCTGAGGGGCATTGAGTACAGAGAGACAGAGAGGCAGAGATAGTGCCGAGAGAGCAGCAGAGCAACCAGAGAGAGTAACGCAGGAGCAGCCAGTGCTCACGCAGGGCCACGCAGAGGCAGCTAAGTGCTGCGCAGAGCACCAGAGAGGCCAGCGTAACTGACAGAGAGGGTCAAAGCGCTGACACAGGGCCTCCTGGGGCTGACGTAGGCCAAGATAGGCTGACGCAAGGCCAGCACTAGGCTAGGAGACGCTGACACAGTCCAGATTGCACAAACGCTTGGGTTTCTGGGGCAGATTGGTGCTGAGTAGCTGTCAAAAGGATTATCCAGAATTTCATCCAGTAGATTTGTCAGAAACTAAGGTATTACTACCAAGGAAATTCTCTGTTGGGTAGGCCAGTTTCGGCACCGAGATTGTACTTTGATATTGCTTAATAAGAAAATCTTTAGTAGCTGCACCAGTTTTCCCACATTGGGTTTTTCCGGGGACATTAGTCCAAAAATAATGGTGTCATATGGTGTGTTTGTTTCTGTTTCTTTTAGTTGTTGATCTGTAATATGTTGAGCATGCACTAGTGTTTATTTTCAGTATTTACATTGTAAATAACTTGTTAAGGAAAATAACAAGTAGGTAGAAATAAATAAGATAAAGTGCATGGAGGGTTTCTAACTAAGTAAACTTAGAAACTTCAACATGGTGTCAGAGCGTGATTGCAGATCACAGGAGGACTAAAGGACATCAGCCGAGCGAAGCAATAACAGCAAAAAACAGTTGTCCCAAGGTGACAGAAGCTGTTTCTAGCAACGCAGCAGCCCTGGAGAGTGACGCAGAGCCAGCCAGGGCTCACGCAGGGCTTCCCAGGGCTGACGCAGACCCATCCGGGGTGATGCAGGGCCAGCTTGATGCAGAGAGAGGCTGACGCAGACCCATCCGGAATGACGCAGGGCCAACTTGATGCAGAGAGGGGCTGGCACAGTCTACAGATAGGTAGTTGCTAGGGTTTAGAAGGCTACAGGAATATTGCAGAGTGGAGATGGTGAGGCACTGTAGTCAGAACAGTACCTGACAGAGCAGGGCTAGAGGAGTTGCTACCGAGGGTTCCTAGCCGAGGAACCCAGATCAGTGGTGCGGTTGCACAAGACAATCAAATTAGGGGGCATCTCGACAAGCGGTAGAAGGATTCCCAAGAGGGAAATCAGGCTCTGAGGTAGTCCAGAAAAGAACTTCCAGAAGGGAAGTAGAGACTCAAAGGAGTCAAATAGAGAACTTCCAGGAGGGAAGTAGAGGAGCATCATGGCACTACACAGAGTAAGAGACCAGGATAGACTGGACGGAGCATCATAGCACTACACGGAGTAAGAGACCAGGATAGACTGGACAGAGCATCGAACTTCGCAATCTGGAAGGCCAAAATCTTATCCGTACTTGACAGGAATCGTGTCAAGAACTTCGCCTTAAAGGTAACAACTGTCCCAGTCGACCCTAGTGATAATGACAGGTACGAGGAGGCGATGGCAAAGGCCAAGAGCATTATCCTTGACGGGGTCAAGGATCATGTAGTACCACACATAGCCGAGAAGGAAACGACATTTGAGATGTGGGAGGCTCTCAAAAAGTTGTACCAGCATACTTCTGTGCAGAGAAGAATGTTGCTTGAGAATCAGATGAAGAAGGGACAATCGATTGACACCTTGTTAAAAGAAGAAACTATGGCCAAACTCCATGTGGGTCATCTTATTTATGGCAGCTAATATTTTTCTTCGATCCCTCTCATCGAGAGATGTAGGATTGATCTAAAGATCATCCGATTCCGATAAGTATTTATGAAGATATCAATTTATGTTGATTATGGACAAATTGTCAAGCGAGCCAGCAACTTATGTAGGCTCAGAAGCCCATCAGTCATGTCTATTCAACCTCTACGTTTTAGTATAAATAGAAGAGGACTTGAAGTCATTTGTCACACACTCTTCATGTGATCTCCTCCTCTCCACGTCTTTAGGTTTTGGTGAAGGAGAGACACTAAGAGTATACGCAGGACTAAGTAAGATGATGCCCTAGCCACAGTAAGATGATGCCCTCACTGCAGTCAAGGGATGTAGCCGGAGTCAAGGGATGTAGCCGCAGAGAGCCGCAGTCAAGACATGCAGCCGCAGAGAGCCATAGTCATGAAGAGGAGCCATAGTCATCTGAAATTCCGCATGAAGCTGAGCCACAGCAAAGGGTTTGACTGCACCTCGTTTGGGCTTTAGGTGCAGTCATAAACTCGGGTGCTTAAGGAACAGACAAATCTCGCATTACGGATGTATCACTGTGTATTTACATAAGAAAAACAGAGGCACTGTTTTGGCATCATAATAAATAGTATTCAGTCTCCTAGCAGCCTCAACATATATATGTATATGCTTGTATTTCGGTGCTCTTACAATAGCACTCAGTCAAGTCATACAAAGAGATCTAGCCGCAGTTAAACAGGAGACCTGTAACTGTCAAGAGGAGTACCAATACGCAGTATGAAGGTGTCCCTCATATGTTGTCCTAAAGTTCTTATTACGCAGCCCTTATTCACTGTTCTAGGAGGCCATTATATGTTGTTCTAAGATGCCCTAAATCAGCATATCCTTTGAGCCTTCATTCACAGCTAAAGTGTGAATTCGGATTATTGTAGGCGACAGCATGACAATAGAAGGATTGTTTAGTTTGAGCATGCTTGAAGGAATCTGGAAATATAGCCTAGCTACTTTACCAAGTTGCAAGCCATAGCAAGCAGCAAGGCTGATATACATATGGCAGTATAATGAATCAATAGAAGTATAGCAGCAGCACGATGTAGCAACAAGGTGTTGCAGCATCATGAAGCAACAGAAGTATAGTAGCAGCATGATGTAGCAACAAGGCATTGCAGCATGATGATGTATTGAGTATGCCTTGTGTGTATGATTGGGTGAAAACACAGTGACAAGTGCAACTAATAATCAAAGTATAGCATAGCAAGCATTGAGTGCATATCAGCAATGTGTACAACACTAGATGCAAATCTGTGACAAACGCAGCTCAATGAGTGGAGCAACAAAGTGACAAGAGCATCTACATGAAGTGCAGCATGGTGCAGCACAGCGAGGTGCAGTATGTAGACAAGATGCAACACTATGATAGAGAATCAGTTGAAGCAGCGTGTCTTCAACTGATCTCATGTAGATATAATAAGTCAAAGTGTTGACTTCCGTTGTAAATGTACTATCTCTATCTCTCTTTATCTGCTGAATTATTGAAGAACATAAAAGAAGAACTGATCAAGGGTTTCCCCACATTGGGGTTTGTCCCTGGCTAGCGCCACATCTTGTGTCCTCTTGTCTTGGCTTGTCTTCTACGATTTATGTTTATGTTCTATCTGCAGTTTACTTTAATGCTGATATGATTGCTAATCTGGAAAAGATATTGAACTAACTGTGAAAATTGAAATAAATTGCTCTAGGCATAGAACATACCTAAAATTAACATGGTATCGGAGCTGAGGTGAAGACAATGCCTAAGCAAGAGTGAAATAGCAATCACCGAAGATAGTTGGGAAAGCACAAAAGGATCAGTGGATTCCTCATCCCTCTTCAAATTCACCAAGGGTGAAGGCGAAGCAGAGAATATTATCAAAATGGCACAACGAAATATGGCCTACCTAAAGATCACTTCATTGGACGACTGGATCTCAGGGTGGAAGGAAAGGCAGATAACTAGTTCGGCCATTATGCAAAGGAGTGTCCGAATGGAAGGGACACATCACTTGATGAGATAAAAATCATTCCACGGACATCTTCAATGATCAAAGGAATGACAGGTAATGCAGGTCATCAAGGAAATGGCCGACTCTTCAAAGAAAGCAAGGTACCCCTGGTATGAAGAATCAAATGTTGTTTCTAATATGATAAAGAAGCGTTATCTTGTATTGGTCCTCTCCTTCAAATTCTTTGGGAATCTGGCTCAGGGTGTAAGGAAAGGCAGATAACTAGTTCGGCCATTATGCAAAGGAGTGTCCGAATGGAAGGGACACATCACTTGATGAGATAAAAATCATTCCACGGACATCTTCAATGATCAAAGGAATGACAGGTAATGCAGGTCATCAAGGAAATGGCCGACTCTTCAAAGAAAGCAAGGTACCCCTGGTATGAAGAATCAAATGTTGTTTCTAATATGATAAAGAAGCGTTATCTTGTATTGGTCCTCTCCTTCAAATTCTTTGGGAATCTGGCTTATAGATTGTAGTGCTTCAAGGCACTTCATCGGAAAGATGGGTGCACTCTCTAATTTGGTAGAGATGGAAACAATCGTGGGATTATACTTGGAGCCAATGCCACCTATCCCGGAAAGGGTGTAGGGAATGTTAACTCTTAATTGAATGAGGGGAACTCGATTCATTTACAAAATCTCTTTTATGTACCTAATCGCAAGAAGAACCTGGTGTCCATTTCAGCAATGGAAGTCGAAAGTTACGGGGTGGCACTCATCGATGGAAAGGTACATGTTTGAAAATAGAATTTTCAAAGATGTTTTTGAGTTCAGGGTTGTATCAAGTTGCAAGAAGTCCACTAAGGACCATGTCCATTAACACATAGCACCGAAGGTCTATGAGTCAGATGGTGACAGGGATGCTTGAATTCAAAAAGAGCATGAAAGTACATGTCTGAGATGTACCGAAGGAAAATCTTACAAGGGAACCTTCCCCTCATGTAGCACGTCCATAGGTTTGAAACAACCCGAGGAGTTTGAGATTGATGATCAGGAATCTCACGTATGCAGGTGGAAGAAATCCCTCTATGGCTTGAAGCAAAACTCCCCAAGCGTAGTATGAGAGGATTGATAGCTGTCAGATGAAGCTAAGATTCATTAGGAGTGAAACCGATCCAAACCATTACCCAAAGGTTGTGGATGATAGACCTCTCATACTGGCACCTTATGAGGACGACCTATTTCTGACAGGTGCAGACCCTCTCATTTGCAGAAGAAAGAGGGAGTTACGTTCCGAATGTGGAATGATAAACTGCAAGCCTGTGACTACCTCGTGGATCTTAACTTTCAAAAGTTATATGGTAGTGATGTCGGACCAGATTTGGGAAATGCCTTTCGTAAACTCATTTGCGTTGATGTTCTTGGTGAACTTCCGCCCAGTCATATGTTTTGCAGTTAGCATGGTGAGCTCATATTTGATTGAGCCTCACTGGACTGGTGCCAAGAATCTTCTGAGATATATTCGGGGCACAATCTCTCATGGATTGGGATACACTGCCGAAAATATGAAACTGCATGATTATTCGAATGCTGAGTGGGCAGGCAGTGTCGAGGATCACTAGAGCACTTCTCAGTGTTGGTTCTCTTTGGATTCTGGTTCTATATCATGGATGAGCAGGAAGCAGAAATCGGTTGCTATAAGCACCACCGAGACCGAATACACAGCTACGAGTATGATCTCGTGTGAAGCTGCATGGTTGCAGAAGCTCTTAAGTGATTCTCTGTGACAACCAGAGGTGGGATTCGATTATTGAGGAACCCCGTATTCGATGATTGCTCCAGCAGATAGACATCAGATACTGCCTCATCTGGGATATGGTAAGTCGATAAGTGGGGAGGCTCCATCACATTGAGACTGATGTACAGGTCGCAGACATTTTATCAAAGCCCCAAGGAAAGGTCAAATCTGTGACTTTCCCAAACGACTTGAAGTCATTGAGAGACCTTCTTATAAGGGTCCTGCATGTTGCATGCATTGAGCTCTGGGAGCTCTGGGGTACTTACTGGAGCAACATACGACCACAGGGTCACTCACCCTCCCCTGGTGGTACACTATGAACAGGATGATTAGTCCTCCTGTGGGCCAGGATGATTCGTTCTCCGTGGCGACTGTGGAACAGGATGATTCGTTCTCCTGTGGGCCAGGATGATGACTGACGAACGCGCAAGGGTAAATTTTTCACTCTGAGGTAAAACAATGAAAAGTAAATTACTTTTTACCTAATGACTCTTTTTATAAGCCTTTTGTAAACTTAGGTTTGTAAACTAAGGTTTTTTATCTATTTTTGAGCATTTTATGCCCTTTTTATATCAAAAATAGATCTTACACTCGTTTTTCTGTAGCAACAGGTTTCTGCGAACTCATGTGATGAATCTACGAGTTATATTTTATACTTTTTCGGACTCGGTAAAAACACGAAAAAGTCCCTTTTGGAGTCACCTTTAAGCTCTTTTCTGACTCTCGAAACATGAAAAGATTGTCGAGCTCTTGTCGCTTTGAACTCGTTAAAGGCTGCGAAGCGTCATCTACCCAGTATAAGTTTACCCCTTTTATGGGCTAGGATAGATTACTTACGAAAAAGGTATACGTTGATCTATCATGGTCAATAGGTTCCCTTGGATATTGCTTTCTACCTTTTCGGATTCAAGGGACAAATTTACGAAAAGGGACCTTTGGAGTTTTCTTTTCTGAGTCTTTTTCAAACTCTCTAAACATGAAAAAGACTCTTTTACCTATGTCAGACTCATTAAACCTTGACGACATTGGACTTGTCACAATGACGAGACCGAGCTTCCCCTTCCTAGGGCTTGTTAAAAATCACTAGGTCGGATTCGTCTGAAGGATAAACTTACATTACAAGCATATGCAATCCCCTTCAAGCTTGTGTTTTAAAAATAATTGGGGTACTCGCTACAAATGGTGGGGGGAAATTTGGGAGCATTCTATAGGTTGTGTTAGTTATTACGGCAGCTTGTCGCTCTTAGACATCGACACTCTTTCTACTTCGTGTTGGGTTGGGATATCCTCATTCTATCGTTGGCCTTCTAAGTTTTGGGTTATTCATTTTTCCTCATTCCATCTGATCCTTGCTGCATCATCATGACCTTTGATCCCTTGGTACCAAAACGCTGCCAAATTCTGGAATCGTGTCGCCGATATGTTCGAGAGCTTAATCCTTTTGCAATTTGTCTCCTTACACACCTTCCTCTGATTCTTTGCATCATCCACCTCATCTAATTCCTTTGTCTCGTGTCAATGATGTGGGAAACATTATGGCCCTCCTCCGACTGGTTACTTCCTGTCGACTTCAACTCATTATCTAGGAAGTTGATCTAGAGACTCCTTTTAAGTACCTTGGAACTTGCATGCCTCAATGGCAAGTTCTTCACATTCGACTACAGGCTTGCATCATTGGTCTTCGATCGAGTGATTTCACAAGTGTTCGACTTCAGATCATTCTTCACACTTTGTGGATTATATTAGCAGTACCTTGAAGTTGAGAACCATTGACATTACTGGCGGTTTCTCTCGCGCTTGTTAACGGTTGACATCATTGGTCGGTAATCAAGTGATTTCCTAGTATGCTAGACTTCATCACATCTATTTGCATATTAGAACTTGTACCATGATCAAGTTGGGATTCAAGACCCTGGGCTCAGATCACACAAGTCCAGGTTGCGTGGATTGATTCATACATGACTCTTTTGATCGGATGGTTGCGACCATACCTGAGTCTTTTTTGTGGTCTTTCTGATTTGATGGTTGCGTCCATACCACCGACCATTTATGTTTATCTTCTGGATGGCTGCGCCCATGCCTTATAAACATCTATTTCCTTTCACTATGTACTCATGTATCAGAGATATTAGTTGCACTTGCGTTTGCAAGTTCTTCACGAGGATGTTCAGTTTCGGTTATGGATTCGTAAATCATTTCACCCCTCCCACTCTCTCGACCTTCATGCTTTAGGGGGCATCTGTTACACAGTAATTTATCACCGACCCCGCATTCCCTGATCCCGGATACTACCAGTCTATATTACTGACATCTATTCTGTGTCATGTTGCCAATTATGTGTCAATACCTTGAAGTTGAGAACCATTGACATTACTGGTGGTTTCTCTCGCGCTTGTTAACGGTTGACATCATTGGTCGGTAATCAAGTGATTTCCTAGTATGCTAGACTTCATCACATCTATTCGCATATTAGAACTTGTACCATGATCAGGTTGGGATTCAAGACCCTGGGCTCAGATCACACAAGTCCAGGTTGCGTGGATTGATTCATACATGACTCTTTTGATCGGATGGCTGCGACCATACCTGAGTCTTTTTTTTGGTCTTTCTGATTGGATGGTTGCATCCATACCACCGACCATTTATGTTTATCTTCTGCATGGCTATGCCCATGCCTTATAAACATCTATTTCCTTTCACTATGTACTCATGTATCAGAGATATTAGTTGCACTTGCGTTTGCAGGTTCTTCGCGAGGATGTTCAGTTTCGGTTATGGATTCGTAGATCATTTCACCCCTCTCACTCTCTCGGCCTTCATGCTTTAGGGGGCATCTGTTACACAGTAATTTATCACCGACCCCGCATTCCCTGATCCCGAATACTGTCAGTCTGTATTACTGACACCTATTCTGTGTCATGTTGCCAATTATGTGTCAATACCTTCCTCGTAATCTCAGGAAGAATGTTTCAGTTCATTATCCCTGAAGCAAACCCCTTTTTACCTAAGTTTTTGGGTCGTCACGGGTCATCAGTTGTCCCACCCGCGAAGATGGTCAAGTTTGCACTAGCCCTAGCGAAGTCGTCGCTCTGTCCCTATGTTTCACCCGCGACGATCTACTTTTGGCAAGATTTTTAACAACTTGTCGAAGCTTCGAGATGAAACTGCTTCATGGGCAATCCTAGGGCTAGTTGTTGGGTCAGATGAGCTCACTTCTCTCCTTTGGGATAGTTGTTCCACCTTTTGTGCAACCTCCCTAAGAGATAAGCTCTTCCTCCCATCTCTTATGGAACCTCTCCCTCCTATAAATGTCTCCTCCATGAATGAGATCAGCTAGCTTGGATGTAACTTGATGATAGCTAGATGTAATTTGGTAGCTTCAGGATTCTAAGAGAGGAGTAGAGGCAAAGAGTGTTATTAGAGTGTGGAAGTAGCCTCACATGTATTTTGGCTTGAGAGATGTTTGAGTAGAGTTGGTTTGAGAACTTTCTAGCATCAATCTTTTGAACGAAAGAGAGAGTCATTTGTTCCCTTGGGAGACGGTTCACAAGTAAATGCTTACGGAGACATGTCGACGGGACCCTTCGAGGAGACTTACGACGTCAAGGCTCAGTTGTAAGTTTTACTTTGATTTATATTAATACAAATCAATAGCTTGTTTCCTATATCGTATGTTGAATTATATGTCGATAGCTTGAGGTTCCTTGACTCTTCAAGTAGACTGTATGGTCGTTTTCTATTGTGTTTGTGGTGTTTCTCTACATGTTGTTTTCAGGTACAGATAATTAGAAGAACTAGAGCTAGAGCAACACGATGAGGACTTCATCGAACGTCGATCTGAAGGTAGGCCTTCATAGTACCATCTTTCTAAAGAAACTTGCCTCTGTCCGCAGTTAACCGAGTTGTAGTGCAACAGTGGGCAGCACAATGCAACATGATGAGAGGAGGTGCAGTGCGGATGCATTGTTGGGAGAAAGGTCCAGCAGCAACATGGATGCAGAGGGAGTTGTCGTACAGATGCAGTAGTGGCAGTGGCAGAACCATGGGCAACAGTACAGGATACAGCAGTGCAGAGGATGTTAGGCAGGAAGGCCTAGTATCAGCACAGGTACCGATGTCGGATGATTAGAGTAATACTCAATGAGGAGTATTGCTAGAACACAGTCCTCGCTAAGAGGGAGTGTTGATTTGGGGTAGCATCGGATGTGCTCTAGCCACGAAATTTGGTGGAGAGGTTGGGGCACATGAGATCTCCAATACCCAGAAAGGGTTTGGGTAGAGTCTAAACAGATCAGGAGATATTAAAATAATTAATATTTTTAATGGAATTCATAAGTGTAAACTTAGGGAAAATAAAATATTAATGTGTATTAATATGAATTTGTGTTATAGAGAATGGAACTCAGAAGATTTTCCCTCATTACCGCAGGAAAAAACAGTGTGGGATAATTGGAGGATACAGATAAATCAACAAACGATCATCAAAAAGAATCCTACCATGAAGGAAAAAGAATCAGGTAAATGGACTCCGCCGCCCAGTAACATGTTCCAGCTTAATTTCGATGGGGCGTCAAAGGGGAATCCAAGGAAAGCAGGGTATGGGGGGGTCTTCAGAGATCACCATGGCACTCCTCAGCTTATTTTTATGGGTTCAAAAGGTTGGGACACCAACAACTCTGCCGAATTGGAGGGATTATGGAGAGGTCTCACCCTGGCTCAAGAAAGAAGCTTTTTTCCGCTCATCATAGAGGGGGATTCGCAAATCATAATAAGAATGGTTACAAAACTAATGCATGGATCCCCCATTCATAAAGTTAGTAATAGTTGGAGGATGGCCCAAAGGCTTGAGCTAATAGACAGATGGCTTTCTCAGCATCAAGCAATCTCCTTCAGACACACCAGGAGGGAAGGAAACAAGCTCGCTGACTTTCTTGCTAATCTCGGAGTGGAAACTGGGGTAGGATTCTTTGCAGGCACAATCTCCAGCATAGCCTCCGAGGACCAACTCTCTGAGTTCCAGAAAATTGTGATACAGGATAAACTTCAGGAGAATGACACACACCCAGATGCGGGTGGCATTCAATGACATTAATGGGACGCCGCACAGAGCAGGCAGCTGGCCTGGCACCTGGCTGGCGGACGGCCCTCATGGCATGCGCCTCGGGCTGGCAAACTCCTTCAAAGGCATGCGAAGTTAATTCGTTGCAGATTGGAATGATGGTCTCGCAGTTTAGCATTTATGAGCGCCTGGTTCAAGCGCATTCAGGTCAGTTCTTATGTATGGATCCGTTTTTCATTCACGCCATTGTCACTGGTTTTATTCACCTCTGCGCAGAACTCTTCCCGCACTCCTGCCTGGTCCATCGAATTTGGAAGCTCGCCTGGTCTTTGAATATCATTGGGCTCCTCTGCGCTCAAATTCTCACCCGCTTGCTCCGCCTCAACCCCTTTCTCAGTCAATCTGTTCTCCCAAGCATGCCTCGCCGCCGAGGTATCCCGCGCAGAGGAAGCAACACGGGAAATAGAGGCCGAACCTCTCGTCACGCTCCACAGAACGTCATTCCCATTGCCTCAGCCTCCCCTTCTTCTCCGCCCTTGGGTCAAGCTGGGTCTCTTCCGCATAACTCTTTTCAAACTTTCAGGTTTACTTTCCACAGCAGGCTCAACAGGCCTGTATTGACGGCAAGCATCACAATCATTCTCGCGGAGGAGGAGAATAATCATGTCAGCTCGGCTCAAACCACTTCCTCTCATTCTCAGGAAGACATTGTTCTGCAAGGGCACATGGCTGGGGTGGTGTTTAACGCGGACAATATGCAAGAGGACACCCCTTTCTCTGAAGCGCCTCAGCATCCCGTCGACCCGACTTAGAGCGAGATTCTGGCCCGTGGGCCGTCTCAGCGTGCAGGCTGCATTCTCAATTTGGTGACCACTCCTGAAGGCGGCACAGAAGGAAATGATGACAATGGCTTCGTCACCTGGGTAGCTTCTTCCAGCCAGGTGGAGAGGGACACGCCTGACTCTCCGCAGCATGCAGACTAAAGCCGGCTCTTCACTGACGGGTGGCATTCTTGCCTATGCGCTGTGCAATTTTGATTTCGTGTCTTCGTTTCCAAGTCTATGGGTCTATGTCTGGTTTATGTTCTTGTTCCAGGGCGTGGCGATAGCCAATCTGTTCTCTGTTTATTGTTGCAACTGTGACTATGTTGGGTACCCTTGTGTTTTTTTGGTCAATGGGTGGCATGACAGTGTGAGTCTTAGTAAAATTTCTCAGTGGGTCATGGCCCAAACAAAATCTTTTGAAGGCTGTACTGTGAAATCGGCAGAAAGCATGAATTGTAATATCTCTGAATATCTGGCTGAGGAATGGCTTCGGCCTCCTCTGAGGTCTTGACCTCACTGTACATATATTTTCTCTTTTTAATAGAATTAGTATTTACGCAGAAAAAAAAAAAAAAAAAAAAAAAAAAAATATATGAATTTGTGTTAGAATGGTCCAAAAGACATGGATCAAGCCAGATCTAATGTTAGTCGTTGATTGCAGACTTAATCTCGGTCGTTGATATGTCAACAGGAAAAGTATAAGAGGAATCTTGAGGGTCACTTGGAGAATACACCAGAATGATTAGTCATTCTATTCTCTAGAGCAGGGTTTGCTAAAAGAGATAGAATCAGTGATTGAAGAGCAGCTGTGGGGCATTGGGTACAGAGAGACAGAGATAGTGGCGGGAGAGCAGCAGAGCAGCCAGAGAGAGTAATGTAGGAGCAGCCAGTGCTCACGCAGGGCCACGCAGAGGCAGCTAAGTGTTGCGCAGAGCACCAAAGAGGCCAGCGTAGCTGACGCAGAGGGTCAAATTGCTGACGCAGGGCCTCCTGGGGCTGATGCAGGCCAAGATAGGTTGACGAAGGGCCAGCACTGGGCTAGGAGAGGCTGACGCAGTCCAGATTGGGCAAACGCTGGGGTTTCTGGGGCAGATTGGTGCTGAGTAGCTGTCGAATGGATTGTCTGGGGTTTCAGCCAGTAGATTTGTCAGAAACTGTGAGGTATTACTACCAAGGAAATTGTCTATTGGGTAGGCCAATTTCGGCACCCAAATTGTACTCTGATATTGCTTAATAAGAAAACCCTCAGATAGCTGCACCAGTTTTCGCACATTTGGTTTTTCCGGGGACATTAGTCCAAAAATATTGGTGTCATATGGTGTGTTTGTTTCTGTTTCTTTTAGTTGTTGATCGGTAATATGTTGAGCATGCACTAGTGTTTTTTTTCAGAGTTTACATTGTAAATAATTTGTTAAGGAAAATAACAAGTAGGTAGAAATAAATCAGATAAAGTGCATGGAGGGTTTCTAACTAAGGAAACTTAGAAACTTCAACAGTCTAAACTTTGAGAATTAAAATAATTAAAGGGTGTTAATTAAATTGGAGGTGAAACTTCTAGAAGAAGACGAGGATCAAGTCGAAATGATCTGAGCCATTGATTAGAATCTAATTTGGATTGTTGATTCCTCAATTGGAGGTTATAAGAAGAGGCTTGATGGCCATTTGGAAGACACATCGAGAGAGAGATCAAGATATCGATTTTCTCAAGAGAGCAGCGCAACAGTTGTCGGAGAGGTCGGAGAGGTGATTTCTTGCGGCGAGGGGCAAGGATAGTTTCCGAAGGAAGATTTCCTGATCCGGGGATACATTGCAGAGGAGGTAGAGATAGATCCAGAAGAGGCAATGCGAAGCCATGCTGCGCAGTGTAGAACCACGCTGAGGCAGCGCAGAGCTTGAGAGGAGATCCGAAATTTGCTTGAGAATCGAGTTCTAGAGCCAGAAGCCGGGGTGTGAGACTAAAAGGGCAAAAAGTCGAAGTTCTAGAAGCAAATCAATCAGCCAGAAAGAGTGACGCAGTCTCTACCAACTATGACGTAGAGCAGCGCAATGATTGCCCAGAAACTGCGCAGAGGCAGTTAGGGGCTAGCTATTCAGTGGCTGGATTAGTACTGGACCTCCAATTATTGTGTGAGGTATATCTCACTCATCTCTCAGTCAGTCAGATTCTCTGTATTGGATAGCTAGTAAGGCATCCAAAGATTGTATTCATAAACTACTACATAATAATACAAACCCTCAGTTGTTGCATCGATTTTCCCGCTTTGGGTTTTTCCAGGGACATTTGTCAAAAAATAACGGTGTCCATTATGTGTTTTGTATTTCTTCTTTTGCAGTTCTTGTTTCCACATATAATTTAATTAGTGAAGGTTACAGTGTATTGGTTTCGGTATTTACCATAGAACACAGTAATAATTTGTTAAGTTATTTAACAAATAGAAGAAACTTAATCAACTGCTGCAGTAGAAATTTGGGTCTCCAAATTTTCACACCCTCCAAGACCAAGACAACCCTCTTCTTGATGAATTTCTCTTGCACAAAGTCAACACTAGTCAAACTTGGCTTCTAGCTGCTGTAACTTTCTCCTTCGACCAAAAATCTCGGACCTATAATTATGACTACAATTTTTGGCTACTGAAAAAAACCCCAGTTTCACACGTGGGAAAAATATTGTGATTTTGTCCTCTCTCCTTTGCTTGAATTAGTTCTTCTTCCTTGTTGACTTGGCTTCCTTCCTTGATCTTCCTTGCTACTAAATTTGGCACCCTTAGAGTTACTACGATTCAGTCTTGTTGCAACTTATTGATGCCCTAATTCTTCTTCGTACGTGTGGGAGATCCAACCCTAAAATAGTCCTCTATACTTCGATTTTTCTTCTTTTCTCTCTTTTTTTCGTTCCTTCTAGGTCTTCTTCTCTTCGTAAATCGAACTTTATAAATGCTCTTAAAGTGAGGTCAAGTTCTTCTTATTTATAGGCTTCAAATGGAGGTCGAATAGCTCTTCATGAGGTCAACTTGTCCTTTCATGTAGGCCAACTTGTTACAGCTAGGTTGACTTGTCTTGGAGGGACTTTGACATATTTTATGACTTACAATAGTTTTCTTGACATGATACAATATGCCCTAATATGGTCTTTACATATGACCATTACATCTTTGACTTCTTGACTCAAAGACAAGACCTAGAAGCACTCACTGGGTGCTTGACCTACAAATAAAATAAAGTTGAGCATGAAACCTAGAAGCACTCACTGGGTGCTTGACCTACAAATAAAATAAAGTTGAGCATGAAACCCATGCTACAAAATAATAATAATAAAAAAAAAATTCTCTTTACATCAAATACATAAAATCATGATTACATTAGACATTATAAAGACCGAACCTAGTTACATTGTACATTTCAACACTCCCTCTTAACTAGGGAGGTATTCATAATCCATACAAGGTGCTTGGACATTCTCATACTTAAGAATTCTCATAAGAAGAGTCGGATTGGTAAGCCATCTCATAAGTTATATATTTAGCTTATATCAGTGCATCTCATCATATCAACCAGGATAGTCATATAGCAAGGCCTGGACTAACAGCTCTCTCTCTCCACAAGAATAAGCACAACGCTGGAGAGACAATGGTTTATAGACACCTTCATCATTGTTTCTCAAGGCACATACCCCATCTAGATGCTCACAAGGTATGTCCTTCTAGGACCATTCCCATCTTGGATTAAGACATCCTAATGGAATTTCCTCTTCAACTACTCTTTCCTATTGGATGCCCTACCTCATCCTCAAAGAGTATTGAAATCAATCTCAAATGCTTACCCAATCCTCCATTCTTCCTTCATAACATGAAGACAAGAATGATGTTTCTATCTCTCCCTCTCAACTAGGGAGGATCTACTCATTCCTATAAAAGGAATATACCCAAGCTCCCTCTTTAGTGGAGATCATTGCACTATCAGTTGCTTGTAGGGCTCCTCCTTTCGACATCATGTCATGAAATTCAACTTCTCCATCATGGAGCCTTCATCTTTGTAGGGCATCAACCATCTTCTTCATCACTTCCCTTCAACGAAACATCGTGTTGATCCAATAGTCATGTTATCCTTCTCTACATCGAAAAGTGATCTTCTAGTCCACGTCTAGCACTGCCACTATTAGATTACTCTCTGCCTCTTTGCTGATGATTCTCTGGCTAAGAAAATCACTCTTTCTTCGAATGTTATCCCTGCCCCTCAACTGCAAGAAATCTCCTCAATTGAATTTTCCTCCTAAGAACTTCTCACTTTAGAAAATCGATTTCTTGATCTCTCAACGTATTTTCCAAATGACACTCAAGCCCCTTCTTAGATCTTCCGGTTGGACAACCAACAGCCTAGATTAACTCCTAATCAAAGGCTCAGATCGTTTTGACTTGATCTTCATCTATTTCTAGACACCATTAAAAATATTAATTAATTTAATAAAATTGTCTCTGGGTGGAATTTCCCAAAACGGTTTCTGGGTTCTTTGGAATGCATGTGCCCAAGTCTCCCTGCAAAATTTGAGGCCTAGAGCACATCCGATGCTACCCCAAATCAACACTCCCTCTTAGTGAGGAATGTACTCTAGCAATATACTGCAGCGGCATACTGCTCTGACTCTGAAGCATCGTCCTCTAGGTTGTTGATATCTGATATGTTGTCCACCAATTGCTGCGTTGTTGCTGCAATTGTACTGTTGCCTTTGACACTTCCACTGCCAATGCTACATCTGTACTACAACTCCCTCTCAATTGTTGCATCTGATATACTGCTAACACTGCATCCATACTGCAACTAAGTTACTAAGAGAAGCAACTGAAAAACATCCAAAATTACTGAACCAATTGTGTTCGGTATGATACCACCTGAATGTTGGAACTGATTGCTGCTAGTCTCTGCGTTGACCTTCTGAATCTACTGCACTACTGTTGATCTTTGCTCTGTGCCATCGACACTGCTATCAACTCTGCTTTGCGCTGCCTGCTCAAACTCTGGCACTCCTAGCCACTGAAATTGTCTTCCCGACACTCCTCGGCACCATCCGACACTATTCCATCCTGCTACTACAAACTAGGCTCTTGTAGCAAGGTATTGATACAAGAGGTGGACTCCTCAAGGATCCTGCCCATCTGTAGCTCTTTCAAACTACAACTCCAAATAAGCCCACCTCCTTCCTGGAGGTGTCTCAGTTGTCATGGTGAACTCCTCCTCTTGGATCTTTGCGGGCGTAGCCTTAGGATCATGTTTCTCATCCTTGTCCTTTTCTTCAAAGGACACTGAGATGCTTAGTGGCCCATCTCGCCACATCTAAAACACTTCACCTTTGAGACATCCTTCTTACGTCTTCGCTGCTCCTGCTGTCTCTTCAATGCAAGGGCTACATTATCCTCCTCCTCCTTGGGCTTCAACCCACTGTTGTTGCTACTTCCATCAAGTTTGACCATGACCAGGTCTCTCCTCAACTCCTCTTGTTTTAGAGCTTCCCACATCTCATCCCAATTAGGCAATGTTGCTTTGCCCAGGATACTTTGGACAAAGACTTACCACTCATCTGAGATTGAATTTAGGGCCAGTCTAACTAACTCTGAATCTTGAGGTGTATGCCCCGCAGCAGACAACTCATCATAGATTTCCTTCAGCTTCGTGAGGAATGGATCCACACGCTCTCCCTTCTGCATCTGAGCAGATCTCAGCTTTTTCTCCAAGTACATCTTTCGTTGCTCGAAAGATCCCTGATATAACGGAGCCAAGGCATCCCACATCTCCTTAGCAGTTGCTCTGCTAGCAATGTGGCACACCACATGATCCTTGACTCCATCCAGGATCATCCTCTTGGCCTTTGCCATCTCTGCCTTGTACTTCTTTAGCGGATCTGCATCCATAGGTTCAACTGCCACACTGTCGACGTATGTCTTGAGAGCATGCTCATTTAGAAGGAAAGACATTCTAGCCTTCCAAATGATGTAGTTGGATGCTCCGTCCAACTTGTCCTGATCCCTCAAGCCACTGGTTGCCATCTCCTTCGAAAAATTTCAAACAACTCCCTCTTTCTCCCTATTGCGTAGCTTCTAGGTTGGCTTACGTACTCCCTGATTGAGCCGATAAGTCTGCAGCTCCTCTGCTACCCAACAAATGAGAAATATTGATTTCCTCATCAAGAAACCACTGAGGAAGTATTCCCTCACTATGCGATCTACTTCCTTCTTCCAACAGCTTTTCTGCCCAGCACTCAACTTGCAGAAAACTGCGTCCCTCTACCTCTGCCTTGGAAAAGTCTCGATATGGCAGTCTTACCTCTCTGTCGACTCACTCAGAGAGAGACAACCTCGAAAATATAGCCCTCCTCGCTAGAATTTCACAATCCCTGAAGGGATTCGAACTACTGCTCGCTGCAGCAACTTGGCCCTTGCTTCAGTGCTAGATCTGCTCTTCTTGTTTCACATCAAACGCTCTAATACTATGTGAAAATTCCTAGATCTAACAATCTCAGGAATCCTACCGCAACCAGCTAAATCTACTTCACCTAGATTGTAAATTATATTACAAGCTTATTTTAGATTTCTTCTTGAAATATTGAAGCAAATTACTGAAGCAACCTACACCAAATTAAATATGATTCTGAAACATAAAAATTGAGCAAAGAAATACAACCACATAGGACACTGTTATTTTTGGACAAAAGTCCTTGGAAAAACCCAATGCGGGAAAACTGGTGCAGCAACTCTAAGGGTTCATTATTATTAAGTAGTTGCAAATTCTGAATACATCTTTGAATACCTCACAGGGTTATTCAGTTACAGAGAGAAATACTGACAAAAGGAATTGTGAGGTTACCTCACACTATCACTGGAAATTTTGGCTAATCCAGCCCCACATTGATTTCCCCCAGCTTTTCTGGCTGCCTCTGCGCAGTATTTGTCTCAGTCCAAAGTCAAGCTCTCTGGGGACAGCATCAATCCTCTAGCTGGCCGATTTGCTGCCCAGGAGATTCGATTTTTGCCTCCCGGTCTCACACCCCAGCTCCCAACTTCTGAAACTCGAATTCCCTCTGCAAATTTTGGACTCCTCACTGACTTTTGCGCTACCTCTACGTGGCTCTACATCAACCCCTCTAGCTCAACGCTGCCACTGCTGGATTACTCTCTGCCTCTCTTTGTTGATGATTCTCCGGCTAAGAAAATCACTCTCTCTGGATGTTATCCCTACCCCTCAACTGCAAGAAATCTCCTCAATCAAATTTTCCTCCTGAGAACTTCTATTAAAATTGGCAACTAGGGCCAAACTCCATGTGGGTCACCTTATTCATGGCTGATAATATTTTTCCTAGATTCCTCTCATCGAGAGGTGTAGGATTGATCTAAAGATCATCCGATTCTGATAAGTATTTATGGAGATATGAATTTATTTTGATTATGGAATAATTATTAGGCCAACCAGCAACTCATGTAGGCTCAGAAGCCCAACAGACGTATCTATTCATCATCAACATTTTGTATATAAATACAGGAGGTCTTTTCCTCATTTGGACACACACATCTCATCACATCTCTCTCTCTCTCTCCTGCGCAGAAAAAAGGCTCTTCTCCTACTGCGCAGAAAGGGACTCTTCTCTCACACGTGTGGAAGGAAGGATGCAGAATTTAGGGCTGCAACTGCAGATCGGAAGTTTGACCAGCATTGACCATCAGACTCTCTCTCAGAACTGCGCAGTAGGTGAAGCCGACTCTCCTTGGAAATCCGGTGATGCCGATGACATCGATGATGCCAGTGATGCAGATGACGCCGGTGATGCCGATGATACTGATGCCGGTGATGCTGGTAATGTTGATGCCACTGATGCTGATGCTGATGCCACTGATCTAGGGTTTGCTGCTGCTGATATAAATCAGATTTTTGTACTATTTCTCTCTGCTGAATTATTGAAGATAAAAGAAGATTTGATCAAAGGGTTTCCCCATATTGGGGTTTGTCCCTGGCTAGCCGCCACATTTGGTGTCTCGTGCCTTGGCTTGTTTTTTGTCAATCGTTTAATGTTCTATCTGCACTTTCCTTACTGTACATGTGATTGCTATTCTGTGGATAATAATAATAAAATGAAGTAAACTGCTCTAAGCATAGAACATACCATAACTTAACATGGTATCAGAGCTGAGGCGAAGACAAAGCCCGAGCAAGAGCAAGAGCAATCACCAAAGAGAAGATTGGCAAGGCTATCCTAAAAGAACTATGGGGTCCTCAACACTCTTCCTTGCCGAAGACAAGCTCCGTGAAAAGTCTGACTATCACGGATGGAAGATATCTCTCGATCTAACCTTAGAAGATCAAGGAGTGTTGGACCATGTGAGAGGCAATATTGTTGAGCCTCCATCCAATGCACCCATTGCAGCCAGGAACAAATGGAAAATCGGTGAAGTCAAAACAAAGAAATAATTCCGGCACTAAATCAAAAAGAAAGGCTGGACCTAAGGGTGGAAGAAAAGGACGATGTTACATTTGCGATAAAGCATGTCACTATGCATGAGAATGCCCTGATAGAAGGGACTCTCACCAGGACAATGATAAAAATCCCTCTCATGGCAATCAAAGGAATGGCAAATCTAATATCAGAGGTAAAAGGAGTGTTGGAAATCAAGGAAGAGGACAACCATTCAAGAAGGCTAGAAATTCCACGCATGAATCTAACACTGTTGACAATAAACAGGATGAATATTATCTACCAGCTACTCTATCTACCTATGCTCCTCCGGACTCGCTGGGAAATTGGCTTATTAATAGTGGTGCCTCAAGGCACTTCACTGGTTACAAAGAAGTTCTCCATAATCTGATAGAGAAAGAAACTAACCTAGAAATTGTCCTTGGAGATAATATGAAATATCCCATGAAAGGTGTAGGCAATGTCTCTCTTAAATTGAATCAAGGTAATACAATCCACTTACAGGATGTATTATATGTACCTGTCCTCACAAAAACCCTGGTGTCCATCTCGGCAATGGAAGACAAAGGCTACAAGGTGGCTTTCAGCGATGGCAAGGTACATGCATGGAAAAACAATATTAAAGATGCCTTCACTCTTGGGTTTCGAGTTGATTCATTATATCAAGTCGGAGGAAGTCCGCAAGGTGTCATGTCTTGTGACACATCTCAAGCCTTGATCAAGAATCAAACCAAAAAGAAGATCAAGATCTTAAGGACTGATAATGGGACCGAATATGAATCTAATGAGTTACATGACTTTTGTAAAGAAGTTGGCATTAAGAGGGAGACTACTACACCATACACTCCTGAACAAAATGGTGTGGCGGAAAAGAAGAACTGTACGATTATGGAAGTTGTCCGTGCTATGCTTCATGATCAAAGATTTCCGAAGTTTCTATGGGCCGAAGCTGCAAACACCGCTGTATATATACAAAACCGATGCCCCCATCAAACATTGGGTTCCTAAACTCCTGAAGAAATGTTCACCGGTAAGAAACCTGATATATCTCATTTTAGAATTTTTGGAAGCCCTGTATATTTTCATGTGCTGAAAGAGAAAAGAAATAAATTGGGTGCATCTGGAAAGAAAGGAATCTTCGTGGGCTATAGTGAAAATCAAAATACTAAGGGCTATAGAATCTATGTAGCTAATCAAAGGAAAGTCGTGATTAGTCATGATGTCACCTTTGACGAAGATATGGCTCTCGGCAAGATGAACAATCTTCCTACAGTGAGGAGCTCGCAAGAAGCTGTCACCAGGGAACCGAAAGAAAAAGAGTATGACGAGATACTTGCACCTGTTGCCAAATATACCACCATCCGCTCGATCATAGCCCTTGCAGCTTCACAAGGATGGAAACTACATCAGATGGATGTTAAGACCACGTTCTTGCATGGTTCGATCAAAGAAGAGGTCTATGTGGAGCAACCCGAAGGATATGAGATTTATGATAGAAAATCTCATGTGTGCAGGTTGTAGAAGGCCCTCTATGGGCTGAAGCAAGCACCCCGAACATGGTATGAGAGGATCGATAGCTATTTGATAAAGCTAGGATTCACTAGGAGTGAAGTCGATCCCAGCCTTTAGTATAAGGTTGAAGATGACAAACCTCTCATACTAGTGCTATATGTTGATGACCTTTTTCTAACACGTGCAGACCCTCTCATTCACAAATGTAAGAGGGAGTTGGCTTCTAAATTTGAAATGAAGGACCTAGGACTGATGCACTATTTCCTAGGACTTGAAGTCTGGCAGAAGCCAAGGGAAATTTTCCTATCTCAAGGAAAATATGTGGTGAAGATATTGGAAAGATTCGGTATGGTGGACTGCAAGCCTGCAACTACATCGATGGAGCTTGACTTTAAGAAGTTAAGCAGTAGTGCTACTGGACCTGTTTATGAAATGCCACCAAGTATTGTCAACTCGTCGGAGCATTAATGTTCTTAGTGAACTCCCATCCAGATATATGCTTCGCAGTCAACATATGGTTGAACCTCACCACATACGTTGGATTGGTGCCAAGAATCTGTTAAGATATCTTCATGGCACAATTACATACGGGTTAAGATACACTGCCGGAGATGTGAAACTACTTGGATACACTGATGCTGATTCGGCAGGCAGTGTGGTGGATCGTAAGAGCACTTCCAGGTGCTATTTCTCCTTGGGATCTGCTTCAATATCCTGGATGAGCAGGAAGCAGAAGTTGGTGGCTTTGAGCACCGCCGAGGCAGAGTATATTGTTGCTAGCATGGCCACATGTGAGGCAGTCTGGTTACGAAAGCTCTTCAGTGAGCTGTTTGGATTTACATTGGATACCATTGTGATGTTGTGTGATAACCAGCGTGGGATTCGTTTATCAGAAAATCCCGTATTTCATGATCGCTCCAAGCATATCGATATCAGGTACCACAATATTTGAGATATGGTGCAGCGAGGAGCTACAAGGCTCCAACATATCGGTACAGATGAACAAGTCACTGACATTCTGACAAATCCCCTACGAAAGGTCAAATTTTTGACTTTCCGAGAACGACTTGGTGTCATTCAAAAACCCTCTGATGAGGGTCCTGTATGATGTATGGAGCTCTTGGAGCTTCGGGGGGGGGAGCGGGGGTACTTCTTGGAGCAACATATGACCACAGGGTTACTCACCATCCCCTGGTGGTGTACGTGTACAGGGTAAAAGAATCAAAACTTTCCCTGTGACACCCCGTGGCGACTATGTAGCAGGATGATTAGTTCTCCTGTGAAGTCTGGATGATGTGTTCTCCATGACGATTGTGTAGCAGGATGATTAGTTCTCCTGTGAGGTCTGGATGATGTGTTCTCCATGATGATTGTGTAGCAAGATGATTAGTTCTCCTGTGTGGTCTGGATGATGTGTTCTTGTTAAAATTGGCAACCAGGGAAAAACTTCATGTGGATCATCTTATTCATGGTTGATAATATTTTATTAGATTCCTCTCGTCGAGAGGTGTAGGATTGATATAAAGATCATCCAATTCCGATAAGTATTCACGGAGATATGAATTTATTTTGATTATGGAATTATTATCAAGTCGACCTACAACTCATGTAGGCTCAGAAGCCCAACAGTCGCATCTATTCACCCACCAACGTTGTGTATAAATATAAGAGGACTTTTCCTCATTTGAGCTCACTCATCTCATCACATCTCTCTCTCTCTACTGCGCAAATATGAGTCTCTTCTCTACTGCGCTGAAATGGGTCTCTCTCTCTCACACATGTGAAGCCGGAAGCTGTTGAATTTGAAGCTACAACTGCAGAAGCAAAGATTGACTTGCGTGGCCTAGAAGATCTCCTCTTTGGAACTGCGTTGTAGGTTCATTTGAACCTCCTCTGAAAACCGCAACTTTTGGTGGTGGAATGAAGTCAATCCGATGAACGGTTTGCAAGATATCCACTGCCCTAGTTTGAAGTCAGAAACTGCTGAAACTGAAGCTGCAACTGCAGAAGTAAAGATCGACTTGCGTGGCCTAGAAGATCTCCTCATCTGAACTGCGTTGTAGGTTCATCTGAACCTCCTCTGGAAGCCAAAACTTTTGGTGGTGGAATGAAGTCAATCCGACGGTCGGTTTGTGAGATATCGTCTGCCCTAGTTTGATAATGAAGTCGCTAACGCTGATGCTGCTGATCTAGGGTTTGCTATTGCTGATATGAATTAGATTTATTCTACTATTTCTCTCTGCTGAATTATTGAAGATAAAGGAAGATTTGATCAAAGGGTTTCCCCACACATTGTGGGGTTTGTCCCTGGCTAGCCACCACATCTTGTGTCTCTTGTCTTGGCTTGTTTTCTGTCGATCGTTTAATGTTCTATCTGCACTTTACTTTATGTACATGTGATTGCTAATCGGTGGAATATAATAAGAAAAAGAAGTAAACTGTTATAAGCATAGAACATACCATAACTTAACATGGTATCAGAGCTGAGGTGAAGACAAAGCCCGAGCAAGAGCAAGAGCAATCACCGAAGAGAAGATTGGCGAGGCTATCCTAAAAGAACTATGGGGTCCTCAACACTCTGCCGAAGGCAAGCTTCATAAGAAGGATGACTATCACGCATGGAAAATGTCTATCGATCTAACCCTAGAAGATCCAGGAGTGCTGGACCATGTAAGAGGCAATATTGTTGAGCCTCCATCAAATGCATCCGCTGCTGCATGGAACAAATGGAAAATCGAAGAAGTCAAAATAGAAGATCATCCGGGACTCTATCGACTAGCACTTGGTGGCCTACATCTCTGAACTAGACACCTCCAAGGAAATCTACAATAGATTGGGAAATGGCACTCACGACTCTTGGAGGATTACCATCCGAATGAAATAATTCTGGGACTAAATCAAAAGGAAAGGCTGGACCTAAGGGTGGAAGAAAAGGACGATCTGCGATAAAGCAGGTCACTATGCAAGGGACGATGATCAAAATCCCTCTGATGGCAAATCAAAGGAATGACAAATTCAACAGCAAAGGTAAAAGGAGAGCTGCGTTTCAAGGAAGAGGAAAACCATTCAAGAAGGCTAGAAAGTCCAGATGTATTAAATGCACCTGACCTCAAAAGGAACCTAGTGTCCATCTTGGCAATGGAAGACAAAGGCCACAAGGTAACCTTCAGCGATGGCAAGGTATGTATATGGAAAAATAATGTTAAAGATGCCTTTACTCTTGGGTTTAGTGTTGATTCATTATATCAGGTCGATGGAAGTCTGCTAGGTGTCATGTCTTATGACACATCTCTTCAGTCCGAACTTTGGCATTAGAGGTTTTCCCCCCTTCATTATAAAGCTATACTCTGTGTAAGACAAATGGTGATAGGGATGCCCGAATTCTGAATAGAGAATGAAGGTGTATGTCCAGGATATGCTGAAGGAAAGCTCAAAAGGGGACCATTCCCCTCAAGCCAAAGCTAGACCTCTGATATATTACAATTGGTTCACTCAGGCATACCTGAGGTTGGCATTAAGAGGGAGACTACTACACCACATACTCCTGAGCAGAATGGTGTGGTGGGAAGGAAGAACCGCACGATGATGGAAGTTGTCTGGGCCATGCTACATGATCAAAGGCTTCTGATGTTTCTATGGGCTGAAACTACAATCACCGTCGTATATGTACAAAATTGATGCCCTCATCAAGCATTGGGTTCCAAGACTCCTAAAGAAAAGTTCACCGCAAGGTGAACAATCTTTCGACTTTGAGGAGCTCTCAAGAAGCCAACACCAGGGAACCGAAAGAAAAGGATGATCAATCAATACCTGATGTAGAAGAACCCATGGATCTGATAGATTCTCATCCACATGAGCCTTCCTCTTCTAGGAAGAGGCCTTCATGGCTTAGGGGGATACTTGATGATGCTAAAGGACATGCTGCACCCTGAGGAACCTTCCGTTAAAGTAAGAAACTTAACAGGTATCAGGGATACCTGACCATCATGAGCACGATCATACAAAATGAACCTTCATCATTCTCAGATGTCATCAAGCATTAACTATGGAAGGATGCTATGACCATAGAATATGAGTCTATTATGGAGAATGATGTCTGGGAAGTAGTTCCCAGACCCTGGACAAGACAATTGGCACCTGTTGCCAGATATACGACCATCCGCTCGATCATAGCCCTTGTGGCTTCACAAGAATGGAACCTACATCAGATGGATGTTAAGACTGAGTTCTTGCATGGTTCTATCAAAGAAGAGGTCTATGTGGAGCAACCTGAAGGATTTGAGATTTATGATTGAAAATCTCATGTATGCAGGTTGAAGAAGGCTCTCTATGGGCTGAAGCAAGCACCCCGAGCATGGTATGAGAGGATCGATAGCTACTTGATGAAGCTGGGATTCACTAGGAGTGAAGCTGATCCTAACCTTTACTTTAAGGTTGAAGATGACAAGCCTCTCATACTGGTGTTGTATGTGGATGACCTATTTCTAACAGGTGCAAACCCTCTCATTCACAAATGTTAGAGGGAGATGGCTTTTGAATTTGAAATGAAGGACCAAGGACTTGAAGTGTGGCAGAAGCCAAGGGAAATTTTCCTATCTCAAGGAAAATATGTGGTAAATATATTGGAAAGATTCGGTATGATGGACTGCAAGCCTGTGACTACCTCGAGGATCTTAACTTTTAGAAGTTATATGGTAGTGATGTTGGACCAGACTTGGGAAATGCCTCTGAGTTTCAAAAACTCATTCGCATTGATGTTCTTGGTGAACCTCCGTCCGAACATATGTTTTGCAATTAGTATTGTGAGCTCATATTTGGTTGAGCCTCACTGGATTGATGCCAAGAATCTTCTGAGATGTCTTCAGGACATAATCTCTCATGGATTAAGATACACTGCCGGAGATGTGAGACTACTTGGATATACTGATGTTGATTGGGCAGGCAGTGTGGTGGACCGTAAGAGCACTTCTGGGTGCTGTTTCACCTTGGGATCTGCTTCGATATCCTGGATGAGCAGGAAGCAAAAGTCGGTGGCTTTGAGCACCACCGAAGCAGGATATATTGTTGCTAGCATAACCTCGTGTGAGGTAGTCCGATTGCAAAAGCTCTTTAGTGAGATGTTTGGATTTACATTGGATACCACTATGATTCTCTGTACCAACCAGAGGTGGGATTCGATTATTGAGGAATCCCGTATTCGTCAATTGCTCCAGCAGATAGACATCATCTGGGATATGGTAGTCGATGAGCAAGGAGGCTCCATCGCATTAAGATGATGTACAGGTTGATACACCTTGTCAAAGCCCCGAGGAAAGATCTAATCTGTGATTTTCCCAAACGACTTGGAGTCGGCAAGAAACCTTTGTACAAGGGTCCTGCATGTTGCATACATTGAGCTATGGGAGCTCTAAGGGCTTGCGGTTCCTACTGGAGCAACATATGACCACAGGGTGACTCACCCTCCCCTGGTGGTGCACACTGGAACAAGATGATTCGCTCTCTTGTGGGACAAGATGATTCGCTCTCTTGTGGAACAGGATGATTCGCTCTCCTGTGTAGCAGGATGATTAGTTCTCCTGTGAGGCCTGGATTGATGAGTTCTCCATGGCAGCCTGGATTGATGTGTTCTCCATGGCGATTGTAGCAGGATTGATGTGTTCTCTTGTGAGGCCTGGATTGATGTGTTCTCCATGGCAATTGTAGCAGGATTGATGTGTTCTCCTGTGAGGCCTGGATTGATGTGTTCTCCATGGCAATTGTAGCAGGATTGATGTGTTCTCCTGTGAGGACAGGATTGATTAGTTCTCCTGTCGAGGCATCCTACCCATGCAGTTTAGGACTCATGGGAAGTACCTCTCATCTGATCAATGAGCAGGGAAATGAAGTTAGGGACCATAGTAGTACCGATGGACGCATCGTTGTAACTACCGTACTCCCTATGCTAGGATGACCTCCATTGATCTAGGATCAATGATACTGGTCTGGAACCAGTGGTAGGAGTTGTACCATACTATCACACTGACTTCGGGTCGGTTGAGACTGGTCTGAGATCAGTGGTACATACTCTGAGACTGACTTTGAGTCAGTGGAGGATGATATTGGTCTGGGACCATTGGAGTTGTACTCACTATGACGCTGACTTTGGGTTGGTTGAGACTGGTCTGGGACCAGTGGTACATACTTTGAGACTGACTTTGAGTCAGTATGATACATCCTCGATCATTTCTTCTTCTTCATAATTCGGACAAAAGCAGAGCAGAACAGAACAATGCAAGAGCAGAGCAAAACAGAGCAAAATAGTACAGATCAGTGCAGGGCAGAACAAGACAAAGCAAAACAGGCAGAATAGAGCAGAGCAGGGCAAGGGTCAGGCTGTACAGGGCAGTGCATTTGATGGATGAATAGTAACGACCGATAGACAGATTGCAGATGAAGTTCTCCATGGTTGAGAGGGAGTGTTAAAATTGGCAACCAGGGAAAAACTTCATGTGGGTCATCTTATTCATGGCTGATAATATTTTATTAGATTCCTCTCGTCGAGAGGTGTAGGATTGATATAAAGATCATCCGATTTCGATAAGTATTCACGGAGATATGAATTTATTTTGATTATGGAATTATTATCAAGCCGACCTACAACTCATGTAGGCTCAGAAGCCCAACAGTCGCATCTATTCACCCACCAACGTTGTGTATAAATATAAGAGGACTTTTCTTCATTTGAGCTCACTCATCTCATCACATCTCTCTCTCTCTACTGCGCAGATATGAGTCTCTTCTCTACTGCGCTGAAATGGGTCTCTCTCTCACACATGTGAAGCCGGAAGCTGTTGAATTTGAAGCTACAACTGCAGAAGCAAAGATTGACTTGCGTGGCCTAGAAGATCTCCTCTTTGGAACTGCGTTGTAGGTTCATCTGAACCTCCTCTGAAAGCCGCAACTTTTGGTGGTGGAATGAAGTCAATCCGATGAACAGTTTGCAAGATATCGATTGCCCTAGTTTGAAGTCGGAAACTGCTGAAACTGAAGCTGCAACTGCAGAAGTAAAGATTGACTTGCGTGACCTAGAAGATCTCCTCATCTGAACTGCGTTGTAGGTTCATCTGAACCTCCTCTGGAAGCCGAAACTTTTGGTGGTGGAATGAAGTCAATCCGACGGTCGGTTTGTGAGATATCGTCTGCCCTAGTTTGATAATGAAGTCGCTAACGCTGATGCTGCTGATCTAGGGTTTGCTACTGCTGATATGAATTAGATTTATTGTACTATTTCTCTCTGCTGAATTATTGAAGATAAAAGAAGATTTGATCAAAGGGTTTCCCCACACATTGTGGGGTTTGTCCCTGGCTAGCCGCCACATCTTGTGTCTCTTGTCTTGGCTTGTTTTCTGTCGATCGTTTAATGTTCTATCTGCACTTTACTTTATGTACATGTGATTGCTAATCGGTGGAATATAATAAGAAAAAGAAGTAAACTGTTATAAGCATAGAACATACCATAACTTAACAGTTCTCCATGACGATTGTGTAGCAAGATGATTAGTTCTCCTGTGAGGTCTGGATGACGTGTTCTCCATGACGACTATGTAGCAGGTTGATTAGTTTTCCTGTGACGTCTGGATGATGTGTTCTCCATGACAATTGTGTAGCAGGCTGCAGGATTATCAGTTCTCCTGTGAGGTCTAGATGATGTGTTCTCCATGACGATTGTGTTGCAGGATGATTAGTTCTCCTGTGAGGTCTGGATGATGTGTTCTCCATGACGATTGTGTAGCAGGATGATTAGTTCTCCTGTGAGGCCTAGATGATGTGTTCTCCATGGGGATTGTGGAACAGGATGATTCGTTCTCCTGTGGGCCATGATGATTAGTTCTCTGTGGCAACCACTAGACAGGATGATTCGCTCTCCTATGGACAAGATGATTAGTTCTCCTATCAAGGCATCCTACCCATGCAGTCTGGGACTCATGGGAAGTACCTCTCATCTGATCAATGAGCAGGGAAATGAGGATAGGGACCATAGTAGTACCGATGGATGCATCGATGTATCTACCGTACTCTCTATGCTAGGATGACCCTTATTGATCTGGGATCAATGATACTAGTCTGGGACCAGTGGTAGGAGTTGTACCCACTATGACACTGAATTCGGGTCGGTTGAGGACTGGTCTGGGACCAGTGGTACACACTTTGAAACTGACTTTGAGTCAGTGGAAGATGATACTGGTTTGGGACCAGTGGTAGGAGTTGTACCCACTATGACACTGACTTCGGGTCAGTTGAGGACTAGTCTGAGACCAGTGGTACACACTCTGAGACTAACTTTGAGTCAATATGATACATCCTCAATCATTTCTTCTTCTTCATAATTCGGACAAAGCAGAGCAGAGCAGACAGAGCAAAGCAGAACAGGGCAGAACAGAACAGAGCAGAGTAGGCAAGATAGAGCAGAGCAGAGCAGGGGTCAAGTTGTACAGGGCAATGCATTTGATGGATGTATAGTAGCGACCGACAGACGAATTGCAGATGGAGTTCTCCCTAGTTGAGAGGGAGTGTTAAAATTGGCAACTAGGGCCAAACTCCATGTGGGTCACCTTATTCATGGTTGATAATATTTTTCCTAGATTCCTCTCGTCGAGAGGTGTAGGATTGATCGAAAGATCATCTGATTCCGATAAGTATTTATGGAGATATGAATTATCAAGCTGACCAGCAACTCATGTAGGCTCAAAAGCCCAACAAACGCATCTATTCATCATCAACATTTTGTATATAAATACAGGGGGTCTTTTCCTCATTTGGACATGCACATCTCATCTCTCTCTCTCCTACGCAGAAAAGAGGCTCTTCTCCTACTGCACAGAAAGGGACTCTTCTCTCACACGTGTGGAAGGAAGGACACAGAATTTAGGGCTGCAACTGTAGATCGGAAGCTTGACCCACATTGACCATCAAACTCTCTCAGAACTGCACAGTAGGTGAAGCTGACTCTCCTTGGAAATCCGATGATGTCGATGATACCGATGATACTGATGTCGGTGATGTCGATGATACTGATGTCGATGATGTCGATGATGTCGATGACAATGATGCCGGTGATGCCGATGATGCTAATGTCGGTGATGCCAGTGATGCCGATGATGGCGATGATACTGACGCCGGTGATGCTGGTGATGTTGATGCCGCTGATGCTAATGTCGTTGATCTAGGGTTTGCTGCTGCTGATATAAATCAGATTTTTGTACTATTTCTCTCTGTTGAATTATTGAAGATAAAAGAATATTTGATCAAAGGGTTTCCCCATATTGGGGTTTGTCCCTGGCTAGCCGCCACATCTGGTGTCTTGTGTCTTGGCTTGTTTTCTGTTGATTGTTTAATGTTCTATCTGCACTTTACTTACTGTACATGTGATTGCTAATCTGTGGATAATAATAATAAAAAGAAATAAACTACTCTAAGCATAGAACATACCATAACTTAACAACTTCTCACTTCAGAAAATCCATTCTTGATCTCTCGGTGTATTTTCCAAATGACCCTCAAGCCCCTTCTTATATCTTCCTATTGGACAACCAACGGCCTATATTAGCTCCTAATCAAAGGCTCACAACGTTTTGACTTGATCTTCATCTATTTCTAAAAGTTACACCCATAATTAGATTAATAACGATTAATATTTTAATTTTCCTATGTTTAGACTTAGGAATTCCATTAAAAATATTAATTATTTTAATAAAATCATCTCTGGGCGGAGTTTCCCAAAACGGTTTTTGGGTTCTTCGGAATGCATGTGCCCAAGCATCCCTGCAAAATTTGAGGCCTAGAGCACATCCGGTGCTACCCCAAATCAACACCACGTCCACCCTTGAAGAAGCCTATATATAGAGAGGAACTCGTCCTCCATTTGGATCATCTCACTCATCTCTTATGCGAAGAAGCAAAAGAAGGAGAAGTCGAAGAAGGAAGTGTGAAGAAGAGGAAGTCGAAGAATTCTAAGTGTTTTGGGTCTTATCTATCTCTTAGGGGAAGATCGAAGTTAGGGTTTCTATGTTGGAATCTTTTGTGGTTCGATTTTGGAAGCAAAAGAGAAGGGAAGGCAAGCGAAGGTCTCTTAGGGCATCTTACCCTAGGACTCAAGTCAAGGCAAGTGAAGTCAAGGGGAAGGCTATTAGAGGGAGACTGAAGTCTCCAAGAGAAGCAACAGCAATTGCAGCCGTTACTGGGGAGCAGAATTTCGGATCTACTAAGAGGTCGAAGATATTGCAGCAAGAGGCCATGGTAAGCTTGAACTTGGAGGGTATTTGTCTGAGTCTCTAGGTCATGGTATTCGTCAATTGAAAGATATAAAAGATAAGAAGAGATTTACGACTTTTCCCCTCAAGAGGAGGGGTTTTGGCCCTAGCTTGCAGCCTATATACTGTGTCATTGTTCTTATTGCTTTGGTAGTTGTTTCATGTATTGCACATTGGAATAATAACAAACAAAGCTAATAAGTAAAAGGTAACTGAAACAGTTATCAAGTTAAGAGAATTAACATATTCATTGCCTTATTGAATTCTCAACAGGAGAATCCCACCTAGATCCCAAAAACAGTCTGGCCCTTGAGCCCCTCTGGTAGCCCACAACCCCTACCGAACTATGGTAATGGATACATCCCAACACTAACCCGCTCAATCTGGTAAAAGCTCAATACATCTCGCCATCCAACCCGATGCAAGCAATCGACTGCAAGAACACCAAAATATGTAACAACTCCACCCTGCGAGTGATGCGCCCTGCGCAACTCATGTTGTCTCGTCTCGCTGTCGTGGTCACACAATATACGATCTGTCTAGGTAAATCAACCACTCTCCCTCCAACATGCAGAGGTAACCTAACAATACTGTAGACCCCCTCTATGTAAGCCTGAAGAGAGCTACTGACTGGAAGTACTACAACTCTGCTAGTTGCTTGCGTATCTATCTGCTCCCCGTCGATGACAGGCCCAAAAGATGATTGCCCATCCTCCTCCATCATGGGCTCAACAAGAGTCGTGGTTTTCCCACCATAGGTAGCTCCTCAAGCAAGACATCCTCATCTAGCTCATGCTCCTCAAGGTGCTCTCCTTGCTGCTATAGGTAGCAGTCGTCTGAGAACTCTGTCACAGCTCTGGGTACCTCTATGCTTACTGACACCTAATCAATGGGAGGTCCCATGGATGTGTGCTCAACTGTCTCCACCAACGTGTCAATTGGAGCTACCAAAGGAAACTCCCACAAGGGTAGCTCCTCTGTCAAATTGGGTGTATCTATGTGCTCGTCATGACCCTGCATACCCTTGGTCTCCTCCTCAAGCTCTTGATGTCTAAAACCGGGTCTCCACCAACAAAATTGCCTCTTGGACTCACCCTCTAGCTACCCTCCTGTACCTTATGATCCAACCCCAAAACCATACTTCTCCTCCTCTTGTTCATCTAAGAAATGAGGCATGGTAGGATGGCCAGATTGGCCATACGTATGGGTGTTGTACAGTTGGGGTGTGTGTGCGTTTGCTTGGGTTCTCCGCTGGTTATGTATCATTTTTTGCATCCCCTCTAAGATCTGTTGGTTCTGCCTCACCAATTGTTGGCTTTGACTCATCAACTCCTCCATGATCTTGCTAGCCTCCCCACAATTGGCCAAGATCATGCTCTGATACCACTGTAATATTCCTAAATGGTAATATTCTTGGTTCACTAGCAGAGAAATTATAGAACAACACAAGGCACAAACACCCAACACAATTTCAGAATAACAACTGAGCCATTTTATTAAACTTCGGAATATATTGGTGCACAATAGCAAGGAATAAGTGCACCTGGGCTTGCATAAGTGAGTTGAAGCAAACCCAGGTGAGATAGATGCCTCTAATGAGTAGAAACTTCGATCCCAAATGACCTCTGCACTAAAACTGGAAATTAATTGTTGTTGCTGCTAGAGGATAGCTCGAATCTCCCATTGAATGCCTGGAATGGTCTGAAATCATTGTTGTAGCCTCCTCTTAATTTTCCCCACAAGAACCAGAAAGGAATTGGTCCCAATCTTTCACACCGGAAAACCCACAAATTGGTGCAAACTATCAGCGGAGAAATAAAACGCACTACTGAATAAAATGGGATTTTGAGCCTTAATATTACTCGAAAAATTCTGCAAATTTAACAGGGACCTCTCCTCCAAATACCCATAAAAACCCAGAAAGCTTTGGGCCTAGTTCCAACCTTCCAAATTTACACCAAAATGGAGTGAGCTCCTCCCATAGCTAGGAAAATTGCACCACCCAGAGTTTTTCTGCAAATGCCCACCAAAAATAGCTGATCAATCCCTCCAATAATTCCCCTTATGTCCCATAGCACAACTCACCCCCAACTCCGGTCCATCCTTCACAACAAATGTTGCTCCTAAAGTGACTGCGTAGACCCCAGTCAGCCACTTCTACACATGCCCAGGAAAAGAATTTCATCCTGGAGTGCTGCCACCAAATCAGCCTATACCTCACCTGCAAATATGGTGCCAAATACTCAGGAAATGGCCTCTAATTTCCCCACAACAATCTCTAATTTGTAGCTCTCTCCTCCCACAAGTGTGTGGTCCTTTCCTATGCCCAGTCTGCTCCATAATAGCTCATTTTCACCTATAGAATCCCTCTAGTGCAGCCTCAAATATATAGCAATGCTCCCCTAGGGTGGCACTCGAAGTCCACCAAAGGTAGAGGTGGAATTCCCGCTTGGGAATTCCTTGTGCTAAACAACATTGGTTTACTTGGCTAAACAATCAAGAAAACTTGTGTTCAAAGGTTAGATTGTCAAAAGATCCAAAAATGGAGGCCACTTCTCCTATTTATAGTTGTTGCTCCTCTTCTCTCCTTGTGGGCTCCACAATTCGACCTCCTTGCTTCTTCCCTCTTCCCTCCAATCCAATTCCTCAAGGAGTGCATATTTCCTCATGGGGTGGCCTCCACATCCCACTATGTGATTAATCTTCCCTTTGTTTAAGGTTTGGAACTTCCTCTACCACACAAAATTAAATTAATTAATTTCCACCCACTTTTCCAAAGTTTGTACCCAAAAATTTTCTCCATCCAAAATTTGCAAAAATTGAGAATGGCTCTTAACAGATTTTTATTGGAAGGGATATTACACGAGTGGTGTCCCTTGGCCCTTTATTTATACATCTTGTCAATCAATTTGTAATATTCCTAATAGGAAATAAATAGTGAATAACAAAAAAGGCATACTCATGAACAACAACCAAAATTTGCAAACACACATAAATCTCAGATACACATATATCTGAGTTGAACTGAATATAAGTACAATATAGTGAGGGAAAGAGGAACCTGGAATCCTAGGTTGAGAAATCATTGCCCAAGTGCTGGAATATCAGCCCAACTAAAGCTTTGTGCAAACCCAGTAATTTCTACTCCTGTTGCTGAAAGGAAATGGTGATATATGCTTCTCCTGTGCACAGAACCTCCTGAAGTTGCAGTTGGTGCCTCTCCTCAATTAGCTCAGCGAAACCCAGAAAGGAATCTGCCCCAGACCAGCCGCCCAGAAAACCCACAAAAATCAGTGTGTATGCCCTATCTCTCCACCTGTACACACACTGCCAGAAATATGTTGTAAGAACTCCTCCAAAATTACTCCTCAGCTCACCCAAATCCTCAAGCAATTTTTCCTTCTCCTAAGCCCTTGTTTCTCCAGCCCGGAACTCCACAAATTTGCTGGCCTCTCTACCTCTATGGAAACTACCAATGAGACCCCTCTGCAGGCCCCAGAAGCACAAATTTGACCTATGAAATTGGCTGAGAGTCCTGCCCTGCAATCGCCCCAAATCTCCTGCTAAAGATGAGGCCAAACATTCTCAAATGCCCGGAACTTCACTCCCACCACAGTTATCTCCCCAAGAGCTCGAATTTCTTCAACAACATCCACCTGCAACTAGACAGGTTGAGTGTACCACTCGGTTCAGCTCTAGAATGGCTCTATAAGTGAAATGAGAAACTTTGTTAGGGTGGCACTCGAATTCCATCAAAGGAAGAGGTGACATTCCCGCCCGGAAATCTCTGGTGCAGCAGCACTTCTCTTGACTTGGCTAAACAGCTCAAGCAAACTATTGTTCAGAAGTTCAATTTACAAAAAGCCCCAAATGTTGGTTCTCACCTCTTATATATACTTCTGCTCTCCTCCTCCCATGTGGGCCCCACACTCCACTAGTGTGTTTCCCTCCTTTTTCCTCTCTCCACAATTGCATGCAGCCTAAAGGGAGTGTGTATGCCTTGTGGGTGGCCCCCATAACCCACCAAAAATCAAATATTTACCTTTTCTCCTAAGTTTATAACCCAAAATCTGATGCTAATGCCAAAATTATTGTCAAGTCCAAAATTTACCAAAATTGTGATGCCTTCTCTATAGTTTATAAATTTGGGGATATTACACAATGAATAGGATATCTTTGGAGGTTGCTCAGCTACAGGGTCAATTGTGGTGAGGCAGAACAAGGATGGAAGCAAACTCTAAAAACATGAAAGTATAGAAATCCATTTCTCTTGCTGCTACATGAACATGTCAGAACAAAAGCTGGAGAAAGAAAAATGTCCCAGTGCAATATAAAAGAAGTAACAAGACCTGAGAATAAGATTCAGCAGTTGTTTGGCCTGAATGACTTTGCATTTCAGCTTCCTCTTCTACAATTTGTTTTGCCAATGCCTCCAAAGGCACATCCAGCCATATGGTAATCCCATGTCTCATATAGCCCCTTGTAAATTTGCAATACAAAAACAAGGCTTCATATGAAAAACGATTTAGATTAAAAAATGATTATTAGAAGATGAAGCAAGCTGACATGCATAAGATGCATATTCTTGTCAACAAATCAAATAGATATACTCACAGATTTTCTGGTCGTACTACAGCGCCATCTCCAGTCGAAACCACTAGACGACCCATAGAAGATAATTGTCGTAATACCTCACTCTGCGAAGTTGTTTTATCATTGACATTCATAAAAATGATTACCAATTATATCATTGTGTTATATAATTGTCTTCACGAGTTATTGTTTAACTACCTGAAACAAGTACATCATCTTTCATTCATTGATAAATAACTACGGATCTTCCTTACCATAAGACTAAATGAACATTACAATGGGATTTTTTGCATTCGAAACAGATTCCATTCATTCTTAAGTAGGTGATCTCAAAAGCAAGGAAGCATGGTTAAATGCCATTCACCTCTGAATCTCTAAACCCCTCCACATCTTCCTTTCTAAACTTATGAGCAGCAGATGCCCCTCCAGCTGCCTGCTCTAACAGCTCCTCACTGCTCACAAGAAGGTGAGGAACACAAGCTATCAAGTTATTGGAGGGTGCCAGGCATGACAAATAATACCTCGTTTTTAAACATACCTGTCAAAAAAGTAATACCCTAGGACTTCTGATAAAGTCCTTCCAACAGTGGTTTTCACACCACCTGCCATTCCTGAAAGAAATATATTTGTCAGCCCCACAACTGAAACAGTATCACAGATACATGATCAGCTTAGATGCTTTAGAGTCAACTCTTTCATTCTGATCTCATGAATATATTTATCCATGACTGCTACCTAAATCAAGAGAATCAATATGCATTCCAAACACTCACCTACAAAAAATAAGCATGTTCCTTTCAAGTCAGACAAAATTTCTTCTGCCTTCTTCTGCATTAAAGAACTTATTAAAACTTCCGCATGCAAAAGCTTTTATTGCTTGGCAAACTCACCAGTGACCAATCAATAACAGCAGAGCACAAGACACATTTTGTAACTTAGAAAGTCTTTCACACTTTTCATCTAAATAAAGAAGAGAAACAAGATGAAAGATGAAAACTTGCCTTCAGAAGTGATGCCTCCTCATCCAAAATTGCAGACTTGCTTGTCTCTGTTTCAGAAACTATTTGACAAACACAGCAGAGGAAAAGTATAATGAGAAAATAAATGGCACTAAAGGTCAGAAGGACAACTGTAACAGTTATATTGAAAATATGCCGCTTAATCAAGATTCAGGCATTGAATTCCATATAGAAAAATTTATGGAGAGGTTATGCAGCAATTATGCTGTTGACCATTTCCAAGACAGCTGACCAACAAGGCAAACTATACCACATGCAGAAGACATGTCAATGCAGATGAGTCATAAGATTCATATTTTTAATTCAGTCTATACTTTTCTGTATTTTTAATAGCCCTTAGTAGATTTAAGGCATTAAATACCAATGGTAGGAACCATTTCATTGTCCCTATTAACACCATAATTTTTAAACTTGAATTCGAACTCAAATTAGGTCGAGGGTCAACTCAGAATCGGATTGTGAGTTAGACCGATCTGATTTCAATGACTCGGTTTACTAAAAAATACACAAAATACTTAGATTTTAATTATAAAACATATTTTAAAGATTCCAAAACATTAGAGACAAAATATGCAACGTCTGCTCATGCATATACCATGTAAGGGTGAATATATCAAAAAAAATTCAAAATTACACCGAGAGCAATACATATCAACAACAAAACACAAAATTATTAATCAACAAAGTTCTAAATGGCCCCTAGGGCCTAGACTGAGTCTGAAAAACATGCTACAACTATCTACTTTTGCCTAGACTTGTCTTCTTCAAATTTCACAAACTGATTTTGCAATTCCAATCTAATCTGTCCAATCTCCTCTAATGGGGTCATGCATAAGCAACTTGGCCTCTTATATTGGCCAAGTGTTCTTTTGGCCTATGATCCTCTGCTAATGTTGATGCATCAACAGTATTATACATTGTGTTCTTGTTCACATATGACGATATTGCTTTTTGAATGTGGGTCATGACCCATGGTGATCATTGGTGTAATATACAATGGCTCATAACACTCTAAATCATTCTCTTACTAGCTTGTACCTGTTGCCACACAATCTAGGAGGGGTACCTAAGGGACAACTACTAGACCAAATGACAACAATGGGACAAAAACCCATTGTCACCTTAGTGAGTGTCCCCTACTCTTCATGGACTTTCACTGAAGAGGAGTCCCGGTATGAGGGAAATCACTATTAATGATAGAACCAATGACTAGGTATGATGTGATTCCTAAGGCCCATTCAAAGGAGAGGCTCAATGCTTCAAGAGAAGCAAAAAGCTTCTCCAAGAAAGACTTATTAGGAGACCTAGACCTAGGGTTAATGATATCCAAGGATATGGAAATGTTTCTACTGCAGCAACTAATCAAGTTTCTTCTATTTGTTAATTAACTGAACAAATTATTTACTGTGTTCTACAGTAAATATCGAAACCAATACACTGCAGCCTTCACTTAATTAAATTATATGCAGAAACAAGAACTCAGTGAGAAGAAATACACAACACACAATGGACACCGTTATTTTTGGACAAATACCCCAAAAAAACCCAAAGTGGGGAAACCGGTGCAGCGGTTGAGGGTTTGTACTATTAAGCAGTAGTTTTTTGAATACAATTCTTCAGATGCCCAACCTGGCAATCTCATACAAAGATCTAACTGGGCAAAAAGGTAGTGAGATGATCTCACCCTGTCACTGGAAGATCCGGCACTAATTTGCGCTAGAGATGAGCCTCTGCGCTGCCTATGCATAGTACTACATCACACCCACGCAGTTACTGTGTCACTGCTATTGGGACTGCTTTGCACCTCCTCTCGATCCTCTGTTGGCTAGAAACTTTGGCCCTATGGCCTCCCGGTCTCACACCCCGGCTTCGGCACTAGATCCCGACTATTCCTCAGCGGAATTTCGGTCTCCCTCTGAAGCTCTGCGCTGCCACAGCGTAGCTCTGCATGGCCCTGTGTCAGCCTCACTAGACGTCTTTCTGCCCTCTCTACCTTGTACTCTTTGAATCAGGAAAACTTCCTCCGAAAACTATCCCTACCCCTCACTGCAAGAAATCACCTCAACCACTTCTCTGGCAATGTTGCGCTACTCTCTTGTGAAAATCGATCTCTGATCTCTCACTCGATGTGTCATCCAAATGCCCATTGAAGCCCTTCTTATAATCCTCCAGTTGAGTAATCAACATCCCATATTAGATCCTAATCAATGGCTTAGATCATTTCGACTTGATCCTCGTCTTCTTCTAGAAGTTTCACCACCAGTTTAATTAATACCCCTTAATTATTTTAATTTCCTAAGTTTAGACTTAGGCATCCATTAAAAATAATTAACTATTTTAATAAAACCTTCTCCGAGTGGAATTTCCCAAAACGATTTCTGGGTATTTTGGAATACATGTGTCCTAGTCTCCCTACAAATTTTGAGACTTAGAGCACATCCGATGCTCTACCAGAAATCAACACTCCCTCTTAGCAAGGAATGTGCTCTAGTAATGCAACCTACTGAAGCATCACCCTGACTCTCTAACATCTCCCTCTGTGTTGTTGATGTCTGACATCACTGCCCACCAAATATTGCAAAATGTTGCATCTGTGTTGTTGTTGGCCCTGTTGTCGCGCAAAGTGTCTAAGCACCGCGACAACGCTCAGACCGAGGGCTGTCACCCTCATCCCCGATCTCTCCATTTAAGTCATCTCCCTAGGCTAAGGGGGGTAGACCTTATGGGATAAAGGAAGACCAACTGGGAATCAGCTCGCTTGGGAAACACAGCGGGGGAATCAAGCACTTGATCGATATTTAAAATTTGATTAGATCTTTAAATGCTTAAGACCAGTGCCTTCGCTAGATGAAGTGGAAACTGAGTAATTGGTTTGTTATTCCTGCTTAGGCAACAGAAATATAAACAAACCTTTTAACAATTGCTTGAAAATATTTACTGAAATGTCTAGCATACGATGAGCATTAAAATAATCAAGCAATAAATTTCAATGACTTAGCAAAGCTCCAACAATTAAATTTTCAAAAAAAAAGATCAAATACTTTAAATAACCACAAAATTTAAAAGCTAAGCACCTAGAATTTAAAATGATTATGCTTGAAATTCCAAACCTAGGAAAATTTATCGTTTTCCAATAGTTAAACTCCAGATAAAAAAAATTTAGCACTTTTAACTATAGATGAAAAATTGATACCATAAAAATCTCTTCTTTCAAAGCTTTAAATCCACAAGCTTAGAAAATCCTTTTGCTGAACAAGAATTAATGCAAGATTTTCACATCCAAATTGCTCAAAAATTTATATATTTTTATAAATGTTTTTGAATTTTTTTTTTTTAGTAGGAAATGAAAATCTAAACGAAAATAAAACCTAAAGATTAACCTTGGTGCCTTTTTTAGGATTTTTTTTTATTTTTTATTATTTTTTATTATTTGATTTAAAATAAAACTAAACTAAACTAATTCTAAGACTAAAAGGCAAGCTAAAAGAAATCAAAAGAACTAACACCTGATCTATATATATAACAAAAATGAAAATTTATAAAATCTAAATCGTAACTAAATAAAACTCAGATCTAAATCTAAATCAAATAAAAGTCTAACCTATTACATATACGAACGAACATATAAAATTAACCCTAGCTACAAACGTTAAAGAAAAAAAAATTGAAATTGTGTTCTATTGTGTAGCTGCAGGTCAAACAATAGGGACGGAAGGGAGGAGCTCGGGCAAGGGGACGGCGGGGACGTGATGGAGAAATGGCAGGATCGAGCTCAAGAGACTTATGACAGCCGCGGAGGAAGATGGACGACAGCGAGGAGCAAGATGCAGGCGAAGATTGCAGCTCGACAGAGGTAGAGGAGACCGCAGCGAGGGAGGTCAATAGGACGTTGCACGCTGATGGAGAGGGAGGACGAAAACAACTGCGAATCTGTGGGTTTCATTGAGTAGGAAGGTATGCTGGCAGCGAGTGAATGAGTGGTGAGGAAGAGAGCGGCGTGAAGGTTAAGGAGAGGAAAGCCAAGGAGCTGAGCGTATGGAGAGACTGCGTGAGAAATGGCAAAACGCAGGTGAAGTGAGTAACTGCGTGAGTAATCTTTGGATGACTGCGTTGATAGATAGAGGAATGGCAGCGTTTTTGCAGGGTTTGAAGACGGATTTGCGTGAAGGAAATGAGGGATAGACTGCATGGAAGGTGCTACGAAGCAATGCAAGGCAAAGGGTGGCATGCACAGCACAGCTTGCTTTAAAAAAAATCAAAATTTTCCTGTAACACAATGAAACCCTAGGCAACAGCAGATAGCCTGAAAAATCCCTCGAAATTTTTCAAAAACCCCCACAAGCGTTGATCCTGAGGCCAGATCTTACCCTCCAGGGCCTAGATCTGGCTTCAAACAAAAAATTTTCCTCAGACCTGCAACCTAAAATGGCAAAACAAAACACCCAGAAATATGCAAGAAAGAAACCTAAAAAAAATAGCTAAATAATTACAATATTCACAAGATAAAGGCTCTAAGCAGCTAGATCTGTCATTATGCCACACATATATTTTTTTTAAATTTTAAATTTAAGATGAGGTGCTTCAGAAAACCCTTCATGCATTCACAACAGAAAATCTAATGATAAGCCCGCCATCAAAACTAGTTGGGCTCTTCAGAAAAATGCTATCCGGGAGTTGGCTAGTCCAACTGAAGACTTCCCTGAACGCCCGGTGATCTCAAAATCAAGGATTTCCTGCACAACTTAATTCAACCAATGTTGAAAATATCGGTATCGGCAAAATATCGGCGAGGGTCCAGAAAATATCTTATCGGCAATATCAGCGAAAATATCGGCAAAATATCAGCGAATATCGACAAGCATAAAAAATGCATAATATATTCATTTTTTTTCAGATTTTTAAACATATAAAGCAATAACAACATGAAATAAACACATTGGCACATAAATATGAAGAAAGCACTGATATATTTGATGTCAAATAGAAATGATACATGAAAGGCGATACGAAATCCTGCTGATCCCTGATAATTGTCCATTCAAAGACTCAAATGTGGAGAACCAATACAAAATAACATTACATATATAAAAGTATCTCATCATCATAAGTTTTATGTAGCATAACAAATAAAACTAGCAGCTATCTATCTGAAATCATTGCCCTCTCCCCCTTTTACGGGAAAACATGATGGGTTGTTTGCCAGGCCTGCCCCTAGTAGTAGAAGGCCCCGACCCTGACCCTGCCTCTGCACCTGATGTCAAATAATGAGTGCTAGGTATGGAGCTATGCTCTCCTATATCTATAGCAGATGGTGTTGATGTTGATGCTCCCACAATGTTCTCCTCCGAGTCCTCCTCTTACTGCCCCTGTTCTAATGGATTATCTAGCTCCAACCATGAAGGTGACTCCTCCAAGATGGGCTCCTTAGACTCCACCCTCCACTGAGACAATACAAATATTGTCTAAGGAAATGGCATCTGGATCCATTAGTGCTTCTATTTGCCTCACTCGAAGTCGAATGTTGTAATGCACATACACTAAATCATTGAGGTGTGCGAACTCCAACCTGTAAGAGTGTCAAAAAAACTAATGAGTCTTGACTCTTGACTCTTGACACTTGAAGGTCATAAATTAAAAATTAAAAATTACAATAAGTGTAATTGCTCAACTGAAGGCTGGAGCTCAAAGTTATACCTATTGCGCTTTTTTGCGTGTATTTTCTCAAATACATTCCAATTGCGCTCACACCCTGAAGAGCTACACGTTTGACTCAAGATTTGTATGGCCAATTTCTACAAATTTGGTGCCCTTGCACCATAGCTTCGCCACCAAATATCTACAACAAAATAAAGAAATAAAAAATTCAAAAACTTAAAACATAATTAAACTTTCAAATAAATGTTATATAATTGAATTTTAAAAAAATAGAATTATAAGTAAGGAAATTCTAAATTGAAAATTCTAATTTCTAATGAGTGATGACTTGTCACTTACGTGGCATGAAGAGGATCCTTTCCCTAATAGCATCATCAAAGCCAAATAGGCCAACACAATCCCGATAATACTGTATCTCACGATTGATTTTGCTACGAAGCTCAGGATCAGGTACCATCCTATGAATATAGGAATGGAGCCCTTCCATCACCTCGCCATCAAAATCAAAGCCGCATTTGTATGAAAATGCGGGGTTGAGGAAGAGTGTTGTTGCATGAATGGGTCGATGAAGCATCCTTGTCCACCAACTATCAATCACATCCCATAACATCATATGCCTATCAAGTCCAACAGAACCCTTGTCCGCATAATAAGAATGAATGGCCTCCTTGGCCCTGTCCATGCCCTCATACAAATAAGCCATTGCAGGCTTCTCCCCATCTACCAATCTGAGAACCTTTACTATAGGTTCACTAACAGAGCATGCTTCTTCTACTCCACGCCAAAACGTCTTAGAGTACACCATTTTTGCAATGGCTTTCCTGTCCTGTCTCCTGCTGTATCTACAATTACGCCAGTCATCAGATACAAACATTTGCTTCAACTCGAACTAACAGCAAAGCAAAGACTGAAGAGTAATAAAGTTTGTGGCAAAACGTGTGATCGCAGGACGCCACAACTCCTTGTTTCTAGTGAACCTCCTCATGAGGCTAAGAACAAAAGCACGGTTATAAATAAACTTGGGGACGCTTCTAGCCATATCAACCGCCTCGTTGATGAAGGAGAGTTTCCCCATATCCTTCAGCAACAAATCAAGACAATGTGTTGCACACGGAGTCCAGAACAATGTGCGATGCCTCTCCATAAGCATCTTGTCGGTAGACACATAATTAGCTGCATTGTTTGTTATAACTTGCACCACATTCTGCACACCAATCTCCCGAATGAACCCATCTAACAACTCACATATCATTGCTGCATCTTTGATATGTTCCGATGCATCCACCGATTTAATAAACATGGTACCTTTAGGACAATGTACCAAGAAATTTAGAAGGGTCCTACCCTTCCTATCTGTCCAACCATTAGACATCACTGTGCATCCAGTAACTTCCCATGTTTTTTTCAACTCCGCCGATCTAGAATTGATGTCGTGCTTTTCTGCTTGAAGAATTCGCCCCTGCAACTCCTCATATGTAGCACTTTTGTACCCTGGGCCCACAACAGCAATAGCATCACACATTAGCTACCAAAATGGATTGGTTTTGGTGATGCTGAGAGGTAAGTCGCTCCAGAAAATACACCTCCCCATGACTCTATCTGCTTCTTGCTTCTCCTTTTTTTTAACAAGCGATTTTATGCCAGGTTGTGATCCATGTCCTGTTCGTGGAACAAAATATGATGACCTCGCACTAGCAGTAGCAGGGGATGATGTACCAGCTGTGGAGCCCCTCCCACTACCCTCAGCATCAAAATCAGGAGAAGATATCTCGAAAGATCTACCTGCAAGTTCAGCCTTGTTTCTTTCTGTCTCTTCCTTCTTTCTGTCTTTTTCATCAATTGCCTCAAGAGCTTTTTGTGTAAGCTCCGGACTAGAAACTGTACAAATCCCAACATCATGTCCAGTGAGTCTAGCCAAGATGGTATTTTAGTCGTGTAACCCCTCCTGTCATCCTAATCCCACACAATTTGCATGTAAGATATGCCCAATTTGTCCCACCATCAGGGTTCCCATACTCCCAAAATGGGTCTAAGGCTTTTGGCATATTTGAATTTTGTAGTGAGCTAACTCAAACCTAGGGCACCAAAAAAAATTGGAACTAATAACTTAATAAGTAATAACCACATCATTTTACAAAATAGTTTTTTTGCTACATTATTTGCAATGTGAATGAAAAACCATAAATGACAATAAGAGGGTGTATTTGAAAGTTTAAAAAAAAAATGGAGTTTGCTCTCCAAATATGGAGAAAAGTTAAAACCCTTGCATTTTCTAATGGGCATGAAAATCATAGCAAATGGAAAAAAAAAAAAAGCAAAATGATTGTAGGCAAATATGCAAGCAAGAATAATCCTAAAACTATCAAAAAATTCATTAACATAGGGGTTTATTTGAACATACCTGTTAATGGAAGAAATGAAATTGTCTCACTGTTCTTCAAGCTTAGATCAACAAAATCTTCGTTGTTGGTGGCGATAATAGCTATTCAACACTCAAACCCTCTTTGGCAGCAAGGAAATAGCTCTCCCCTTCCTTCTCCAGCAATCAGAAATGAAAATGATTGGAAAAAAAAAAATCAGACTTTTATAGCCGCGTGACAATTTTTCACTGTCTCCCGACGATTTTTTGCATCGTCGTGCGATATTTTCTTGACATATCACCGATATTTAGGAAATATCGCGATATTCTCTCGGCGATATTTCGTCTCCCCGAAAATATCGCGATATTTACGAAAATCGACGATATTGTATACACTGAATTCAACCATTAACAAAGAGAGAGAAAACGACAATGAAATTCAGATTTAATGGAGATACCTGCCATTATATTCAAAAATTAAACTATCATTCAAACCCTAATGATCAAACAAGATACCTGTGTTTAAATCACTTTTCAATAAGCTAACATCAATCGCTGAAAGTAAATCTATGCAAGAAAATAAATAATCTTACAGCATTTTTCCGAATAGTAACACCAGCAGAGATTAAACCCAAAGTCTTTCCTTATTTGCACATTAAAAAAAAACGATTACAAGAGAGCTTTCACTTAGCACACGACTTCAAGATCCCATGATCTCAACTGACCACTGACCTCCTATTTAAAAAAAAAATCCCAATGGCTTGTTCGAGTGATCTTTGTCAAAGCGATCTCGACCATTGATGAGGATCAAAAAATCTTTTAATCTCATCCGTCAATATTAAAGTAATGAGGAAATTCGAAATTATCATTTAAATGCATTTTAATTAATTTAAAATTTTAATTTTTGAATTAATTTCCTCCAAATTTTGACTTTGACTTTGAATTAAAATTTATTTTTTTTAAAGAACCCTCGAATTTAGCCTTTGGAAAATTTTAAATTACCTAGGACCTAGGACTTAGGACTCAGGACTTGTGAGGGGATAAATTATTTTTGTAACCCTCAAGACATTTTACGTCGTGATTTTTACATTTTTACATCTCAAGAGGGAAAACCCATTTGACATAGACCCTCATATACTACCCAGTTCTGCGATACAAACATAATCTAACAGATTAAGCAATTTGTAATAAAATAACCTAACCAAATAGTTAAGATTATTCCCAAATCACTTTTACATAGACTCGATCTAACACACTAGGACTCCCCTAAGATTCTAATGACAAAATCCGTTCCGACTTTGGGGTAACGCTGAAGGAAAACTCTGCCGCTCATGGATCGGTGAGACAAAAAACCTTTCTGAATGTAGATCATCACTAGAAAATTAGGCTTACCTAGGCAATTACATGCATGACACGGATCTGCTAATATTATTTACAATTTACACATGTAGACTGGGTTTACAAAATAACATGATTAGGCTGATGATGATAGTCAGATGGCACAGACACATTGATCAAGCGCTATCCCTTTTGCAAAAAAAGGGGGTGTATTTCTATGGGTCGTTGACGCATAGTGGTCAACAGGCCCTGCCACTGCCAACCCTGCATCTGCACTGAACCCTCACAAATGTTGTGTTTGCGCTACTATTGGCCCTGCCACTACCAACACTGCATCTGCACTGCAACCCTCTCCAACTATTTTTGTTGTTGCAACAACAATAGAAAAGCATCCAAAATTACTAAACAGGTGTTCAGCATAATGCATTTTTTGTTGAAGTGTCTAACTGCTGCTAGTCTCTGCGTTGACCCTCTTAAGCCTCTGCGTTGCTGCTGACTTTGCACTGTTGCCAACTCTGCTCTACGTTGCTCAGTCTTTGGCGCTCCTAGCCACTGCAACTGTCACTCTGGCACTCCTCTGCACCAACTGACACTGGTTTATCCTGCTACTTCTGATATGGGCTCCCGTAGCAAGGTATTGATCTAATAGGTGGAGTCGTCAAGGATCCTGCCCATCTGTAGTTCTTTCGAACTACAATACTAGATCACCCCACCCCTCCCTTGGAGGTATCTGGGCAACCATGGCAAACTCCTACTCCTCGATCAACCAGTTGCAACCTTTGGATCATGTTTCTCGTCTTTGTCATTCTTCTTGAGAGGACGTCGTGTAGCATAGTGACCAAATTCACCACGTCGGAAACATTTAACCTTCAAGACATCCTTCTTTCGCTTTCGCTGCTCTTGTTTCCCCTTTGATGTAAGGGTTGCATTCTCTTCCTCTTCCTTGGGCTTCGTTCCACTACTCTTGTTGCACCTTTGATGTAAGGGTTGCATTCTCTTCCTCCTCCTTGGGCTTCGTCCACTATTGTTGCTGCTATCAAGTTTGCACTTGACTAAGTCTCGCCTCATCTCTTCTTGCTGAAGAGTGGCCCACATCCCTTCCCAATTTGGCAATCTCTCTCTGCCCAGGATACTCTGGACAAACACTTTTCATTCTTCTGAGACTGAATTCAAGGCAACCTCACCATCTCGGTAGGCTGAAGCGTTGATCCTACAGCTGCCAACGAATCTCGGACTTCCTGAAGCTTCGCTAGGAATGGATCAATGCATTCCCCCTTCTGCATCCTTGTGGATCTCATCTTCTCCTCCAAGTACATCTTCCGCGGCTCGAAAGATCCCTGATACAACATAGTCAAGGCATCCCACATCTTGTTGGTCGTCCCTTTGCCAGCAATGTGACATACTACGTGATTCCACACTCCATCGAGGATCAGCCTCTTGGCCTTCGCCATTTCAGCCTTGTACTTCTTGAGTGGATCCACATCTACAGGTTCAGCTACCACACTATTGACGTAGGCTTTAAGATTATGCTCATCTAGAAGGCAGGAGATCCTAGCCTTCCAGATCTCATAGTTGGATGCTTCGTCCAACCGATCTTGATCTCTCAACCCATTAGCTGTCATCTTTGCCAACAAAATGTCAAACTACCTCCTCTCTCTTTTGCGTTGCTGCTAGACTGGCCTCCCTGCTGGAGTTAGTAGATCTGCTCCTCTCTACTACTGCTAAAAAATTGAGAAATCGAATTCCCTAGCTAGAAATTCTTTCAAAAGTGTTTCCTTCCTTCTTCTGACGTTTTTCTGCCCCAACAACTATTGCAAAAAACTGTGTCTCAATTGAAGATTGCTCTGCGTTGAAGCTTTTGTTGTGTTGCTCCCTCTGCCGCTGACAAATCTCAATCTAGAGATCTTACCTCTCTGTACTCACTTAGAGAGAGATATTCCTTGAGAATCTTGCCCTCCTGGCCTGGATTGCGCAATCCCTCTGAGGATTCGATCTGCTGCCTACACAGCACTTCGATCTCCCTCCTTCTTTTCAATGCTGGGCTCTTCTAGTCTGCTCTCTTGCTTCACCTACGCTCTGATACCATGTGAAAATTTGCAGACCCAAATTTCTAGTGCAACAACTGATTAAGTTTCTTCTATTTGTTAAATAACTGAAGAAATTATTTACTATGTTCTACAGTAAATATCAAAACCAATACACCGCAGCCTTCACTTAATTAAATTATATACAGAAACCCAATGGCGGCAAACCGGTGCAGTAGTTGAGGGCTTGTATTATTAAGTAGTAGTTTTCTGAATACAATTCTTCGGATGCCCAAACTGGCAAACCTATACAGAGATCTAAGTGGGCAAAAAGTTAGTGAGATGATCTCACCCTGTCACTGGAAGATCCAACACTGATCTACATTGGAGATGAGCCTCTGCGCAGTACTATGTCACACCCATGCAATTATTGTGTCACTGTTGCTGGCACTGTGTTGTACCTCCTCTCAATCCTCTACTAGATGGAAACTTCGATCCTCTGGCCTCCTGATCTCACACCCCAGCTTCGATACTAGATCCCGATCATTCCTTAGCATAATTTCGGTCTCCCTCTGAAGCTTTGCGCTGCCACAGCATGGCCCTACATCAACCTCTCTAGACGTCTTTCTACCCTCTCTACCTTGTACTCTCAAGATCAGGAAAACTTCCTCCGGAAACTATCCCTGCCCCTCACTGCAAGAAATCACCTCGATCACTTCTCCGGCAATTGCTGTGCTGCTCTCTTGAGAAAATCGATCTTTGATCTCTCACTCGATGTGTCTTCCAAATTCCCATCAAAGTCCTTATAAACTTCTCGTTGAGTAATCAATGGCCCAGATTAGATTTTAATCAATGGCTCATATCATTTCAACTTGATCCTTATCTTCTTCTAGAAGTTTCACCCCCAGTTTAATTAATACCCCTTAATTATTTTAATTTCCTAAGTTTATACTTAGGCACCCATTAAAAATAATTAATTATTTTAATAAAACTGTCTCCGGATGGAATTTCCCAAAACGATTTTTGGGTATTCTAGAATACATGTGTCCTAGTCTCCCTAAAGCACAATTTTCGGGTATTCTAGACTTAAAGCACATTCGATGTTACCAGAAATCAACAAAGGAGACCTAAGTTCAAGGCTCCTAAGATGATTAGGACCTCTCAAGAAGCTTTGAATGATGATTAAATGCCTTTAAACAGATTTTCGCTACCCTTGAGAAGCCTATAGTGGGACCACACAAGGCCTAGGGTTTATTCCATCAAATACTATGTGCACAAACCCTCAAGAAAGCCAACACACCTAAACGTTCAAGATGGGATTCAAAGTCGGAGCTAGGGCTTGAGATTTCTCAAGAATGAACCACGGGAATTTCATGAAACCTAGAGGATCACTAGAGGAGACAACAACGCAGTAGCCTATCCAAGCGAATTTGAGAAATTCCTCCCCTAATGAATTTCATAGTTAGCCCTAGCTAGGCTGTCTAGGTTTTGGAGGCCAGAAAATTTGGAGGAGAAAGAGGATGGAAGAAGGGGTGATCACCAAATTTACTCGGATTAGTGCCTTGTTCTTGGGATATGGAGTCTATGTGATTCAAAATTTGGCCAAAATCGTCTTCAAGAAGGCTAAAAAGTGATGCCCTAGCAGGCACCCTTCAACATTTACCAACCCAAAATAAGTGGACTTTCATGGAAGAAAACAAGTTTTATTCCACTAGGAACATTCATCTACTTGTTATCAATGAGTAATATGCACAAATTTGCAATCTAACAATCCTTTAAATGATATTCAATAATTAGGGCACAAAGAAAGAGCTAGTTACAAAATTTCCACACATCCAAGATCAAGAAGATGGATCCAAGAGAGAACAAAATTTCAGCTCCAAAGATATCGAAATGCATCAAGAGATCTCCAATAGATAACCAAGATAAAAAGTGTGAAATACTCACGACGAGATATCCAAGTCAAGTGATGATGATCAAATGAGGTTCTCTTTTATTTATATGAGCCTTTAAAAGTTCGATTTAGCCTAATTGGACTAATTGGGCCCCTAATAATATTCTAATGAACAAAATAACAATAACTTTGGTGACAATCCCAACAAATACCTCAAATGTGTAAAATAAGCCTTCCTAATGAGGCTAAAATGATAAAATAATGGTGCAAAAGGTCATTGGAAGGCCAAGATAAGTCCTCAATGTGCCATGATGCAGATGAGGGCTCCAAAAATGACGTTCAAGGGGGTGGCCCCTTGATTTCCAAGCAAAACATCATGTGGTGCTCCCACATGGCTGCGGGGCATAATCAATGGTCTTATGGGTTTCCAATGCCTCAATAACAAGTCGATGCTCCATTAATGAGGGATAGAAGATGATGCATGCCCTCCCACGTCTTTGGATGAGACAAAGCCCCATCTAGGCCCTGGATCAGCTATCAAGTGTCAGGTGCAAAGGTGTGGCCAGTTAGGCAACATGGTCCAAGTGCATCATCAGCTTTGTATCGTTGGGGCATGAACAAGCAATGTGTGATGTTGAAGAAGCCCATGGATGGCAATCAATGCTCTATTGTGGTGGAGGCCCATGGCTCTCAACGCTCACCCTACAATTGCCATTATGACCCTCTGGAGGGCTTGGTTCCTATATAGGGAGGCCAAGTCCAAGATGGAGACCCACCTGCAATCCTGTATAAGATCCAATGTGTCTCCTCACCTTCCAGTACAACAATCCATTAGTGCAATTGAGTAAATACGGTGGCTAATCAAGGGAAAAAGTAGACACTTCGTAGTGGCATGCCCTTCCAAATGGGATTTAGAATGTACAAGTGTTACCTTGTTCGACAAGCAATGTTAATAAAGGACCCTATTAAGTAGTTTCAACCTCTAAGGGAGTGACAGGCCCGTTGACCACTGGGATGACACCTGATGATTATATGAAAGACTCCATGCCCAAGGGTGATCCAAAGGACACTTGTACCATCAGATATCATCAGTCAACAGAGTTTTTTAACTCTACTTTTATCTTCTCATCATATTTCTTATACCCGGATTCCACACCCTACAGGGAATTGTAATAAGTGATACTAGTATGATGAGTTTTGAGTTTGTAACAGGCCTAGGATGTTACGAATCGATCAGCAAACGAGTACACTTTGGAGTGGTTTTTTTATCTGGTTAATTATCCCTTCTTTTTTAGAAGCGGATAATTTTCTGGGTTTTTTCACTCACTTTTTACCCCAAAGCCGAGGTGACGGTTTGAAGGTTGAGCCCCTAACACATCTTAGTGTCTAGAGTTGATGTATATTACCATCCTAGATCACACACAAAAAAATCGTGGAATTTGGCTAGGTCTAAGTAGTCATTTTTTATTTTTTTAGATTTCCCACAGGTCAAAAATTGCAAATAAAATTATAATAAGTGTAGTCTAAAAAAGTTGTAAGGGATATGAGTAATCATAATTACACCTCTCACCCTCAACTTTCTACTATGACACACTTTAAGGGGTTAATAGTGTATTTTGGACCTTCAAAACCCACATTTCCTAGGTTTAGTGGAAATTGTGGCATTTAATTAGGCTAGAATTAAATAAAATAGAGAAATAAATTATTCCATGTGACAGAATGATGTGGAAATAACTTGGAAATTATCCTAAGTCAAAGAGTTGATTCAACGAACATGTGGAAGATCACTGAGCACACTACATCACAAATACACCGTTATTTCATAAAATCGAATTTCCCAGAGATAAAGCAGCAGTTGCACATGTGGAAAATAGAATTTATTAGAGGAGATCATGCACTGAAGGAATGTTTTGGACCCTCAAAACCCACATTTCCTAGGTTTAGTGGAAATTGTGGCATTTAATTGGGCTATAATTAAATAAAATAGAGAGAAATAAATTATTCATTGTGATAGAATGACATGAAAATTACTTGGAAATTATCCTAAGTCAAAGAGTTGAGTCAACGGACATGTCGAAGATGACTAGGCACACTGCATCATAAATACACCATTATTTCATAAAATCGAATTTCCCAAAGATAAAACAGCAGTTGCACATGTAAATCGAATTTATTAGAGGAGATCATGCACTGAAAGAATATTCGATGGTATATTTGGACTAAAGATTAGGTGGGGCCTCATCTCACAGATATCTCAGGTTGTTCTGCTCTTATCACTCCACTCTTGAGGATTATGAGTTTCACTTGGCCAGACTACGAGTTGCACATGGAGGAATCACACAGTTCCTGAGGACCTATGCAGAGCTATCTGGGGATCATCTACATATGTGGCATCACTTAGTTCGAGTTTGCATTTGTTGACTGGACTTATCACAGTACTTGGATTCACTCATGGATGAGTTTACTATGACATATATGGAATTCGATTTCCCTTGATGTGCACATATGGAATTCAGTTTTGCTCTGATGTCTCTATCTTCTACACATCGAACTTGACTTATCTTTCCTTGGGATTTGCTCCAAGTTCGGTTCTCACATGCATTCTTCCTTGGGATTTGCTCCCAACTCTCTATATAATGAGGTTATATGCTCTTATATTGTATCAGGTAATAAACTATTGGGCTTGAGGAAACTCTGTCATTTTGTACATTCATACTTTGTTAATACAATCAAGACTTTGGGGCCATCTGGTTGGTGTTCTCTTGACGTTTTGAGGTGATGTCCTTTCATGCTACTACTATTGTGTTTAATTTCTTTTTCATATTGAATTAATATTAGTTTATACTTGCTATCTTGCTTGGATTGATGTGTGCAAGCTATCTTGCACATATCATTGATTTAGAATAGTATTCTAGGGATAAGTTTGCCATTTCATTTTAGGAGGAATGATTGGTTTATCTTATTCATTATATTGCTCTAATCTTGTGCAAACTAATATGTGTTCAAGTGTGTAGGAAAGATTTTTTGTATTGTGTGTAGGAATTCATCTGGAAATGGGAGAAATCTCAATTAAATCAACTCACTCCTAGAGTCACAACGATCCAAGACTCGGCTTTTTTTTCGCTTCAAATTTTTCATCTAACGAAGAGCAAAAGAGAATTTTCTTACTCTATAGCTACTTGATCATCCATTTAAAATTCAAAATACTTCTTTGGTTCTAGTTCTTTCAAAGTTATATCTCCTATTCAATAGTCATTTCTAAAGCTAGGCAAGTATGGGGGTTCACTCCCATTACTTGAGCTAGTACTTTGTAAATTAAATTCTAAGTTTAGTTTTGGTTTCTTTTTCCTAATTTCACACTGAAAATTGATATGATTTTGTGTTTTGCAGCCCATAGGCTTGAGCATTGGGCAGCAAGGAACTTGAGAAGAAGCTTTGGAAAACTACTCACTCGTGTGTATGCAGGACTCCCTCACGCTATCCATAGATTGATTTCCAGGGAGGCCATAAGCACTTGGGAGAGAGTTGCAATCTCATCTAGGTCGTGGGCCTTTGAGCTTTGTGAATCTCTTTTGGAGAGTTTTTTCCATCTTCAAGTTTGTTACTGTTATATTTTTGGGGAAAGAATCTAGCTTTGTTAGAGTCTCATCTTTGTAAAGATCTCTCTCATATTGTGGGTTGCCCACTTAGAGGCATTTTTACTCACTTTAATCGCTAATAAAAGATAATAAACAAATGTTGGAGGGAGCTTGCGATTTTTCCCATGGCATCCCCTTTCCTCAATTAAAGGAGGGATTCTTGTGGGTGGCCTAATCTTGCTTCTAGTTTTTCTTAGCTTTCTAGTTTTTTTAATTTCATATTGTGCATGCTCAAAATCAACACATTACACTCCACATGCAAATTTTTACTAATCTTGTATTTAAATTTCCACATGCATACGCTTCCAAATTGTAAACTTGAGAAAATCTCATTTTATGTGTAAACACTTCATACTTTGGCAAGTTTTAATTGTTTCATAATTTCTTCAAGTGTATGCTTCACTACTTGGTCAATTTTTGTTATATGTCATGAAAACTATTGGAGCACTATCATTTATTTGAAACAATTGTAGTTTAAAGAAATCTATTCCATTTTACTTGCGTATTTTCCATTCAATGGTGCAACGACATATGAACTTATTTACATTCTAGCCTCTCAAGTTTTGCAAACTATTCCTCTTTGAAGCATTTGCATGAAGCATTAGTTTAATTTGGGGAATTAACACAATTTGCACTTCATCTAAGCATTTTAGTATAGGAAGGCCCCAACTTACCTCCAACTTAAGTTGGTTGAATAGAATTTTAGGGACCTTCTACCTTGTGGGGTTGAAGGTTTTTCTCACTGACTTGTAGGTAGGTGTAGGCGGCAGGGTCAACAAGGCCCATGATATATCCATCAAATGGCAGGTGTCATGTAAAATGATGATAGAACGGAGTGGGACATTAGGGAAGGCTCCAAGCCACATGCCATGGTACAAGGTAGCTATGATGAGGGAAGCCCACACATTGGGTGTATGGATATAGGAGGAAGCAATCGTGGTACATGAGTTACCCCAGCCTTTGTTTTTCCACCCTTCTTCATATACATTTTACCTTTTATTGATTTTTCTCTCTTTTACTACTTGAGACTCCAAGGGATGAGAGCATGTTGTGTATGATGAAGCAGTGATTACCCCATTAAGGTTGGGCAGTTCATCGCCCACGAAGGGTTGGGACAATCATGGATTCCTTAATGATACAAGGGGCACTCATAGCGGCCCTAGGAACCAGGGAGATGACCATAGTGATAGGGGGTAGAGCTCATGTTTGGCTTTTGCCTGTTACTGCTCAAACTAGCAGGGGTCCTAGGAGGGGATCCTAAAGAGCAACTACTAGGTCAAAGGGCAACTACTAGGTCAAAGGGCAGCAATGGAGCGATAGCCCACTATCACCTCAGCTAAAGCTCCATGCTCTTTTCAGGATTTCACCGATGGGAGGAATCCTGGTATGAGAGGAATCAAAAGAATAGATGGATCAATGATAAGATATGGGGTGATTCCTAAAGCTTGTTCACAAGAGAGACTCAATTGAATAGCTTACTTGCTTGAAAGTAAGGTGATGGGCTCTCTAGGAAGGGCTAGGAGGATACTTGAGGCTAGATTTAGAGGATATGCCTTGACAAGTGGCTTCCTCAACTTAAGGATCCTTATGGAGAAATGGATTCTATGTAATCCTTGTGGAATTTGAGTTATAAAGTTGTGAGACCACAGAGAACTGAAGTGGACCGAAACTAGGTCAAGGGTATGGAGTTGATTGACCGAAAAAGGGCTTGACCTAATTAGAGGAGAGAATAGGATTAAAGGACTAATTTTCTTTTGAAATTTAAATGCACTGACCGAGATGAGGACACTGTTAAAATTAGCAACCAGGGCAAAACTTCATGTGGGTCATCTTATTCATGGCTGATAATATTTTTATTAGATTCCTCTCGTTGAGAGGTGTAGAATTGATATAAATATCATCCGATTACGATAAGTATTCATGGAGATATGAATTTATTTTGATTATGGAATTATTATCAAGCCGACCTATAACTCATGTAGGCTCAGAAGCCCAACAGTCGCATCTATTCAAACACCAACATTGTGTATAAATATAAGAGGACTTTTCCTCATTTGCACTCACTCTTCTCATCATATCTCTCTCTCTACTGCGCAGAAATGAGTCTCTTCTCTACTGCGCAGAAATGGGTCTCTCTCTCACACATGTGAAGCCGAAAGCTGTTGAACCTGAAGCTGCAACTGCAGATCCAAAGATTGACTTGCGTGTGGCCTAGAAGATTTCCTCTTTGGAACTGCGTTGTAGGTCCATCTGGATCTCCTCTGAAAGCCGCAACTTTTGGTGGTGGAATGAAGTCAATCGACGAACGGTTTGCAAGATATCGACTGCCCTAGTTTGAAGCCAGAAACTGTTGAAACTGAAGCTGCAACTGCAAAAGTAAAGGTTGACTTGCGTGGCCTAGAAGATCTCCTCATCTGAATTACGCTGTAGGTTCATTTGAACCTCCTCTGAAAGCCGCAACTTTTGGTGGTGGAATGAAGTCAATCCGACGAACGATTTGCAAAATATCGACTGCCCTAGTTTGATGTCGGAAACTGCTGGAACTGAAGCTGCAACTGCAGAAGTAAAGATTGACCTGCGTGGCCTAGAAGATCTCCTCATCTGAACTGCGTTGTAGGTTCATCTAAACCTCCTCTGGAAGCCGCAACTTTTGGTGGTGGAATGAAGTCAATCTGACGGTCGGTTTGTGAGATATCGTCTGCCCTAGTTTGATAATGAACACTAATGCTGATGCTGATCTAGGGTTTGCTACTGCTGATATGAATCAGATTTATTATACTATTTCTCTCTGCTGAATTATTGAAGATAAAAGAAGATTTGATCAAAGGGTTTCCCCGCACATTGTGGGGTTTGTCCCTAGCTAGCCGCCACATCTTGTGTCTCTTGTCTTGGCTTGTTTTCTGTCGATCATTTAATGTTCTATCTACACTTTACTTTATGTACATGTGATTGCTAATCTGTGGAATATAATAAGAAAAAGAAGTAAACTATTATAAGCATAGAACATACCTTAACTTAACATGGTATCAAAGCTAAGGTGAAGACAAAACCTGAGCAAGAGCAAGAGCAATCACCGAAGAGAAGATTGGCGAGGCTATCATAAAAGAACTATGGGGCCCTCAACACTCTATCGAAGGCAAGTTTCGTAAGAAAGATGACTATCACGGATGGAAGATGTCTATCGATCTAATCCTAAAAGATCCAAGAGAGCTGGACCATGTAAGAGGCAATATTGTTGAGCCTCCATCAAATGCATCCGCTGCTGCATGGATCAAATGGAAAACCAAAGAAGTCAAAATAGAAGATCATCCGGGACTCTATCGACAAGCACTTGGTGGCCTACATCTCTGAACTAGACACCTCCAAGGAAATCTACGACAGACTGGGAAATGGCACTCAACTCTTGGAGGATTACCATTCGAATGGTACGTGTTCAAAACTACTCTTCTGAACTATAATGTAATTCCTGGTTTCGAGGAATTAATGGCTAGATGCATTCAAAAAGAAACAAGGGAAGAAGAGCAAGAAATGCCCATGCCTAAAGGTCCTCCTGCTGCCTTTTCTTCTCATGCTAAGAAAAGAAATAATTCCGGGACTATATCAAAAGGAAAGGCTGGACCTAAGGGTGGAAGAAAAGGACGATGTTACATCTGCAATAAAGCAGGTCACTATGCAAGGAAGTGCCCTGATAGAAAGGACTCACACCGGGACAATGATCAAAATCCCTCTGATGGCAAATCAAAGGAATGACAAATTCAACAGCAAAGGTAAGAGGAGAGCTGGGGATTGAGGAAGAGGACAACCATTCAAGAAGGCTAGAAAGTCCAGGATGTATTAAACGCACCTGACCTCAAAAAGAACCTAGTGTCCATCTCGGCAATGGAAGACAAAGGCTACAAGGTAACTTTCAGCAATGGCAAGGTATGTATATGGAAAAATAATGTTAAAGATGCCTTTACTCTTGGGTTTAGTGTTGATTCATTATATCAGGTCGATGGAAGTCTGCTAGTTGTCATGTCTTGTGACACAACTCTTCAGTCCGAACTTTGGCATCGGAGGTTTGCCCACCTTCATTACAAAGCTCTACCCGATGTAAGACAGATGGTAATAGGGATGCCAGAATTCCAAGTAAAGAAAGAAGGTGTATGTCCCGGATGTGACGAAGGAAAGCTCAAAAGGGGACCATTCCCCTCAAGCCAAAGCAAGACCTTCGATATATTACAGTTAGTTCACTCAGGCATATCTGAGGCTGGCATTAAGAGGGAGACTACTACACCACGTACTCCTGAGCAGAATGGTGTGGCGGGAAGGAAGAACTGCACGATTGTGGAAGTTGTTCGGGCCATGCTACATGATCAAAGACTTCCGAAGTTTCTATGGGCTGAAACTACAAACATTGCCGTATAGCATTGGGTTCCAAGACTCCTGAAGAAAAGTTCACCGGTAAGAAACCTAATGTTTCTCATTTTAGAATTTTTGGAATCCCTATATATTTTCATGTGCCGAAAGAGAAAGGAAATAAATTGGGTGCATCTGGAAAGAAGGGAATTTTCGTGGGCTATAGTGAAAATACTAAAGGCTATAGAATCTATGTAGCCGGTCAAAGGGAAGTCGTAATTAGTCATGATGTCACCTTTGACGAAGATATGGCTCTCAGCAAGGTGAACAATCTGTCGATTTTGAGGAGCTCTCAAGAAGCCGACACCAGTGAACCGAAAGAAAAGGATGATGAATCAATGCCTGATGTAGAAGAACCCATGGATCCGATTGATCCTCCTCCATATGAGCCTTCCTCTTCTAGGAAGAGGCCTTCATGGCTTAGGGGGCTACTTGATGATGCTGAAGGACATGTTGCACCCCGAAGAACCTTTCGTGAAAGTAAGAAACCTAATAGGTATCAGGGATACCTGACCATCATGAGCACGATCATACAAAATAAGCCTTCATCATTCTCAGACGTCGTCAAGCATCAAGTATGGAAGGATGCTATGACCGAAGAATATGAGTCTATTATGGAGAATGATGTCTGGGAAGTAGTTCCCAGACCCCAGACAAGACAATTGTTACTTCAAAATGGCTTTACAAGATAAAGCATGCAACAGATGGAAGTACGGAAAAGTATAAGGCTCGTTTTGTTGCTCGTGGTTTCTCCCAGAAGGAAGGTATAGACTATGATGTGAGATTTGCACCTGTTGCCAGATATACGACCATCCGCTCAATCATAGCCCTTGTCGTTTCACAAGGATGGAACCCACATCAGATGGATGTCAAGACTACGTTCTTACACGGCTCGATCAAAGAATAGGTCTACGTGGAGCAACCCAAAGGATTTGAAATTTATGATCGAAAATCTCATGTATGCAGGTTGAAGAAGGCTCTCTATGGGCTGAAGCAAGCACCTCGAGCATGGTATGAGAGGATCGACAGCTACTTGATGAAGCTGGGATTCACTAGGAGTGAAGCCGATCCTAACCTTTACTTTAAGGTTGAAGATGACAAGCCTCTCATACTGGTGCTGTATGTGGATGACCTCTTTCTAACAAGTGCAGACCCTCTCATTCACAAATGTAAGAGGGAGTTGGCTTCTGAATTTGAAATGAAGGACCAAGGACTTGAAGTATGGCAGAAGCCAAGGGAAATTTTCCTATCTCAAGGAAAATATGTGGTAAAGATATTGGAAAGATTTGGTATGATGGACTGCAAGCCTGTGACTACCTCAAGGATCTTAACTTTTAGAAGTTATATGGTAGTGATGTCGAACCAGATTTGGGAAATGCCTCTGAGTTTCAAAAACTCATTCGCGTTAATGTTCTTGGTGAACCTCCGTCCGAACATATGTTTTACAGTTAGCACTGTGAGCTCATATTTGGTTGAGCCTCACTACATTGATGCCAAGAATCTTCTAAGATATCTTCATGGCACAATTACTAATGGATTGAGATACACTACCGGAAATATGAAACTGCATGATTATTCGAATGCTGATTAGGCAGGTAGTGTGGAGGATCACTGGAGCACTTTTTAGTGTTGTTTCTCTTTGGATTCTGCTTCGATATAATGGATGAGCAGGAAGCAGAAGTCGGTTGCCATAAGCACTGCCGAGACCATATACATATCTACGAGTATGATCTCGTATGAAGCTGCCTGGTTGGGGAAGCTCTTCAGTGAGCTGTTTGAACACATACCACTGTGATTCTCTGTAACAACCAGAGGTGGGATTCGATTATTGAGGAATCCCGTATTCGTCGATTGCTCCAGTAGAAAGACATCATCTGGGATATGGTAAGACAATGAGCAAGGAGGCCCCATCAGATTCAGATGATGTACAGGTCGATACACCTTGTCAAAGCCCCGAGGAAAGATCTAATCAGTGATTTTCCAAATGACTTGGAGTCGTCAAGAAACCCTTGTACAAGGGTCCTGCATGTTGCATACATTGAGCTCTGGGAGCTCTAAGGGCTTGCAGTTTTTACTGGAGCAACATACGACCACAGGGTGACTAACCCTCCCCTGGTGGTGCGCACTGGAACAAGATGACTCGCTCTCTTGTGGGACAAGATGATTCACTCTCTTGTGGAACAAGATGATTCGCTCTCTTGTGTAGCAGGATTGATGTGTTCTGTGAGGCCTGGATTGATGTGTTCTCCATGGCAATTGTAGCAGGATTGATGTGTTCTCCTGTGAGGCCTGGATTGATGTTTTCTCCATGGCGGCCTGGATTGATGTGTTCTCCATGGCGATTATAGCAGGATTGATGTGTTCTCCTGTGAGGACAGGATTGATTAGTTCTCCTGTCGAGGCATCCTACCCATGCAGTGTGGGACTCATGGGAAGTACCTCTCATCTGATCAATGAGCAGGGAAATGAAGTTAGGGACCATAGTAGTACTGATGGACGCATCGTTGTATCTACCGTACTCCCTACGCTAGGATGACCTCCATTGATCTGAGATCAATGATACTGGTCTGGGACCAGTGTTTGGAGTTGTACCATACTATGACACTGACTTCGGGTTGGTTGAGACTGGTCTGGGACCAGTGGTACATACTCCGAGACTGACTTCGTGCTAGTGCAGTACTGGTCTGGGGCCAGTGAGAGTGGTACATACTATGACGCTGACTTCGGGTCGGTTGAGACTGGTCTGGGACCAGTGGTACACTCGAGACTGCGATACTGGTCTGGGACCAGTGGTAGGAGTTGTACCATACTATGATGCTGACTTTGGGTCAGTTGAGACTGGTCTGGGACCAGTGGTACATACTCCGAGACTGACTTCGTGTCCGTGCAGTACTGGTCTGGGACCAGTGAGAGTTGTACATACTATGACGCTGACTTCAGGTCGGTTGAGACTGGTCTGGGACTAGTGGTACACTCTCTGAGACTATGATACTGGTATGGGACCAGTGGTAGGAGCGCTACTTACTATGAAGCTGACTTCGGGTCGGCTAAGACTGCTCTGGGACCAGTGGTACGCACTCTGAGACTGACTTTGAGTCAGTGGAGGATGATACTGGTCTAGGACCAGTGGAGGTGTACTCACTATGACGCTAACTTCGGGTTGGTTGAGACTGGTCTCGGACCAGTGGTACATACTCTGAGACTGACTTTGAGTCAGTATGATACATCCTCGATCATTTCTTCTTCTTCATAATTCGGACAAAAGCAGAGCAGAACAGAACAATGCAAGAGCAGAGCAGAATAGAGCAAAACAGTACCCATTAGTATAGGGCAGAACAAGACAAAGCAGAACAGGCAAAATAGAGCAGAGCAGGGCAAGGGTCAGGCTGTACAGGGCAATGCATTTGATGGATGAATAGTAACGACCAATAGACAGATTGCAGATGAAGTTATCCCTGGTTGAGAGGGAGTGTTAAAATTGGCAACAAGGGCAAAACTTCATGTGGGTCATCTTATGCATGGCTGGTAGTATTTTTATTAGATTCCTCTCATCGAGAGGTGTAGGATTGATATGAAGATCATCCGATTCCGATAAGTATTCATGGAGATATGAATTTATTTTGATTATGGAATTATTATCAAGCCGACCTACAACTCATGTAGGCTCAGAAGCCCAACAGTCGCATCTATTCAAACACCAACGTTGTGTATAAATATAAGAGGACTTTTCCTCATTTGCACTCACTCTTCTCATCACATCTCTCTCTCTCTCTACTGCGCAGAAATGAGTCTCTTCTCTACTGCGCAGAAATGGGTCTCTCTCTCACACATGTGAAGCCGGAAGCTGTTGAACCTGAAGCTGCAACTGCAGATCCAAAGATTGACTTGTGTGGCCTAGAAGATCTCCTCTTTGGAACTGCGTTGTAGGTCCATCTGGATCTCCTCTGAAAGCCGCAAGTTTTGGTGGTGGAATGAAGTCAATCCGACAAACGGTTTGCAAGATAACGACTGCCATAGTTTGAAGCCGGAAACTGCTGAAACTGAAGCTGCAACTACAGAAGTAAAGATTGACTTACGTGGCCTAGAAGATCTCCTCATCTGAACTGCGTTGTAGGTTCATCTGAACCTCCTCCGAAAGCCGCAACTTTTGGTGGTGGAATGAAGTCAATCCGACGAATGGTTTGCAAGATATCGACTGCCCTAGTTTGACGTCGAAAACTGCTGAAACTGACGCTGCAACTGCAGAAGTAAAGATTGACCTGCGTGGCCTAGAATATCTCCTCAACTGAACTGCGTTGTAGGTTCATCTGAACCTCCTTTGGAAGCCGCAACTTTTGGTGGTGGAATGAAGTCAATCCGACGGTCGGTTTGTGAGATATCGTCTGCCCTAGTTTGATAATGAAGCTGCTAATGTTGATGTCGTTGATCTAGGGTTTGCTACTGTTGATATGAATCGGATTTATTGTACTATTTCTCTCTGCTGAATAATTGAAGATAAAAGAAGATTTGATCAAAGGGTTTCCCCACACATTGTGGGGTTTGTCCGTGGCTAGCCACCACATCTTGTGTCTCTTGTCTTGGCTTGTTTTCTGTCGATCGTTTAATGTTCTATCTGCACTTTACTTTATGTACATGTGATTGCTAATCTGTGGAATATAATAAGAAAAAGAAGTAAACTGTTATAAGCATAAAACATACCTTAACTTAACAAACGCTAACCCAAATCAGCCTAAGGAGAGAAATGATCCTAGAGCTAGGGCTTGACCTAATTAGGGGAGAGAATAGGATCAAAGGACTAATTTTCTTTTGAAATTTGAACGCACTGATCTAGATGAGGACACTAACCCCAATCAGCCTAAGGAGAGAAATGATCCTAGAGCGAGGGCTTGCGATATCTTGGGATTCAACCGTCGGATTATGCTCAAATTTAGAGGACCCCTTGAAAAGACCCCAGTGCAGTTGTGCACCAATTTTCAAGGTGTTTGGATGGCTACAAAAGATTTCGCTTGATGCCCTAGGTTGCCCTCTAGGGTTAGGCCTAGAATTTGGAAAAGTGAAGAAAACAAGTAAATTTGACCACCAAAGGGAACCAAGGATCAATGCCTTATTATGTGGGTTTAATGGAGTCAAGATACACATAGATCGAGAATTATTGTGCGCTAAGGAGCCCTAATTGATCTTTGCTAGCCTCTCGAAGGGAAGCAACTAGGTCAATATGGATTTGTACCGCAAATTTGCCAAAGAGATAAAGTTTCAAGGTCTTTCAACCTAAGAGGTGCCTCTAGGAACATTCATCCAATCCCTCAAAGAGCAACACGTGTATTAAATCACTTAATCAAGGTCCAAGAAGAATTTCGCATCACATTAACCCATATAAGAATAATGATAACAATTTACATGTGTTTGACAAATAAGATGACAAGAATAGCATTAAAAGTTCACTTACATGAGAAAGAGAGTATATTCATTCATCCACTTTGCATGAGAAAGAACCTCCAAAGGTAATAGCGAAAATCCTAACATCATAGTGCAACAAGAAACTCCAAAAAGTTGATCCCAACAAAAACTGTGAAAATCTCTCAAGAGATACCAATCCAATCCAAGTGATGATGAGAGAAATGAATCATCCTCTCATCTATTTATACAATCCAATAGGGGATTTGAATAGCCTAATTTGTCTTATTTAGCCCCAAATAATAAAATAATACTCAATAATGACATGACTTCGTGACAAGCCCACCAAGATAACTCAATAATACAAAGAATAACCTCTCAAGAGGGAAAAATAATGAATATGATGAGTCGTTGGGCCATTGAGGAGGCTTGATGGAGTCCAAATGTGCCAAGTTGACTAAAAAGGCTCCAAACATAGTGGACAAGGGGTTGGCCTCTTATTTTCCAAGCAAGTCACATGTGGTGCTCCCAAGCGGGTGTGGGGGCACAATGACATCCTCATGGGTCTCCAAGTGGATTGATAATGCCTATAAACCATCTATAAGGGTTCGGATGATGACATAAACCCTCCCTTTGTCTCCCGCAGTGACACACATCTTCATCTGGACCCTGGAACATCTACCAAGTGTATGGTGCAAGTGTGGAGTGGGTTGGGCATGTGAACCAGGTGCATCATCCTCATCCAAAAGGTGGAACACGAGCAATCACTGAATGGTGTTGGGGATCCATGAAGTGTTGTCTACTATGGTGGAAGCCCATGGCTCTCTACACTCACCCTACAAGTTCCAATGTGACCCTTTGGAGGGCTTGGACCCCGTATAGGGAGACCAAAACCCAAATGGAGACCCACCTGCAATCTTGCTTAAGATCCAATGCGTCCCCTTGCCCTCCAATACAAAAAATCATTAGATTAATCACATGAAAGAGCTTATAAATCATGGAATCAATTGGGCACTTCATGGTGGCATGCCCTTCCATAGTGGCTTTTGGCATGTACATGTGTCTCTAAGTTTAGTAAGGGGGTTAACCAAGGACCCTATTAGGTGGTTTCAACCTTTAAAGGGGCTGACATGTCCATGGTACATCCATCAATGCTAGATGGCATGTGATACAGTGATGGAACAGAGTGGGGATTAAGGGAAGCCTCCAGGCCACATGCCATAGTACAATGGTAGCTATGACGAAGGAAGCCCACACTTGGGTATATGAGTGGAGAAGCGAGCAAACCGTGGTACATGAGTTACCACAGCCTTTGTTTTTCCACCCTTCTTCATATGCCTTTTGCCTTTGATTGATTTTTCTTTATAACTACTCTGGGCTCCGAGAGATGAGAGCATGAATTGTAGGATTAGCAATAGATAATCCCTTTTAAGGTGGGGCAGCTCATTTCCGCCAGGGATTGGGGGCAATCATGGGTTCCTTAGTGTGAAGGGGGCTCATCTAGGGCCCATAGTAACTAGGGTGATGGCCATGAATGAGGAGTAGAGCTCATGTTTGGCTTTTGCCCACGTGCTAAATTTGTATGCCCTGGTCATCTTTTGCATTTTGTGATACATTTCTTGTTGTAAATGGCCAAATTATGCTTTTCTTTTCTTTTTCATTGTATCAACCTTAGAGCATCGTTCGAGGCCCGACCCAAAGTGTGGACAAGGGGAGGGTGAGGCTAACCCTATGTGGACTCAATGGACACATGTGGACCCACATGGGGAAAAGTGATGAATGGGATTAAAATGAGTGGAAGGGAGTGATGTATATGTTGTCGGGAAGCGGAACCACGCAACCAAAATCAGTATTCTCCATGTAGTGTCAACCCTGAAGCTAATGGTCAGTAAAAGAGATCCCACGTGACTAAGATACAAGGCTAACCACCAAATTGAGCATAGGAGACAAGAGTACAAACCTAACCCACTCTTTTCGCTGAATCCCCCCACCAATCCATGCCCAAAAGTGTCCATGATAAGTAAACAAAATTATTCAACTAAACCAATAAAAGGTCATACCTTTGGGATCGAAAGGCCCACCTTCAAACATATGATCATAACAGATGAGCGACAAACCACATGGCTAGCTCAGATGGCAGAGATAGTGGCACATCGAGCTATCTGGTGGTTGCAAGGGGTTGTTGGTTGTCGGTTGAAGACCATGTTGCATAACTACATATTGACCACTGGAGTGGCACCTATAGATTTTTTGAAGACTCCATGCCTGAGGATGTACCAAATGCTACATCTACCATCAAAGATCATCATACTACCAGAGTTTTTCAACTTTACTTCTACTTCTCATATATTTCTGTTGTACTCAAATTCCATAAGCCCTACGGGGGCAATGTAAAAGTGATACTAGTATGAATAGTCAAGTCATGTAACAGGCCTAGGTGGCCTAGAATCTTATCATCAAGTGAGTATTACTCTGGGAGGTTTCTTTCACTTGGTTAATTATCATCTCCTTACAATGACTTAATAATTAGTTGAGTTTTTTCCTCCAAGCATAACCCCAAAGCCAGAATACAACTTGAAGGTGAGTCCTAGTGTTTAGGGTCATTGTATATTACGTTACTAGATCACATAAAAAAATTCGTGGAATTTGATTAGGTCTAGAGGGTCATTTATAAATTCTAAAATTTCCTGCAGGGTGGAAATTAGAATAAAATTTGTATATGAAATGTAATAAGTGTTGTCTACAGAAGTTGTATGGGTAATAAAAGTTACACCTCTCCCCCTCATCTTTTTACTATGACACACTTTGAGGGGTTAAAAATGTGTTCTAGACCCTCAAAACCCACTTTTCCTATGTTTAGTGGAAAATATGGCAATAAATTAAGCCAACAATTAAATAAATATAAAAAAATAAATATCAACACATGCTAAATGATGTGGAAATGAGGTGGAAAACCATTGAGGAGTTAAAGTGAAGTTCCAAGGTGATATGGACTCCTAGAATCATGGAAAAGACATGTGATCCAAAGAAATCGAATTTCATGGAGGAGACTTTGGGATTGTCATCATCACACTTGGGACATGGTTCTCCATTGGGATTTTGTTAAGTTTTTGGTATGTTCTATGCTAGAGCAATTTATAAAATTTTCATAGTTAGCAATCACATCAGCATTACGATAAACTGCAGATAGAACATAAATATAAAACGCAAAAGACAAGCCAAGGCAAGAGGACACAAGATATGGCGCGAGCCAGGGACAAACCCCACAATGTGTGGGGAAACCCTTTGATCAAATCTTCTTTTATCTTCAAAGTTCAGCAGAGAAAGAGAGAGAGTACATTTACAACAGAAGTCAACACTTTGACTTGTCTAGATCTGAGCATAGATCATCTCCTATAACGATGAGATCAGTTGAAGACATTCTGCTTCAACTGATCCTCCAAGGTGACTCCTTCACCTATCATCGTGCTGCATCTGGTTCTCTTGCTGCACCACTGCATACTACACCATGCTGTACAAATCATGATTATCATCATGTTTCCCATGTCCATGATCTTATTAATTATCTAGCTGCCTTTTGTGTTGCATCCTCTATCATCATGCAGCCCTATGACTAAGCTGCTCTCATCTACTCTTAGCATCATCTTGTTGCCCGTGCCCATCATGATCGGAGACATATCATTCTTATCATTCTCATTATGTTGATACTGTAACCATCATTGCTCATGATCCTTGTCATTGTGAGTGCATGACTGCGGCTATAGGAATTTACAACGGCCCCATACCTTGATTGTTGTTATGACTGCATATGGATATCTCTGTGCATAACATGAACAACGTATATATATATATATATATATGACATATGAACAACGTGTAATAACATGAGCAACATTGAACATCGTATATATGAACTATGTGCAAGGGTATCTTCATGACTGCGTATGGACCCTACGTGTTACGAATTTATGACAGCATATGACTGAGACCATATGACTGATATAGTATCTCTATAAATAAATGCCAAGACTTATCTATTGACAGCGTATGGAGTAATTGTTGTAACGAATGCATTGATGTACATGATCTAGGGCTGTTGGGAAGCTGAGTGTTCCACACTGTAATGTCGAGACATGTGAAGATTACAGTGATGCTATTTCATCTGTAGACCTGATCTGTTGCCTCACTGTAATGCGAGGTCATCCGAGAGCCAGTCTTCCTATAGTGCGAGGTCAGACCTGATCTGTTGCCTTACTGTAATGCGAGGTCATCCGAGAGCCAGTCTTCCTATAGTGCGAGGTCATCCTCCTTCCATCCGAAAACCAATCTTTTTGCTTCCATTCGAGGGCTAGTCTTACTACACCTTAAACCCATCCGAGGTGCAGTTACACTCTCCTTGCCCTAATGCGGATCTGCTCCATGATCACAGAAGGGATTGCACGTTCTGTCCATCATTTTGCGGATCCTCTGTACCCACGACATTTCAGAGAAGAATACAAATTTCTTGTGTTTATTGCTAGGGCTGCGTATAATCAACATGATCCCATGACTACATGAAGCCAGCGTATAGCATCCATGACGTATCCAATGTGAACAGCGTATATTATGAATAGATGTTTTCATAAACAACGTATGGACCAGCGTTTTACCATGACTGCGTTGTACTGCAGCTAGGGCATTTTCATAAGGCCAACATATCACTCTTGGTGTATCACTCCTTCTCCAAAAACCCAAGACGTGGAGAGGAGGAGATCACTCAAGAATATATGTTTAAATGACATAAAATCCTCATCTATTTATACTAAAAATGTAGAGGTTGAATAGACACGTCGGTTGGGCTTCTAGAGCCTACATATGTGCTGGTCGGCTTGATAATAATTACATAAACAAAATAAATTCATATCTCCATAAATACTTATCGGAATCGGATGATCTTTGGATCAATCCTACACCTCTCGACGAGAGGGATCCAATAAAAATATCAGCTGCCAAAAATAAGCCAACCCACATGGAGTTTGGCCCTAGTTGCCAATTTAACACTCCCTCTCAACTAGGGGAAACTCCATCTGCTGATCCATATGTCCGACTGTACTATCTCTGCCATCAGTGCCCTCCACTATTTTGCCCAACTCTACTCAACTCTGCTGGCTCTGCTCTACTCTGCTCTGCTCAACTCTTTTGGCTCTGCTCAGCTCTGGTGGCTCTGCTCAGCTCTGCTGGCTCTGCTAGCTCTGCTCTGCTCAGCTCTACTGGCTCTGCTAGCTCTGCTCTACTCAGCTCTGCTGGCTTTGGTAGCTCTGCTCTGCTCAGCTCTGTTGGCTCTGCTAGCTCTGCTCTACTCAGCTCTGCTGGCTTTGGTAGCTCTCCTCTGCTCAGCTCTGTTGGCTCTGCTAGCTTTGCTCTGCTCAGCTCTGCTGGCTCTGCTAGCTCTGCTCTACTCAGTTCTGTTGGCTTTGGTAGCTCTGCTGAACTATGAAGAAGAAGAATTGATCGAGAATGAGTCATATCATTCTCCACTAACCCGAAGTTAGTCTCAGAGTGCGTACCACTGGTCCCAGACCAGTCTCAACCGAGCCGAAGTCAGCGTCATAGTATGTACGACTCTTACTGGTCCCAGACCAGCACTGCACTGACACGAAGTTAGTCTCGGAGTATGTACCACTGGTCCCAGACCAGTCTCAGCCGACCCGAAGTCAGCATCATAGTATGTACAACTCCTACCACTGGTCCTAGACCAGTATCATTGATCCCAGATCAATGGAGGTCATCCTAGCGTAGGGAGTACGATAGATACAACAATGCATCCATCGGTACTACTATGGTCCCTAACTTTATTTCCCTACTCATTGATCAGATGAGAGGTACTTCCCATGAGTCCGAAACTGCATGGGTAGGATGCCTCGACAGGAGAACTTAATCAATCCTGTCCTCACAGGAGAACACATCAATCCTGCTACAATCGCCATGGAGAACACATCAATCCAGGCTTCACAGGAGAACACATCAATCCTGCTACAATCGCCATGGAGAACACATCAATCCAGGCCTCACAGGAGAACACATCAATCCTGCTACAATCGCCATGGAGAACACATCAATCCAGGCCTCACAGGAGAACTAATCATCCTGCTACACAAGAGAGCGTATCATCTTGTCCCACAAGAGAGCGAATCATCTTGTTCCAGTACGCACCACCAGGGGAGGGTGAGTCACCCTGTGGTCGTATGTTGCTCCAGTAGAACTGCAAGCCCCCCAGAGCTCCTAGAGCTCAATGTATGCAGCATGCAGGACCCTTTTACAAAGGTCTCTCGACGACTCCAAGTCGTTCGAGAAAATCACAAATTTGATCTTTCCTCAGGGCTCTGTCCTATACATCATCTCAGTGTGATGGAGCCTCCTTGATCATCGACTTACCATATCCCAGATAAGGCAGTAATTGATGTCTATCTGCTGGAGCAATTGTCAAATACGGGATTCCTTAATAATCGAATCCCATCTCTGGTTGTCACAGAGATTCACAGTGGTATTCATCATGTGTATAAACAGCTCACTGAAGAGCTTCAGCAACCAGACTGCCTCACAGAAGGCCATACTATCAGCAATGTATTCTGCCTTGGTGGTGCTCAGAGTCACCGACTTCTGCTTCCTGCTCATCCAGGATATCAAGGCAGATTCCAAACAGCACTGAGAAGTGCTCTAGTGATCCTCCATACTTCCTGCCCACTCATCATTCGAATAATCATGTGGTTTCATATTTCCGGCAATGTATCTCAATTCATGAGAGATTGTGCCCTAAAGATATCTTAGAAGATTCTTGGCACCAATCTAGTGAGGCTCAACCAAATATGAGCTTACCATGCTAACTGCAACACAGATGTCCGGATGGAGGTTCTCCAAGAACATCAACGCGAATGAGTTTATGAAACTCAGAGGCATTTCCCAAATCTGATCCGACATCATTACCATATAACTTCTGAAAGTTAAGATCCTTGAGGCAGTCACAAGCTTGCAGCTTATTTTCCCACATTCAGAATCCAACTCCCTCTGTCTCTTATAAATGAGAGGGTCTGCACCTGTCAGACATAGGTGTCGGTACAAGAGGTTTATCATCCACAACCTTCGAGTGATGGTTTGGATCGGTTTCACTCCCAGTGAATCTCAGCTGCATTAGACAGCTATCAATCCTCTCATATTATGCCTGAGGTGTTTTTCTTCAAGCCATAGAGGGCTTTCTTCCACCTGTATACATGAGATTCCTTGATCATGATTCTCAAACTCCTCGGGTTGTTCCAAACCTGTGAACCTGCTGCATGAGGGGAATGGTACCCTTATAATATTTTCCTTTGGTACATTTCAGACATGTATCTTCATGCTTCCTTTTGAATTCAGGCATCCTAGTCACCATCTGACTCACAGACCTCTAGAGCTGAGTCAATGGACATGGTCCCCAGTGGACTTTCTGCAACTTGATACAACCCTGAACTCAATAAGTGTTGTCTACAGAAGTTGTATGGGTAATAAAAGTTACACCTCTCCCCCTCATCTTTTTACTATGACACACTTTGAGGGGTTAAAAATGTGTTCTAGACCCTCAAAACCCACTTTTCCTATGTTTAGTGGAAAATATGGCAATAAATTAAGCCAACAATTAAATAAATATAAAAAAATAAATATCAACACATGCTAAATGATGTGGAAATGAGGTGGAAAACCATTGAGGAGTTAAAGTGAAGTTCCAAGGTGATATGGACTCCTAGAATCATGGAAAAGACATGTGATCCAAAGAAATCGAATTTCATGGAGGAGACTTTGGGATTGTCATCATCACACTTGGGACATGGTTCTCCATTGGGATTTTGTTAAGTTTTTGGTATGTTCTATGCTAGAGCAATTTATAAAATTTTCATAGTTAGCAATCACATCAGCATTACGATAAACTGCAGATAGAACATAAATATAAAACGCAAAAGACAAGCCAAGGCAAGAGGACACAAGATATGGCGCGAGCCAGGGACAAACCCCACAATGTGTGGGGAAACCCTTTGATCAAATCTTCTTTTATCTTCAAAGTTCAGCAGAGAAAGAGAGAGAGAGTACATTTACAACAGAAGTCAACACTTTGACTTGTCTAGATCTGAGCATAGATCATCTCCTATAACGATGAGATCAGTTGAAGACATTCTGCTTCAACTGATCCTCCAAGGTGACTCCTTCACCTATCATCGTGCTGCATCTGGTTCTCTTGCTGCACCACTGCATACTACACCATGCTGCACTAATCATGATTATCATCATGTTTCCCATGTCCATGATCTTATTAATTATCTAGCTGCCTTTTGTGTTGCATCCTCTATCATCATGCAGCCCTATGACTAAGTTGCTCTCATCTACTCTTAGCATCATCTTGCTGCCCATGCCCATCATGATCGGAGACATATCATTCTTATCATTCTCATTATGTTGATACTGTAACCATCATTGCTCATGATCCTTGTCATTGTGAGTGCATGACTGCGGCTATAGGAATTTACAACGGCCCCATACCTTGATTGTTGTTATGACTGCATATGGATATCTCTGTGCATAACATGAACAACGTATATATATATATATATATATGACATATGAACAACGTGTAATAACATGAGCAACATTGAACATCGTATATATGAACTATGTGCAAGGGTATCTTCATGACTGCGTATGGACCCTACGTGTTATGAATTTATGACAGCATATGACTGAGACCATATGACTGATATAGTATCTCTATAAATAAATGCCAAGACTTATCTATTGACAGTGTATGGAGTAATTGCTGTAACGAATGCATTGATGTACATGATCTAGGGCTGTTGGGAAGCTGAGTGTTCCACACTGTAATGTCGAGACATGTGAAGATTACAGTGATGCTATTTCATCTGTAGACCTGATATGTTGCCTTACTGTAATGCGAGGTCATCCGAGAGCCAGTCTTCCTATAGTGCGAGGTCAGACCTGATCTGTTGCCTTACTGTAATGCGAGGTCATCCGAGAGCCAGTCTTCCTATAGTGCGAGGTCATCCTCCTTCCATCCGAAAACCAATCTTTTTGCTTCCATTCGAGGGCTAGTCTTACTACACCTTAAACCCATCCGAGGTGCAGTTACACTCTCCTTGCCCTAATGCGGATCTGCTCCATGATCACATAAGGGATTGCACGTTCTGTCCATCATTTTGCGGATCCTCTGCACCCACGACATTTCAGAGAAGAATACATATTTCTTGTGTTTATTGCTAGGGCTGCGTATAATCAACGTGATCCCATGACTACATGAAACCAGCGTATAGCATCCATGACGTATCCAATGTGAACAGCGTATATTATGAATAGATGTTTTCATAAACAGCGTATGGACCAGCGTTTTACCATGACTGCGTTGTACTGCGGCTAGGGCATTTTCATAAGGCCAACATATCACTCTTGGTGTATCACTCCTTCTCCAAAAACCCAAGACGTGGAGAGGAGGAGATCACTCAAAAATATATGTTTAAATGACATAAAATCCTCATCTATTTATACTAAAAATGTAGAGGTTGAATAGACACGTCGGTTGGGCTTCTAGAGCCTACATATGTGTTGGTCGGCTAATTACATAAACAAAATAAATTCATATCTCCATAAATACTTATCGGAATCGGATGATCTTTGGATCAATCCTACACCTCTCAACAAGAGGGATCCAATAAAAATATCAACTGCCAGAAATAAGCCAACCCACATGGAGTTTGGCCCTAGTTGCCAATTTAACAGATTCCAGCCATTCTTCTATATAATAGAGCCTTGAGCTCTCATATTGCTACGAGCTATTGTGCCTGGGAAAGCTTTGCTTCTATGTACACTTGTTCTTCATTTGAATAAAAAGACTTTGGGGTTCATTGATAGTATAATATTCTCTACTTGTGCTTTTAATTGTGTTTCATTTCTCAATTGTTTTTGTAGAATTGTAGATGTAGAGCTATCTTACATTTGCAATTGGTTCATAAACATGCTCTACGTGTAGACAATATTGATTTAATGCATATGAGCTAATGTGTGTTGGATGTTTTGTAGACGACCATCTTTTGGATCAATTAGCAAACGTGAGGGAAAGTCTTCAAGGGACTTGTTACACTATTTTGTGGGTAATATGGTCCTTAGCCGGCAGCCAACAACCCCTTGCAGCCAGCAGCTAGCTCACTATGCCATTTCTCTGCCACCTGAGCTAGCTATGTGGTCCCTCGCCCATCTGAATTGATCGTATGTTTGAAGGTGGTGTGATCTCCAAGTGATCCTCAAGCCTCCTCTTATACTTTTCCTGTTGACGACTCAACGACCGAGATTAAGTCCCTAATCAACGGCTAAGATTAGATCTGGTTTGATCCATGGCTTTTGGACCATTCTAACACAGATTCATATTAATACTCATTAATATTTTATTTTCCCTAAGTTTAAACTTAGGGACTCCATTAAAAATATTAATTGTTTTAATATCTCCTTATTTGTTTAGAATTTGCCCAAACCCTTTCTGGGTATTGCAGATCTCATGTGCCCCAACCTCTCCACCAAATTTCATGGCTAGAGCACATTCGATGCTACCCCAAATCAACACTCCCTCTTAGCGAGGACTATGCTCTAGCAATACTCCTCACTAAGTATTACTCTGATCATCCGACATGGGTACCTGTGCTGATGGTAGGCCTTCCTACCCAACATCCTCTGCACTATTGCCTCTTGTACTGTTGCCCATGGTTCTGCCACTGCCACTGCCACTGCTACATCTGGACGACAACTCCCTCTACATCTGTGTTGCTGTTGGTCCTTTCTCCCAACACTGCATCTGCACTGCACCTCCTCTCATCAAGCTGCATCGCGCTGCACACTACTGCACTGCAACTCAGTTACTGAGAAGTAAGTAACTGATCTCCCAACTGACCTCCTTGTTGGGCTATAAAAGTAACTGATCTCCCAACTGACCTCCCTGTTGGGCTAGAAACACCCACTGATGCTGAAGCTCCCTCGATCGCTGACAAGTTCTCCCTCTCTCTAACCTCTGCGCTGCTGCAACAACTCCCTGCATCTCACATCGTTGCACACCTCTCTGTGCCTTCCTGCACTGGTGCAACACTCCTATGCCTCTCGCACTGCTGCAACCTGCTAGCTCTGTGTTGTCTTGGGACTCCTGCACTGTAACTCTCTCTGCCGCTCCATCTACATCTATCTCTACCCACTTAGCCAGTCCTGCTACACCTCGTCGGGGCTCCCATAGCAAGGTCTAATCCAAGAGGCTGGGTACCTCGAGGATCTTGCCCCTCATCGCCAGTAGTCCATCTGACTACAGCTCGATGACTCCCCACTTCCGCTCAAATGGTGCGTGTGCACTCATGACAGAATCATCATCTGTAAAAACTTCCTTCTCTGCCCGTGCTAGTGCTACCGTAGTCTCGGAAGACTCTCCCTTACTCTTCTTCCTTGGGAACTGGGTCGCATAGTGACCCATCTCCCCACAGTGGAAGCACTTGATCTTGGAGAGATTTCTTCTTCCGCTTCTAACTTCCCTCAGATGCTAAGGCCACATCCTCCTCCTCCTGCTTGACCTTGATCCCTTTGTTGTTGCTACCTGTCTTTGACTGCCGTCTGATCTCTTCCTAGCGAAGAGTTGCCCACATCTCGTCCTAAGGTAGGAGAGTCCCTATGCCCAAGATGCTCTGGACAAATACTTCCCACTCTTCTAAGACAACATTCAAGGTTGTCCTCACCATAAGCTCCTGATCCAGTGTCACTCCTATAGCAGTCAACTAATCTCAGATCTCGTTCAGTCCTCCGAGTAAGGAGTCAATCTTTGACCCTTCTTCATCTAATATGACCTCACCTAGTTCTCGAGCAACATTTTTCTCTGCACAGAAGTATGCTAGTATAGGTTCTTGAGAGCCTCCCACATCTCAACTGTCGTTTCCTTCTCAGCTATATGTGGTACCACATGATCCTTGACCCCGTCAAGGATAATGCACTTGGCCCTCGCCATCGCCTCCTCATACTTGTCATTATCATTGTGGTGGACAGGGATAGCTATAACCTTCAAGGCGAAGTTCTTGACACGATTCCTGTCAAGCACTAATAAGATTCTAGCCTTCCAGACTGCGAAGTTCAATGCTCCGCATAGTCTATCCTGGTCTCTTACCCCATGTAGTGCCATGATGCTCCTCTACTTCCCTCCTGGAAGTTCTTTGTTCGACTCCTCTGAGTCTCTACTTCCCGTCTGGAAGTTCTCTTCTGGACTCCCTCCTGGAAATCCTTTTGTTGCTTGTCGAGATGCCCCCACTCTAAGCGTCTTGTGCAACTGCACTACTAATCCGAGTTCCTCGGCCAGAAACCCTCGGTAACAACTCCTTTGGCCCTGCTTTATCAGGTATTATTCTGACTACGGTACCTCACCAACTCCACTCTGCAATATTTCTGCAACCTTCTAGACCCTAGCAACTGCCTCTCTGTGAACTACGTCAACCCCTCTCTGCCTCATGCTACCTCTGCGTCACCCTAGATGAGTCTACGTCAGCCCTAGGATGCCCTGCGTCAACCCTCTGGCCCTCTGGGTCAGCAACGCTGGCCTCTCTGAGGCTCTGTGCAGTTCCCGGCTTCTTCTGCGTGGCTCTGGTTGGCTCTGCGTCACACTTTCTTGGCTTCTGCGCTGCTAAAAACAACTCTTGTCACCTCGGGACAGTTGTTTTCTGTTGCTATTGCTCTACTCAGCTAATGTATTTTAGTCCTCTTGTGATCTGCAATCATGCTCTAATACCATGTTGAAGTTTCTAAATTTACTTAGTTTAGAAACCCTTCATGCACTTTTTCTAATTTATTCCTACCTACTTGTTATTTTTCTTTAACAAGTTATTTACAAAGTAAATACTGAAAATAAACACCAGTGCATGCTCAACATATTACAGACCAGCAGCTAAAAGAAACAAGAACAAACACACCACATGACACCATCATTTTTGGACCAATGTCCCTGGAAAAACCCAATGCGATAAAACCGGTGTAGCTATCTGAGGGTTTTCTTATTAAGCAATATCAAAGTACAATCTGGGTGTCGAAACTGGCCCACCCAACAGAGAATTTCCTTAGCAGCTATACCTCACAGTTTGAGAGAAATCTCCTGGTTGAAATCCCAAAAAATCCTTCCAACAGTTCCTCAGCACAAAACTGCTCTGCAACCCCAGCGTCTACCTAATATGGACTCCGTAAGCCCCTCTGTCTCACACTAGCCCTATGTCAGCCTTTCTAGGCGTTCGTTAGCCCCAGGAGGCCCTGCGTCAACTCTGGGAGCCTCTGCGTCAGCTGCACTGGCCCCTCTAGTGCTCTGCGTAGCACTTGGCTGCCTCTGTGTGGCCCTACGTGAGCCCTTGCTGGCTCTGCGTCACCCTCCTTGGCTGCTGCGCTGTTCTCCCGGCACAATCTCTGCCTTCTCCGTTTCTCTGTACTGTACTCATGCCCCTCGACTGCTCTCCCAATCACTGATTCTATATCTCTTAGTAAACCCCACTCTAGAGAATAGAATGACTGATCATCTGGTGTGATCTCCAAGTGACCCTCAAGCCTCTTCTTATACTTTCCCTGTTGATGATTCAACGGCCGAGATTAAGTCCCTAATCAACGGCTAAGATTAGATCTGGTTTGATCCATGTCTTTTGGACCATTCTAAAACAGATTCATATTAATACTCATTAATATTTTAGTTTCTGTAAGTTTAAACTTAGGGACTCCATTAAAAATATTAATTATTTTAATATCTCCTGATCTGTTTAGAATCTGCCCAAACCCTTTCAGGGTATTGGAGATCTCATGTGCCCTAACCTCTCCACCAAATCTCGTGGCTAAAGCACATCCGATGCTACCCCAAATCAGTAGGTGGGCCTCCCAAACCTTAAGGTATGCTTTGTCATTTGGAAATTGAGTATTGTAGTTTTCTTATCATGGACACTTCTGGACATGGATTAATGAGGGAATTCGACGGAAAAAATGGGCTAGGTTTGTGCTCTTGTTCCCTAGACCCCTTTTAGGTATTAACCTTGGATTATAGTCTCGTGGGATCTCTTTTACTGACCACTTGGCTCTAGAGATGGTATTTCATGGGAAACCCCGATTTTGGTTGCATGGTCCCACTCCCATATCCGCTTATATTACCCTCTTTCCATTCATTTACCCCATTCATCATTTCTCCCACCTAGGTCCACATTCCTCCACTAGGTCCACATAGGGTTAACATGCCCCTTCCCCTTGCCCACACCTTGGGTCATGGCTTGGAATGAAACCCGGAGGTTGATGCAGCTAAAAAGAAAGATAAAAACATATATGGCCACATTTAACAGGAAAATGTACCACAAAATGCAAAAGATGGTCAGGACAAACACATTTAGCATGTGGGCAAAAGCCAATACATGAGCTCTACCCCATCATCATGGCCATCACCATGGTTCCTACAGGCTTTATGAGCCTCCTTCATCATATAGGAACCCATGATTGTCCCAACCCCTGGTGGGCAATAAACCGCCCCACCTTAAAAGGGGGATATTCACTGCTATATCTTATACATCATGTTCTTCCCCCTTTAAGCCCCAAGCAATTAATCAAAGAAAATCATAAATAAGCTAAAAACATATGAAGAAGGGTGGAAAAATCAAGGTCGGGGCACTTCATGTACCACGAATGCTCCCTTCTGCACATTATAAACCCAATTGTGGGCTTCCCTCTTATTAGCTACCCTTGTACCCCAGCGTGTGACTCAGGGCTATCCCTTCTCATTCCTTAATTCATTCACCTATTTGTCACATGCCACCACCTTTTGAAGGATGTACCTTGATTATATTAACCCCTTTAGAAGTAGAAACCACCTAATAGGATTATTGGTTAACCCCATTTGGAGTTTAGGAGACATTGGCACATCCCGAAGCCCATTGTGAAAGGGCAAACCATTATGAAGTCCCCACCTGTGGTCCATGATTAGTAAGCTCATTTACTCAATTTCTCTAATGACTTGTTGTCCCGGAAGGATAGGGGACACATTGGATCTTATGGAGGATTGCAGATGGTCTCCCTATACGAGGTCCTAATCCTCTAGAGGGCTACATTAGATCTTATGGAGGATTGCAAATGGTCTCCCTATACGAGGTACTAATCCTTTAGAGGGCTATATTGGCACATGTAAGGTGTGCATTGAGAGCCATGGGCCTCCATAGCAGCAGACAACACTCCATGGATCCCCACAGTCATTCAAAGATTGCTCATGGTTCACTTATTGGACAAGGAAGATGCACCAGATCCATCATGCCCAACTGGCCCCAAATTTGCACCATACACTTGACAGATGATTCAGGACTTGCATGATGATGTTGCAACACCTACACCATCATCCTATCCCTTGCAAGTGATCTACAGGCATCTTCAATTTCTTTGGAGACCCATGAGGACACTTGTGTGCCCGCACATGTCATTTGGAACACCACAAGTTATTACAAGGGGCCAACCCTTTGTCCACTGCTTTTGAGGGTCCTACTCTTCATTATGGCACCCATAGACGTCATTAGGCCTCTTAAAGGGCCCTACGACATGCATAGATTATTATTTGATCTCTTGAGAGGCTTACTTTTTCATTTATGAGCTAGTTTGGTGGGTTTGTCACCAAAAGTTGAATTATTAGAACATTATTTTATTTTTGGGGCTTATGTAGGCCAAGGAGGCTAATTCGAACTCCTAAGTTGTGTATAAAGACAAGTGAGATGAGTTCATTTCTCATCATCACTTTGGTTGGGGTCACTTCTCTCTCTTCAGATTTTCGCACTTTTTCTAGAGGATGAATTGGAGCTTTATGGATGAATTTTGATGTGTTGATATTGGTTTATCTTCTCTTGGAGCTTCTCTCTTGTCAGTTGTGAATGGTTGGAAATACTTTGCTACATGTAAGTACATGCTTTTTAATGTTATTCTTGTTTACTTTTGTCATATACGTTGGACTGGGATTTTCGTTGTTCTAGGGCTAATTGTTGTATGCATTCACTACTTAAATTTGTGGAATTTATCTCTATTATAGCATGTCTCAATGTATGGGCCATGTAATATGAGCAAAATCTCCTAAGGGTAATTCTATCAAAGAATTTGACCTTGATAAGCCATTCCTTTTGCACATCAAAGTATAAAAGCTGCAAGGTTACTTCTTCTTAACCTAGAAGGCGAGCAAAGTGATCTTGAAGTCTCCTTGACTGAGAACTAAGAAATCTTACTCGTATTCAACATAGACTCCATTCTCCCAAAGGTTAAGGCACTGATCTACCAAGATCACTAAAAATCATATTCTTTCACCTCCTTCTAGGTCTAGCCAAGTTCGGGTACCTAGGGCATCAATTTCCCGACAAGCTAGCTATCAAAAAACTTGAACTCCTAGGGTATCTAGCGCTGGCCTTTCCTCAACCTCTCCGCACATTTGGAAGCCATTCCGATAGTGGAGTTGGGAGAAAAACCAAGCCCTAGCTCTGGGATCAAATCTTGCCCTACCATCCCTAAGGCTAGTACCTCAAGGTCAAAACACCATCTTCAAGTGAAATTCTTTCTTTGATCCTTTCCCCCACCTTGTCTAAAGCAAGAATATCATCAGTTGCCACATACTTTCCTCATGCCCTAGACTGGGTCTAATTGGCCCTGGTGTGGTCCCACTCCTTTGAAAAATCATTCGTCAAGAACCATCTGAGATACCAATTCTAACAAGGATTTTAGGGATTAGGAAAACCCCTTCACAAGTCTTATCCCATAAACTTAACCCTCAAACCCTCTCTTCCTTTCCCTAGAATACATAGTACCTTGCTTAAAAAGCAAGCAAGTTCCATCCTTCAAAATCTTCTGGGAAAGGGTTTATTTGGGTCAATCATATCCATTGACTTATCCTTCATTGGTGACTCCATACATATCGAGTTTCTTCCCATCGGTGAAAGTTCGTAAATAGAAGGGAGCCTTAGCTGAGGTGACAATGGGCTAAGTCTCCATTTATTGCCCTTGGCCTAACATTTTCCCTTTAGGGATCCCCCTTAGGTCCCTTGCTAGTTTGAGCGGTAACATCTTAGTGTCGTTGTCGGGGACACGAAACGTGTGTTTTGTTCCCCATACAACATATCGACATATCATTATTGGCGACTCCATTGGAAGAATGAAGCCCTAGTTCTTCATTGAACTTTAACGTCAATGCTTGTAAGGTGAAGCAAGCATTTTTCTAGAAATCTTTAATTTTACCTTGGCAACTCCTACATATGTTTCATGTATACCTCAAATAGGTTGTCATTCTTTTGTAACTTTCCCGCTTTGGACATTGCCAGCATCCCTCGACATCCTAATCATGTCACAGGAAGGATGCTACATGGGATGCTCATGTTTGATGGTCATCCACTCTCTGCAATTAACCACGTAGAAAGATTTAATGCACATAATTCGAGAGAGAAGGTTGTCCACCAAGATGTCCTTATGTTGTTGTTCATGCGGTGGCTCGGTGGTCATAACTCATGGTTGCATGATCACGAACCTAGGAGCATTTCATCTATTGAAGAGTTCGTTGACGGCTTTATTAGACATTTTCAAGCACACCCTGCATTAAGCATCCAAGAGGAAGATTTCATTGAGCATCATCAAGACATTAAGAATTTATGTAATGAGCAAGAAGACAAGTCCTCCTTAGGTCCACATGATGGAAATGATGATTTTGAGGACACATGTACTGGGAAGGAAATTGAGAACAACCCTACCTTTCTCAAGGATATTACTCCCGACGAATCCTCTTTTGAAAACCTTGAGAAAGATAATCTCATTAGCCCCTTGAAAGATGACATTGAAGATTATTTCCACATTGAAAAGGAGAAATGGGAAATTGTTGGTCCTCAATTTGATTGTGCTCCCATTTATGACACAGAAAAGGAGGATGAGGATGAAATTGATCTTCCCTTCCCCTCGGGCACTATTTATGATGACATACCCATTGATACCCTTGGGAAGGAGAATCTTCATTTGCCTTTGCATAAAGAGGGGCAGTTGGAAGTGATCAACTTTCCTTCTAAGAGAGACTCGATCGTTGATATTAAGGGAATTGATAAGGCTCCCACTTCTCCTGAGAATGATTCTATGTTCAAATCACTTGAGCCTTTAGATTATGACTTTGGAAAAGCACAACCCGTTGAATATAATAGTTCTTTCTCCCTGTTTCCTATTGGTCATCATCTTGGGTCCTCATCAAGTGATTCCTTCACCCCTAGTCATATGATCTCAACTTACTCTTAGCCCTTTTCCCTTCCCATGTATAGTGTCAAGGAAAATCCCATCACTGATTATACTTTTCCTCCTTGGATGCACCCTCGGGGTTTTGATCACTCCATATTCTCCCCTCCAGTGTAATCATCATGTGCAAGCTACTTGTGTCTCTCCATCTCGTCGGCCTCCCTTTCCTACTAATCATGACCCGATGAAGGCCATAAGCCATGACGTAAATAATAAGGACAATGGTGGAAGCGATATGTCGGAGGTCGTCATCCATCGAAAATTTATGATTTTGGTTGTTGACATCTCTATATTTTGGTTGCAAAAGAAGATCTCATGGACTAGATTACATCCTTTTCTTACCTCTTCTACCATAATCATCCATGTGTGGGCATTATATTCTCCCACCTCCCACCCACAGCATCTTCCATGTGTTTGGGTTTGCATTCGATTTGGGATTTGTTACATGAATAATCATATAGGCAAGCATATTTATATTCACTTGATGATATGTTGGTTGCATTGGCTTTATGATTACAATTAGTATTAGCCTTACTACATGCATGTTAGGATAGGATGCATTGCATGCTCATTTTCTCATTAGAACTAACATCATATGATATTTCTCATGATAGATAGATGCATATTTGCATATTTTATTTTCTGTTGATTTTATGGCCTAATGTATAGAATGTGCGATCATGAGACGCAACGAAAGCATGCTGCCCCGTGTTATTCATCTATTATATGTGCAGGTGGCAAGTCTACGGTAACCAAGAGATTGTTGGCATTCTCATGACCTCTCGTTCGAGTAGCTTCACCAACTTCTTCGAGAGATCAAGTCCTAATTGGAGCCAAATGTTACAAAACATTTTGTGGGTAACATCCCTAGGAGATTTTTTTTCTCCAAGATGGTCCTCAACTGGCAGCCAACAACACCTTGCAGCCAGTAGCTAGCTCATTATGCCATTTCTCCGCCACCTGGGCTAGCCATGTGGTCCCTCACCCATCTGCCATGATCATATGTTTGAAGGTGGGCCTCCCAAACCTAAAGGTATGCCTTGTCATTTGGAAATTGAGTAGTGTAGTTTGCTTATCATGGACACTTCTGGGCATGGATTAATGGGGGGATTCAGCGGAACGAATAGGCTAGGTCTATGCTCTTGTCCCCTAGACCCCTTTTAGGTATTAACCTTGGAGTCTAGTCCCATGGGATCTCTTTTACTGACCATTTGGATATAGAGATGGTATTTCATGGGAAACCCCGATTTTTGTTGTGTGTTCTCGCTCCCTTATCCGCTTATATTACCATCTTTCCATTCATTATTACCCCATTCATCATTTCTCCCACCCGGGTCCACATTCTTCCACTAGGTCCACATAGGGTTAGCATGCCCCTTCCCATTGCCCACACCTTGGGTCATGACCTAGAATGAAGCCCGGAAGTTGATGCAACTAAAAAAAAGATAAAAGCATATATTACCACATTCAACTGAAAAATGTACTACAAAATGCAAAAGATGGTCGGGACAAACACATTTAGCACGTGGGAAAAAGCCAATACATGAGCTCTACCCCGTCATCATGGCCATCACCCTGGTTCCTACAGGCCTTATGAGCAGCCTCCATCATATAGGAACCCATGATTGTCCCAACGCCTAGTGGGCAATGAATTGCCCCACCTTAAAAGGGGGATATCCACTGCTATATCTTATACATCATGCTCTTACCCCTTTGAGCCCAAGCAGTTAATAAAAAAAAAACATAAAAAGGCAAAAGGCATATGAAGAAGGGTGGAGAGAGCATCCCACATTTCTTTGGTCATTCCCTTGGCCATTATATGTGAGACTATATGATCCTAGACTCCATCCAGGATCAAGTGTTTCGCCCGCGCCATCTCCTTCCTATATTCCTTACGCTGGTCTGCATTCGAGGAACTACCACTACATTATCAATGTAGGCTTTCAAGTCATATTCATCAAGAAGGACATCCTTGCCTTCCAGATGACATAGTTGGATGATCCATCCAACCTATCTTGATCTCTAAACCCTGCAGTGGCCATCTCGAGAAATGTCGAAAATCCCCTCTTTCCTTCTGCTTGGCTATTGCTCTACTATTCGCACTCCCTTCTAGAGTGAGAAGATCTACTCACAACTACTGCCAATCTGCAAAAAAAAATCGAACTCCCGAGACTCGAAGTTCCCTGAGAGAAATTTTCACTCTACTGAGTGTGCTTTTCTCTTCCACCTGACGTGGATTTTGTTGCTGCGAAAACCCTCTGCGTCCAACCAAGGAATCTTCTCAGCGAAAATCTGAATTGTAGCTACTCCCTCTAACTGTTGAAATCACTCTCCTGGGAAAATAGAATTTTCTACACCCCTACAACTGACAATCGAACTGTTGGCCCAGCAATTCGGCCTGCCTATCTAAGCACTGCATTGCCTCAAGAATTTCGGCTTGTTGCTCCCTCTGAGCAGCGAAATTCTTTCTCCGCTTCTGAGCTTCCCGATTGATCACTCACGCTCTAATACCATGTGAAAATTCCTAGAACTTGAATCCTATTGCAGCAACAGGTATTATTTCTTCTAACTGATAAATTAATTATTTAGTTTATTGCTACGGCAACATTGAAATAAACACACTGCAACCTTCACAAACAAAAACTGCAGAAATACAATAGCATTGGAACTGAGAAATGCTAGCACACACATAAAATTTAACACCGTTGTTTTCGAACAATTGTCCCAGGAAAAACCCAATGCTGGAAAATCGATGCAACAGATGAGGGTTTTATTATTATGCAGCAGTGAAAATCTGAGTACAATCTAGATGCACAAACTAGCAATCCACTACAAGAGAAATTGTCGACAAAAAATTAGTGAGACAAATTTTGTCTCACCCAGCACTGTTCCAGCTCCAAAACTGGCTCTAAATGGGCTCCACGAAACCCCTGTGTCAAGCCGGCGCAGCCACTGATACGCTTTGCCTAGAACTGCAACTGATCATGTCGCCTTCCCAATCCAACCTCTAAGAATGACTCGTTGTACGTTCTGGAAATCTTCCTGGCGTCCAGCAACTGAATCGACCCTCTATCTGGCCAAATCACGCTGCTACCTCTAAAGCTTTTGCATTGCCTCACTAAGGAAACTCGACCCTCCTGTAGTTGACTCTCTGGACCTGGAAAATCTACTCTGGACTCACTGTCCCTGCCCCTCATTTACTGCTTCGATCTCTGGCTCTTCGGCAGTAGACTGCTGCTACTCTGGAAATCGATCTACCAAGGAAATCAAACTGCTTGTGTTCTGGTGTATCTTCTCCAAGTGCCAATCGACTTCCTCTTATTATCCATTGTTGGAGCACTAACGACCAATATTTAATTTTTAATCAATGGCTATGATCATCTTGAAGGCGATCTGTGTGAGTTTCTAAATTATTCTCACCTTATCTCAATTAATATTGATTAAAAAACCATATTCCCTAAGTTTAGACTTAGGAAATATTTAAAAATCGGCTTATAAGACATTCTAGGTGGAATTTCGAGCAACAATTTCTGGGTTTTGGAGATCTCATGTATTCTAATCTCTCCACCAAATTTCGTGGCTAGAACACATCTGATGCTATAAAAAATAACAAACAGTGCACAGGCTAGTAGCAGTCAAAGGCTCTGGAGACAATTGCAGCACAGAGACATAGTTGATTCAATATTTTTGATGCTTCTCAGTTGCAGCAGCAACAGCAATAGTGAAAGGGAGTGTTAGTTGGGTTGCAGTGCAAATGCAAAGTTGGCAATAGTACGAGTTGTACAGAGAAGTGTCCGCAGGAGCACAGACGCAGTATGGTTCAGTTACAGTCAGTGGTGGATGAATCAGAGTTAGCGCAATAGTTGATGGAAAGTGGTAGGCAGCTACAATTATCGGATATCAGCAACGTGTATGGGAGTATGATGCAAAGAGAGGGTGTTGTAGCAGTGTAGCACTAGAACACCTTCCTCGCTAAGAGGGAGTGTTAGTTTTTGTAGCATTAGAGGGTGTTCTAGTCTCAAACTTTGTGGAGAGAATAAAGCACAGGAGAATTGCAGAACCCAGAAATCATTTTTGGAAATTCCACCTAGAGATAGCTCAATTAAATTAATTGACCATCATTTAAATTTTTCTTAAGTCTAACTTAGGAAAACTGGCTAATTAATAGGAATTAATTGTTGAATTGAGACTTTTGTGATCCATAATAGTTATAAGAAGAGCTTCGGCGTAAATCACATATAGAAAGACCTTTGTCGACGCGTTTCGAGCCAGCAAGTGTGGCTCATCGTCAGGACAAGTTGAAGAAACAGATCCAGCCTTGCGTGTTAAATAGTCTGAGCAGGGCCTCCAACAGCTATCTAGATTAACGGCTAGCTTTGACTTAGGGACAGTCAAAAAGTCAAATTGATTATTTCAAAGAATAATTAGTTAAAATGATAATTTAATAATTAAAAAAATTTATTAAATGGGAATTCGTTAAATTGAAGACCTAACTTATTTATAAATAAGGTAAATGTAACTAAATAAAATAAATAATAATAATACAAATCAGCAAGGAAATAAATAATAATAATATATATTCGCTAGATAAATAAATAAAAATAATAATAATAATAATATATAAATTAGTTATGAAAGAAATAATAAAGTAAATAACAATAAGAAAATAACAATGATAATAATACTGATATATATCCGTTAATAAATAGATAAATTACCAATACTAACAATATATAAAAATTAGTTATGACAAAATAATAAAATAATAATAATAATATATATTCCTTAATAGATAAATAAAATTAGTATAATCCTCCATCCATCAGAGGATTTGCGAACATGCAGCTGACCTAAAACATGGGAGAACCAAGTCTTCAGCGCTGGCAGAGCATGTGGATAAGACCAAGCATCACGTTTGTATTGAGGAGGCTAAGGTTATTGCCAAGGTTGCCCAGTTCCATCATCGGAAACTCAGGGAAGCTATTGAGATCGAAAGAAGGCCTAACAATCTCAATAGAGATGACGGCTGGAAGATCAGTAGATGTTGGATCCCTGCCCTTTCATCTTAGTCTCCCCCCCCCTTTCATCTTTGTCGCTTTCGTCGTTCCCCTGGAGCCTTCCTATCTCCTAGGGTTTATCCTTTTTGGCTCTGGACTCTTTTCAGGCCTTCTCCTATTTATTTTGTGTCGCTCCTTTTTCCCTGATTGATATTGGTTTCTATTATCATAGCTTATATTTATTTACTTATTATTATTAGTATTATTATTATTATTATTATTTTGTGTAAGTCAGCATTTGATATTAACAAAAGAAAATATAGTACAAAACCTCTGCAACTGCAGATTACGGGCCGCTTAACAGCAGGCCTATCTTCAGGAGACTAAAAAGAGTAGGCAGAGAAACTGAAAACTAAGATCAGCACACCGCGCAGGGCGGCAGATAACCCTAACTATCAGAAGGACACAATCATCAAAATACTTGACAGAGAAGACACTAGACACCAAAAGAAACATCTTCAGAAACCCGAAGAGACCGGGCAGCCGGAAAGGATAGACTATCCACCTCGGCCCCGAAGAGAAGTTAAGAAGAGAGCAGTGCTAGGCAAGAAGAAACCAGAAGAACAGAGAAACAAGAGCAGCACCACGGATTCTACTCAACGTGGGTAGAATCAGTTGTTCGGCCTTTTTTTCCTTTCTTTTTACCAACCTTTACCCAACCAAGATTACTCTGTTGGGCTGGCATGATTTGTAAACTGAGCTGGGCTGAAGGAGAGATCTCCTTGTCTGAATCCGAAGGAGATGATTCATGAGTTATTTTCTGAGAATTAGGAGGGACAGTGGATTCCTCAGGACCAAACGAGGGCGCATCCTGTGCCAGCGTTGCGTCCATATCTTCCTCAACTTCCTCATCCTCATCCTCTTCCTCTGAGCTGGACCCAAAAACATCCAATGGGGGAGGATCATGAGGTTTCCAGCTTTTGGATTTTGGCTTAGAGTTGGCTTTCTTTTTTTGGGCAGGCTTCGAAGGACACGAGCTCTGAAGGTGCCCTGTGAGATGGCAAATTCGGCAGCGAAAGGCTGTGTTCTCGAAATCCAAGGTCTGAGTCCAATGGAAGTCTCCAATTTTGAGAATAATCTGATCAGGTAGACCTTTGCTTATATCTATTTCTGCACAGATTTTGGCGTAGGTGTATATGCCCTTTTCCCCTCTAGAGGTATCTGTATCAAGATGACGTCCTAGAGAATTTCCTATTCCTTGAAACACAGCAAAGTGCCATAAATGCGCCGGGAGGTTAGGGAGCCTGACCCAGATGGGGAGCTTGGTGATAGTTGCTGTGGAAGGGTCGAAATCTGGGAACCAAGGGGTTAGGAATAACCCCGCTGAGTCCCAAAACCATGGGCCTTCAGTTAATGCTTTCTGGTAGTCCTTGCTGCAAGCAAACACTACAATGAAGAAACCTTTTGAGCAGAAAAGAACCCTGCAATTTTTGGTCCAGTTAGAGTGAATCCATTGGTAAAGATCTGCTGTGCGTGGCCATAGCCCATTGAACCTGCAAATAATGCCAAGCTCTGCAAACAGTTGGTATTGCCTGTCCATCGTAGGATGCATTATTTCAATGGAGGGGGTTTCCTCCAGCTTATCCACCAAAAAAGGTTTTGGAGCCTGAGCTGGTGGAGCTTTTTCCTTGGGCTTCTGAGCGTGGACAGCATCTTTGTAAGAAGAAGCTGCAGCTGAAGAAGACTGTCCAACAGCTCCCCCTCTCAAGCGAAGGGAAAAAATGATGGAAGCATTTCTTTGAATGTTGTAAAAAGAAAGGGGATGGATATCCTCCAGTTGTTTACCTTCATAGAGGAGTCGTTGAGATGTCGAGGGAATCCCCATCTTGTATTCCAGGATTTGCTTGAGGTCCTGCACTAGATCTAAAGAGCTCACCCATTGTAGCATGGTTTTGCCAGAGAGGAGCACAATCAGGATCTGGAATGATGCAGAGAAATCTGTTTTCTACTTTCCTCTGCAAATCTGAGACAAGAGGAGGCTGGTGCCTGCACAGCTTGCAGAGGGCCCAAACTGTACCTGTTCCTTTTTTTTCTTCGCAGGGCAGCACGCAATTTTCATTGCCAAGTTTGGCTTGCACGGATTCGAGGCCCCACTGAAACTCACGACTCTATATTCTGTAGGGCCGAGCAGAGGCCATACGTCCTCTAACCATTGCATCTCACACGGGTTTCTCAAAACCTCTTTAGAAAATCCCTTCTGTGCAAAGACTGAGATCAGGTCCCTCTCTGAGATCAAATCTCGGTGAGGCATTTCGTCAAACACTTGTCTCGCATCCTCCTTGGATTTGAAATATGAAGGCGTCCGTATCTGGGTCAGGAAATCCTGCTTGGTCTTGACTAAACCCTTGCTGGGCTTACTCGTCTTCTTGCATCCCTCGTCCAACTTGTCAGGTTTATTGAAGGTTTCCTGCACTCCACCGCCATTGATGAAATCAACAGACGCGTCGAAATCTGGCCATAGCTCCCTAGCAGTTACACGCCGAGATCGATTGGCGGGAATGAAAACCGCTTCACCAGTGTGCTTTCCAGAAGGGTCCTCATTAAAGAAGGGCCCTCGAATCTTGATGGACGAAGACGCGTCTTCTCCTTCTGGGGCCTGGCCTTCGCCATTGTCATGGGGCTTTGCCGGCCCATACAAGCTCAGCTGCTCTCCTTCGATATAAAGATGCTGGATTCTCGTCTGGAGACTGTGAATACTCACAACCTCTTTTATTATCGTATCCACGCTTTGGGTTGCAGGGCATTCGAACAAGAGTTGGTACTCTTCGCTCTGCGTCAAATGAATTTGCACCATTTTCGCCTTTCTTACCAGAGCCGATGAACTCAATCGTTTCTTCAAATATTCTGAGTAGTTGATCACTGTAGATAGTAGGAATTGCTCTGACCTGTAACCAGTATTATTATTATTTTGAATCAGTGATCGGAGAATCCACAGTTTTAACATCTTTGTACCAACGTTTCAAATCCCAAGTGGGATCCATCATCAGGGTTGAAGAATGATGATACAAGAAGAGCAAAAGACTCTAATAAATACTAATGAGGAGGAAGAATAAGAGAGGACAAAGAGTCGGCTTGAATTTTTATTTAATTTTTATATATTTTTTATTTATAAATATATATATATATATATATATTTTTTAAATTACATTTTTATTTTATTTTTATTTTATTAATATTATAAATAATTAATTTTTATAATAAATAATTAATTAGTATTAATAACATTATTTGTTATACATATTATTATAAATAATTACTATTTCCTAAAAACAAAAAAAAAATATTAATTATAATACATAATCAATAATAATCATATTTACTTTGTTATTTCATATTAATTATTATATTTATAATTAAGAAATTAATATGAAACTACAACAAAGAAAACAATTATTATATAAATAAATAATTAATATTGAATAATAAATAATTAATTATTATTATTGAATATTAATAATTAAATATAATAATGATTAATTAATTAATCAATATACTACTTAATATATTAATATAATTATTAAATAAAGAAAGAAAATAATTCAAAACATATTAGTAAATTTAGGAGATTAGGATTAAGGTTGACTAATATAATAATTACTAATTAATATGATTAAGTCAAATTAACTAATAAACAAATTAATAATTATTATTAATTAATTTTATAGCTAACTAATATAAAAATTCCAATCTTAAAAGATGTAATAGATATTAATTAAATTAGATAATGAAATGTTATTAATTAAATATTCCAATCTAATGATGATTAAAATATTATGGAATATTATAATAATAAATTAATTAATTAATTGATTAATTAATGATTTAAATAAAATTGTAAATTAAATTAAAGGGGATTAGATTCTAAATATGATTAATAAAATGTTAATAAACTAAATAATTTTTAACACATTAATTAATATATATTAATACAAATTAATAATAAAATTTTTAGGTTAACCAATATTTATTTATTTTTTTTATTTTTTTTTATCTTATATTATTTTGTATATATATATATATATATATATTTTAATTAATTATTTATCTATTAACGAATATATAGTATTATTATTATTATTTTGCTTATTTTTATTGTTGAGTCGTCCCCTTTTCCCTAATTATTATTGTTATAACAAATATTTATTTACTTATGTTTTTATTATTATTTATTTATTTATTTATTTATTAGTTCTTCGTAACCAATTTTTATATATTATTATTATTTTATTATATACTAATTTTATTTATCTATTAAAGAATATATATTATTATTATTATTTTTTTATTTTGTCATCACTAATTTTTATATATTGTTAGTATTGGTAATTTATCTATTTATTAACGGATATATATCAGTATTATTATCATTGTTATTTTCTTATTGTTATTTACTTTATTATTTCTTTCATAACTAATTTATATATATTATTATTATTTTTATTTTTATTTATTTATCTAGCGAATATATATTATTATTATTTATTTCCTTGCTGATTTGTATTATTATTATTTATTTTATTTAGTTACATTTACCTTATTTATAAATAAGTTAGGTCTTCAATTTAACTAATTCCCATTTAATAAAAAAAATTAATTATTAAATTATCATTTTAACTAATTATTCCTTGAAATAATCAATTTGACTTTTTGACTGTCCCTAAGTCAAAGCTAGCCGTTAATCTAGATAGTTGTTGGAGGCCCTGCTCAGACTATTTAACACGCAAGGCTGGATCTGTTTCTTCAACTTGTCCTGACGATGAGCCACACTTGCTGGCTCGAAACGCGTCGACAAAGGTCTTTCTATATGTGATTTACGCCGAAGCTCTTCTTATAACTAATAGGAATTAATTGAGAAAGGTGAGAATTCTCAAGAAACTCACATGGATCGACTTAGAGATAATCTCAACCATAGATTTTAATCTTTAGTTGTTGAGGACTCAACTAGAGATTATAAGAGGAGGTTGATGGGGTTGATGGAGAACACACTTGGAGAGCGAATTCTTTGGTAGAGGTTAAACTTCCCAACTGCAGTGGTTCAGCAAGAGAGAGGAAGCAGAGACAGTGACAGGCAGAGACAGTAGTCCGGAGGAGGATTTCCAGTTCTAGAGAGGCAGCAACAACTGACAAAGGTATTCCACCTGAGGCTGCACAGGCCCTGTGTAGAAGCTTCAGCAAAGCAGTTCGATTCAACTGGAGAGGAAGTCGATTCAACTTCCAGAAGTCCAAATAGTCACTTCCAGTAGCAGAGACAAGCAAGAGGCTTGATCAGAGGCAGAACAAAGCCACATGTGTGAGGGTCTGTGCAGCATTGGCATAAAAGGGCCCGCACAAGGGTTGGATGGCCAGTTTTTCTAAACAAGCCAAGTGTCGAGATTGCTTGTGGAGAGAGAAAATTTCTCTCTAATTATTTTTTTTCAGATATTTGTTGATTGGATAGCCAGTTGGGCATCCAAAGATTGTACTTAGAATTTCTCACTATTGCATAATAATAAAACCCTCAGTTGTTGCATTGATTTTCCAACATTGGGTTTTTCCAAGGACAATTATACAAAAATAATTGTGTCAAATTTTTGTGTGTGCTCCATATTTCTCAGTTTCAGTACGTTATTTTCGACAAGGTTTTATGGTGAAAAATTGCAATGTGATTTATTCGATATTTATCGTAGTACATAAACTACATAATTAATTTACAGTTAGAAGAATAAATTTCCAGTTGTTGCAATTAGACTTGTAAATTTTCAAAAGGACAAGAGTACAAACCAAGCCCATTCTTCCTGTCGAATCCCCCCACTAATCCATGCTCAGAAGTGTCCATGATAAGCAAGCAAAAATACCCAATTACATAATGAAAGCCATACCTTCTGGGTTGGAAAGCCCACCTTCAAACATACAATCATGACATATGGAAAAGGGTGCATAATGGTTGGCTCAGGTGGCGGAGATGATGGCATATTGAGCTATCTGGTGGCTACAACGGGTTATTGGTTGTCGGTTGAAGACAATTTAGGAGAATTTTTTCTCCTATGGGTGTCACCCACTGGTGGTGGGTAACACTCTCCATGGGTCTCCAACAGCTAAAAGTGTCCTCCTCTGCTCCAACATTGAGGTCTTCTTAGGTGCAACAAGCCCTCCCTAGCCTCTCATGGTGACATCATCCTCATTTGGAATCTGAATCAGTTGTCATCCATCAATTGGTGTCAAGGTTGCCCTAGGAGCATGTTGGGTCCAACTGTGTCATCCCGAAGAATCATCAAATTTTGTACAAAGTCATCCAATTTCCTACGTGCATGAGATGCTCTAGGACATATGTCATTTGATGCTGCTGCTAGGAGGCCCAACAGTCTCAATGTTTCATCTATTTGTGCCATTACACATCTCTGGAGGGCTTGGGTACCTATGGAGCAAGTGCCCAAGACCTAGGCTCCTAAACCACCTGACAAGAACAACATAGATTGATTCTAGTGAAAGCAACCAGTCATCAGAGACAAAGATCAGTAATGCATTTGAGTGAACCAAACTTGAATGTCATCAACTATTTAATACTTCAAATAAGGATTCCCTTCCAAAATCAAGACCCTAATCTCGCAATGGTTCTCCCTAGGTAGGGGTGGCTAAAGGTCAACACTATTAGGTGTTTCCAGCCCCTAAGGGGAAGTAGCATTTCCCTGGCCCACCCTTCAAATGTTAGTGAATAATAATGATAGTAATGGAGGGTATAAGACTTCATGGTCAAGTGCCATGGTCAAAGGGATCAGTTGATGAGGGTGTCCACATCCTAAGTGTATAGATGTGAGGAGGGAGCATTCGTGGATGCATGAGTTACCAACTCAGCCTTTGTTTTTCCACACCTCTTGTGCACCTTTTACTTCTTGATCTTTCTTCATAGTATTGTTTATAGCTCGAAGGTTAGAGATTGCTTTGAATGATGTAGTGGTTCTATTACCCCTTTATGATGAGTCAATTTATCGCTCATCTGGGTTGGGACATGCAAAGGTTTCCTTCTTTTGATGTGAAGGAGCAATAAATGCTCAAGAGTCTGGTGATGGCCAGATTTTGCATTTTGATTTTTCTTTCTTTAGTTTTGTTGTGGACATGATATGTTTTTTCTGTTTCTTTCAGTTGCATCAACCTCCTAGGCCAAAATTTTTGGGCCCTACCTAGGTGTGTGGACATATAGGTGCCAGATCCCAAAGAGCCAATGACAAGTTGAACCCGAAGAATGGATGTGAGATATGGGCTTGTAGTGTAAGATGGAAGGTGTTAAGTATGATATATGGGAAGATGAAACTATGTTATCTCAATTAGGGCTTTCCAAGTAGTGCCCCACCTCTACCCATAGGGCCTTAAGAGAGGTCCCACTAAACTAGTGTCAAAGATTAACCCCCCAAATAAGTTGAGAGAACAAGATCACGCTCAAACTCTAGCAATCTTCCAAATCACCCCATAATCCATACTAAATGCCCAAAACAAACAAGCCTAAGCACACGATTGCAAAATGACCAAAGTACCTTTTGAGTGGAAGCCCATCTTCGTCCATGTGCTTGTGCTTGATGGGTGAGAAGCAAATGGTTGATGCAAGTCGCGGAGATATATGGCATATCATCAACTAGTGGTGGTTATCAGGGGCTACTAGCTATTTGGCTGATCGGTTGGCTGTCATGAATAGGAGAAAAGTTTTATCCTATGGGTTTACCCATTTTGTGTGAAAATTCCTTGAAATGCAGTAATTGGAATTTATTCTTCTAACTGATTAATTATGCAGTTTATTTTGTTACGACAAAATAACGAATAAATCACACTACAATTTCTTCACCATAAAAATATTGCGAAAGATAAAAATTGGCACTGAGAAAATAGAGCACACACAATAAAATTAACACTGTTATTTTTGGACAAATGTCCCTGGAAAAACCCCAATGTGGGAAAACCGGTGCAACAAATGAGGGTTTTTTTATTATTATTCAACAGCAAAAATTCTGAGTACAATTTGGATGCCAAACTGGTAATACTCTCTAGAGAAATCACTGGCAAAATTATTAAGGGAATTTTTCCCTTCTCCAAAAGCAATCCTGCAAAATAAATTGCCTACTAAAAATGGCCCAGGAATACCATTACACAAGCCTCAACGCAGCCTGTGACTCACACTGCCCGAAACTGCCTCTAAATCAGACATCTTGCCAATTGCTGCCTTTGGAAGTGATTCTCCATCCCTCTAGAAAATTATCCCGGCCTCTGGCAACTGAATCAACCTCTCCTACGGCTGAATTGAATGCCTTCTCGAGGCACTACGCAGGCCCATGCACAGCCTCCTGTGGAATCTGCCACAGAATCTACCCACACCTGATGTTATGCGCCCTCCTGATGGCCGGAAAGATCTATAACATGTGCCACCAATGCTTGGTACTTGTCTAGTTGTCTGCTTTCTCTCTTGTTCGTCTTGGGAGCTCTAATGAACTCCTTTGCATCTCTCAATGTCTGACAAACTTCCTTGTTGGTTCGACCACTAGTGGTGGGAGGATCAACCAGCTCCTCTTCCTGCCTCTGCTACTCAGTCTGTTGCGAACTCACTGGATCTCTTACACCTGAGGATATGTTGGTACCGGTAACTGTACTGGATCCCTGTGGTTGTCCATGTGGCTACCCCTATGGTTGCCCCTGTTGCTAGGCCAATGAAGCTTATGTTGGCTCATTCTGATCACCTATTAGCATCTCGTGATATTTCTTGAAGGCTCTGTCCTCCATAAACTCCATGTCTCATCTCACGATAATCTTCCTATTGCTAGGAACATAGATTCTGTATGCCTTAGAGGTTTCGCTAAACCCAACGAAGTACCCCTTTTCTGCAGTCTAGTCCAACTTGGTGTGCTTCTTATCTGGTATATGGCAATAAGCTATACTACCAAAGATCCTAAGGTGACTGACTCCTGGCTTCTTCCTTGAGAAGACTTCTTCTGGCGTTATCTTCTCTAATGCCCTGTGAGGAACCCTATTCTGTATATATACAATCGCGTTACATGCCTCTACCCATAAGAACTTGGGCAAATTTTGGTCATATAACATCACCTTCACAGCCCCAACTATAGACCTATTATTCCGCTCCGCTACCCCATTCTGTTGTGGATTGTGTTGACCATGTACATGTCAACAGTCCAAGAAGCAGAGTATACAGCGGTGGAACAAAAATTTTATGTCAATTTCATCATTTTAATCCCAAATTCTGCTTTTATATTGTAAAAATTATTCTAGTACGACTATTAAGCCATGTAACAACACCTAGGTAAGCCTATGATTCTTCTCAAAAGGGTTTCACTCTAGGGAGTTTTTTAACCTCACCAAATTATCTGTGTTTGTAAACACAGATAATTGGCAGAGTTTTTCTCCCAAATATACCCCAAATCTAGGGTGGAGCTCATTGACGAGGTCTTAGGTGAGTCCTAGTGTTATCGATTCTATGTATTTTTCTCATACTAGATCATGTGTCTTGTCACAGAATTTGGTTGAAGTCTTATGAGTCTAAGTTTATGTGTATTTCCCCTTCTAAGGGTTAAATTAATAGTAATATCTTGATGTAAAAGTGTTATCTAGGAATATCTTTGGTGAATGTTTCCTCATAGTTAGAAAGAACATCATTACCAAAATATTTTTTAGATAAACTTGGGTGGAAAAATAATTAATCCACTCTTGAGTCTTTTTAATTTTAATTTTTGGCAAAAATAAAATTAAAATTAGCCAGAAATTATCCAAAAAATAAAATGAAGGGAAAATTAATTACCCTCCAAGTGGAAAATTCATCAAAAAATATTTGAGGCTATTTTCAAAGGAAAATATTCAAGTAAAAAATAAAAGCCTCATTTCCAAGGCAGGAAGGACCAGTCCAGAAATTTGTTTGGGCCAAAGAAGATTATATCCCAGCAAATCGAAATTTTTGGACCAGGAAGTTAAAAATTTTGCAAAAGTAACCATAATTCTATTCTTTGAAGGTCCTCCAGTAGTTCAGAATTCAAGGTTTGACCCTCCAACACAGTGAACAAGGAAGGTGGAAATTTTTGGATATTTGTGCTAGCTAATCAAGGGATCAGATTTTTTCTTCCATGATCAAGCCATGGATCGATGCAACTAGCCGTTATTTCCACTTGGAGGGGTTATTACCTCTCATTTTTTCTATATAAGGAAGCTCTCAAGCTCCTCATTGTAACTTCAACAGTGTTGAAAATCTTTTGTACTGAGCTAAGCTCTGCTAGAATTTCTGCATTAATAAAAAGTCTTTGGGGTTTCAATTCAAGGTGTATTCTCACTTGATGATTCATGGTATGTGTTGAATTTATTTTTATAGCACAAGTATCTTGCTTTAGGTATTGGGTTAGAGTAAGCACATTGAACCTAGTAGATCTAGCAGGTATCTCTAGATCTCTAGACTTCTTGTGTGAATCGAGCCCCTCTGGAACTAATAATCTATCTTATGTGTAGAGATTTTCAAACATTCAGCGCTTGGGTGTGACCCAAGTACATGGACTTCAAGGTGATAGCATCTTGTTTGAACTCTAAGCTTATCTAAAGATTTATTGTGCAGGGTTTGGGTTGGTACATTAAAATACAAACTATTTCTATCATTTATTTTCAAAATCTACTTGGGCTATAAATGAATTATTTGCTAATTAGAGCTAATATTTTCTTGTAGATTATTGTAAATTATTTGTAAATTATTTTGTAAATCATCCTAACCCTTGTATATTATTTTTCTCATTTGTAAATAATAGTTTTGGGGTTTTATTTTAGAAATTTCTAAATCTTGTGTCTTGGGCTCTATTTATTTATCTTGCAGGTGTGAAGGCTCAAGGATTTCAAGGATAATTTGATTGTGAAGAGCCTTAGTCCTCTCCTAGCCTAGACGGCTAGGGTTTCTGGGTATAGAGGCCTAAGGAGGAGTTGTCCAAGCAAAAGATCAAGGTCGTTCAAGGTTTAAGGCCTAATCTAGGGCCTATAGGCCTAGATCTAGCACACCCACCTCTCCAAGCTTCAACGAAAACCCTAGGAGGGCATTTTCATTGGAAATTCATGGTTTTCTTGTCATTTGCTAACATTTAAAGCTCGTTGCAGGTGTAGGTTGTGAGTTTTCATCATTGATTTGGGCTCTAAAGATCATTTTTGTGCTCGTTTGAGGCAACCGCAGGGTTTTGCGAGCTAATTGGCCCTAGCCGCAGGGTTTAGAGGCCTCTAAGCCTTGGCCGCAACACTTCTAGGGCCATTTTACCCTAGCCATAGGGGTTTTAGGGTGCTACACTTGCTCAAAAAAAAAATTCCTAATCCTTCATTGATTGCAGGCCTAAAATAATTGATCTCAAGGGTTTTCAAGTGCTTTTTCATTGTTCATTTGCCACTGTGAATTTCCTGAGTCATTAGGGCTTGAAGTAGAATTATTTTTGTGGCTAACTTTTGTGTTTGCAGGCCCTAATTCACTTGGAAGAAGGGTTAGAGGGTTGATCTCATCATACCTCAACCATCTAAGGCCATCTAGCCCTAGCTGTAAGGCTAGCCTCTTTCCTACTAGGCCGCAAGCATCATCGGGCTTCCCAGCCCTAGTTGCAGCACTTGGAGAGCTAGATCCATCATACATATTTGTTTTAAGGCTGATTTATTGATGTTGCAAGCCTTTTTGAAGGGTTACAAGGCCAAGATATCAAAATTTCCAAGACCTAGTCTTGTTATCTAGTGTTGTACAAGTCTGGTCCATTATTTGCATATGTATTTGGGCTAACAATTTGTGGTTGCAGTGGTCTAAGAAGTCTGCTCCTTGTGTTTCAAGCTAACCTCTTGTGAGTGCAGGCATTGGAGGAGTGTTCTCTCTCTTGGGTAATCCCCAAACTTGGCATAGGCTACTAAGGGTTTGCATCTCCATCCCTCTCTTTTCACTGTTAGAGTTTACATCAGATCTGAAGTATTAACAATAGTGGTATAAATGACATAAGTGGTGGCATATAATCACTAAAAAAGGGTCCTAAATCTAATCTAAAATAATCTCAAGATCCTAAAGGTGATTCATTAAATAACTTAAGAGTAAATATATCATTGTTTTACCTCATTTGCAATTGAAATATTGAATTGATATCTTTGTAAAAGAAGTCTGATCAGATTTGAAGTGCGTGCTTAGGGCTTAACTCTAATAAGCATTATAGGTCTGAAAGTCACTCCTTAATCATTTAAGAGCTTTGCCATTGGAATTGTGATAGTATTTAAGTAGATTGTGGGACTGATATTATGCAATTTGTGTGATATACTGCAAGAAGAGCTCTTGAAATATCCTAAGCCTTCCATTGCATCTCTTACATTATTTCTTGCATCATTGCACAACATTGCATTGACATTTGAGTTGCATTTTGTGTATTGCATCTTTTGCAATATCATAGCATATCTTGGCATTCTTGGCATCTCATTTGTGTAGTTGCATTAGTTTTATTGAAAATCATTGTTAGCAATCTCAGATTTCCTTGTAATTGTGCTCAAGAGAAATTGCATCTCTCTTATCTAATGAGAAGATATTGTATTTAATTGCTAAGTAACATAAGAATATATTGCTCTCATTATTGTGCTCTAAAGTTTATCTTACAAGAGGAATCTAATAAGTATCTTGGATAATTGGAATTGTTAATTTTGTTTCATTGGAATTGTTTATCTTGCTTCATTGAGATAGTCTTTCAATTGTTCTCTAAGTGCTTCATTTAATTGCTCTTGTCATCTTGTGTTGAATAAGCATCTTTGATTTCAAGTAATCTAATCTTGTTGAAGTACTTAGCATATCTATATAATCTCACTGAAGCAACCAATCATATCTTGCATGCTCATTCTAGGTCAGAAGTGCATCTCTAAAATTCACCTCCAAGCATAAGCTTGGTTATAAGAAGATAGGACCACCTTCTTCAAACAATTTGAGGACTCTAGACCCTCATTCACAGTTAACATAGGTGACCTTATAGTTCTCTTGCAGGCAATCCCTCGTATGAACGGAGGCAACTAGGTGGTTAGAACCCCACGGGAGGTATCGTTAATGAGGCCATAGCCTCCTTCCTTTGGGATTCTCTCTACAAACTATGTTCGAGACTAGTTCCAAAGGAATTGAGAAGAAGGATTCACTTAGATAGGACATCTCACATAGATTTAGGTCTTGCATTTCATTTAGGATAGAATTTGCATCCCACGGCAATTGTTCATCCAATAACTTGGAATTTTAATTCATATTGAGCAAGTAATTAATCTCCTAAGACACTGGTCTCTAACTTATAACTTTAAGGAATCTAATCAAATTGTGCTTAATAATCATACTTGCCTTTTAATTTCAACCAAGTTGCTAGGCCATTTAGCTATGTCTCCCTGACTTGTTGGTTCCCAACAAGTTGTTCATCATCTCAGCCATAGGGACTACCCCCCTTAGCCTGCATTCAGGAGACAGCTTGAACGGAGAGGGCAAGGATCAGAGTGACAGCCCCTGCCCTGAGAGTTGTTGCATTTTGGTATACAATTTGGGCGACAACAAATCGTATGGAGTTGTCCACTCCCTCCTGATGCATATGAAGTCACTATTTGTGTACTCACCTTCGTTAGCTAAGCAAAGCACCGTTATCTAAGCGATTGAAGACCTCATCATTGGTCTTCAAGAAATAGATCCAGGTTTTCTGGAATGATCATCAAATAAAGCGACGAAGTACTCGTACCCTCCGAGAGATTTAGTGGACATAGGACCACAAATGTATGATTGTATAAGTTGTAACACACCTACTTATTTGTTGTCACTTCTTGGGAACGTTGCCTTAGCATACTTCCCAAGTATGCACACTTTGCATACATCATCGTGTGTCGTGCCAAATTTTGGAACAGTTGTTATTGTCTCCCTGAGCATCATAAGTGCTCCATGATGTAAATGTCCCATCCTCCTATGCCATAACTCGTTTAGGTGTCTCCCATTGTTACTTCCATTACTAACTAGTGCCATTGGAGAGTCAAGATGCAACTTATACAATCTGTTGCTTCATATGTCGATCTGTTTTACCCTCCTCCAGCTCTGGTGTTTGATGAACACCTTCTTTGTTAGGATATTCCAACACATAGGAAATAGTTAAGTATAACTTGGTCTAGTGTAGAGTTAGGTAAAGTGTGTTTCTTTACTATATACTTTTGTAACTTACAATCCGACAGTGACGATATGTTCTAGACATGAAGCGATCTGATGGTTGATTCTCTCCTTAGTATTACTGACACTTGATCCGTGGCTTAACACTTGATTGATCCATGATCTCTATTTAAAGAGCATGGAGGGTCATTTCTAGGGTGACCGTTCATGAGAGAAGCTTATGTAAATTTTCTTTCTTTTACATTAATAAATTGCCTGAAGTGGCCGCGTTGGCTTAGGGCTAGAATGTTTCCCTCGTTGAGGGTTTTAACCACGTCAAGAATACGGGTGTACTGATCTGTGATCTGTTTGTGAGCGGTGTCCTTTGGTGTTCTATCTGAACAATTTACCCTGTAAATTCCTACATGGTATCAAAGCAAGCCCCTCAGGCTTGGTATGCCAAAATGGATAGCTTTCTTTTAGATACTGGCTTTTCTAGGTGTCATTCTTACAATATTGTCTACACCAAGAAAGTGGGTAAGTATCTTATCATTCTTGTTCTTTATGTTGATGATCTTATCCTTACTGGTAGTGATCCCAACCTTATAAACCATGTGAAGTCCAGCCTTAAAAAGAAGTTTGAAATGATAGACTTAGGACACTCGCATTATTTTCTTGGTCTTCAAGTCTTGCAAACCAATGAAGGTATTTCCCTTTCCCAGTCCAAGTATGCATGTGATCTTCTACGTCATTTTCACATGGAAGACCGTAAGCCAGCCCCTTCTCCCTTTCAGTCTGGAGCCAAACTTTCAGTCACTTGTACTTCCCCTAAAGATGATGCTACCTTATACTGTCAGCTTGTAGCAAAACTTTTGTATCTGACCCATACTCGTCCTCACCTTTCCTTTGTTGTTGGCCTTATTGCTCGGTTTATGCAAAACCCACATGAAAGTCATTGGCAAGCAGCTAAAAGGATACTTCATTATGTTCGAGGTACAGTTCAGTTGGGACTCATTACAGTGCAGAAGCATCGCCTCTATTGGTTGGTTTCATTGTTTCTGATTGGGCTGGTGACCCTAATGATCGGAAGTCTGCTGCAGGTTATGTCTTCACTCTTGGTTCTAGACCTATTACATGGGTTTGCAAGAAACAAAGTGCCATTTCTCTTTCTTCAGCAAAAGTAGAGTATCGTGGTGCCGTAGAAGCTAGTAAGGAAGCCCTGTGGCTTCGTCAGATCCTGTTAGAGTTTGGCTTTCAGCTGCAGCATCCGACTACACTTTGGTGTGATAATCAAAGTGCCATTCAATTATGCAAAGATCCAGTCCAACATCAGCGCAGCAAACACATTGAACTACGCATGCACTTCATCAAAAAGATCATTCATGACCATGTTCTTGAAGTGCAATATTGTTCAACCAACAATCAAGTTGCAGACATCTTTACAAAGGCTCTCACAGAGGCGAAGTTTACTAAACTTCGATTTATGGTTGGAGTTCAAGAAGTTGTCACTAAGGGGGATAGGCTCTAATGCCTCCTTCCTTCTCCTATTGTGTCATATTTGTACATCCTTCAATCCTATCCCAAGTTGTTCTTAAGGGGGGATGTTAGGATATTCCGACACATAGGAAATAGTTAAGTATAACTTGGTGTAGTGTAGATTTAGGTAAAATGTGTTTCTTTACTATGTACTTTTGTAACATACAATCTGACGGTCACGATATGTTCTAGACATGAAGTGATCTGATGGTTCATTCTCTCCTAGGTTTTACCAACACTTTATCCGTGGCTTAACACCCGATTGGTCCATGATCTCTATTTAAAGAGCATGGAGGGTCATTTGTAGGCTGACCATTCATGAGAGAAGCTTATTAAATTTTCTTTCTTTTACATTAATAAATTGCCTGAAGTGGCCACATTGGCTCAAGCCATGGATTGTTTCCGTCTTTGAGGGTTTTAACCACGTTAAGAACACTGGTGTACTAATCTGTGATCTGTTTGTGAGCAGTGTTCTTTGGTGTTCTATATAAGGAACTTACCCTGTAAATTCCTACATTCTTCCCTACCAAATGGACATCATATCTGTTATCCTGTAACTGGGATACTGAAATTACGTTCATACCTGCTCCCGACACATGCAATACATCTGTAACATTGATGCTTGCTCTTGACTCCCTCTAAATGTCAATGGTACCTCTCCCCACTGGAGTGCATTTAGTCTTGTTTCCCATTGTTATATGGAGGTACATCTCCTCCTCATTATAGCTGGAGAAATATTCTCTAACTCCTATCATGTGAGTTGACGCTCCACTGTCTATATACCAAACTCCTTGTGAAGCTGAGCTAGATAAGCAAGCAAATTCGTCCTCCAATCTGGAAGACAAATCCGTAGCACCGTAGATGTCAAATCTTTCTGCGGCCATACTGGAGAAATCTGAGAAATCTACTAAAGAGATCCTGAGTATATTTTTGTGTGCTTTTTCTCTTCCACCCAGCATTGAACTGTTATTGCAAAAATTGTTGCAATATCACTGCACCCAGATCTGTGTTAGAAAATCATAAAGGCAGAAAGATTTTTCTTACATAGATAATTACTTGTGATTATTTTATCTTTATGTTATTCTTTTATCTTTTAGTTCATCAAGCAATTACCAAAATCAATAACACAAGGACCACAAATGTAGGTGGACAGCCAAGGCAAAACCCCTATTTAAGGGAAAACCCAGTCAAAAATTCTTCCTTCAATAGTTTCTCGAGATAATCCAAGACTTTTTGACCTAGACAAAGTCTTCCTCCACACCAAACCAAGTCAGCCCTCAATCCTTCTTGCAGATAATAACCATTCAAAAGCAATTTCGACCTAGCAACATCAACATGTAGAAGTAGCTTCGACCCAGTAGCAAAGCAGTAGCAACTTCGACTAGACTAGGAAAACTTCAATCTCCCTTGATACACCTCAGAAGTGAGAGAGAGTTGGCCCAAAATTTTGATATGTTTTCTATCTTCCTCCAAAAACTCGCACCCCTTTCCAGTTCTCCTTCCAGCCCTTTTCCAACTTCGCACTTCCCAGCTTCCAGCTTCAGATATCGAACTATGTGTGAGAGAGTGAATTGCTCCAAATGAATTCAAATTGCCTTGTATATATAGCCTTCTAGTGAGGTCAAATTACCCTTCTTGAGGTCGACTTGGTGTGGAGGAAACTAAATTCATTTCTGACTCAAAAATAATTCTTTTTACATGATTCGAAAGCCCAAGAAGGGTCTATTTTAATGTGCAATGACTCTAATGACTCAAAATAAATCCTAGAAGCCCTCAATGCGGACTTTGACCTAAAACATGATGACCCAAGAATGAAACCCATGCTTTAAAAAGTCATAATAATATTTTTTTCATTCTTTTGACAGGTACATTTCATTGTGACTCAAATACATTTATGAAGACCGAACCTAATTACATATTTCAACACTCCCTCTTATCTAGGGAGGTATTCACAAGTAGAAGGAAGATCGCAGAACACATGAACCATGAAGAATTTAGGCACCGCAATGCCATGGACTAGATTCCTCACCAGGGCAATCTATCTAGGTGAGACTAAGATGGACTAAAGCTTTCAGCCTCTCTCGGTACCATCAAGCTTACTAACCATCAACCCAGGGATCTAGGTGTGTATTCAAGGTCAGAGCTCCATGACCAACGCCACCCTCCCTACTTCGGGAACTAGACATCAACACAAAGTGTCGGTCAGATGTCCTCCCATGCAATGTGTCTCACACACAAAGCCTCAACTTTCCCGATTATTTCAATCGGTAACAAATTCTCCCCTATCAAACAGATTGGTAACAACAAATCTCTCCCAATCAAACTGATTGATAACTCTAAGCATGTAAAACATGCTATCAAACCTCTGAGAGATTTACCTGTACAAACACAACCCCAATTAGTAACAAACTTCCAAATGTACATAAATAAACACAAACCTTCGGGGTCTTTCAGACATCTTGATGTTGCTTCTCAACTTTTCACAGTAGGATTTAGAGCTTTCCAAATGAATCTTGACAGAAGATTCCTCAACCATAGAGCGTCCTTTCCTACTCTTCATTTAGTAACATAGATCTGGCTCTTCTCAGCAGCCCTTCAAAATACATTCTCCAATTTATTTCAAGGTGTTCAACATGACTATTATATGGCCTCCCTCTCAACTTAGGGAGATATCTTTCATCCAAGCTCCCTCTCAACTTAGGGAGATTTCTTTCATCCAAGCTCCCTCTTTACTTAGGGAGTTCCACTTTTTTTCTACGACATTCAAGAATCCTTCATGGCCTCCATCCTTCTTATCAGAGTTATCATGACCATCATTATTCACATAACTTTCTTCATCATGCTTATCATATCAACTTTACTTCACAATCATCTTCATCATCTTGAAGATTATGTACCTGCACAACTTAGATAGCCAATACAACCAAATCTATAGAAGCATGAAGTTAACCATATAAATATTGAAATTTGGTACCGGAGGACAGGTGGTTCCCTTAGGCTTTGATCTTTGGCCTAGGGAAAAGTGTCCAAAAGAATTTAATTTTTCTCCTAAAGTGACTTTATAATTTTGTAAAGTTAAATCTAATTTAAAAGTGACTTTAAGTGATAAAGTTACAAAGTCTAATTTTAAAGTGACTTTTATAAAGTCAATGAAAAATTAGAAAGAAAAAGTGACTTTGGAAATAAATGACTAAGTGGGTCTTTATTAAATTGGGGTGAATTAAAAAATAAAAAGTGAGATTTAAATGAGCATTTAATCTCAGCCATTGATCTAAATCTATTTCAGCCATTGGATTTAGAGATCACCCAAAAGTCACTTGGGTCACCCAAAAGTCATTTGGAGTTATATTAAGGGAGGAAAAGGAGGAAAAGATCACATTCGATTCAATTCTTTCATGAGCAGATTGGGAGAAGGAGAGCAAAAAAGCAAGAAAGATTTCTGAGCAGGGAGGAGAAGGAGACAGCAGCTTGGCACACATTCCAAGGCAGCAGTTGAGCAGATTTGTACAGCTGATTCAGCACACAGTGAAAGGCAGATTTTGGCACGATTTTCGAGGAGAGGTTTGCACAAAAATCGAGGAGCAGTTTGCTGGTTTTTCTACATGCAAAATGAGGGCCATACAGCAGCATTTAATGCTGAAAGTGGGCACGAAAATCGAGGAGACCGTACAGCATTTATTGCTGTCCTGTTTGCTGTAATTTCCAGTTTGTTGTGAAGCATGGGAAAAGAGATAAGTTGTAAATTTGCTTGCTGATTTTTTGCTGAAAATTTCTCACTGTAAAAGACAATTTTCATAAATAAAGAAGAGCTCTCAAACTGGTTTTCCCCAAGAGTTGTAGGGGGTTTTCAAGGGTCACATTGACCAAAAATCTCAGTGTTTAAATGTGTTTTAATGGTTGTTTATTACTGCTGATTTTTATTTCTGCAATTTCCAGCATTCTGTAAAATTTCCAGAATTTGTGTTTTCAGCAAATTTATTTTTTCAGCTTGTTAAATGTATGGTTATGGGAAAGGGCATTTAACTATATGGGAGAAATAAGGAGAAACTGAAAACCGGGGTGGGAAAACAGAAATTTCTACATGGTATCAGAGGTTGAGTGCTGAAGGGCAGTTTGGGACAGCAAAAGGAAAAATTACAGTTGCTGATTTTTCACTCAGAAAATTCCAGCAATCTGATTTTTTCATAGACAACAGTTTTATCTTTACTACAGCAGTGCTATTTTTCAGTTTTAGGACAGCAGGATGTCATTGGAATTGAGGGTGGAGGATAGGCTGGATGGGCATATAAATTACAGCGTTTGGAAGGAGAGAATGCAGAGTATCTTTGAGGAGGCAGAAGTCTGGGATATCATGGTGCATACCACACAGAACCCTGTTGTTGTGCCTACTGATGCTACTCAGTTGACAGCTTATAATAAAAAGAACAAGGGTAAGAGGTTGATTCTAGACGGAATCAAAGACCATTGCATTCCTCATGTGAGAGGAAAGAGCAATGCCCATGAGATGTGGACAGCATTGTCCAATCTCTACCAGAGTACCAAGGAGAACCGGAAGATGGTCCTGAAGGAGAAGTTGAAGAACATTAAGATGGGTAATGATAGTGCAGCTGGATATCTCACAAAGATTACTAATGTGAGAGATGAGTTGGCAGCGATTGGAGGGCCATTCCACCCACTGAGTTGGTGCGGATTGCAGTGAATGGCCTCCCCCGTTCATGGTTGAACTTTGCTGATGGGGTTTGTGCACATGAGACCCTTCCCACATGGGAGAGGTTTTGGGATGATTGCATTCAGACAGAGATCAGGAAAGGTCAGCTTGGGGCAGCCAAGCCAGTTGAGCAGGATGAGGATGTAGCACTGGTGGCAGGAGGCAAGAAAGGCAAAGGGAAGAAGCAGGCTTCCACAAGCAGTGGTGGGGGCAAAGGCAAAAGTAAAGGTAAACAGGGGAACACACAGAAGGACTATTCCAAGGTGAAGTGTTGTAATTGTCAAAAGATGGGACACTATGCAGTTGTGTGTCCGGAGAAGAAGAAGAAGAAGGGGAAGAACCAGGACGTGGCAGCATCAGCAGAGATTGAGGACTTTGCTGGTCGTTTTGACCGAGAGTTTGCGTTCGCTACGTGTGAGTCCTCTAGTGCAGAATCACCTGCCACACAGGTTCAGAGGGAGCATGTTTTTCCCTCGATTAGCGGAGCATCTTCAGGTATCTGGTATGTGGACAGTGACGCTTCACGCCATATGACAGGAGTCCGTGAGTACTTCTCAGAGCTTTCAGAGAGTGGCACTGATATTGAGGTAGTACTCGGTGATGACAGAGTTGTTAGAGCAGTCGGGGTGGGGACAGTGACATTTCAGAGGGAGTCCAAACCTCCCTTGAAGGTGTCAGAGGTTCTTTATGTGCCAGGGATGAGGAAGAACCTCATATCCGTCTCAGCTTTGGAGGACAGAGGATATGAGGTACTGTTCAGGGGAGGACAGGTGTTGATGTATCCCAGGGGCACTTCAGCTGATTCAGCTAGAGTGATAGGTGTACGCCATGCAAAGGTGTACAAGTTTTCATTCCAGCCCCTTTTGGCATTGAGCGGTAGTACCGACAACAGAGCTAGCAGTTCTGAGCTGTGTGAGATTTGGCACCGCAGGATGGGACATATGTATCATGGAGCCTTGAGGACATTGCGGGAGATCACTACAGGTGTGTCAGATTTCAGTACTGATCACTTTGATACTTGCAGAGGTTGTGCGATGGGCAAATTTGCCAAATCCCCTTTTCCCAGCAGTGACAGCAGAGCGACGGGGATACTTGATTTGATTCATTCCGATGTGAGCGGTCGGATGTCTCATGTTTCCTTGAGTGGATATGAGTACTATGCTTTATCCATTGATGATCACTCCAGGAGGACCTGGATTTATTTTTTGAAGACCAAGAGTGAGGTCTTCAAGCGGTTTCAGGAGTTCAGAGCTCTTGTGGAGACTCAGACAGGTCGAAAGATCAAGTCCTTGAGGTCGGACAATGGAGGAGAGTACACCCTTGGAGATTTTGTTGACTATTGTGCGGAGGCAGGCATTAGGAGGGAGTTCACTGTTCCTTACAACCCCCAACAGAACGGGGTTGCGGAGAGGAAGAACAGATCCATCATAGGGGCTGCCAAAGCCATGTTACATGATCAGGGGTTGCCATTGTTCTTGTGGGCAGAGGCCTGCAACACAGCTGTTTACTTGCAGAACAGGAGTCCGCATCGTGCCTTGGGGCACATGACTCCAGAGGAGGCTTTCTCTGGGAAGAAGCCTGATATTGGTCATCTTCATATCTTTGGATGCATTACATACTCCTATATACCCAAGGAGAAGAGGACCAAACTAGAGCCCACCACAGAGAAGGGTATCTTTGTGGGCTACAGTGAGACCTCAAAGGCCTTTCGGATTTACATTCCTGCACAGAGGAGAGTTGTTATCAGACGGGATGTGAAGTTCGAGGAGGACAGGGCCTTTAGGAGGTCACGGGAGTTAGAGTATCTGGATCAGCCAGACCCTCAGCAGCAGTTGAGTCAGTCGCAGGGATCCAGTGGGCAGGGATCAGGAGGATCTGGAGGTACATCTATGAGGATGTCAGGTCCGTCAGTGAGCAGTGGCTCGCCGAGCCAGAGGGGTGGTGCTCTGGGCAGCATGCAGAGCAGTTCACAGAACAGTTCACTAGGGAGTCCATTGATGGACAGTTCACACGGTACCTCAGCTTCTACAGGTTCAGGTGCAAGCAGGAGGACAGCAGACAGACAGTCAGGATTTCAGGCTCCTAATGATGATGAGGAGGAGTTTCATTCTCCAGTGGGAGAAGTGCGCTCAGGGAAGAGGAAGCCCAAGTGGCTTCAGGACACCTTGAAAGATGCCACATCTGTTGCTGAGCCGAAGAGGCCGGTCAGAGAGAGTAGACCACCTGAGAGGTTTTGTAGCTATATGGCGATGGTTACCAGCATCCTTGACTCTGAGCCTTCTAGCTATGAGGAGGCAGCTAGCCAGCAGGTCTGGAGAGAGGCCATGGAGGAGGAGTATTCTTCTATCATGAAGAATGATGTTTGGGAGGTGGTGCCGAGGCCTGAGGGCAAATCCGTGGTTACTTCCAGATGGCTTTACAAGGTAAAGCATGCTGCAGATAGCAGCATTGAGAAATTCAAAGCGAGGTTTGTGGCTAGAGGGTTCTCCCAGGTAGAGGGAGTTTATTATGAGGAGACCTTCGCTCCCGTGGCTCGATATACTTCGATCCGCTCCATTATATCGATAGCAGCAGAGATGGGTTGGAAGATCCACCAGATGGATGTCAAGACCGCATTTCTCAATGGCTTCATACAGGAGGAGGTGTACATTGAGCAGCCACAGGGCTTTGAGGTGCATGGGAAGGAGTCCCATGTGTGCAGACTGAAGAAGGCCCTTTATGGCCTGAAGCAAGCTCCCAGAGCTTGGTACTCCAGGATAGATACATATTTGCAAGGGATGGGTTTCACAAAGAGTGAGGCAGATCCAAACCTTTACTTTATTGTGATTGGTGAGGAGCCTCTCATTCTGGTGTTGTATGTGGATGACTTGATCATTACAGGTGCAGAGAGACTCATAGAGCACTGCAAGAGAGATCTTGCGACGAAGTTTGAGATGAAGGACATCGGCTTGATGCATTACTTTTTGGGTTTGGAGGTGTGGCAGGAGGAGGGGCATTTCTTCCTGGGGCAGGGGAAGTATATTGTGGACATCCTTAGCAGATTCCACATGGAGGATTGTAGACCCATGTCAACACCAATGATCACCAACTGGAAGAAGCTTCATGCTTCGGATTTTGAGTTGGTGGATCCCACATTGTACAGGCAGTTGATTGGTTCCTTGATGTATTCGGTCAACACTAGACCAGATATCTGTTTTGCAGTCAACACGATGAGTCAGTTTATGTGTGAGCCTAGGAAGGTTCACTGGGTGGCTGCAAAACACATTTTGCGATACTTGCAGGGGACAGTGGATTATGGTCTGGACTACAGGCAGGGAGATGGAGTGAGATTGGCAGGACACACTGATTCTGATTGGGCAGGTTGTGCTTCTGATAAGAAGAGCACTTCAGGGTGCTGTTTTGGGTTAGGTTCAGCAGTAGTGTCATGGTTCAGCCGGAAGCAGCAGTCAGTAGCACTGAGTTCAGCGGAAGCAGAGTATATGGCAGCCAGTCTAGCTAGTTGTGAGGCTATCTGGCTTCGCAAGATGTTGTTTGGCTTATTTGGTCAGCCGTTGAGACCTTCAGTGATTTACTGTGATAATCAGAGTTGCATTAAACTCACGGAGAATCCAGTATTTCATGACAGGTCAAAGCCTATCGGGATCAGATATCATTTCATCAGAGACTATGTTCAGAAGGGAATTGTGAAGCTTGAGTATATTTCCACTGATGAGCAGGTTGCAGATATCCTTACCAAAGCCTTACCACGGGGCAAGCATGTCTACTTCAGAGACAAGATGGGTGTGGTGAGGAACACCTTCCTCGGTAAGAGGGAGTGTTGAAATTTGGTACCGGAGGACAGGTGGTTCCCTTAGGCTTTGATCTTTGGCCTAGGGAAAAGTGTCCAAAAGAATTTAATTTTTCTCCTAAAGTGACTTTATAATTTTATAAAGTTAAATCTAATTTAAAAGTGACTTTAAGTGATAAAGTTACTAAGTCTAATTTTAAAGTGACTTTTATAAAGTCAATAAAAAATTAGAAAGAAAAAAGTGACTTTGGAAATAAATGACTAAGTGGGTCTTTATTAAAGTGGGGTGAATTAAAAAATGAAAAATGAGCATTTAATCTCAGCCATTGATCTAAATCTATTTCAGCCATTGGATTTAGAGATCACCCAAAAGTCACTTGGGTCACCCAAAAGTCATTTGGAGTTATATTAAGGGAGGAAAAGGAGGAAAAGATCACATTCGATTCAATTCTTTCATGAGCAAATTGGGAGAAGGAGAGCAAGAGAGCAAGAGAGATTTCTGAGCAGGGAGGAGGAGACAGCAGCTTGTCACACATTCCAAGGCAGTAGTTGAGCAGATTTGTACAGCTGATTCAGCACATAGTGAAAGGCAGATTTTGGCACGATTTTCGAGGAGAGGTTTGCACAAAAATCGAGGAGCAGTTAGCTGGTTTTTCTGCACGCAAAACGAGGGCCATACAGCAGCATTTAATGCTGAAAGTGGGCACGAAAATCGAGGAGACCGTACAGCATTTATTGCTGTCCTGTTTGCTATAATTTCCAGTTTGCTGTGAAGCATGGGAAAAGAGATAAGTTGTAAATTTGCTTGCTAATTTTTTGCTGAAAATTTCTCACTGTAAAAGGCAATTTTCAGAAATAAAGAAGAGCTCTCAAACTGGTTTTCCCCAAGAGTTGTAGGGGGTTTTTCCAGGGTCACATTGACCAAAAATCTCAGTGTTTAAATGTGTTTTAATGGCTGTTTATTACTGCTGATTTTTATTTCTGCAATTTCCAGCATTCTGTAAAATTTCCAGAATTTGTGTTTTCAGCAAATTTATTTTTTTCAGCTTGTTAAATGTATGGTTATGGGAAAGGGCATTTAACTATATGGGAGAAATAAGGAGAAACTGAAAACCGGGGTGGGAAAACAGAAATTTCTACAATAAAAGTCATATAATAATAAAAAGCATTCAACTTTATGCATCAGATATCCAAACTTAGTTACAAACAAGAGACACATACTCTTCAACTTCTTAAATGAATGAATGATTTTAATGACGTCCACGAGGCTGAGCAGCCTAAGGGACCCAGAGAGAAACAATCTTAACTCATTTTCATATTCCTTTCGATGTCAAATCCTCTGCTATGAATCTTGACTAGAAGGCTAGCAATTTGATTGATCTTATCTTTGTCAAATAGATGGTGTATGTTGTCAACCTTTAGATTGTTTTCATATTGAATGCGGATATCCTTATATGTTGCACACTCCATGACAAAGAGTCATTCTGTCTCCACCACTCCCTTATCGCAAAAAATGCAAGTTCTCTCTTCCAATACTTCCTTGGGGATCTTCCATCTACCAGTCTCACATCTAAGGTGATGTAACCCTGTCCTCAACTATGCCACTAACACTAAATATTTTTTCTACTAAATATTTTTTCTCACCATGGTCACAAGTTGGATTGAACTCTTCGATGTAGTATGTTTTTTTACACCCATTTTGATTGGTCCACATGGCAGTCCTAATTTTTCTATCACAATTTTTTTATTTCTTCGTTGGTACTGGGGCATTCATGTAGCTTGATATTCCACCTACTCAACCACTTTTTATTTTTCTCCATCCATGTTCTTCCATCGATCTAATCCCTCTTCCATAGCTATCTTGGGCCAACGCTGGTTATCCATGTTTCTAGTCTTATTTAAATAGCTTATTAACCTAGTTATCGTTGTTGCCTCCAATGGAAAAGTACCTGCTTCAGCCAAAAGGATTTCGTACGGGACTGTGGTTTTAACTTTGAGATTGCTAGTAATTAGTTGTTTCTGTATTCTTTCTAACTACCTCCAGCTGCAAGTTGACATGCTACTTCCCCATACTTCACAACCGTAGAGAACAACCGGCGTAACCAACAAACCAAAAAGGGTTTTCTTGGTTTTCCAATCCCAAAGTTCAACTTTTCTACACCTATTTTGGAGTAAGTATGAGGCTCTCCATCCTCCCTGAATTCTTTTCGTCCTACAAGTCTCCCAATTGAGCTTCTAGTGGAATTCAATCCCAAGATATTTGTATTCTTTCACTATCTCCAGAGGACTACCTTCGAAAAGAAAAGTGTTTGGTTTGTCTTTTCTACTTAAAGAGAAAATCATGATTTTGGTCTTGTTAATGTTCACTTGCATCCCAACCTCCTGACAAAAGTGTTCTAAGGCCTTTAAGTGTTCTCTTAATCCATGCGTTGTTTTTGAGATTAGGATAAGATCATCTGCGTATAGAAGCAACTTTACCACATAGCTTGCTAGATGAACCCCTTCTCCATCCGCTTTGCTTAACCAAGCTTCCAGCTTATCAATATATAAACCGAACAAAGTGGGGGATAGAGGACATCCCTGTTTAACACCAATATCGCTACCAAAACATTCAGACATTCCTTCACTTGTTCTAATTTTAGCTCTAACCTTCTCATAAAGTCTATGAATTGTTGCTCTATACTCATCTGGGATACCCAACTCTTCCATCATGTTCCATAGTTTGTCTCTAGGAACTGTGTCAAAGGCTTTCTTGAAGTCCACAAAACAAAAATAGGTTGTTTCACCTTGCTTGTCCCAAACTTTCTCTATCAAATGTCTAAGGGTGACACAGTGGTCAATGGTAGAGTGTCTAGGTCTAAAGCCTGCTTGTCCTTTTGCCCTTTTTCCCTTACTTTCTGCCCAACAATTGATTCTTCGCTCTATCATGCTCCCAAAAATCTTTCCCATGAGGGGGTTGACCATAATAGTGCAGTAGTTAGAGGGGTTATTGATATCTCCTCTCTTAAAGAGAGGAATAACCACACTAGTAATCCACTCTTTCGGAAAGCCATCCTGGATGATCCCATTGAAAATTCCTTTAAAATGAGGAGCAAGGAGCTCAGCGCCCCATTTTAGGAATTCAGCTTTAAGCTTGTCTATATCCTCTGCTTTACTGCTTGCTAAATTCTTTATTCCCTACTTGATATCATCCTCTGTGAATAGTTCCACTGAAGTGTTCACTGTGGGGGGAGTATCTTTCTTGTGCACCCGCTCATAGAGGAGCCTCGCATACTCCAACCATTGGCCACCTGTAATATTGTTTTCAGTCTACTTTCTCCTTTGTTGTAGCTCTTTCCAAAATCCCTTGGGGTTGTGCTTTCCAAGAGAGATTAACTCCTTTCTTCTTCCATTTACATATTATTCTTTTTTTTATTGTACTAATTTTTCATATTTCTTCTTGTTTTCTTTGCTCCACTTTCTCTCTTTTAGAGATCTCCTGGTTGCCTTGCATTCTTCATCATACCATGGATTTGTCGGAAAAGTACTTGCAGTTCCCTTCTTGGGGCGGGACCTTTTGCATGCACTTAAGGCCCTATGAATTGTTGGGATCAGCAAACTGCAATGAACATGACAACCCACCTCATTGGTTGTCTTATCTGCCACGCCATGCTCTATAGTCTGAAATTGCTGCTTAAGAGCAACACTAAACCTTTCCCTGTTTTCCTAATTTATGAGGATTTTTCCTTTGTAGAGAGCTTTCTTTTGTATTCCAAGAGTTTGTCTATTGTGTTGACTACTATGGGCAAAATCTAGCTTAACAAATAAAGGGGCATGGCCAAAATTCATTTCAATAGGACAAACCCCAATATTGAACTTCAGCAGTCTAGAGGTGAAAATTTGAGAGAATATTACATAATCTATGATGCTTTGAACATTGTAAGTTTTGCAAGTGATACCTCCTGAAGCTAACCACCTTCTCACTCCATTGCAAATAGCCATGCCAAACAAACTATAGAGCCCCAGTAATTCTGCCCCAAAGTGCGTCACACCCCCATTTTCATTTTTTGAATCCCTTTCCCAAGGTTGACCAGCCCCATTTTCCAACCATAAGGGATCGTTTTTTCCTCTTTCTTCATTGCTCAACTGGAGGGATTGGTTGTTCCTTGTCCTTGCATTAAAGTTACCTACTAACAATATTTCCCCAAGAGGGTTAAATAAAGATATATCTTTCTTCTTTTATAGATCTTTGAGTTTTTTGGGGCAAAGTAACAAGCCGCCAACCTGAAAGTAATCTCCTTCTCTGTTATTTGCAGCCAAATGTATTGTTTATTCGGATCCTCTTTTTCTACTTTTACAATTCCACCCCATTTTTCACTTATTAGCATTGTGACTCCCCCGTGTCCTTTGCCTATCTCATTTCCTTTGTTCCAAACTGAAATCTTCTTGTAACCCTCGAAATCTGGAACCTTGCATCCATCGTGCTCATGTGTTTCTACAAGAATGATAATATCCTTCCCCTCTGCTATGTGCCCCAACCCCAGACCTCTTCCCCATGGATAACCTCTGCAATTTCAACTTACTACCTGTAAGCAGTGCAATGGGGCCCCTATTTCCTATTTCTCATTTGGGAACTAATCATTGATTTGAGCCTTCCCATTCTTCAACCATGCCCATTTTCCCTCATTTCTTGCTTCTTTCACTTTTTCCCACTCCTTTCTTTGTTGATCCTGTTGAGCAAGAGTCAATTCCTATCTAGGTAGATGTGTATGCCTCTAAGCAATTTCCTATTTCTAAGGATCTTATCCTCTATACTCCTCAAGATAACTCTTACATGTCTATCTCTTCCTCCCTTTGGCTTGATGAATACACCCTGTCCACTTCAATTGATCTTTATGGAAGTCCCTTGCTAAGATGTCGGTCCTTTCATTTTCCCCGTAGTCCCTCAACCCTTTGATAATGATATTTGTAGCCTTGCCTTGCTTGTCTTGTTCTTCTTTTATTTGAATTTTGATTTGCTTCTCAATGATTCCTTTTTTATTGTTTGATGACCCACTTACAACTTGCAACCATGATTTAGCTTCTTTTATCCTATCTTTTAGTTGATTTTCTTTAGTTTCCAGTTTGGCCAATGCAAATTGAATCTCCTTTATTTTTGTTGTGTCCTCTTCTTTTACCAATTCCAACTTCTTAAGGCCGGTTACCCTTATCTGCTCTAATTCTTGTTTCAAGGCAACCACTTCTTGCTGCCCTTTTTCAATTTTACCCTGCATGTTTGCGATTTGTTCCTTAAGAGCTTTGTTTTGCCTCTCTAATCTACCCTCGAACTTCACAATTTCATTTATTTTGTTGCCTTCATACCACCTTTTCGCTTCTAAAATTTCAAGTCTTCTTTTCATGCTCATGAGCTCTTCCACATATAGTCTCACTGACCACATTAATGGTGTTGACGTGGGACTATATATGCCTTTGTTCTCATGCTTATTTGTTGTTTTAGCTTCTTTGTTTGCTACAAAACCCTCTGTTCTATTCAAACTTGATTTGAGACGACCCTTACTAGCTTCTCTTTTCCCTATAGTGGTTTGAGAGGCCTTGCTAGATATGTTGTTTACTTTCGACAGGATCATTGCGAATTTTTTTTAGGTGTTTGGCTTAGTTTTTGAATCTACCTACACCTTACAATCCCCTTATATTGTTTTGCATTTACAAAAAAAATCTCTCATTTGTGTTGTAGGTGCCCTTCTGAAAAAAAATTGCCATAGAAGAACCCCATGATCCTGTTGAATCTATGACAGGGTGAGGAAATGAAGGTCTATTAACGAGTTGAAGGTTGGGATTCCAATAAGAGCTCCCACCTACTTGATGCATAAGGTTTAGAAATGGCAGTGAACCCTTCACTTGAGATTGCAAACCGCTGTTGTACCCTACGCCCTCCATAGTATTCGAAAAGTTTGCAAATTTGTTTCCTACTGTGTTAAGGAGTGGTATTTGTGTCTCCTCTATGTTGGACTCCTCTCTCAACAGTGGCAACCTTTCCTTTGGGTCCTCCAAATTAACCATCATATTTGTTTTATTGTGTTTTGCTTTAGTTTTATATTGATCGCAATTAATTTGTGTCAGTTTAAATGAGATAAACACAGCTTAAATCATAAGATAGGGAAAAGAAAAAGGAGAAAACCTCACCTGCAAAGACTAGGTCCCTCTGAGCATTCTTTGGTCCCACTGGTTGTCTAATGTCTCGCCCTTGTCTCTGCCCATCTGTTTGTTTGCCTGCTTTTCTTGCTCCAAAATAAAATGCTCGCCCAACACTGCTCTCAACTCTCTCGGTCGGCACTACTCACTGCTCTCAATGCCCTCACTGCTCCTAACGCTCTCGGTCGGCACTGCTCTACCATGATGAAATGTACACAGCAGCTGCTCTTGCTATGGTTTTAGTCATAAACCCTAGACTATATCATCAAGACTTCAAACATAACAACCTTCATTACATCTAGGGTTTCAATGTTTCTTCCAAAGGTATGGCATACCTTACTACAACATATTGCAAACCCTAGAAGCAATTCGAGAAATATAGATCTACAATGCATCTAACAACTTTAGAATTCATAATGTTACACTTCCTACTAGGATTTTGTGCAAAACCCTAGATTTCATACATGAGCTTTAACAATCAAAACCAACCACAACTCAATTCAAAGTAACAACATGACTTGCTTCCACTAGGGTTTGTTGTAAACCCTAGATTTTACTAATTCTTGTTAAAATTGGCAACTAGGGCCAAACTTCATGTGGGTCATCTTATTCATGGCTAACATTACATTCCTCTCATCGAGAGGTGTAGGATTAATCTAAAGATCATCGGATTCCGATAAGTATTCATGGAAATATGAATTTATTTTGATTATGGAATTATTATCAAGCCGACCTACAACTCATGTAGGCTCAGAGGCCCAACAGTCGCATCTATTCAAACATCGACAGTTGTGTATAAATACAGGAGGACTTTTCCTCATTTGCACTCACTCATCTCATCACATCTCTCTGTCTACTGCGCAGAAAAGAGTCTCTTCTCTACTGCGCAGAAAAGAGTCTCTTCTCTACTGCGCAGAAAAGGGTCTCTCTCTCACACATGTGAAGCCGAAAGCAGCTGAAATTGAAGCTACAACTGCAGATCCAAACTTTGACCAGCGTGGACCATCAAACCTCCTCTTCTAATCTGCGATGTAGGTTCATCTGAACTTCCTCCGAAGGCTGCAACTTTTGGTGGTGGAATCAAGTCGATCGGACGGACGGTTTGCGAGATATCAACTGCCCTAGTTTGAAGGAAGCTGTTGAAACTGAAGCTGCAACTGCAGAAGTGAAGTTTGACCTGCGTGGACCAAAAGATCTCCTCATCTGCGAGATATTGTCTGCCCTAGTTTTGATGATGAAGCCGCTAACGCTGATACTGCTGATCTAGGGTTTGCTACTGTTGATATAAATCAGATTTATTGTACTATTTCTCTCTGCTGAATTATTGAAGATAAAAGAAGATTTGATCAAAGGGTTTCCTCACACATTGTGGGGTTTGTCCCTGGCTAGTTGCCACATCTTGTGTCTCTTGTCTTGGCTTGTTTTCTGCCGATCGTTTAATGTTCTATCTGCACTTTACTTTATGTACATGTGATTGCTAATCTGTGGAATATAATAAGAAAAAGAAGTAAATTGTTATAAGCATAGAACATACCATAACTTAACATGGTATCGGAGCTGAGGCGAAGACAAAAATCGAGCAAGAGCAAGAGCAATCACCGAAGAGAAGATTGACAAGGCTATCCTAAAAGAACTATGGAGTCCTCAACACTCTTTCCTACTGAAGACAAGCTCTGTGAGACACTGACTATCACGGATGGAAGATGTCTATCAATCTAACCCTAGAAGATCAAGGAGTGCTGGACCATGTAAGAGGCAATATTGTTGAGCCACCATCAAATGCATCCGTTGCTGCCTAGAACAAATGGAAAAATGGAGAAGTCAAAACAAAGAAGATCATCCGGGACTCTATCGACAAGCACTTGGTGGCCTACATCTCTGAACTGGACACCTCCAAGGAAATTTATGATAGACTAGTGAGTTTATTTAAAGTTAATGATGCAAATCAAGTTTTGTTTCTTAGAAATAAGCTGAGGGAAATCAAGAAGGGTAAAGATGAGAGTATGCAAGCATACTTCTTAAGAATCATCGAGATCAAGAACGATCTCCTATCTATTGGGGAGACTATTACTAACAGAGAAATGGCACTCACGACTCTTCGAGGATTACCATCCGAATGGTACATGTTCAGGACTACTCTTTTGAACAATAATGTAATTCCTGGTTTCGAGGAATTAATGGCTAGATGCATTCAAGAAGAAACAAGGGTAGAAGAGCAAGAAATGCCCTTGCCTAAAGGTCCTCCTGCTGCCTTTTCTTCTCATGCTAAGAAAAGAAATAATTCCAGGTCTAAATCAAAAGGAAAGGCTGGACCTAAGGGTGGAAGAAAAGGACGATGTTACATCTGCGATAAAGCAGGTCACTATGCAAGGGAGTGCCCTGATAGAAAGGACTCACACCGGGACAATGATCAAAATCACTCTGATGGCAATCAAACGAATGACAAATTCAATAGCAAAGGTAAGAGGAGAACTAGGAATCAAGGAAGCCGACAACCATTCAAAAAGGCTAGAAATTCCAGGTATGAATCTAACATTGTTGAAAATAAGAAGGATGAATATTATCTTCCAGCTGCTCTATCTACTCTGCTCCTTTGAACTCAATGGGAATTTGGCTCATTGATAATGGTGCCTCAAGGCATTTCACTGGTTACAAAGAAGTTCTCCATAATCTGATTGAGAAAGAAACGAACCTGGAAATTGTCCTTGGACACAATATGAAATAACCCGTAAGAGGTGTAGGAAATGTCTCTCTCAAATTGAATCAAGGAAATACGATCCACTTACAGGATGTATTATATGCACCAGACCTCAAAAAGAACCTGGTGTCCATCTCGGCAATGGAAGACAAAGGCTACAAGGTAACCTTCAGCAATGGCAAGGTACGTATATGGAAAAATAATGTTAAAGATGCCTTTACTCTTGGGTTTCGTGTTGATTCATTATATCAGGTCGATGGAAGTCCGCTAGGTGTCATATCTTATGACACATCTCTTCAATCCGAACTTTGGCATCGGAGGTTTGCCCACCTTCATTATAAAGCTCTACCTGGTGTAAGACAAATGGTGACAGGGATGCCCGAATTCCGAGTAGAGAAAGAAGGTGTATGTCCAGGATGTGCCGAAGGAAAGCTCAAAAGGGGACCATTCCCCTCAAGCCAAAGCAAGACCTCTGATATATTACAGTTGGTTCACTCAAGCATATTTGAGGCTGGCATTAAGAGGGAGACTACTACACTACGTACTCCTGAGCAGAATGGTGTGGCGGAAAGGAAGAACCGTACAATTGTGGAAGTTGTCTCTATGGGTAGATGATGTAACAATGCCTGACGTGGAGGAACCCACGGATCTTATTTATCCACCTGAGCCTCCCTCTTCTAGGAAGAGGCCTTCATGGCTTAGGGGGAGACTTGATGATGTTGAAGGACATGTTGCACCCCAAGGAACCTTCCGTGAAAGTAAGAAACCTAACAGGTATCAGGGATACCTGACCATCATGAGCATGATCATACAAAATGAGCCTTCATCATTCACAAAAGTCGTCAAGCATCAAGTATGGAAGGATGCTATGACCAAAGAATATGAGTCTATTATGGAGAATGATGTCTGGGAAGTAGTTCCCAAACCCCAGAACAAGACAATTGTCACTTTTAAATGGCTTTACAAGATAAAGCTTGTAGCAAATGAAAGTACGGAAAAGTATAAGGCTCGTTTTGTTGCTCGTGGTTTCTCCAAGAAGGAAGGTATAGACTATGATGAGATATTTGCACCTGTGGACAAATATATGACCACCCGCTCGATCATAGCCCTTGCCGCTTCACAAGGATGGAACCTACATCAGATGGATGTCAAGACCGCGTTCTTGCACGGTTCGATCAAAGAAGAGGTCTATGTGGAGCAACCCGAAGGATTTGGGATTTATTATTGAAAATCTCATGTATGCAGGTTGAAGAAGGCTCTCTATGGGCTAAAGCAAGCACCTCAAGCATGGTATGAGAGGATCGATAGCTACTTGATGAAGCTGGGATTCACGAGGAGTGAAGTCGATCCTAACCTTTACCTTAAGGTTGAAGATGGCAAGCCTCTCATACTGGTGTTGTATGTGGATGACCTCTTTCTAACAGGTGCATACCCTCTCATTCACAAATGTAAGAGGGAGTTGGCTTCTGAATTTGAAATGAAGAACCAAGGACTTGAAGTGTGGCAGAAGCCAGGGGAAATTTTCCTATCTCAAGGAAAATATGTGGTAAAGATATTGGAAAGATTCGGTATGATGGACTACAAGCCTGTGACTACCTCGAGGATCTTAACTTTTAGAAGTTATATGGTAGTGATGTCGAACCAGATTTGGGAAATGCCTCTGAGTTTCATAAACTCATTCGCATTGATGTTCTTGGTGAACCTCCGTCCGAACATATGTTTTGCAGTTAGCATTGTGAGCTCATATTTGGTTGAGCCTCACTGGATTGATGTGTTCTCCTGTGAACCTTGGATTGATGTGTTCTCCATGGCGATTGTAGCAGGATTGATGTGTTCTCCTGTGAGGCCTGGATTGATGTGTTCTCCATGGAGATTGTAGCAGGATTGATGTGTTCTCCTGTGAGGCCTGGATTGATATGTTCTCCATGGCAATTGTAACAGGATTGATGTGTTCTCCTGTGAGGCCTGGATTGATGTGTTCTCCATGGCGGCCTGGATTGATGTGTTCCCCATGGTGATTGTAGCAGGATTGATGTGTTCTCGTGTGAGGACGAGATTGATTAAGTTCTCCTATTGAGACATCCTACCCATGAAGTCTGGGACTCATGGGAGGTATCTCTCATCTGATCAATGAGCAGGGAAATGAAGTTAGGGACCATAGTAGTACCGATGGACGCATCGTTGTATCTACCGTACTCCCTACGCTAGGATGACCTCCATTGATCTGGGATCAATGATACTGGTCTGGGACCAGTGGTACATTCTATGACACTAACTTCAGGTCGGTTGTTGCTGGTCTGGGACCAGTGTTACGCACTCTGAGACTGACTTTGATTCAGTGGAAGATGTTACTGGTCTGGGACCAGTGGTAGTGGTTGAGACTGGTCTAGGACCAGTGGTACATACTCTGAGACTGACTTTGAGTCAGTATGATACAAAAGCAGAGTAGAACAGAACAAAGCAGAGCAGAGCATAACAAAGCAGAGTCGTACAGATCAGTACAGGGCAGAACAAGACAAAGCAGAACACGCAAAATAGAGCAGAGCAGGGCAAGGGTCAGGCTGTACAGGGCAATGCATTTGATGGATGAATAGTAGCAACCGACAGACAGATTGCAGATGAAGTTCTCCCTAGTTGAGAGGGAGTGTTAAAATTGACAACTAGGGCCAAACTTCATGTGGGTCATCTTATTCATGGATGATAATATGTTCATTAGATTCCTCTCGTCGAGAGGTGTAGGATTGATCTAAAGATCATCCAATTCCGATAAGTATTCATGGAGATATGAATTTATTTTGATTATGGAATTATTATCAAGCCGACCTACAACTCATGTAGGCTCAGAAGCCCAACAGTCACATCTATTCAAACATCAACAGTTGTGTATAAATACGGGAGGACTTTTCCTCATTCGCACTCACTCATCTCATCACATCTCTCTCTCTCTACTGCGCAGAAAAGAGTCTCTTCCCTACTGCGCAAAAAAGGGTCTCTCTCTCTCACACATGACACCGGAAGCTGCTGAAACTAAAGCTGCAACTGCAGATCCAAACTTTGACCAGCATGGACCACCAAACCTCCTCTTCTGATCTGCGCTGTAGGTTCATCTGAACCTCCTCTGAAGGCTGCAACTTTTGGTGGTGGAATCAAGTCGATCCGACGGTCGGTTTGCGAGATATCGTGCTCTAGTTTTGATGATGAAGCCGCTAATGCTGATACTGTTGATCTAGGGTTTTCTACCGTTGATATAAATCAGATTTATTGTACTATTTCTCTCTGCTGAATTATTGAAGATAAAAGAAGATTTGATCAAAGGGTTTCCCCACACATTGTGCGGTTTGTCCCTGGTAGCCGCCACATCTTGTGTCTCTTCTCTTGGCTTGTTTTCTGTCGATCGTTTAATGTTCTATCTGCACTTTACTTTATGTAGATGTGATTGCTAATCTGTGGAATATAATAAGAAAAAGAAGTAAACTATTATAAGCGTAGAACATACCAATGTTGCACTAATCGTTATTGGGATAATATCTGTGCGAGGAAAAAATCGTAATAATCGGGAAAAAAAAATTTTGGTACAAAAATATTCATTTTTTTTCAATTTTTTTAATATCTAAACCATCTACAACATAAAATAAATACAATGACACATAAATATGATAAAAGAACTAATATATAAGATGTTTAATATCATTTCTAGTGCTAAAATCACACATAATAGTGAATCATGTCCTGAATAGTAAGTCTTGACTCCTGAGTCCCAACTCAACCTCAAAATATCAACAAAAAATATAATAATGTATCTCATATCATGAGTCATAATGTCATATACAATGAAATGAACCAAATAACTAAAGTCTAATACTACTGATTTCCTTTGCCCCTCTAGATGTAGATGTCGGTGGAGTTGCAAAGCCGCAGTAGACTATGGAGTCTGTTGTGCTCTAGAAGTTGAAGAACTAGGAGCTACAAGAGGTAGACCACGTCCTCTACTTCTGACAGGGGTAGCTTGGGTCACCTCCTCTCTTTTTTTCCACGATTTTTTCCCAAAAAAATCGGGCAAAAAAATTTTTATCCGAGTACTAAGCGCGATTTTATCTTTTTGTTGAAAATATCGCAATTATACGATAATATCGTGATTTTAACAACACTGGAACATGCCATAACTTAACAATTCTCAACACCCACAATGCAATTTCAAATTTTATCAACTTTTCATAAATCCCAGATTATCACATTGCCATGACATATCAGAGATTTTAACTTCTACTAAGGTTTAGTTACAAAACCCTAGAATCCACAAACAATGTCATCCTAGAACATCGAACTTCGACTAAGACTTAGTTCCAAACCCTAGGACTCATGGCCATCAAAAATTAGGTCAACTCATACATCTAGGATTCTACCATCATGCACAAGCATATCATAACAAGTGTTAGTCAAACCCAAAGACACAAATATCAATAAAAGTTAGACATATAACAAACTTGATCAGACTAGGGTTTGATTGGACAAACACTAGGACTCATGGCCATCAGACTAGGGTTTGATAATTCTACTTCGACTAAGACTTAGTTCCAAACCCTAGGACTCATGACCATCAAAAATTAGGTCAACTCATACATCTAGGATTCCATCATCATGCACAAGCATATCATAACATGTGTTAGTCAAACCCAAAGACACAAATATCAATAAAAGTTAGACATATAACAAACTTGATCAGACTAGGGTTTGATTGGACAAACACACATATACCAAGGATTTCATTTCTAGGACATTATAAGGGTCTTGCTTATACACCCTACCAAACCCTAATAATCTAGGGTTTCAATACAAAACATAGAAAACCCTAAATTACCAATACTTCAAAGGTTCGAGATTTCAGAGATTACCATTCAACCGTAATAAGTTAGGGTTTCCATACCCATACCAAAACCCCAAACATGACATCAAAGCATCAAACAATTTTCTTTTGACTTCAACAATAACCCTAAGTAGTTTAGGGTTTCACACATAATCATCAACATACCCTTAAGTCAAGGTTTTCACAAGGAACATTTCTAGGGTTCCAAAAGAGTAATCAAAGATACGAGGAGGGTAGATTTTGTTAGAAATACTGAGAGAGGGGTGAATCAGTATTCCATAGCAATTAGCACTTTTAAATCTTTTCAGAGCATTAGTTAATCTTCAATTATTATTAATGCTTATGCAATAATAACAGTAAATAAAAGAACACAGTAGACACAATAATTTTAGGTGGAAAACCCCCTCCGGGTCAAAAACCACTGAACGCTTTTCTAATAAATTATTTAATCTTCAACCTCAACTGAAATGAAAGCAACAACTTCCTAGAATTCTAGAAAAGCATTCTTCTCCACCGCCCACTGTAAAGACGCCCCAACGCCCTGGTTTTTTCAGTAGTCAACTGAATGGATGACCCAACATCCTAGACTGACCTACCACCCTAGAGTGTTCACAGGCTCCAACCTGTAAGCGACTTCATGCACCAGCCTAGCACCTCCTTACCACCCTATAATGACTGAAATAAGACAAGAGTGTGGATTCCCGTAACAAGGACAACCATCCACGATACAATATCATTTACAATGATTTTGGCCGAACACCCAATCACACTATGACCTACAACCCAACCATGACATCATCCCAACAGAGACTCCTTTACCTCCCAATAATGCCTTTTCGACTCTAGGCAGATTGACTCTTTTACAATAATGACTCTTCCAATGATGACACTTTTACAAATGACTCTTTTCCAACTTTACAATGATGCCTCTTGACCTTGACACTTCTTCACAACATATTGATGGTTGCCGTGTCTTCAAAGGATGTCCTACTACAATGCTTCCTTTGATTGATACTTTTGTTCTTGAATTCTTGCTTGAAGTTGTACTTGAATCTTCTTCTACTTGCATGCAAAATTTGCCCGGCGAAACCAATCCCAAAACAAAACAAATATCCTTCAACTTACCTCTCCCTGCAAAACACATGTAAGTGCATAATAATGAATAAATACAAATTAAAATTACAATGCATACCTGAAGTGTGCTTGTCACTTTTGTTGTTAACTTGTTGCAGCAGTAGACAAAGACTCCCACTCTTGATATAGGGTTGGACCCTATGCAAGACTATATCCAAAACTGACCTAAAGATATATAAAATAAAAACTGATGACAGAACCTAGACTTGTGATGCACCAAGTTCTAAGTACAACAACAGAGACCATTTTATCAAGTATGACAAGACAAGTAACATGAACTTACAACATCATATAGATTTATCAGACTTCGTGTAGCATCAAGAATATGTAGCATCAAATGTGTAGTATCAAGAATAGGACATTTGAAATGTGGTATCAAAACTAGTTGTGACGTATAGAGACATAGAGATATAACCGAGACCCTATATGTGTACTTACGTTGTCCTACAAAAACATATGTCAGAGATGATACTCATACTTCAAATGTAAACACTAATCAAACATACCTTGTTGTAGAAGACTTACCCTTGACTTTTGATGTGTGGTCCTTACTGCAGTGATCCTTGAATGCATGATTTTTCTTGCCTTCTAGGAGCTCGATATTGAATCTGTTGTACCTATGTAATTTCGGATCTCCAGGGTCTGAAATTTCGTCCTGTGGTAGCCCTCTGAGTCCTCTTTCCAACCCCACAGGCCTGATCAAGATTGGATTCTTCAAGAAAGAGTTATGCCCAATATCCCACGATGACCTGATTATAGACTAGTTCAGTAGAGCGAACTTGTATTGAAGTGCCACATGTCACTGATGCGACCTTCGGCCCTGAAAACGCTACTCAAAAAACTACAGTCCGTCCATTTTTTGTGACTATTTATGATATTTGAATCCCATGCTCAAAGAAAAAGTTATGACGATTTTCCCATGTCACCTGTTTGACATGGAATTCGAGAGCCTGCAAAAGCCCTAACTTCCCCAGATCATATCTCCGAAAATATAGCGAACCAAGATCTGAAATTCGGTCACGATGACCGGTTTGAAGCCACAAAATCCCTTCTAGAGGAGGATATGAGGGTCATTATTTATATGAATGTCTTGAGTTGAGAAGGTCCTCAACAAGTGAACGTTGGAGGGATTTTAGGAGCAAAAATGATTTATTAATTATTGACTATTCAATGACCACAACGAATTATGAGTGCCATGCCACAACCCCATAGGGTTTTAGCCCACTAACAGGGGTTACTAAAGTCTAACTTCAAACATGAATATCTCTCAAACCATGAGAATTACTTCACGTGCCATATATCAACGTAAACATCTCAACGAGCAAAATCCATCTAGAATATCCTTGACTCAAAATAGAGTAAGTTGTCAAGTCAAAATGCCCTTGCAAGGTCGGGGTAGCTATTGGTGCTGCTTGGGTTGACATCAATGACAACCATTGATCAACAATCTTCCCCTTTGGCATTGATGGCAACACAAGTACTCCCCCTGCGATCATGACACCTCTTCCTACTGCCTTCTCTCTCCCTTTGTCATCAATGGCAAAGGGTAACTCCCCCTGACAAATAGCCATCCTACGGACCTGTACACACCTCCACTCCCCCTTTCTACTCGAGTAGATAAGAGAAAGAGTCTAATGAAAACTTGGGAGAATCCCAAGCTTTTGGCGAAGATACTCAAATGCTTCACGAGGTAATGGTTTAGTAAAGATGTCAGCAATTTGTTCCTTTGTGCCAACATATTCAAGCTTGATATTCTTTTCAACGACCTGCTCTCTAACGAAATGATATTTAATCGGAATGTGTTTCGTTTTGGAATGCATCACAGGATTCTTGCAGATACTGATGGCGTTGGTATTATCGCAAAAGATGGGAATAGGCTCATCAAACTTGACTTGAAGATCTCGCAAAGTTTGCTTCATCCAAAGAACTTGAGTACAACAAGCTGTTGCCGCGACATATTCTGCTTCTGCTGTGGATAACGAGATTGAAGACTACTTTTTACTTAACCATGAAACAAGACAACCACCTAGATAGAATGTTGCTCCACTGGTACTCTTACGATCATCAACACTTCCTGCCCCATCTACATCTGTATAAGCTTGGATATGACCAGATCATTTCGTTTGGGATACCATAGACCATATTTCATTGTGCCCTTAAGATACCCAAGAATTCTTTTGACGGCAATAATATGAGATTCTTTTGATGTTGCTTGGAATCTTGCTACTTGTCCAACTACCTACATCACATCAAGCCAAGAGGTTGTGACATATAAGAGACTACCAATCATGGATCTATACAACCTTTGGTCCACATCCTTTGACGAATTTTCTAAGCTTAACTTGCAACATGTTACCATGGGGGTAAGTATTGGCTTGCAATCTTCCATCTGGAATTTCTTGAGCATTTCTTTGATGTACTTGGTTTGATATATGAATATTCCTTTATCTTCCTAAGAAATATAAAGCCCTAAAAAGTATTTCAATTCGCCAATCATAGACATTTCACACTCACTTTGCATTTTTGTGCAAAGTCTTTACTTAATTTGTCATCACTGCTTCCAAAGATTATATCATCCACATATACTTCGATAATTGTTAGGTTATCTTGATCCACTTTCACATAAAGATTGTTGTCAGCGCTTCCTTTCTTGAATCCCTGTTGATGTAGATATCTGTGAAGACAAGCATACCAAGCTATAGGAGCTTGCTTGAGACCATATAGAGCCTTTTTTAATCTACAGAAAACCTTCGGGTTGTTCAATGTAACCTTCTTCCTCCAATTCACCATTTAGAAAAGATAACTTAACATCCATTTGGTAGACCTTGCTTTTTCTCGAGCAAGCATAAGCAAGAAACATCCTGATAGCTTTTATTCTAGCAACGGGAGCAAATGTTTCTTCAAGATCGATTCCTTCAACCTGTGCATATCCTTTGCAGACTAATCTTGCCTTGTTCCTGGTAACCTGTAATCCTTCAGTTGTTTTGCTCCCCTTGAACCTGTAATGAAACTGCCATCTTGTTCAAACTACCTTCCTGTCAATCGTAGACTTGTACCATATACTACTGCATAGACTCCTCTTCTACAAACATTAAAGAGTCAACAAGCCAGATTGTTCAAAATAGTGAGTCACCTAATGGGCCTTCTTGACTTGAGTCATTATCTAAAGCAACTACTAAATCGTCATGACCTTTTGGTTTTACAAATCGTAAAAGCATAACTGCCGAAACCTTGTAATCTGCTTTGTCTTCCAGTACCTGTTTCCTTTTCCAGGTCTTCTTATTCCTGCAATTTGGAGCCATGTGCCCATAGTTATGACACTTGAAGCATTCAATGTTGTCCATAGGTGATTCCATCTTATATCTACAACCGCGAGCGCTATGACCATAGTTATGGCATTTGAAACATTCAATGTTTGGCCCATCTAGCACGTATTCTCTTTTGACAAAATCATCATGGGACCTGTCCTGTGATCCTGCAAACTTGCTTCTAGGGTTTTGCAGATAATGATTGTACCTGTCAAAAACTTCACAATGCCTAGTCATATGTCCATAGTTAGCACATAAAAAACAATAACCATTAAACAAATGTGCGTACCTCAATGGTTCATTTGGATGTGATGGTCCTTGATAGTTGTACCTGACAATAACTTTACAATCCTTGGCCATATGTCCATAGTTAGCGCATGAAAAACAATAACCATTAAATAAACGAACATACCTGGAAGATTTTTCATTCTTCTTTGGAGGCGGTGTTGTAGTTTGTTGTGGTCCTTTGTTCTTGATTTCTTTGGTTTTGTTCTTTGGAGTTGCAACATTCTTCTTTGGCTTTTCATTTTGATCAACTCCCTTCTTAGAATCATCTTGTAAAGATGTGGAGCTTGTACCTTCATCAACTCGAGCTTTACCATCTTTAATTTCCTTCATTTTTGCTTCTTCATCTGTCTTATCTTGTAAGTGTTCTTTTTACGATCCCTTGAGTTTGTTGATCTCATCACGTGTTGCATCAAGTTCTTCTTGATTTTGAGCAAGATCTTCTTGAAACCATCTTTTCAAGATCTTCCTTCTTTTTTCAGCCTCCTCAACCTATAGCTTGAGAAGAGTGGTCTTCTCTACTTCTCTGTTGAGAACTTGTATCTGTTCCTTCTACTTCTCATTTTCAATCATATCATCCTGCAAAAACCCTAACTTCCTCAGATCATATCTCCGAAAATATAGCGAACCAAGATCTGAAATTCGGTCACGATGTTCATCAAGATTTTGGCTCAAATAGGTTTTAATTTCAGCTTCTAAAGCTTTGCAGAAAAAATGTTATAGCGAAAATGCCACGATGATCGGTTTGAAGCCACAAAATCCCTACGAGAGGAGAATATGAGGGTCATTATTTATATGAATGTCTTGAGTTGAGAGGGTCCTCAACAAGTGAACGTTGGAGGGATTTTAGGAGCAAAAAAGATTTATTAATTATTGATTATTCAATGACCACAACCAATTATGAGTGTCATGCCACAACCCCATAGGGTTTTAGCCCATTAATTGGAGTTACTAACTTCAAACATGAATATCTCTCAAACCGTGAAGAATTACTTTGCATGCCATATATCAACTAAAACATCTCGACAAGTAGAATCCATCAAGAAGATCCTTGACTCAAAATAGAGTAAGTTGTCAAGTCAAAATGCCCTTGCAAGATCGGGGTAGCCCCTGGTGTTGTTTGGGTTGACATCAATGACAAACCACTGATCAACATATTTATCTAATGATGAGTCACCTAATCAAGAATCTTTAAGATTCAAAAAAGCTCGACACAATGATGTTAGCAATAGTTTATCAAAAATGAATATGAAGAGAGCAAAAGCTTGTAGTTCAAGGCATACTGTTTTGTTTCTTAACAAACCTTGTAATTCCAATGCTTTGTCTTGTGAGTCCTTCTTCCTTGATTCTTTAGCAAGTTTTTTCTAAACAAGGAAAAAATGAATAGAAATGTGATTAGTATTTACTATTTAATGCAAGCAAAACTAGATAAGTAAGGAAAACTAAAAATGAAAAAGGTAATAAGATACTTATCTTTGAAGGTTGGTGAGGGCTCCCTCCAAGCTTGAGAGATACCTATAACCTTAAGAACAAATAAAAATGTTTTTCCAAAATATTTTAAACCTAAAAATACTAAAAATAAAAAATAAAATAACTAAAGCCTAGATCAAAGGACTTAGTAGTGTAAGTCCCTTATATCCAGTTATTTGGGCTTATTCTTCTTTGGAGATCCTTCTTCATCAACATTAGTTTGGTCTCTGCTTCTTTTCTTGTTCTTTGGATTGTCAGGACAGTCACTTCTATAGTGACCCATTTTGTGGCATTGGTAGCATTCTATCTTGGACATATCGACCTTCCTTCTTGGCCCTCTTGACTTCTTGGAGTTTCCTTTCTTGTGAGAAGCATAGTATGCATTTTAAACCTTTTCTTCTTCATTGTTGGATACTAATGAGCTTCTCATTTCTTCTTGGGTGCAAGCATTCCATAATTGCTCAATTACTAGCAATGAGGCAGTGATTACTAGCTCCTTCCAATTTGTTCTAACTCTTTATTGTATTAGACATTGTCCTTGAAGATGGTGAGCTTCTTCTCTTATAAGAGCTCCTTATATGATCCTTTGATCAATCCCTTAGATTCCTTCTAGTAGATACTCAAAACAACCTTTTTCCTCATTCAACTTAGCTCTGATACCATGTTAGAAAATTAGAAAGGCAAAAAGATTTTCTTCTATAGATAATTACTTGTGATTCTTCTATCATTATGTTCTTCTTTTATCTTTTAGTTCATCAAGCAATTACCAAAAACAATAACACAAGGACAACAAATGTAGGCAGTCAGCCAGGGAAAAACCCCTATCTAGGGGAAAACCCAGTGAACAATTCTTCCTTCAATAGTTTCTCGAGATAATCCAAGACTCTTTGACCTAGACAAAGACTTCCTCCACACCAAGTCAGCCCTCAATCCTACTTGCAAATGATAACCCTTCAAAAGCAATTTAGGCCTACAAGCATCAACATGTAGAAGCAACTTCGACCCAGTAGCAATAGCTGCAGCAGCTTCGACTAGACTAGGAAAACTTCGATCTCCCTTGATACACCTCAGAAGTGAGAGAGAGTTGGCCCAAAATTTTGATCTTGATGTCTTCTATCTTCCTCCAAAAACTCGCACTCCTTTCCATTCTCCTTCCAGACCTTCTCCAACTTCACACTTCCCATCTTTCAGCTTCAAATATCGAACTATGTGTGAGAGAGTGAATTGCTCCAAATGAATTCGAACTGCCTTGTATATATAGCCTTCTAGTGAGGTCGAATTACCCTTCTTGAGGCCAACTTGATCTTCTTGAGGCCGAATTGGTGTGGAGGAGACTAAATTCATTTTCGACTCAAAAATAGTTCTTTTTACATGATTTGAAATCCCAAGAAGGGTCTCTTTTAATGTACAAAGACTCTAATGACTCGGAATAAATCCTAGAAGTCCTCAATGGGGACTTTGACCTAAAACACGATGACCCAAGCATGAAACTCACGCTTTAATAAGTCATAATAATAATAATAACATTTTCTTCATTCTTTTGATAAGTACATTTCACTGTGACTCAAATACATTTATGAAGACCAAACCTAGTTACATATTTCAACAATCTGCTAAACGAAATTTATATCTGCCAACCGGAACTGCTTCCCGGCAACACCACTGCTTGTTGGAACTGCTACTGGGTTATTCGAACATTTCTTGCACCTGAAACTAGAAATCGAACCCTTTTGCCTAGCAATTCGCATTCCCTGACTGGACCTTTGTGCAGACCCAGAAATTCTACTCAGAGACTCCCTTTGAAGTTGCAAAATTTCTCCTTCGCTACTAAGCTCTTGATCTGTCTTCAACTTTGCTCTGATACCATGACAACAACTGGAATTTATTCTTTTAACTAATTAATAATGCAATTTATTTTGTTACAGCAAAATAACGAATAAATCACATTGCAATACTTCACCATAAAAATATTGTGGAAAATAAAAACTGAAACTAAGAAAATAGAGCACACACACAATAAAATTGAAACCATTAGTTTTGGACAAATGTCCTTGGAAAAACCCAATGTGGGAAAATCGGTGCAGCAGATGAGGGTTTTGTTATTATTTTTCAACAACAAAAATTTTGAGTACAATTTGGATACCAACTGGCAATCCTCTCCAAAGAAATCACTGGCAAAATTATTAAGAGAATTTTTCCCTTCTCCACAAGCAATCTTGCAACAAACTTCCCACTGAAACTAGCTCCGGAATACCCCTACACTGACTCTACACAACCCGTAACTCGCACTGCCCGGAACTACCTCTAAATCAGACGTCCTGCCTGTTGTTGCCTCTGGAAGTGATTCTTCGTCCCTCTGGAAAATTATCCTGGCCTCCGGCAACTAAATCGACCTCTCCTCTAACTAAATTGAACTGCCTTCTTGAGGCATTGTGCAGGCCAATGTGCAGCCTCTCGCTGACTCTTCTAGCACTGGAAACCTCCACCAAAATCTCTATTGTTGCTCCTTTGCCTCTGCCACTGATCTCTAGCTCGAATTCTCTTCCCAGATGAAGCTCTGCTCTCTGGGAAATTCAATCTACCTAGATCACCCACTAGCTCGATGTATCTATATCCATCCTAGCATCCTATTCTTATAATCTCTTGTTGGTGAACCAATGGCTATGATTAGATCTCCATCAATGGCTAAGATCATCTCAAACTCAATCCGTGTGAGTTTCTAGAGCATTTTCACTTTTCTCAATTAATTCCCTTTAATTAATCGATTTCCCTAAGTTAGACTTAGGCATTTTTAATTATCGATCAATTAATTTAATTGAGTTGTTTCTAGGTGTTTTCTCCCGAAACCTTTTCTAGGTTTTGGAGATCTTGTGTTTCTTAGCCTCTCTGGCCAAAGTGGAGACTAGCACACCTATCTGATGCTACATAAACTAACATTTTGGTGGGTAACAGTTACTACAAGGCTAGCCTAATTGATCTAAGGAATCTTGGAAGAGGAGGTCTAGGGTTCATCTCATACTTTCTCTTAATTCATTCAAGGTATTGTTGTTCTCTTTGGGACATGATTTTCTCTCGCCTCTAGAGGTAAATAAGTTTATCTTCAATAATTGTAGATTGTTTGGTTGGAGGATTATGTTCTTGGAAGGCCCTCCTAGTGACATTTTGGTTCTATTTCTTGACTTTGTTTTGGAGGTTAGGGTTGTATCCTTGGTGTCCCACCTAGTATTCCAAAACCTCAAGCATTGAGATACCAAATCAAGAGAGGACAATTCCCTATCCTTGACTCTTGTGGATGGAGGACAATATCCTTATTCCAACAATTTGCAGTCATTTTATTTACAAAATTATATCTCAAAATTTCTTGTAATTTTTGGAATTTGTAGTTAGTTTAAAATATAGAAAATCTAAAAAATTTATAAATTTCAAAAGATCAGATTATTTCATAAAATAAATAAATCCCAATAATAAATACCTTCACTTAATTGTCGTTACATTGCATTTATTGATTATATCATTGGTAAAAACACCACAAAATTTGCAATTTTGGGAAGACCTAAGCCCTAACGCTTTATAGCACCATTAAATTTGCTTTGTATTGGTGTACTAATTACATTTCCAAGTGTTCTGAAGCTAGCTACAAGTCCTAAAAATAATTTGCAACAGTTGGAAGTGATTCGAGAAAAACCCTTGCCTTGGAATACGTGAAAACCAAAATAAAACATTTTGCATCCATTGAAATGGATCTAAAGAGGTTCTTCATTGATTAATTATTACTATTAGATCATATATTTGCTGTCTAAAAAGATTTGCAGATCCGATCATTGTTTTTGGCCAAGTCAATTTTCAGCTCTCATGGTTGTGGGCTCATTTCTAGGTAGTTGTATTGCAGAATTCATATCTTTCAAACTACTTAACCAAAATCAATGTTCTTGTGCTCATTAGAAAGCTCTTTGATAGTATTAACATCTCCAACGAAGCCCCTTGAGTTTCAGGTTCACTAAAGGTTATTTTCAGGTCCCTTAAGTGGCCCTATGCTTGTTGGCCTGCTGCACTTTTCAAAATTATTAAAGTTACAGGTTTGAACAACAAGCATTTTGTCTTTTTACAGCCATATAGAACAAGTATGACAGCATTATCTTGTCTTCTATTGTAATAAAAAGCTATCATACTTAAATTGTGGTATATCAAGATCATTTTCTTAGCATATTGAGTAATTTTCTATTTCAGTTGGCAGTGTTGTCGCCCAAATTGTACAGGCACCGCGACAACGCTTAGGACGGGGGTTGTCACTCTGATCCCCACCCACTCTGTTCTAGTTGTCTCCCAATAGAAGGCTATAGGGAGTAGTCCCTATGGAATGAAGTGAAGGAAAGCAAGTTGAGAATCAACTTACTTGGGAGACACGAATGAGTGGCCTAGCCACTTGGTTGAAATTGAGCAACATAAATGATTTTCTATTATGGGACCAGTGCCTTAATGGAGTCACAAATTCTTGTTTCTTATGAATTGGAACCAAATGACCGAATGGACACCCGCTGCTTGAATAATTGATTAATGTTGAAGTTTCTAAATTTACTTAGTTTAGAAACCCTTCATGCACTTTTTTCGATTTATTCCTACCTACTTGTTATTTTTCCTTTAACAAGTTATTTACAAAGTAAATACTGAAAATAAACACCAATGCATGCTCAACATATTACAGATCAGCAACTAAAAGAAACAAGAACAAACACACCACATGACACCATTATTTTTGGACCAATGTCCTCGGAAAAACCCAATACGTGAAAACGGTGCAGCTATCTGAGGGTTTTCGAATTAAGCAATATTAGAGTACAATCTGGGTGCCGAAGTTGGCCTACCCAACAGAGAATTTCCTTAGCAGCTATACCTCACATTTTGAGAGAAATCTCCTCGCTGAAACCCCGGAAAATCCTTCCAGCAGCTCTTCAACACAAAATTGCTCTGCAATCTTAGCGTCTGCCCAATCTAGATTGCGTCAGCCCCTCTTTGTCTCACGCTGGCCCTGCGTCAGCCTTTCTTGGCCTGCGTCAGCCCCAGGAGGCCCTGCATCAGCTTTTTGGGCCTCTGCGTCGAACAAGCTAGCCTCTCTAGTGCTCTGCGTAGCACTTGGCTGCCTCTGCATGGCCCTGCATGAGCCCTTGCTGGCTCTGTGTCACTCTCCTTCGCTGTTGCGCTACTCTCTCGGCACAATCTCTGCCTTCTTTGTTTCTATGTACTCAATGCCCCTCAGCTGCTCTCCCGATCACTGATTCTATCTCTCTTAGCAAACCTCGCTCTAGAAAATAAGTCCCTCAAGCCTCCTCTTATACTTTTCTTGTTGACATCTCAACGGTCGAGATTAAGTCCCTAATGGACGACTAAGATTAGATCTGGCTTGATCCATGTCTTTTGGACCATTCCAACACAGATTCATATTAATACACATTAATATTTTATTTTCCCTAAGTTTAGACTTAGGGACTCCATTAAAAATATTAATTATTTTAATATCTCCTCTGTTTAGAATCTGCCCAAACCCTATTTGGGTATTGGAGATCTCATGTGCCCCAACCTCTCCACCAAATTTCGTGGCTAGAGCACATCCGATGCTACCCCAAATCAACACCTCCTCTTAGCGAGGACTGTGCTCTAGCAATACTCCTCACTGAGTATTACTCTGACCATCTGGCATCGGTAACTGTGCTGATGCTAGGCCTTCCTGCCCAACATCCTCTGCGATGCTACCTCCTGTACTGCTGCCCATGGTTTGCCACTACCACTGCTGCATCTGTACGACAACTCCCTCTGCATTCGTGCTGTTGCTGGTCCTCTCACCCAGCACTGCATCCGCACTGCACCTCCTCTCATCATGTTGCATCGTGCTGCCCACTGCTGCACTGCAACTGATCCAAATGGATCCAAGAACACTCTCTAAGTCTTCAAAATCTCGTAAAATCATGCCAAAGATCAAAACCATCGCATGAGAAGAGCCCTTACAATGGCGAAAAAACACTATCGGGAGGCAAAAACAAGAGAAAACCTGTGAAAAAACAGAGTATTGGATGCGTGAACAATGAATGCACAGTAGCCGTCAGAGATCTAATCGGCGGTGGCAATCAGCGAATATCGGCACAGACTACATAACACTTGCGATGGCGACCAGCGGAGTCAACTAGGACCGTCGATCAAGCACGCAGATCAATGACCCATGTTGCATCGCAAGATCACTATCGGAGATTACAAGAGCGCTTACAACAGCCTGGGGTTATCGCGATGTGCGATTGCGATCAATCGCATCGCAATATCGCAATCGAGGCTACATAGAGGAGCAGGCATATACACATACACATCTGTGATCCGATGAACCAAACCCAACGGTTATATAAATATTATTTCATAAGATTTGAGATCCGCAGAAAAGGCATTTTTAATGTATTTTGAAAAGGCATTTTTAATGTATTTTGCTTATTTCGTTCATTTAACGAAATACAAGGGGTGAAGTGTCGATGCGATAAGCCAGACCCGAATGAGTTCCTTAAGGCTATTATATATTATTTCAGATCCGCCATAACCCATTTTTTAATGCATTTTCGCAGTTTTAACGTATTTCTAAAATACAAAGGGGAACCTTGGCTCAATCAGGTTGGGTGGAATTGGTCTCCCTGGGTAATTGGAGCAAACAGCAACAATATCGTCAACCTCACGGGATCAGCTAGCAGTTCAGGTAAGTACAAATCAAATTTTTATGCTTCCTGCTTTCAAGTTTATGAGTATTACACATGGTATCGGAGCCTGCGTTCAAACCCTTCGGGACCTCACAGGCCCTACGCAACTAGAATTTCGTATAAACCTCTGTCTGAGCGTATAAACGACTGTCTGAGCGTCTGTGTGACGGCTAGAATTTCAAATTTCTGGTTAAGTGAGCGTGTGACCCAATAATAATAATCCAGACTGAAAATTGCAGAGCAAAGACATTGGTACAGGGATTTGCCCTCGTTCAGCGGTTTGAGAACCCTTTCCTCGCGGCGGGGGTTGACCTAATATTCTTGAGGATTCGTTGGGATTTGGCGTCGACAGCAGGGTTCGAACCTGCGCAGGCATAGCCCAACCGACCGAGTCATATCAAAATACGATTCCAAACTTTAAAGACCGATACTGATTAAAAGAAACGATCTACGATAAATTCGCATAAGAAAATCTGTGCCTTTGGCTATCCTCTGCTGTTATCGGGTTTCACTTTTAGAATATCCGTAGCGCTCAGCTTGTCTCGGCTCTTTCCCCAGCTAGGCTAGACACCCAATCCGGCAGAGGCTTAATGCATATTTCTCAAGGTATGTCTATGTCTCTCGTATAAGGTTTTCAGTCCAATAGGGAAACCGGAAGGAAATCCTTCATTTGTGCTCTGCAAGTAGCGCCCTATTTCTTTCGACGTTGACAAACTTCCGACGTTGGAGAGGTCCGACTCGGAACTCTGGAAACCACGACCTAAAAAGTAATAACACGTGATAATAAAGACATCGCACACAGCTGCCCAGTAATACATGAAGGCTCTGAGAATCCCCCACTTTCTCCCCAAAACATACTTCATAACCTCGAGCGGCGACTTGTGAACCGACTTGGCAAGCCAACATGGCAGTTGAATGAGAGTTTCATTTTCAACATTTTAAAACCTTTTGCTTCGGCTACCCTGCCTCTCTTTTGCTTCGGGAAGGAGCAAAAATCTGAGATCGTGGGCGCGCAAGTAAGAATGAGGAATCTGTACGTGGAGGCAGTGCAACCAGTGGATTTGAACAAGAATACATCCTGGTTCCAATACCCGGGGGTGTGGACGATCTACATCTTCATCCTCTTCTTCTCATGGCTCGTCATTCTGTCTCTCTTGGGCTGCACAGCCGGCACGGCCTGGACGATCGTGCATCTTGCCCATTTTGCGGTTTTCAGTCCTCAACCTGAAACGACCAGGCATATGTCAATTAAGTTCTAAATCGGTTTAATTTTAGGGCTTCAGTTTCATGAGGCTAGTATTCTAGAGCGGTTTCATGCAGTCTACTAAAACAGATTGATTACGAAAATCTGTAGTGGCTTGCACACCATTCTGTAACAATCATGTTAAATGACTTCCATCTTTTGTCAAATTCAATTGTCCAATTCCCAAGCAACGTCATCAAACTCTGGAGCTCCTTTTGAATTTCCTTCTCGATCAATGAGTGCTGCTGCATTATTATCAGGTCGTATCATTTTTCCACTATAAAGCGTCAATCGTCACTTCCGGGGCTTGCACCCGATAACCAGGACTTCCCGGGAGGTCACCCATCCCAGATCTCCTCTGGCTCAAGCGCGCTTAACTGTGGAGTTTTCCCACAATCAAGCCCACTTAGCTTGCTACCCCATTTGCAAAACCTTAGCAAGTATATCTACATCTTTAATCCCAGATATATTACCATATAATTAATCTGCAACGGCAGGCGGTGTGAAGCAGCCAAATTCCACAAGTTCTTAAATATATTTTCAGAAAGATAACTGATATGCTATAATGGGATTTTCGTTCTTAAAGTAATATATAACAAGGTCCTTAAAGGGACTGTGAAATCATGCTTCATCTAGTCAATATTATTTCACTTCAGGCTTGAGAGGATCCTCTATGAAAAGTGAAATAATTTCGCTCTCTGTATGAAGTGGTGATAAATTAATTAAGGTTAGGATATTCGATAGCCCGTACTTATCTTCTAGGCCAGCGTAGTCCATCGTTGTCAGTTAATGCAGATTAATTTGCTCAGGTCAACAGACACTTTATTTTATTTTTGTATATGGTATGGTCGGCTAATTAGCAGTCAATCTTTATCATGTTAATCCAGATTAATTTACTAAGGTCAGCATACGATTTATGTTATATTTTTATGTTGTTATGATCAGCCAATTAGCTGACTAGAGGCGTTATGTTATATTTGTACATTGAGAAAAGGCATTATCAGTATTTTCTTGACGAATTTGGAATATGAGATTACAAAGCTGTATGAATTTGGAATATGAGATTACATTTTTTTGGCATGTTACTTTTTTTCTTTTGATGGCATGGGATGAGATCTCTGATCAGCGCCTTTTAGGTTCTCTTTTTATTAAAAAAAAAAACTTTTATTAATAGCAAACAAGTAAGCAGTTATTTCAGGCCTTTTTACAAGAAAACAACCTCTGCTACAGGTAGGCCAAACTTGGTTAATTTGATACCAAAATGCACCACGAAAACATAAGAAGTTCCAAATTGGCTAAGTAATATGTACGGAGTTTTGCATAAACAGAAAGCTATTACAATTAATAATGTCAAATGCCATCTGGTCATCATAACATGCAATCAAAGTATGGGCATGCACCATAAATAACCAGGGGACATGACCACTGAACATTTGATGTTCATTGTGAGCCAGTGTAAGTTGCATGTTACGAGGAAATGAAAATGAGCTGGAAACGTGATCCCTCAAAGATTAGGAAATGGGGAAATGCGTTGTGCTGGCCATCATAACTTGGAATCGAAGTATGGGCATGCACCATAAATAATCAGGGGACATGACCACTGAACGTTTCATCACCGTTCATTTTGTGTGTGTGTCATCGTTCTGTGTGTGTAGATATATAGAATGTGCCATCTCAGAAATTATATTGAAACTCTGAAAGAAAGCAGTTAAGTTTTTACATTATGATTTAGAATACAGATTTGTGAATAAATGAGCAAGTCCCAAGGCCCAAGAAGGTTTAAATGAGAAACATAAAAGACATTGGACAAATAATACATATTGAGTGCATTAAACTCCAAAATATATTATCAAATCCTAATCACTAAAAGTAATTAATTTTTAATTTAGTGGGTCCCAGGCCAAAAATAGGGCACACAAGCGTGCTGCATGGACCCAGACATGCCATACGGACATTGAGACACAGGAGACAGTGGATCTTGTTTGTCATTGTATCATCATGTGCACATTAATTCCATGATATTACTTTCTTGTTCCATCTGTCGACAAACATGTGGAGAGATGCCCAGCTTAAACAATAGTGATGCTCATTATAGATATATGAAACATTACCCTTCAATCAGATTATTATCTCTATTTACAGTAAATTGTGATGATCTATGGAGATACATACCAACAATCGTATTTTAAGTCCCAGTTTAGTATTCATCATGGTCTTTTCAATAGGCCATAGATGGAAAGAACTGTGTCTTCCGCATTGTGAGTTGTACAACAGCACTCTAGGATTGTGCAAAACAACCCTTCTTTTATGGATTAAATCCATATCCAAGTAATATATTCGGGATATAGGTATATATGACCTCCCTTAAATGTAATAGTCAGATTGAGGTATGACAAGTATGTTACCAATGTACATTATAACGAGACATCTAACATTTTCATTTTGTGAATGTTATTAGGTAAATAAACTTTAGATGTCTTACCTTAGGAGCTAATAACCATACACTCCTGCATTATTCATATTAGGATAAAATACCATGCATTAGGGCAAGGAGGTCGTAAGACCATCCTCCTTGACCTCGGTACCAGTAAGATCCGCCTAGCGGGTAAAAATAGCAAAACTATACCCGTTTATAAATGTGATGTTGCAAAAGAAAATTGTGTGTTAAAATTCGGTTATCCACCTCAAATTTTTATAGAAATTTTATTATGTGTTCAGGGACCATTACCATGGTAAGGACGTATGAGCAATGACGACGTGACCAGACAGCATCATCACCATTAATGCCGCCATCATCATCCCCATCACCTTCGTCACCACCAAGACCATTGTCAACATCAAACGCTCCAGCGCCAGAATTGACTGTGATAATGAACTCTTTGGAAGCCTTATTGGAGACATTAAAGGAATCCACTAAGGCCAGAACCAAAGGGGAATTTCATCATGTAGCCACCAGTTCAGTAGAACCAAATAATTATGAGCCCAGAAGACCAAAAGAAGACATTTCCAGGGAGCTTCAGAAAATTAGACTCCCAGAATTCTCAGGAGGTCGAGCAGGTGAACGCGTTGAAGCATGGTTAGAAGGAATGAACAGATGCTTTAGGTTAAGAGAATATTCTTCTTCGGCAAAAACAAAAATTGTCGTGTTTCAATTAAAGGAGAGTGCCTTAATTTGGTGGGGAAATCTGGAGAAGCAGCTGCACCTTACATCGGATAATGTCCCTTGGGAACTGTTTGAGGAAAGGTTCCGCGCAAAGTATTTACCTCCATACTTTCAACAACAGCAAGCGAGAGCCTTTCATACATTAATTCAGGGAAATAAAACGGTGGAAGAGTACGAGATTAGGTTTATGGAGCTTGTAAAATACATTCACTACTTAGATTCTGATGAACGTCAAGCTGAACGCTTCATATTTGGGTTAAATCCTCGCATTAGAGCCTTGGTAAGCATGTGGAAACCGTCATCAGTAGCCGAGGCGGTTGAGTGTGGTCGTTATGCAGAAGAGCACCTTGGAATCAGAAAAGAGATAGGGCTAGCAGAACCTTTACAATCAGGATTTCCTGGAAAGACTCCTCGAAACTTTATCAACGGAGGTAGCTCAAGGCCACCTTACGATAACAGGTCTACCTCTAGAAATATAGTAACAAGAGCTCCCATGGCAGTAAACACTATAGCCTCGGAATCATCAAACGCTAGGTCATGGTCATCTCAAGGGACTGCCAGCAGAGGTAGAAATTCGAGAGAAATCAGCATGAGAGGACGAAGCTCGTTCTCTAGAAATTCACGTCCTGAGTCAAGAGGATCAATGCCGCTAAATTGTTGGGGATGTGAGGGACCGCATTTTCAACAGGATTGCCCTGAAGCTTCGTCGAATATGTCGCATAGGACTGGAGAGGGACCAATATCAAACAATCAAGATAATCATAGAATTCATGCAGTAATCAGCAACGACCAAGCAGCGCATCAACCCACTATAGCAGGATCTTCAAGTATGGAACAAGGGAATCGTAACGGTCGAACCATTACGTATACTGGGACGTAGGGTTCGATAGCTGAGGAACCGCCTGGTGGACCAAGTTAGGGTCCATTGGGACAAGTATAGTCCTGGATCAGCAACTTGGGAAAATACAGAGGACATATGTCAAAGTTACCCTAATCTATGTCAATTTTGAAGAACTTTAAACTATGTTTAGTATATATTTACTTCACTACAATCAGAGACTCAGAAATTTTTTGAATGATTATGGATAAACGTGAAATTTTGTGGCATAATACATGTTTAATTCCTGCTGGTACATGGATACCAAAACTATATATATGGTTCATTTTACTAAATTATAGTTGTCGAAGTAAAGTTAAGACAGTTGAGTGATTTTACTTCTGATAGAAATTAAGATATTATAGATCTGATTTATTTATACATGTCAATATGATCAATGGGATAGAAATCAGGAAGTGAATACATTCTAGATGAAAGTCAAAAGACATGCATGGAATATGGAAAAATATGTTGTACTGTAGTATCATAAATGAATTAATAAGGGAATAATATGTGAGTTATTTTGAATATGCTGATGCACATTTTACGGATGCATGGATAAGTGTATGATTGCAGGTAATAGACAGTTACCGGGATGACCACGTGATGACAGAACCTCAGAACAATTAAAGCTCCAAGTGATTCTATGATAGGGTGTTAGCCCTAAGTTCTATTGGGAGGGGTGGAGGTGTTGTCCATCGTTTATCCTCCGAACCCTGGAGTCATGGGAGGACTGTGTGAACCACGCTCCCCTAGACGTGTGATGATGACTGCCAGATGCCTACTGGGAATCAGGTTGATATAACTGACGTTGTCACCTTAGAGTTTATGAATGGCCGAGTCAGTAAAACTGACGCCATGGCATACTCCAGTAGAGGACGGATAGGATGGGAGCGGAAGAGATTAGGAAGGATAGGTTGATTTTAGAATAGCTTGGGAACCTGGATGGAGCACGATATGTCCATTAAATCGTAAACCTAAAATTCTAATTTTGTTTTAGTCTCTTGATATTAAAATAAAATTTTAAAGCTAAGAAAGGGGTACTAATTACCATCATAAGTAATCAGATAAGATAAAACTCTAACTTCGGGACGAAGTTTTCTGAAGGGGGAGTGTATGTAACGACCCATTTATAAAGGTTAAGAAAAGTTAAGAAATGATATATATATAATAATAATTAATTAATATAAAGTTATAAACCTTATATTTTAAATAATATTAATAAAAAGATATATGATAATCATATTAAATGTAAAGTTCAAATTCAATAAGTTAGAAACTTAATACTAAAATAAAACACATTAATAGGACAAAAGGGCAAACCGTAGCTAAAGGATAAGGAACGGGATAAGCATACGGTCTGAGAGCGTGGCAACAGGGAGGGAGGCGGTGGTTGCATGCGGGAGGGCGGCCACCGCCAAGCCCGTGGATAAAACCGGAATTGTGAACCGAGTAAGGGGGGGGGAGAAACGGAGGAGAAGCCAGAGGAGGAATTCAGCAGTGAAGCCAGAGAAGGAATTCAGCAGGGAGAGAGGTCTGACATTGGAAGAGCTTTAATCCGACTGAGGTTCTGGGCACGGGGGACAGTGGGCTTCTGTGAGAAGCTTGCTGGATTGAGCAGCCAGCCTCTGCTCAATCAGGTTGGGTGGAATTGGTCTCCCTGGGTAATTGGAGCAAACAGCAACAGTATCGTCAACTTCACGGGATCAGCTAGCAGTTCAGGTAAGTACAAATCAAATTTTTATGCTTCCTGCTTTCAAGTTTATGAGTATTACAGGACCCGATAGAGGAATAGACCATATTTAACGACTTTTGAAGTCCGAAATGCACTGTGTTTTCGCGAAATTTCACAGTGGTGAATGCATTTTCCTGTGTTAGCAAAAAACGACCACGTTTGGGGTTCCGAAGGATTTCATGGGCCCGAGGCACTCTTACGTTGCACAATAGGTGGCCACCTCCCCTTTAGGCATTATGCAATGATTGTGTAACACTAGAAGAGGGATTCGAGCAGACATAGGCCGGGAGACTGAAAGTCGAGGAGTTGAAACGAACAGGCAGCGCAGTTTGGCTTTAAAGCCATAGGCAGAGAGCAAACAGTGGAGCAGTATTGCAGGCAGTGCCGAGACAGAGCTAAGATAGAGACAGAGAGTGATTCAGAGAATCTGTGTACTTAGAGAAAGCTTGAGAGGTTCAAGAAAACTCTTACTGTTATATCTGTTGTGTATTGAGTCTCAAATTGAGCTCATACTGTTGTAAAAACTCTGTTTGAAGACATAATAGAGAGGCCACCACTGAAGGTTGGACCAGGAGATGTAGCCCAGGAGTATTGGGTGAACTCCTTATTAAACTACTTGTGTTTTTATGTGTTTGTCTATTATAGTCTTTTCCTGCTTCATAGTCTATGTATTTTGCAATCTGATCGATCCATTGCATAAAATAACATAGGTAAATCCATGCACAAGAGTCTGTAATACCTCATTATTTGTCTTAGATCTCATTATCAGATCAAGTGGTATCAGAGCTTTAGGTTTACTAAGGTTAAACAAGCTTGTGTTGGATTGGTGAAAGATAACTAGGTCAAAGCTCAAATTAGGAAAAGGAGAACTGGTTGAAAGTAACCCAAAAATTGGTAGAGTCTATCCTAGGAGGAAAATGGCAGAAGAAAATCCCTTGGAATCAAACTCTTAGTTCATGGACAGTTTCATGACCATGAGAGCCATGGTAGAAGAAATGTATCGAGAATTTAAGAAAGGTCTAAATGAAGATTCTTCAACCTCCAAACAAGACAAAGAAACAGAGGAATCTCTTCTAAATGGCCATTCTAAAGGCAAAGGGAAAGGAAAAGAGGCTCCTATATCCACACCTCTTGATAGCCCTGAAAATAAAAAGAAGAAAACATCTTTGATTAAATTAGATGTTAAATTTGATTTGCCAATATATGATGGAGAATTAAATGCGGAGAAGCTAGATAATTGGATTAGACAGATTGATGTGTATTGCAGGGTGCAGAGCATTGATTCAGACAGGAGAAAAATTCAGTTGGCCAGCCTACGCCTTGGAGGAACTGCCTTGGTATGGTGGGAAAGCAGGACACAAGCTGACTTGAAGAAGCATGGTAAAAAAATTTCTGTCTAGAGTGAATTTGTTTCTACAGTTAAAAAACAATTCTATCCACTAGCTTATATGCAGCAAGCTATGATGAGTTGGCAAACTCTTCGCCAATTAAAAGAGAAAAGTGTACAAAGCTACACCCAAGAATTTAGAAAAAGAGCTTTGATTCTAGGCATTTCTTTAGACTCACCTAAAACTTTGTTGAAGTATATAGGTGGTCTATACAACTATTTGAGACACACCATTCTTATGTTTAACCCTACTAGCATATATGAGGTATCTGTTCAAGCTAACCATCTAGAGACTAGAGGCAAGAATGTGAACCCAGAGATTGGGGGATCATCAAAACCCACTGCAAGCAAGAACAAGGAAAAGAGGAAGCAGAAATGGAAAGAGAGGAAGGCAAACGCTGTACAGAAAGACAAACCTTCATGCACTCACTGCAAGAAGGATGGACATGATGATGAACATTGTTGGTCTTTGCATCCGGAGCTGAAACCCAAGAAGTTCGATGGCAAGAAGAAGAAGACTGCTACTGCTATACAGAAAGATTTGGGGTCAGACTCAGGTGATGAAACAACAATCGCAGCCACAGGTATAAAAGGTAAAAATTCTGAAGCATCTACTAGTAATTTTGCACAAACTATTGATAGTGAAGAAAATGAGAGGGAAAGACATGAGCTTTTTCATATTAAAGTTTTTCCAAGCATCAAAAGATTGATACTTTGTTGGATAGTGTCTCACAAGTAAACTTAATTTCTGAAGCAATTGTAAAAAAGCTGGGATTACTAACCACACCTCACAAGAAGCCATATCCATTAAGTTGGGTATGTGATAAAGCAAAGCTACAAGTGACTAGACAATGTAAACTTGGGTTTTCTTTTGGGTCAACATTTGTAGATGAGGTTGAGTTAGATATCGTTCCCTTGGATATGTGTGGAATTGTTTTAGGAAGTCCTTACTTGTATGACAGAAAAGCCATTTTCTATAGAGCTGAAAATAAGTATCGACTCGTTAAAGATAGAATTGAATATATTGTAAGAGCTCATAAACTCAAGAATAATTATACTCTCATAAACTCGGGGCAAATGAAAAGAATTGTAAATTCATGCAAGCAATTTTTACTGATGGTTGTAAAGGAAAAGAAACCTGATAAAACCAATGTATTTGAAGGCTGTGATGCTAAACAGCAAGTTGATTTAGAAAAAGTTGTTTCAGAATATGATATCCTATTTCAAGAACCTAAAGGTCTGCCACCCAAAAGGGAAATTGTACATGATATTAATTTGCAGCAAGATGCTCCATTGCCTAACATCGGAATGTACAGGTTATCCGCTTTAGAGAATGCAGAGATCAAGAAGCAGGTACAGGAGCTGCTCGAGAAAGGGTTCATAAGACCAAGCACATCACCATGCAGATCTCCAATCATGTTGGTGAGGAAGAAAGATGGTTCGTAGAGGATGTGCATTGATTACCGAGCACTGAATAAAATAACGATCAAGAATCGTTATCCCCTTCCTCGCATAGATGATCTATTAGATCAGCTGAAAGAAGTTGTTTACTTTTTTCCAAGTTGGACCTACGTAGTGGTTACCATTACGTCATAGTAGCAAAGCAAGATGCATGGAAGACTGCTTTCAAAACAAAACAAGGGTTGTATGAATGGCTAGTTATGCCTTTTGGTTTAACTAATGCTCCTGCCACTTTCATGCAAGTTATGAATGATGTACTCAGGCCTTTTATTGATGATTTTGTAATTGTATATCTAGATGGCATTCTTGTTTTCAATAAAACATGGGAAGAACATTTGAAGCATGTAAAGCAGACTCTAGATGTTTTGAAAAAAAGAAAATCTCTATTAGATATCATTTTGGGATTCAACTGCGTTAAGTAAGATCATTCACGTATGACCATTTCCATGAGAGGTAGTCGTAACTGACTAATTTCTCATGATTTTTGAATAGTTCACTTAGCACTCATTGCATCGGGTGATGCTCACAGGGGTGAAGAAGTGGGATTGAAACTAGTGAAATGTGGAGAACGAATCACATAGCATCAATCATCACTTCCGGGGCTTGCACCCGGTAACCAGGACTTCCCAGGAGGTCACCCATCCCAGAACTCCTCTGGCTCAAGCGCGCTTAACTGTGGAGTTTTTCCCCACAATCAAGCCCACTTAGCTTGCTACCCCATTTGCAAAACCTTAGCAAGTATTGTGCCTCATGAACCATTCAAGTAGAGATCCCTTGACTCTTTTTGAATTTAAGTATGGGGGTTTTACGCAGTGCATTATATTAGATATCATTTTGGGATTCAACTGCGTTAAGTAAGATCATTCACGTATGACCATTTCCATGAGAGGTAGTCGTAACTGACTAATTTCTCATGATTTTTGAATAGTTCACTTAGCACTCATTGCATCGGGTGATGCTCACAGAGGTGAAGAAGTGGGATTGAAACTAGTGAAATGCGGAGAACGAATCACATAGCATCAATCATCACTTCCGGGGCTTGCACCCGGTAACCAGGACTTCCCAGGAGGTCACCCATCCCAGAACTCCTCAAAATGTGAATTTGGTAAAACATCTTTGAATTATTTGGGTCATATTGTAGGGGGTGGTGAATTAAAGATAGATCCCTCTAAAGTTGCAGTCATTGTAAACTGGCCTAAACCCAAGTCTGCTACAGAAGTTAGAAGCTTCCTAGGAGCAGCACAATATTGGAGAAAGTTTATTGCTAACTTTTCCTTAATTGCAGCTCCCTTACATGCTTTGACAGGATTGAACAAGGTGTTTCAGTGGGAAGGCAAACAGCAGAAAGCCTTCAACACCTTGAAAGAAAAAATTAGTACAACACAGCTGCAAAGATACTACTATTGGCTAGAAATGCATGAGACATTTTCTAGATATGTAAGAGGGTGTACACTCCACTTCCAGTTCCTTCTTGTCCTTGGGAAAGTGTTTCCATGGACTTTGTTGGGGGATTGCCGAAATCTAGAAAAGGTCATGACTATTTATATGTTATTGTGGACAGGTTTAGCAAAATGTGTATTTTAATACCTTGTAACAAGCAGATTACAGCTGAACAAACAACGAAATTGTTCTTTCAGCATGTCTGGGTGCATTTTGGGTTACCCACTTCCATAGTACTGATCGAGACTCCCGATTTGTTGGGAAGTTTTGGTCAAGTCTGTGGGAATTGATGGAAACCAAACTGAGGAAGAGCACAGCTTTTCATCCACAAACAGATGGCCAAACAGAGGTAGTCAACAGGACAGTGATCCAGTTGCTCAGGGATTATTGCAGCAAGCATCCCAAGCTTTGGGATGAACATTTATGTTATGTGCAACATGCTCACAACCGTGCTAAACATTATTCTACACAGAGATCTCCTTTTGAGACATGTTTTGGTTTTATACCAAGGTCTCCCTTGGATTTTGTCTTTGAAAAAGACACAATAGTTGCTTGACACAGTGATGTGGACAAAGCAACCAGGTTCATTGAACAGATCCAAGAAATTCACCAAGCAGTGCAAGAACAACGAGAAAAGAGCCAAGCCAAGTACAAGGCAAGGCATGATAAACACCGGGTGGAGCACAGCTTCCAAGTTGGTGATCAAGTCTGGTTGTATATCAACAAGGACAGAATGCAAGGTGAAGGAAAGAAGTTGAAGCCAATAAGGTATGGGCCTTTTAAGGTACTTGAGAAAATTGGTGAGAACGCTTTCCGCCTTGATCTGCCAACATACATGCACATCTATTCAATGGTAAATGCAGAAAACTTAACACTGTTTGAACCTTCATTAATTGAAGATCCCAAAGAGCAAAGTCAATTGCCTTCCATTAATGATCTGTTGCCTGAATACCTCAATGAGCTGCAGGAAGATACAGTTCTAGATAGCAAGGTGAGGACTACGCGCAGAGGGGACGTGGAGTACCTTAGGATCGAGCTCAAAGGTTCAAAGCCCAGCAGTGCAAAATGGATAGAGATTGGGCAAGTGAGGCAGTGGTATCCTCACTTGAGCGGTGCTTGAAAACCAATTTTTGGTGGTCCAAAAGCCTTTTTCAGTGGGAAAGCGTGATCCAAATGGATCCAAGAACACTCTCTAAGTCTTCAAAATCTCGTAAAATCATGCCAAAGATCAAAACCATCGCATGAGAAGAGCCCTTAACATGGCGGAAAAACACTATCGGGACGCAAAAACAAGAGAAAACTCGTGAAAAAACAGATTATTGGAGGCGTGAACAATAAATGCACAGTAGCCGTCAGATCTTGCCGATCAACGATCCAAATCTGATCAGCGAACGCAATCGGCGATGGCAATCAGCAGATTTGGGTGCAGACTACATAACACTTGCGATGGCGACCGACAGAGTCAACTAGGACCGTCGATCAAGCGTGCAGATCGATGGCCCATGTTGCATCGCAGGATCGCTATTGGAGATTACAAGAGCGCTTACAACGGCTCGGGGTTATCGCGATGTGCGATTGCGATCAATCGCATCGCGATATCACAATCGGGGCTACACAGAGGAGCGGGCATATACACATACACATCTGTGATCTGATGAACCGGACCCGACGGTTATATAAATATTATTTCATAAGATTTGAGATCCGCAGAAAAGGCATTTTTAATGTATTTTGCGTATTTCATTCATTTAACGAAATACAAGGGGTGAAGCGCAGATGCGATAAGCCGAACCCGGAAGGGTTCCTTAAGGCTATTATATATTATTTCAAATCCGCAATAATCCATTTTTTTATGCATTTTCGCAGTTTTAATGTATTTCTAAAATACAAAGGGGAACCTTGGAGCAAGGCCGAAGCAACTTGCGATAGCGATGGAGTATGGACCCGATAGAGGAATAGACCGTATTTAAGGACTTTTAAAGTCCGAAATGAACTGTGTTTTGGCAAAATTTCACAGTCGTGAATGCATTTTCCTGTGTTAGCAAAAAACGACAGCGTTTGGGGTTCCAAAGGATTTCATGGCCCCGAGGCACTCTTACATTACAGAATAGGTGGCCACCTCCCCTTTAGGCGTTATGCAATGATTGTGTAATGCTAGAAGAGGGATTCCAGCGGACAGAGGCCAGGAGACTGAAAGTTGAGGCGCTGAAATGAACAAGAAGCGCAATTTGGCTTTAAAGCCACAGGCAGAGAGCAAACAAGGGAGCAGTATTGCAGGCAGTGCCGAGATAGAGCTAAGGCAGAGACAGAGAGTGATTCAGAGAGTGTGTACTCAAAGAAAGCTTTAGAGGTTCAAGCAAACTCTTACTATTATATCTGTTGTGTATTGAGTCTCAAATTGAGCTCATACTGTTGTAAAAACTCTGCTTGAAGACATAATAGAAAGGCCACCACTGAAGGTTGGACGAGGAGATGTAGCCCAAGAGTATTGGGTGAACTCCTTATTAAACTTGTTGTGTTTTATGTGTTTGTCTATTATAGTCTTTTACTGCTTCATAGTCTATGTATTTCGCAATTTGATCGATCCATTGCATAAAATAACATAGGCAAATCCATGCACATGAGTCTGTAATACCTTATTATTTGTCTTAGATCTCATTATCAGATCAGCAACTCAGTCACTGAGAAGTAAGTAACTGATCTCCCAACTGAGCTCCTTGTTGGGCTAGAAACACCCACTAATGCTGAAACTCCCTCTGTCGCTAACAAGTGCTCCCTCTCTCTGACCTCTGCGCTACTGCAACAACTCCCTGCATCTCGCACCGTTGCACACCTCTCTGTGCCTTCCTGCACTGGTGCAACACTCCTGTGCCTCTCGCACTGTTGCAGCCTGCTAGCTCTGCGTTGTCTCGGGACTCCTGCACTGTAGCTCTCTCTACTGCTCCATCCGCATCTGTCTCTACCCACCCAGCTGGTCCTACTACTCCTCATCGGGGCTCTCATAGCAAGGTCTAATCCAAGAGGCTGGGTACCTCGAGGATCCTGCCCCTCATCGCCTGAAGTCATCCTGACTACAGCTCGATGTCTCCCCACTTCCACTCAAATGGTGCGTGTGCACTCATGGCACAGTCATCGTCTGTCAAAACTTCCTTCTCTACCCGTGCTAGCGCTGCCTTAGTCTCGGAAGACTCTCCCTTACTCTTCTTCCTTGGGCACTGGGTCGCATAATGACACATCTCCCCACAATGGAAGCACTTGAGCTTGGAGAGATATTTCTTCTTCCTCTTCTCCTGCTTTCCCTCGGATGCTAAGGCCACATCTTCCTCCTCCTATTTGACTTTGATCCCCTTGCTGCTACTACCCGTCCTTGACTGTCGTCTGATCTCTTCCTGGCAAAGAGTTGCCCACATCTCATCCCAAGGTGGAAGTGTCCCTCTACCCAGTATCCTTTGGACAAATACTTCCCATTCTTCTAAGACAACATTCAGGGTTGTCCTCACCATTAGCTCCTGATTCGGTGTCGCCTCTATAGCAGTCAACTGATCTCATTTAGTCCTCCGAGGAGGGAGTCAATCAGTTCTCCCTTCTTCATCTGATACGACCTCAATTGATTCTCAAGTAGCATTCTTCTCTATACACAAGTATGCTGGTACAATTTCTTGAGGGCCTCCCACATCTCATATGTCGTTTTCTTCTCGGCAATGTGTGGAACTACATGGTCCTTGACCCCGTCAAGGATGATGCACTTGGCCCTCACCATTGCCTCCTCGTACTTGTCATTATCATTGGGGTCGACTGGGATAGCTATAACCTTCAAGGCGAAGTTCTTGACACGATTCTTGTCGAGCACTGATAAGATTTTGGCCTTCCAGACTGTGAAGTTCGATGCTCCGTCCAGTCTATCTTGGTCTCTTACCTCGTGTAGTGCCATGACACTCCTCTACTTCCCTCCTGGAATTTCTTTGTTCGACTCCTCTGAGTCTCTACTTCCCGTCTGGAAGTTCTCTTCTGGACTCCCTCTGAGTCCTGATTTCCCTCTTGGATATCCTTCTGCCGCTTGTCAAGATGCCCCCTACTCTAATTGTCTTATGCAACTGCACTGCTGATCCGATTTCCTCGGCTAGAAACCCTTGGTAACAACTCCTCTAGCCCTCCTCTTTCAGGTATTGCTCTACCTACAGTACCTCACCAACTCCACTCTGCAATATTCCTGCAGCCTTCTAGACCCCAGCAACTGCCTCTCTGTGAACTACGTCAGCCCCTTTCTGCCTTACACTGGCTCTGCGTCACCACGGACGGGTCTGCGTCAGCCTTGGGATGCCCTGCGTCAGCCCTATGGCCCTCTGTGTCAGCAACGCTGGCCTCTTGAGGCTCTGCACAATTCCCGGCTTCTTCTGCGTGGCTCTCGCTGGCTCTGCGTCACACTTCCTTGGCTTCTACACTGCTAGAAACAACTTCTGTCACCTTGGGACAACTGTTTTCTACTGCTATTGCTCCACTCGGTTGATGTCTTTTTAGTCCTCCTGTGATCTGGAATCACGCTCTCATACCATGTTGAAGTTTCTAAATTTACTTAGTTTAGAAACCCTTCATGCACTTTTTCTAATTTATTCCTACCTACTTGTTATTTTTCCTTTAACAAGTTATTTACAAAGTAAATACTGAAAATAAACACCAATGCATGCTCAACATATTACAGATCAGCAACTAAAAGAAACAAGAACAAACACACCACATGAAACCATTATTTTTGGACCAATGTCCCCGGAAAAACCCAATGCGGGAAAACCGGTGCAGCGATCCGAGTGTTTTCTTATTAAGCAATATCAGAGTACAATCTGGGTGCCAAAACTGGCCTACCCAACAGAGAATTTCCTTAGCAGCTATACCTCACAATTTGAGAGAAATCTCCTCGCTGAAACCCCAGAAAATCCTTCCGGCAGCTCTTCGGCACAAAACTGCTCTACAACCCCAGCGTCTGCCCAATCTGGACTGCATCAGCCACTCTCTGTCTCGCGTTGGCCCTGTGTCAGCCTTTTTTGGCCTGCGTTAGCCCCAGGAGGCTCTACGTCAGCTTTCTGGGCCTCTACGTCAGACACGCTAGCCACTTTGGTGCTCTGTGCAGCACTTGGTTGCCTCTGCGTGGCCCTGCATGAGGCCTTGCTGGCTCTGCGTCACTCTCCTTGGTTGTTGTGTTGCTCTCCCGGCACAATCTCTGCCTTCTCTATTTCTCTGTACTCAATGCCCCTCAGCTGCTCTCCCAATCACTGATTCTATCTCTCTTAGCAAACCCCGCTCTAGAGAATAGAATGACTAATCACTCTGGTGTGTTCTCCAAGTGACCCTCAAGCCTCCTCTTACACTTTTCCTGATGACATCTCAACGGCCGAGATTAAGTACCTAATCGATGGCTAAGATTAGATCTGGCTTGATCCATGTCTTTTGGACCATTCTAACAAAGATTCATATTAATACACATTAATATATTATTTTCCCTAAGTCTAGACTTAAGGACTCGATTAAAAATATTAATTATTTTAATATCTCCTTATTTGTTTAGAATCTACCCAAAACCTTTCTAGGTATTGGAAATCTCATGTGCTCCAACCACTCCACCAAATTTCGTGGCTAGAGCACACCCGATGCTACCCCAAATCAACAACTAACCTATACGATATGCAAGTCCTAGGACCTATGTGAGATGAAGGAGATTATAAGTGAGATTTATCTTGAGTTAAGATTTTATTAAGTTGTTTAAGTACTTTGATTAGAAACCCTTTAAAGGGTATTTAACAATAGCGAAATGTAAATCTTAAACAAGATAAATTGCTTACGGATACAAGTGCAAATCTCAACAATATACCAAGATACCCAAGTTGCCAAATGCTAACAGTAGTCATGTGAAAATTCGATTACCCAAATCACCACTGCAGCAATTGATTAAGTTCCTTCTATTTGTTAATTACTAAACAAATTATTTACTATTTCCTATAGTAAACACCAAAACTAATACATTGCAGTCTTCACCAATTAAATTATAGCAGAAACAAGAAACTGAGCAAGAAAGAAATACACAACACATTACGCAATTATTTTTGGACAAATGTCCCCGGAAAAACCCAACGTGGGAAAATCGGTGCAGCAGCTAAGGGTTTGTATTATTAAGCAGTAGTTTCTGAATACAATCTCTAGATGTCTTGTTGGCTATCCAGTACAGAGAATATCATTGATAGAAGAATAGTGAGAAGTTCCTCACACTATCACTGGCAATCCCAACTGATCCAGCCACAGAATGGCTTGCCCCTTGCTGCCTCTGCATCAGCGCAACGTCACAGCATCTAGGGACAGCGTCACTCCCTCTGTTGATCGATTTTGCCTCTAACGAACTTCGATTTCCACCTCCTAGTCTCACACCCCGACTTCCAGCTTCAGAAATTGATTCCTCCAACAAAAATACGGAACTCCTCAAGGCTTTGTGCTGCCTCTGCGTCAGCCTACATTGGCCAGCTTAGCCTTTGCGCTGCCTCTCCCAGATCTTTCTCTGCCTCCTCTACTGAGTATTCCCGAATCAAGAGAAATCTCTCATCAGAACTATCCCTGCCCCTCACTGCAAAAGATCACTTCGAATTCTCTTCCTAGCAACTGTTGTGCTTAAGAAATTCGATCTTCTGATGTCCACTTGATGTGTTTTCCAAATGCCCATCAGGCCTCTTCTTATAATCCTTCTGTTGAGAATAATGGCCCAGATTAGATCATAATCAATGGCTCAGATCATTTTGGCTTGATCCTCATCTTCTTCTAGAAGTTTCACCCACAGTTAGATTAATACCCTTTAATTATTTTAATTTCCTAAGTTTAGACTTAGGCACCCATTAAAAATAATTAATTATTTTAATAAAATTGTCTCTAGGTGGAATTTCCCTAAATGATTTATGGATATTGTGGAATACATGTGTCTTAGCCTCTACAAATTTTGAGGCTAAGAGAACATTTGATGCTACCAGAAATCAACGCTCCCTCTTAGCAAGAAATGTGCTCTAGTAATGCAACCTACTAAAGCATCACACTTCTCTGTAACATCTCCCTCTATGCTACTGATGTCTGACACCGCTACCCACCAACTACTGCACAAATGTTGCATCTGTATTGTTGCTGCCACTGCCAACATTGCATCTGTACTACAACCCTCATAATTTCTGCATCTATGTTGCTGCTGGTACTACCACTACCAACACTGCAATCTTCTCCAACTGTTGTTGCTACTGCATCTACAACGGAAAAGCATCCAAAATCATTGAACAGGTGTTCAACATGATGCATTTGTTGTTGGAGTTCTCACTGCTGCTAGTCTCTGTGTTGACCATCTGAAACCTTTGCATTGCTACTAACTTTGATCTATGCCAATTGCACTGATGCCAATACTAGCTTTGCGTTACTCAGACTCTGGCGCTCCTAGCCACTGCAACTGTCACTCTGGCACTCCTCTACACCAACTAACTCGATCCATCCTGCTACTTCTTATTTGGGCTCCCGTAGCAAAGTATTGATCTGAGAGGTGGACTCCTCAAGGATCCTGCCCATCTGCAGTTCTTTCGAACTACAGTTCTATATCACCCCACCTTTGGGGGATCATGGAAAACTCCTCCCCCTCGATCTGTGCAGATGTAGCCTTTAGATCATGCTTGTCATTCTTGTCCTTCTTCTTGAGAGGACACTGCATAGCATAATGACCAAGTTCACCACAGCGGAAACACCTGATCTTCGAAAAATATTTCTTCTTTTTCCACTGCTCCTGTTGCCCCTTACATGCGAGGGTTGCATTCTCATCCTCCTCCTTTAGCTTCGTCCCACTGTTGTTGTTGCTACTGTCAAGTTTGCACTTGATTAAGTCCCTCCTCATCTCTTCTTGCTAAAGAGCGGCCCACATCCCTTCCCAATCTAGCAATCTCTCTCTGCCCAGGATGCTCTAGACAAACACTTGCCATTCTTCTGAGACTAAATTTAGGGCCAGCCTCACCATCTCGGTAGGCTGAGGTGTTGACCCCACAGCTGCCAACTTGTCTCGGGTTTCCTGAAGCTTTGCAAGGAACGGATCAATGCGTTCCCCCTTCTGCATTTGCGTGGATCTCATCTTCTGCTCCAAGTACATCTTTCTTTGCTCGAAAGATCCCTGATATAGCGTGGACAAGGCATCCCACATCTCCTTGGCAGTCCTTTTGCCTAAGATGTGACATACTACATGATCCTTCACTCCATCGAGTATCATCCCTAATATAGCGCAGACAAGTATCAGGTATGCCTTGTCGTGGATCTCACCTTATGCTCCAAGTACATCTTTCGTTGTTCGGAAGATCCCTGATATAGCGTGGACAAGGCATCCCACATCTCCTTGGCAGTCCTTTTGCCTGAGATGTGACATACTACATGATCCTTCACTCCATCGATTATCATCCGCTTGGCCTTCGCCATCTCTCCCTTGTACTTTTTGAGCGGGCCTGGATCCGCACGCTCAGCTACCACACTGTCGACGTAGATCTTGAGAAAATGTTCATCCAGAAGGCATGACATCCTCGCCTTCCAAATCACATAGTTGGATGCACCATCCAACCGATCCTGATCTCGTAACCCACTAGCTGCCATCTCTGCCAACGAAAGTGTCGAACTGCTTCCTCTCTCCTTTGTTCAGCACTAGGCTAGCCTATGCACTCCCTGCTGGAGTTAGTAGATCTACTCCTTTCTGTTGCTGCTCATCAATATAGAAATCGAATTCCCTGGCTAGGAATTCGTTGAGGAAGAAATTCCCTGAACAGTGTCTCCTTTCTTCCTTCTGACGATTTTCTGCCCCAACAACTACTGCAGAAAACTGCGTCACACCAGAAACTGCCTCTTCGTTGATGCTTCTGCGCTGCTCCCTCAAACACTGGCAAACTTCGATCTGGAAATCTTTCCTCTATCAACTCACTCAGAGAGAGACCTTCCTCGAAAATTTTGCCCTCCTGGCCTGGACTGCGTAACCCTCTGGGGATTCGATTTTCTACCTACGCAACACTTCGACCCTCCTCTTTAGTGTTGGGCTCTTCCGGCTTTGCTCTCTTGCTTCACCTGCAACTTTGATACTATGTGAAAAATCGATTACCCGAATCACCACTGCAGCCACTGATCAAGTTCCTTCTATTTGTTAATTACTGAACGAATTATTTATTGTTTCCTAAAGTGAACACCGAAACTAATACATTGCAGTCTTCACCAATTAAATTATAAAGCACAAACAAGAAACTGAGCAAGAAAGAAATACACAACACATTACACAATTACTTTTGGACAGTTGTCCCCGGAAAAACCAAATGTGGGAAAACTGATGCAGCAACTGAGGGTTTGTATTATTAAGCAGTAGTTTCTGAATACAATCTCGGGATGCCTTGCTGGCTATCCAGTATAGAGAATATCACTGACAGAAGAATAGTGAGAAGTTTCTCACACTACAACAGGGGATCCCGACTGATCCAGCCATAGAACGGCATGCCCCTTGCTACCTTTGTGCAGTCACTATGTCAACCCAATGTCACAGCGTCTAGGGGCAACATCACTCCCTCTGCTGATCAATTTGCCTCCCAGGAACTTTGATTTCCACCTCCCGGTCTCACACCCCAGCTCCTAGCTTCAGAAATCGATTCCTCCAGCAAAAATACGGACCTCCTCAAGGCTCTTCGCTGCCTCAGCGTCAGCCTCCACTGGCCAGCTTGGCCTCTCTGCTTTCTCTTATGGATCTCTCTTTGCCTCCTCTACTAAGTATTCCCAAATCAGGAGAAATCTCCAACCAAAACTATCCCTGCCCCTCACTGCAAAAGATCACTTTGAATTCTCTTCTTGGCAACTGTTGTGCTTCAGAAATTCGATCTTCTAATCTCCATTCGATGTGTTTTTCAAATGCCCATCAAACCTCCTCTTATAATCCTTTTGTTGAGAACCAACGGCCTAGATTAGATCATAATCAATGGCTCAAATCATTTTGGCTTGATCCTCGTCTTCTTCTAGAAGTTTCACCCACAGTTAAATTAATACCCTTTAATTATTTTAATTTCCTAAGTTTAGACTTAGACACCCATTAAAAATAATTACTTATTTTTATAAAACTGCCTCTAGGTGGAATTTCTCAAAACGATTTCTGGGTATTGTGGAATACATGTGTCCTAACCTCCCTGCAAATTTTGAGGCTAAGAGCACATCTGATGCTACCAGAAATCAACAAGTCAATCAAGATGTTCATCACAGATTTATGATAATTTATATCAGCAATATTACTTCAGAAAATTCAGATTTACCAATGTACAATAGCAATGCATAAACCACTTCAAATAGTGAGAATTACTCAACACATTGAAACATAAAATTTCCAACTAGACCAGAGATGTAAATTAGTTTCTTTCGCACACTTTATGATTGTGTATTCAGCATTATTTCAGATCTGATTTTAAAATTACAGCAGTAAATAAAGTCAGACTAGCTAGATAAACATTGCCCAAGCTAGATATCCAACATGCCCAAAAATAGCAAAATGCACCAGAACTTGAAAATTTCAAATTAGGGCTCTTGGTGAACTTGTCTTATAGCAATTTTCAGATCTGATATGAGTATTACAGCAGTGAATTAACCACAGATCAGCGAATTAACCCAGCCAAAAATAGATGCCTAATACTTCTAAAAATAGAAAACTTTCACCAAACTTGAAAATTTTAATTTTTTTAGTTTTTCAAAGAATATGATTCAGAAAATTCAGCACTGATAAACTAATTACAGCAATAATTTAGTTACATATTAGCGAGCTAAAAATACTGAATATGCTGCCCCAAATGTCTAAAAATAGTAAGTTTTGCCCAATAACTGAAAATTCAAAAAAAAATTGTCCTTATCAATTATATGCTTCTTCAGACTTGAATTTCATATTATGTAGTAAATTCCAGCAAACTAAAATGTTAGATCTAGGTCAAATTAGAGATGTCCAAGTGGCCAAAACTTGTGAGAAAATAGATTTTGCAAGTTTAATCGATTTTGACCAATTAGAATATGATTTTAGGGTCTAGAAATTAATGATTCAACTATTGTAATGAAACTGGAGCAAAATGAGGGTTTGTAGGTCAAACCCTAGGCACAAGGTCTTGAAGATCCCACCTTTGTTGAATTCCCTGTTTAATTCTAAAAGTTTCGAGTATTGTGTAATCGAGTTTAATCTCTTTTCGCGTGATTTATGAACTGCGAAGTTTGAAGGTATACGGGTTCCTTAATCGGGCTTGAAGGACCACATTCATCCTTAGTCGTTGATCTTAATTTCAACGCCTTACAATCAGTCCACAGCAGGGGTTAGCCTGGTGTTAACTCGTGGTTTATTAGAAGTCCCGCAAGTTGGAGGATCCAGTGGCCATCGTTATCCAATGGATATCGGCTAAAGAATTGGGCGAACGTTAACTCATGAACCGGACCCGACATCGATTATATTACAGTCTATAAACCCCATCGGGTCCGTCCTAAGGAATTAAGCACGTGGGAAAAGCCAGACCCGAACTTCTATAGGCTGAGTGTTTATAAACCTCATTGGGTCCGTGTGGCCGGTTAAAGGCCGCGCAGATTGTCGAGCGACGATACGGTGACCGTTGGATCACTAAGGTTGTCGACCATTCGATCAACCTCGCATCGCTTTAGTCAAAAGTAAGTAAACCTTGCCTAATAGTCTTGCGATTGCGATTTTGCGATGTTTTAATAGATTTATAAGGCTCATCTTGTTGGGGAAATTTTAAGCAGTTCCGCTAGGTTAGTGGAATAGATAACTTTAGAGATAGATGAGCGATACTCCACGAGAAAGTGAAGAAGGGGTCCAGCCTGAATTAGAAGAGATTGTGTCTGGTTTTGAACGTTTGTCAATAACGCCTGCACCCCAGCCACCATAGAGCCGCTGTCCATAGAATTTATGAAGAAGTGAAAGTCAAAATTAGAACCTCAGCAAGTATTTCAGAAAGCTTTAGAAGTGACATTCGAGTCAAGCAAGGTTACCCTATATCTCCTACTATTTTTGGCTTATATATTGATAAACTGGAAGAGTGGATAAATCTGCAAGGTGGAGATGGTGTTTGGTTGGGGGAGTTTGTGATAAAGCTTTTTTTATATGCGGATGATCTTGTATTGATTTCTAAATCGGCCCATGGATTGCAAATGCACCTATATGCCCTTGAGCATTTTTGTAGAGAAGTGGGGATGCAAGTCAATACTAGCAAGACCAAAATAATGATTTTCTCTAATAAAAGGAAGTAGAGCCAACATACGTTCTTCTTTGAAGGCAACATTCTTGAAGAAGTAAATGAGTACAAGTACCTCGGGATTGATTTCAACAACAAACTTAATTGGGAGGACTGCAAAAAGAAGAGAATTGTAGGAGGGTAGAAAACATTATATGTTCTTCAAAACAGATGTAGAGAGGCAGAGTTCTGGGATTGGAAAACAACTAAAATGCTTTTTGGACTCCTAGTTTGTCCAGTGATGCTATATGGGTGTGAATCGGTGTTACTTGGGAGCGGGAGCGAAAATGGGTGCGGGAGCGACATTTTTAGAAGCTCCCGGTTTGAGAGTGAATCCCGAAGCGTTATATATATATATATTGATACATATATGTCAACAAAAACATGTAGAATGATGAATTAGATTATAAAAACAAAAACAAAAACAAAACAAAAAACAAAACAAAACAAAAACATAGATTGAACCATATAACAACAATCATCTAGAAGTTATAATCTTCATCAACCACGTCCACAAGTTAATAACATAGTAACATACAACATATTGAGTCTCATGATTCATCAATCTTAAAGTTTCAAGCTTTCAAAATTCAATATATAGCATTTATCATCATTGATCACCAAAGTTGTACTTGTAAGCTAAGTGTAACCATTACCACAAATAATATCTAACATGAAATTAAATGTTATAAAATGAAATGAAATGAAACAACTTTCAACTTTCATGAAGCATTATATTCATAATTCATTACTAATGAGTTATAATTGCCAACTTCAAACTTAAATTGTCATATATTGTTTAAAAAAATATCATAATAAATATGAAAGAGTCAATAGTTATAAAAACTACTAGAAACTAGAAAAGACAAGTCAATCTATTATCTATTGCTTATGCTTGGGCCTCTTGCCACCACGAGAAATGTCTAATTTTTTAGTTTTGTTGGAAAATTAGGATCTTTGTCATTAATATCACCATCTAAGCATTAATATCCACAGGTATCTTTGTCATTGCCTCTGTATCTGTATAGGGATCTTTGTCATTAATATCAACCTCTAAGCATTAACATAAGATAGAAAAAACATAGCATGTCAAGTCAAGATTTTGTTTGAGTGATATGTACATTTTTAGGAGGGTCATGATAGACGAGTTCGACAACCAATGTCACTAACATCAAGGTACATAGAGGGATTGGTGCTCTTGATTAAATACGAGTTACATACCCTAATACATGACAAAATTCAATGGAAACATTGCAATCTCCCAATCCTAAAAAACTGATAAGTCTGCTGGATTTTGAATGAAATCTAAAATTCTACTTTTTCCATATGAAATCCAATGAAGTCGGAACCACTCTCAAACATCCTGAGTCATTTCATGGTAATGTTAAAAATTTAAGTAGAATGATGAAAATGAAGATCAAGGAGAATGTCACTTTTACTTTAATAATTTAACATTACCATGAATCGCATATCAATACTAGGGCCATAGGATTGATCATTAAGCTGCCCCACTCAAAACTTATTTGTTTCTTTGAAAAAAAATTGCATTTGGAACATTATTGCAGAAAAAATAAAAATAAATAAAATAAAAAATTGCAAAAAAGGCTAAACGCTCCCGAAAAGGCAAGGAGCGTTTTTTTTTAGGGAGCGTGCTCCCGAGGCGCTCCAAAGCTGCTCCCACTCGGAGCGCGAATTGGGAGCGGGCGCGAGAGGGGGGGCAGGGTGGGGGCGCGAGAGGGGGGGCAGGGTGGGGGCGCGACCTCACAACCCTGGTGTGAATTGTGGGCTAGCAGTACCCCGTCTCAAAATGGAAACAAATTGAGAAAATCCAAAAACGCTTGATCATGAACAAGTTCAAAATAAAAAATTTAGCATCTTATGAGATAATGTTGAGTGAAACAGGACCAACTCACATCGAAGCAATTGTTATGGTGCGGCTCATAAGATATCTAAAAAGAATTGAGCAAATGGGAGTAGGTAGATGGCCTAATGTTATCTTCAATGAACGCGTGAGTGAAAGAAAGAAAACATGGATGAACCAAAACTACATATGGATGCAAAAATGGAATATCTACCTCAATGCCTGTCCCACAAATATCAAGGAGCTAAAGGATTTTGTTATGGAAAAGTTTCATAAATGGGTATGGGGAAAAGAGTTGAGTAGAAAGAAGAAGTACTACATTGACGAATTCAACCCTACGTGTGATCTACAACAAAAAGAGTTCATTGGAGCTAGCATTCCGTGGAGGGCAAAGGTTTTTATTGCTCAATTAAGAACCAACTCGCATCAACTTCAGTGTAAAACAAGATGGTGGAAAAGGCCTGAAGAAGCTTGGGAAGAACTGGTGCATACATTTTGCACGTTTGGGGCAGTGGAATCGGAAAAACATTTCATTTTGGAATGTGATGCATTCAAAGACGTCAGAGAAAGTTATGGGAATATGCTAGCATCAGTTTCTTGGCATTGTCTTTTCAGTGAGGGGATTGTTGGAAAATTGGGTCAGCTCATCATCAATTTGAACAAGAAAATGATTGAATTGCAAAAGATGAAAAGCAGGGAACTAATAGGCCCATAGACTATTGTTAATGTCGTGAACATTAAAATATCATTTCATATCATATTTTGCCTTAAAAATTTATAAGGTTGAATAATTCCCTTGTACATAATAATGATTTAATCATGTTTCGTTTCAGGTGGTTTCCTAACACTATACTTATATAGAGAGAGATATTCAGGTGGTCTCCTGTCAAAATACATATATATCATTTCAACAAGCCAATTTCTGGCGATATAAAAATATGTCAGAAGGTAAATGAAGTCCCTAGTTAAGTAATAATAGAGAGAGAGAGGGTTTCGGGTGGTTCCCTGGCAAAATACATATATATCATTTCAGCAAGCCAATTTCTGGTGATAGAAAACTATATCAGAAAAATTACCAGAGTTCTGGGAGCATTTAATTGACAATGTGGGAGACATCGAATGGCCTGAAGGTGTCCTCGTACACAGGGTCTTCGCATTTTTCGATCTTGCAAGCTTCACACAGGATTGCCTCCTCCTTTGTGTCTTCTGCACATGAACATAAATATAGGAGTTCACAGCCCAGGTGCTACAGCAATTTTCAAAGATCCCAACCTCCATGCAAACAGTTTTTGAAAAACCCAACCTCCAAATGTGTATTCAAGGCCAGAGCAATTTACAGTTGAAATCGAAAAGGCTCTTGGGCTATCTGAATGTCATGGAAACAATGTCGGAAATGTATAAGGGATGTCGGTTGTATAAAAACATCAGCGAACCCGGAGATTTAGAGTTCAATACAGCAATCCAATGGAGTGGGCGAAGTCAAAAACCACCACACATTGGAGTAAGGCGGAATATGCAATAGAACGGTGCTTAAATCTTCGTTCAGTGGGCGAAGTCAAAAACCACCACACATTGGAGTAAGGCGGAATATGCAATAGAACGGTGCTTAAATCTTCGTTCACATAGGATTGATTTGTTCCCAAGGAAGATAAAAGTATTTATGGCCAACAAAATGCTTGCCATAGTAGTGAAGACATCACAATGATAAGTTGAAGCCCTTGGTCCTTTAATATTATTTAAAATTGTTTTTTCGTATAGAAAAACGTTTACTCGGTAAGGCTGTTGTCTTACTATCTCTTGAGTGAGAGTTAAGGATCAGCGATCTTTATCGGTGTCGTATGCATATGCAAGGAAGTATGTTTTTTTTTAAAGGCATTATTTTGGTTTTGTTGTTACTAAATAGTGTTGTGTTTTTAGTTCACGGAGGGTAGAATAGATGGTGACATGATTCTTTCTTAAGACACTTCGTGGTGAAAATGTCAACGGTTTAAAATTTTGTGGGCAAAACCCATTCATGCTAAGGGCTAGTGTGGCCCAAACCAAGTGTGATCCCAGGTGATTTAGTTGGCTTAGATGCTCGTGGGTTGCGGTTACCAAAGCCACAGGTTAGACTTGCCAGTCACGCAAGACTCACATTACCTAACAAACAAACAAACAAAAATATTGTTGTGTTCATTATAGGGCTTGTTTCTTCTTTACATTGAAATATTTAAGTATCAAATAATCCAAGTAATTGCATTAATTTCGTTGATAATTTGTTTTATGGGATAAAATATAAACAATTTTTCAAAACCTGATGTATAATTTATAAATAATGTTAATATTCAAATGATAAAAGATATAACATAAAACCATAGACTATAAACTATCTTATAAATAACTTCATGTGAATGTGTGGCTTGGAGTGCCCTTGGATATTCAATTGGGATGTATAGATTGTGAGAGGCATAAAGAGGATGTCATGAAGATTAGGTTCCTTGTAGGCATATGGCCTTTCGGACCAGTGTTTTTGAAGCCTTAAGAGAGGAGCTTAATATCACTTGTAACATGGATGAAGGAGATGAATTTATGAATGTGGGGATAAAAGTGTCCATGGCCTTATATTTATCTTTAAGCCTCATCATGAATTAGTTGACTTATGGAAAAGGAAAAAGAAGTTTAATGAGGATTTGGTTCTAATTGATATAGAGTAGCTTTCAAAAAGAGAATTTCCAAGTGGAGGATTTGCAACAATTAAGGACAGGATGGGATATAACTTTTAAGGTCCTTAATCGAAGGAATAAGGGAACAAACAAACACAATGGCCTACCAACTTTAGGTTTAAATTTTGAGCCTTAATATGAAAGTGTTAAAACTCTTAGTATCTCTGCTAATAAGCAAAGCCTTGGGTTTGTGTATGCCACAAGTAATCTTTTAAGTGAAGAGTAGCCAAGTTTGAGATTGGATGTGAATAGTGGAAGGGATCTTGTTATGAAGAATGTTGTGGAGGTATTATCTATAGGCAAAAAGTTTGAAAGTTGTGGGGATAAAAACATGATAGAAGTTAAGGGGGTTCTAGAGCAAAACATGGGATATAATCACAAGAATGCATTAGGGTAAAGCTCGAGAAAATGAAGATTGTAGTTGGTATGGATGTGAGTCACTTTGAGGTAGAAGTGACGATGAATAAGGTGTTCATCGAGCAATCCATGGGTTAAATGGGAATCTCTTTGGACGCCTATCATAGGTTATATTATGGCCTTCCACTTATTAGCATGAATGCATTCATTCTTTCAAAAAGAACTCTAGTGACACAAAAATCATGATTCAACAAGATTGGCTACGGAAGTCATTAGGTTTGAGTCTTAAAAAATGGAAACTGAGGTTTAATCCATGGAAATGACCGACATGTCTACCACAAATATGGGTCTTGCTATCGAGCATCCCATTGGAACTCTAGAATAAGAGGATTTTGAAATGTATTAGTCGTTATTTAGGCTATTGTGTTGCAAGGGAGGACAAGGATTGAGAAAAAAAAGGGCATGAGACTAGCCAGAGTCCCAATGGAGTTTGACATAAGAAAAAGTTTGCCGACATAAATAGAGATTGTGTGATGATCCTAGTTATTTATCCATAAACTTGATTTTGGAAAATCCCCTTTAGGTGTGGTCCTTATCGTGAAATAGGTCATTTTTTGGAAGATTACAAAAACTCCATGGAACATTTCAATCGAAATAAATAAACTTTGGGTCAAAAAGACAACCTCTTCAAATGACACAAAGACTCATTTGAATAATTTAGGGGGGGATAATTGTAAATGTTTTTGAGGCTTGGAGATTCATTCTTTAAGGCATGGTGTCACTTAGCACAAATGGAGAGTCTTCAAGGATCAAAAGGAGATCAAGGAATGAGAGGGGCATCACAAATGGGTCGAGGTATGCTAAACTCATTACACCCCATACACTTTTAGGTCATACATTTTGATTCCTTCAAGTCTTGTTAGACGTATGGGTTCTATCAACTCATCTAAGGAGGGTTTAGGGTATAATGACCTTCAAGATCAACCTTCCAAAATTAAATTTTGGGTTTGATGTCATTGTCAAATAAAAAATTATTCCCGAATTTTTTGAGGAATCTTTGTCAAAAGTTTCGATTTAAGGGGGTAAGGATGTAAACCTTAAAGACAAATACGGACCCTTGTTTTCTCCCAAGAACCCTAGAGTTCTAATATTTCCTAAGTGTGACTTAAATGACAATAAAACCCAATGAAAGGTTACCTCGGAGAAAGAATGGAAAACCCCATTGAAACCTTTTGGCCAGTCCTCTTAGAATTTAAGATATGTATGTGTGACTCACTTTGTAGAGGAATCACAAACTTAGGAAGGGAGTTGGGCTCTCAATCTAGATTTATGATCATTAGTCAAAAGAAAATATTTTATATCCAAAGAAAAATCTTAGGCAAAGGAAGAATCTAGAGAAGGAAAGCAGCTAACCATTTATGGGGTTCTTAAAGATGGAAAGCCACAAAAATGGTGATCAAGATATTATTTTGTCTCTAAAATTTATAGCTATAGGGGGTATCCTTTGATTAGTCATTGCTAGAGGTTTATATTTAAGGTGAGGGGGTGTTAACCTTAGATATAAAGACAAGCCCATGTTTTCTCCTAAGAACCTATTGACAGGGATAAATGACCCAACAACAGTCACAAGGGTTCTTTCTAGTATATGAGGTCCCAATTAGATCTCACATCATTAGGGGTAAGAGCCCCATCCATATTTTGGCCCAATAACCATGCCTGGATTCCCTAAATGTTATGAGATATGGATGATCATTATAGGGAATGGGATATGTAGACTAAACTAAATTAATCTAATTGCATGAATTAAACTAACTAAGAGCTAAATGATAGATGAGAACATGAAGCAATGAGCAAATAAACACCACAAATGTAGAGCCAAGGAAATAGTTAGTTGATATCCTGAACGACGGTGAAGGTTTAAATTACTAGAGAAAATACATAATAGTTAGCCTATGGTTTAACAAGGGCTCATTAAAGAAAGCTTAAATGCAGAACCAGTAACCATGCGAGAAAGAACTACCTAGTTCACAAAATAGTATGTTAGTTAGCAACAATAAATCTCACTGAATGCACCCAAAAATGAATTTGCTAATTAACATATAAAGCAAAACACAATGCATGTGAAGATACGGTTTCACTAGGGGCCTTCCATGCTTCTCAGATTTATATATTGCAAAATACAAGATACACCAACTTCCTAGCTATAGTCTATAGTCTCCAAGGATTTCCAAAATTTTTAGAAGTCCCTCTCTCTTTGAGTTTTACAATATTTATAAGATGGATTAGTAACTACTTCTTGGGACTATTGGGCTTCTTGTAAGTAATTAAAACTCTTCATATTCTCAAGAATATAAAAATAAAAGGAAAATAAATTGCAAAACTCTCAGCAAATAAGATAACAATCACTACAATAGGATTATATCTCCAACTAAGGCTCCAAGGATTTCTTGAAAATAAGCTATCCATATTTCATTACGATGCAATCATTTTAATCTCATTGAGTAACAAACTCCCCTTGATGACATGGTACTCTGAAGTGTTATGAGAGAGAATTGGTATTTCTTTCTTGAAGGAAACTAAGAGAGAATTTAGTATTGTCTACTACTTAACGGGCTCCACCAAGTTTTGGATGGGGTTCTCTGTAGCAGGTTTGTTAGTGAAGACACCAAAGGACAATTATTTAGAATTTATCAACTCATCCAGTTCTTTGTTTATTTATTTATTCGACCTTAACTCTACTTGGGCCCCAATGGATGGTAGCTTGTTCATCTTGCTTATTCTCTCAACGGGTGAGTAATGTTGCTATTACTATGCTATATCTTCGTATATGTTTTTCTTGAGTTTCTCTTGTATCTTCAAAGCCTGGTTTGTAGCAATGGAATTATTTGTCAGTGATTGCACATTGAATTTAGGGACTTATGGCAGGGCTTGAGAGTATTCCTTGTGTTGATTTTACTAGTGCAAATTATTCAAGCACTTGTTTCTGAAAATTGATAATTACTTCCAATGATGTAGATGATTGTTTTGCACTTTCAATATATCATCAAGCCATAGAGACAATAGAGGCACATTCAAAAATTCAATCATAGAGAAAATAAAGCAATATAGATCATAATGCATAAAGAGACAACAAGATTTTTACCCTGGGAAAATGCACTAAGGGGGAAAAACCCAACCAACCTTTTCCTTAGAGAACCAATGAAATAAGAGATACATCAAAGTCAAACTAACTAGCGAGATGAAGACCAAAAGACGCCTCAAGATGCCAAGTCAAACTTCACCAAATCACTTCAAGGAGCCTCTCCACAAGCTTTCTCTAGGTATGCACAAGGCCTGAATTTTGGCCTCCCCTCTATCTTAGAATTTTGGACTTGTGGCCAAACTTTACCAAGGAAAAAAATTCAACCTGCAACTTCACACATGCGAGGGAAGTAGAAAGATCACACATGCAAGGGTTTCTTCCTGGACTCGACTTCTTCTTCTCCCTTCAATTCACTTCTTCTCTTTTGCCTTCTTTGTTATATTAGATCAAACATATGCTTGATGATGAGATGTGAATTTTGCTTGGATTGGAGATCAAGTGGTCCCTATTTATACACACTAGAAAGGGGTCGAATAGGTGCCTTTTGGAGTAGGGCCTACTTGGGCATCTTGTGGTGTCTAGAATGCAAATTTAAATTTTCATTTTCCCACTTTTGATAAGGTCATGAAGAACATGCCTTATAAAATTTTCTTTTTGAATATAAAATCAATAAATATTTTCTTTTTCTTGCAAGCATGAAGAACATGCTTCAAATAATTTTTCTTTTATCACAAATATAATTTATATTTCATTATTACAAGTACAAATGAACATTATGAAGACTGACCATAGCTACAAAATTCAACACTCCCTCTTAGCTAGGGAGGTATTCATAATGACTATCCAGATGTTCTCTGTATACATGATTTCTCTAAGAAAATGTACAACTCATTGATAACATCATCTTTCTTAACACAGTTGACCTATATTAGCATCCTCATCACCCAATAGGTACCACAAACTAGGTTAACACTCCTAACCATTGGTACTTACTCAACTAGTCACCATGATCCGGTGGGCACCTCACCTCATGGTACTCTGACTAGTCCAGGGTTGTCATCACCCATGGTCAAACCCTAGGGACACCCATGTCCCAACTCCAAAAGCCTCACTCTAGGCTATGACGTTGAAAATACACCCACTCTATTGAGTGTTTGAGTCTCAGGGATCATTCCTCTTGAGAATGTTCATCCCTCATGCTATCTCACCAATAGTCTTAGAAATTCTTCTGCCCCTGTTGTCCACCTATCGACAATCTCAGTCAGGCTCTTGTTGTCACTAACATTATGAGCCATGCCCCTATTGATATCACATCAGTACTCCCTCTCAGTAATAGAGGGGTTCTCCACAATTCTAAGCTTATCCTTGAAGTATACAAACTTTGCCAAAGATAGATGCTTTGTAAAAATATCAGTTGTCTACTCATCAGTGGGAATATACTGGAGCCTCCTTGCTCCCCTCTATACTATATCACGAATGTAGTGGTACTTGATATCAATATGCTTCGTCTTATCATGAAACATTGGATTGTTTTTCATCTTCACACAACTTTGATTGTGACATAATAGAACAATAAGTTCCAACATCTAATCGAACAATCCAGAGAGTAGCTTACAAAGTCATACTCCCTCACAACATGCCAAACACACTACAATATACTATGCTTCTGCAATACTCAGTGTGATGGATGTTTGCTCCCTCTTCATCTGGGATATCATAATAGAGCCCAAACTAAAACATACACAGATTTACTCTTCTTATCATCCACACTCCATACCCAGTTAGAATATGTATATCCTTGTAGTTGTTTCTCACCACTAGAGGCATATCTCAAACAATAACCAACAATACCATGTAAATAACTCAATATATGCTTTGCTGCAATCGAATGCCCATGTCTAGGTTCCATCTGGAACTAGCTCAAGGTGCTCACTGCAATGGAAATGCCTCACCTGATATTTAATCAAATACATCAATGATCAAATCAATTTTCAATACATGGATGGATCTACCAGATGAGACTTAGAATCCCTCAATTTTCTCATATTCGTCACCATAGGAGTTACCATAGACTTTCACTCCATCATTCCAAACTTTTGAAGGATCTTGATGACATACTTTCCTTGTATGACTTCTAGTCCCAAATAGTAATGCTTCAAGCCAATATCCTTCATGTCAAACTCAAAGTCCAACTCCCTCTTTACTCTAAATAATAAGATGCTCTACACCTATCAGGAACAAATCATCAACATATAATAGTAGTATCACATGCTCACCCTTCACAACCTTGATATATAGGTTTGGATCAACAACACTCTCGAAAAAACCAAGTCTCGTCGAATATCCATCAATTCTAGAATACCAAGCTCTCGGTGCTTGCTTGAGCCCATACAAGGCATTCTTCAATCTGCATACGTGATATTCTCTCTTATGAACCTTAAAACCTTAAGTTTGTTCTATGTACACCTCTTCCTCAATCACACCATTAAGGAAGGAAATCTTTACATCCATTGATGTAACTTCAATCCCATAAATGAAGCAAGAGAAACAAGAGATCTAATAGTGGTGTTTGTTGCACCTGGTGCAAATGTCTCAACATAATATTCTTCCTCTTTCTAGGAGAACCCTCTGTCCATGAATCTCACCTTGTATTTGTTAATGCTCCCATATGCTACATGCTTGATCTTATATATCCACTTTGTGGTTACCACAGACTTTCCTTTAGGTCTTGGAACAAACTTACAAACATTGTTATTCATAATAGTTTTGTATTCTTCCATCATTGCATACTTCCAAACTTGTTGGGTAGTTGCTTCCTCGAAGTTGGCAAGTTCAGAGTCAATCAACTTATTCATTAATGTTACATAACCAGAATACCTCTTAGGTCTCTTAGATTCCCTAAAGGTGCCATGTGGAGCCCCATATCCTTCTACATCCTACAAAGTAGACTTGAGACAAGTTGTTCTTTTTCTAGTTTTTAAAGCAACCACAAGATCCAATGGTTCACATGGTCCTTCTAGAATTTCTTCATGATCATCAGGATGTCTTGAGTATGTGGGAGGACTTGTAACTTCCTCTTTTGGAACCACATGCTCCTTATCTTCATCATCAATGCCCATGTGTTCTTCTCTAAATTTCCAATAAGTGACATCTTCATCAAAACGCATGTCCTTGCTTAATTCAACATATTGTTGCCTTGGAATATAGATCCTATAGGATTCTGATGACTCACATTACCCAACAAATATCCCTTTCTTTCTAGATGGCTCCAACTTATTTCTCTTATCCTTGGGTACATGTATGAACACTAGACAACCAAAGATTCTCAAACAGTCAACTTGTGGTTTCTGACCGGTGAACGCCTCTTCGATAGTCTTATCTTCCAAATTTTGACGAGGACTTCTATTTAGAATGTAGATGGTTGTCTTGGTTGCTTCTCCCCACAAGAACATTGGTACATCTTGATAATGTATCACTCCCTTCACAAATTCTTCAATAGATTTTTTCTCTCTCCGCCACTCCATTTTGTTGAGGATTATAGGGAACTATCAACTCCCTCTTAATCCCAACTTCCTTATACAAGGAAATGAGTTCCTTGGAGGTGTATTCTCCTCCATTATCTGATATTAGAGTCTTGATATTCTTCCTTGTTAGATTCTCCACTTCAACTTTGAATTCCTAGATTTTTCTGAAAACTTCATCTTTTGACTTCATAAGATTTGTGTCTTGCAAGAGAAGTCATCAATAAAGGATACCTAACAAAGAGCACCTCCAAGAGATTTCATTAGCATAGGACCACACACATCAGAGTGGACTAGAACCAAAATCTATTTGGGCCTATGTTCACTGCTTGTGACATTCTTTCTAAGAGTGCATCCCTTACACACACCTTCATAATCTATTTGAAAACCTGGTACACCTGAAACAAACAGCTTCAAAGTTGGTAAGGAACTATAACAAAGGTGAGCATATATTTTATGCCATAACTCACATGGATAGTTATCATTATGTACTAAAACTTGGGAAGGTTGCCCCAGGATTTTATACAATCTTCCTTCGGGAGTCCCAATGATCCTAGCATAATTTATGCTAGAGCCCTTGGCCCACACAAGGACTTTCCCATCAATCGAGGTTACTCTATCTCCTCTATATTCTAAACATGAAATTGAAACCAAATTTCTTTTTCAAACCTGGAACATATAGTATGTTGCTTAAGTGAACACTTGCACCTATTTCCAAATCAACGAATGTTGTCCAAATTCCTTTAACTGCATAGATTTTATTGTCTCCAAGCTCCACCTTTTGAGTCAATATCTTTTCCATCAAGCTTGTAAGATGATCATTATCCCCTGTCATATGTCTTGAAGCTCCATTTTCTATTAGCCATATGTTGTTGTCATTTGCAAGAGATCCTGCAAGTGCAGAATAGTAGAAGTGGTATTTATCTCCTTCAACTTTGGGTCTCTTGGAATGTTCATCAAATTTTGCCATGGTAGCATGTTGCTTCCCTCTTTTCTTTCTATCATTGAATCTTTCGAGACATTGGTCTTTGAAGTGACCAAATTTATTGCAACAGAAACATTGAATCTATGACATGTCTCTCTTCCTTTGAGGATTAGGTCTTCTATCAAAATCCCTCTTCTTCTTCTTAAAACTAGACTTCTTTCTTCCTCCAACTTTCTTGGAATGAGCTACATATGCTTGGGAATCTTTTTCTTCCTTTGAATTTCTTCTTCTAGACAAAATTCTTAATTCTTCTTGAGAATAAATTGCCCATAATTCTTCCAAACTTGGAGCTTCCTTTAGTTTGCTTATACCAAATGAAAACGAATCCCATGACCATGGTAGTCCATTGAGTGTTGAGATCACAAGTTCTTTGTCAGACATAATTTCATCAATAGCTTGTAGTTTATCTATTAATTGAGAAATCCTTACAAAGTATGAAGCCATTGTATCATTCTTTTTCATTTTGACATATCATGAATCTCATTTCTCAAACTCATGATTTGGCCAATATTATTGATTATATATAGATTTGTTAGGGCATCATACATCTTCTTTGAAGTGTCAAGTTGTGAGATGTATGAAAGTATATTATCCTTGATTGAGTCCACAATGATTCTCATGGTAGTGATGTCATATTTCTTGTACTTATTATTTCCTGCATCATCTAAAGGCTCAATCACTTTTCTTTGCACAATTTCCAAAACATCTTCCCTTGCAAGAATTAGGTTGATTCTTGTCTTCTAAGCCCTAAAGTTAACAACCCATTTTAAATTATTCTCTGATTTCATAGAAGACATGGATGCAACTTGATTGTAGATCTAGGGTTTCTTCACAGTGATATCAAGGTAAGTCTTGTTCAAGAATGATCTCTTTGCACTTTCCTTCACCAAAGCTCTAATGTCATGTTAATTTTACTAGTGCAAATGATTCAAGCACGCACTTCTAAAACTTGATAATTACTTCCAATGGTGTAGATGATTATTTTGTACTTTTAATATATCATTCAAAAATTACACATTCAAAAATTCAACCATAGAGACAATAGAGAAAAAATATCACAATGCACAAAGAGTGTTGAAAATGGGAAACTTTGATGAAAATTCCCATCACCAAACAATGAAGAAAAATCAAATTTTTGCCCCTTGACCAAGCCAACATAAGTTTGATAAGTTGGCTCCACAGTGGAAATTCCTCCTTCAAAGTCACATAAAAATTGACTTGTGTTGACTCTCATTTGGCACATCACACATCACATCAAATTATATCTGAAATTCATAGATCAAGCTCACATGTAAGGAGAAGGGGGATCTTTTTGTTTGACTAAAGTTGACTTTTAATGATCTGTTTTATCTCGTGTTGACTAGAGTTGACTGAGCTTTTCTTATGTTATTTGACCAAATTGTTTTGGAGGTCGAATCATTGACTATGGCTGACTGAATCCTTGACTATGTTATGGGAACTTTGATTGGTGTTCACTGCAAGTTGGAACTAGGGTTTGATGTGGAATTTCACTGACCTCAGGAAGAATTTTGGATATGTTTTGACTAAGTTTGACTGAGGAAGGAAGGCCAAATATACTGTTAGGTTGACCAAAATTTCATTGGCAATTTTGACTGTTGACTTTGACTAAAAGTTGTAGGTTGTTGACTATGGTTGACCGAGATGTCATAGTCCAAAATTTGGCCCTCTGTTGCATACTGATATGTTTGACCGATATTGACATTCTTTCTCTATTTTGACTAGATTTGACTTATTTATCTTGGATAGTCAAAGCATTGAATTTGATTGGTTATTGGATGTGCCTTGGACTGATGTATCTCATATTGAACATTGATCGACTAATAGAAGAAGAATAGTTGATTATGGGTTTGCCCGCTTGTGGGTTTTTTCCTTTGTCTCTGACCAAAATCTTTGTGTCTCACTATGCTTGGCTATCTTCTATTGTGCATTTATTACTTATTGTTCTATCTGTAATTGCTTATATGTTACTAGGGTGATTAAATTCGAAGAAATTGTTTAAGTGATTATAAAAACATATAACATTGTGAAAAAATTAACAAAGAGACAACAAGATTTTTATGTTGGGAAAACCCACTAAGGGGGAAATACCCAACGAACCTTTTTCGTAGAGAATCGATGCAACAAGAGATACATCAAAGTCAAACTAACCAGTAAGATGCCAACCTCAAGATGCCTTAAGATGCCAAGTCAAAGTTCACCAAATCACTTCAAGGAGCCTCTCCACAAACTCGCTCTAGGTTTGAACAAGGGCCAGATTTTGTCCTCTCCTCTATATTAAAATTTTCGTACTAGTGACATGACCTTACCATAGAAAAGCTTGGACCTACAACTTCACATGTGCGAGTGAAGCATAAAGATCACAAGTGCGAGGGTTTCTTCTTGGATTCAGTTTCTTCTTCTCCCTTCAATTCAACCTTCTTCTCTCTTTTCTTCTTCACTATATTAGATCAAACATATGCTCAATGAAGAGGTGAAAATCTTAAGTGGTCTCTATTTCTACACACTAGAAGGGGTCACATAGGTGCCTCTTCATCATTAGCAGGCAAACTTGGGAACCTTTGCGTGTCTATAATGCAAATTTAAGTTTTCATTTTCCCGCTTTTGATAAGGTCATGACAAACATGACTTGTAAAATTTTATTTTGAATATAAAATCAATAAATATTTTCTTTTACTTGCAAGAATGAAGAACATGCTTCAAATATCTTTTTCTTTTTTCACAAATATAATTTATATTTCATTATTACAATTACAAATGAACAGTGTGAAGATCAACCGTAGCTACAAAATTCATCAACTTGGGCCATTTCTCCAATTGGTTTACAACATTTAGTACCCCTTGAAGCTAACTCCCTCGTTCCTTGGCCAGTTCCCAAAGTGGCAGCAACTCGACTGAAATTTTCTACAATATCAGGAGGCATGGGTACACTTGCTTAACCAAAGACTTGTAAGATTCACGTATCTTAGAAGCATATGCTTGATAATCACCCATAGGTGTTTGTTCGCTTAATGGTTTTCATCTTAACCTTTAACAACTTAACCTACTACTCTAGCTCAATTATACATGCATCTTTTTTCTTTATCTACTCCAGGAGGTCCTACACATTTCTCTTAGTGGCTTGAGAGAAATTTGTACTTGTTGAGGCCATGGAAATTCGGTCTCTTCTAGTGTCAGACATGATGGCCCTCTTAGTAGTGATATATACTAGTGGAAAGTGTAGAGTGGTGTATGTCTTCTTTGAATGCTCCACAATCATGTTTAGCCTATGATCAAACCTAAATTTACCCAAATTGACCACTTTCTTCCTTTTATTTGGTGTGATGCCCATTTCTCTCATCGAAAATTTCCCTCCTATGATCATGGGAGTTGCTAGTTGGACTGAATTGACATCCATGGCATATGAACCTAGTTGTGTAATTGGTTCTTGTTCCTCTTGCTAAAATCAGAGAGCCTCTTCTTTGTATTCAGTCTTTACTTCATCCTATTGTTTTTTATCCTTCTTCTTGTTTTCTCCTTTATTCTTCATCTCTTCTCTTTTTCTCCCTCTATCTCCTCATCCTTTCCTCCTCTTGTTCCTTGAATTTAAGTTCCTGGGCTATCTAGGCAACTTCTTAGTCTTGTTTCAACTTTTATTCTTGTTCTATTCGAGTTGCTTCTTGCTTATTTGCTTCCTCTTGAGCCAATTCTTCTATTATTTCCTAATCGTTTTCCTTTTTGGTTTGGATATGATTGTAACCTATTCTTGAAATAACCTTTAAGAAATTTAGGCATTCTTATGATTCTCCTATTGTACCCAAGTCTCTAACTGGTAATCCCACGTGTACTTTCATGACTTGCAATGATCTTTCACTGCAAATCTTGTATAATACTTGTGGAATGTCAGATCCCCAAAACAGAAATGAGTCAATGCATCAAAATCTTCTTTAGCTTTCTTGATATACTTTAACTAATATGCTCCCAGGTGTAAACGAATGTGTGGCCAAGGAACCTTCTTAATCCGTGAGAGTGCTCCACATATGTTATTTATTGAAGTACCACTTTGAAAATTACAAACATTGGTTGTATGTGGGATATTTTTTTGCTCCACATAAACTAAGGTAGGTGTCATCTTGGTCCATAAACTAGTCACCAAATGAAGGCACTATCTACCTAACTCTCTGAAACATACATGAAGTAACTTCATTAAATAACGCTTCATATAATGGCACCAAAAATTCTTGGAAAATATTTGCATATGCTTGTATGCAGTGATCCTCCCAAAGGATTTTACAATAGATATGATTGACTCCTCATGAATTGACCACCTCCAATTCATTACTAGGAATGCCATTTTGTGCAAGCCATGTTCAAGAAATAAGAAGCCATAAAAATTTGGGGTTGTTGGCCTACTTTGGGATTATAATATTATTAAATGTTGTCACGTAGAGAACATGATAAAATGTCTTCCCAATTAAATATCCTTCCCTCAATTGTCGTAGTGTACAAGAGCAAGACTTGTCCTCGAGGGAAGATCTCAATATTGGCCCGACCATATCACTTGCACAACATGGAAACTACTATCTAGAATGGGGCTTTAAGCATGTTTACTGGGTAATCCTTGTTTACTTATGTCTTGAAAGTTAATTTTCTGGTCTACTGTTTCTTTAGTAACTCTCTAGGCAAAATCTTAAAACTTGTTAGCCAATCCTCGTCCATATTTTCTTCCTCTTTGGGTAGTTTGTATTACATTTCAATATACGAGGCACTAGATGAAACAATGGCTTCATGTGGCTATCCCTAATCATGGCTTCCTTAAGACCGACATGTTTCACCAACCACTAAACTACTTCTGCACATGGAAGAACAGGTGGTTGAGCAACCACTTTAGGTAGCCGAGATCTTTTAGCAGCTTTGTAAACCTCTAAGTCTAGGTCATTTAGAAATGGGTTTTCTCTCTGAAATAGTCATTATACTTCTAACCATGTATATGTGGTTTATTTTTCAATGAAGCATGGAGTATCCCATAACTCAAGGCCGGATAAATTGTTAGGCTCCTCTTCATATAACTTCTCAACTACTTGGGTTTTGTAGGCCCTCTTATTGCACACATACATGATTCTCCTACATATCTAATACAAACAAGAAGAACTCATTATGCATGTGTAGATAGGAATGTTAGGTGTGTGATATTTAGAAGTCTAGGCTCAAGGCTATTTTTCCTCCTTAATGGTCCAATTCCAAACTTTTAAAAATGACACAAAGTAACAGGATTTTATGGTGTATAGAAAAACTAGGCTAACAAAATTAACCTAGGATAACACTTAGAACGCCATTATAGCTAAAAAACTCACAATATTGAACACGAAGGCTTGATATGGCTCCATGGAGAAGTTTCCCTATGTTATAGGAACTAACACTGGGTTTCCTAGGTGAGAGAAACACTTGTTCATACACCAATCATTGAAAATGGAAATGTTGCTTTGATTTTCTCTAAAAAAGGTGAACTAATAGAAATGACTAGTCTTGGGCCTGTTATGCTCCTATACCAATAGGTGTCATATTTCATGATTGACTGGTAAAAATCCCAAATATGTTCATCCTTTCCATGCTGCAAAGGTTCCATACTTTGAAAGATCAAAAAATTAAAAATTGAAAAGAGGGTATACCCTAAAAGAAAGATCAAAGGGTAAAAAGAATGAAGTGGTCAAAAAGAAAGGAAATGAACCCCGAAGAAAAGACCAGGAAAGTGTGCTAGTCCAAAATGCCACTACTATTCTATTTTTGCAAAAGAATCTCATTGTGTGTAGTTGGTTGACTCTTGCCACAGTTGATGGATGGCCAAACAGCTTAATCTTGGCCAGTTCATGTTTAAATTTCTTGCTTTAGAGATAGAGAATAAAATTTGTCCAAACAGTTCGATCCTGGCAAATAAATAGTTAGGTAGAGAAGCAAAGGAGCTCAAAAATTAAATCTGAGCCCTTGGAAGAAATAAGGACAGACTTAGATAGAATTCTCATGAAAAGAAAAGAAAATTTGTAAGGTTTTGCTAGTCCAAGTGCACCCATGCAAGAACAAGAAAAATGTTACATATAATAGGCTGGGTAGATATTTTTGGTGTTGCAGAAGCATGCTTATGATCAATTTTGGTTTCTCAAGAGGTTCATCTCATTTGATATCATAAGTACAATGGCAATTGTTTGGTTACAAATCAAGTAATGCATGTCTAACTTCCCCTCACACTTCTCCCAAAAACACTTACTAACCTCCCCCAAGGATATTGAGATCTGCTCAATACTCTTAAATCACTCCATTTCATGAAAAAACCTGAGGAAAATAGCATTCCTGCTTAATGCAAAGAAACCACATTTCTTGTGTAAAAATCCTCTTGTTCCCTTAGCCTAAGTTATTAAACTTTATAGCTTGGCGCCTTTTCATAAACCCATGTTAAACTGCTAATACTATTATATAAATCCCTTACAAATTCCCCTTTGCTCGTATTAATATATTTTTACAATAAAACCCCTTAATGTTTAATAATCCCTCCCTCGGTCGATTACGACCATATTTTTTGTTTACAAAGGGATTATAGGTTCATTTGGAACCATATAATAACCCTCCCCGCGCAAATATTGAAAAAATTAATTAACGCCTAGTTAATTAATAGTTTAATCCCCCTGACAGCCAATCAAACCTGCCCCGACGTATTTAAGTCATTGTTTATATATGTGGGTCCCCGCTCTGTAACTCTTTGCCACCTCAGACTTGCCAACCATTGGATCCAGGCCCATTGATCGGACGACCCACAATCATATCGCGGCACCCTTCCCCTCCGATGATTATCGCCCAGGGAGCCGGCGGTATTCCCGCCGTACCTTGGACACGTGGCGTCCTCCCGGCATGCTCGTGGCCCTCCCCACCAAAACCACTTTGGCCCATAAGCGGTGCGGGCCCAAACCACTTACCGCCCCCCCCTGACCCCCCCCGGCCGACGTCACGACCATGTCATCACTACGTCACCCTTCCGTTCGTACCCTCTGCTATGCGACAAACTATCTCGTCATGCTGACGTCATCTGACCAAAAGCGCCAAAAACCCGCAAAGCCGATTTTTTGTCAAAAAACCCGTAAAAAACGTCATTTTCGTTCATTTTCATTCGTTGTTTTCGCAAGACTGTTGCATGAAAGTTAACGTCCAGTAGATGCTGAAGCTCTAATCCGCCACCCCGACCAGCAAAGTCCAGCATTGTGTGCCTCAACTCGTCAATCAACCTGCCAATTGCACTCATGCGCTTCCAAAACACAGGTATTTACCCTCTTCCACCTCCCGAACCTGTGTTTTTGGGTTTTCCTCTGCAAAATTGTACCTGTAAGAGCCAAATTCAAACCAAAACAGTCCACAATTGCTATACCAAGGCACCCATAGCTGCTCTATAGCCTTTTTTCCACAGAAATTCAGCCTCCGAGTTAAAAACACAGACAATTGAGCAATGGAAGCCCCGGTCGCCCTCAATGTCGCGCCTCTCAATGCACCTCATACAGACCAGCATCATTTACCCTTGGCCGACATAGATTTCCAAATAAGAGACCCAATTGGCTGCCAAAATCATCTGCAAACTTTCTGCCTAGTCAGAAACAGTCATTTGGACAATTCTGACATCTATGGAATATGGGAATCCAACCTCCCCAGGTACTACCTTCCCTCAGTCAATATATTCCCAGATATTATTCGCCACTACTGTGCAAATTATGACCCTGTCAGTAAAGCAGTTATCTCTCCATCACAAACTGTCCTTTTCTACATAACTGTTGATTCTATCAATGAAATGCTACAATTCCATCCAGTTCAGCCTCTTGCTCCTCTGTCCATGGGATATTTGCTGGAGCAAGGCTCTCAACTATTCAGTGTAGAAATAGCCAAGATTGCTAAGTTATTCATGAAACCATAATGCCAGCCCCAAGGCCCACCTCCTTATTTATATGTCTCCTTCAATGAGACTGGAAGAATTCTTCTTGACATGATATCAATAATCTTGGGATTCAGGTCCAGTGAATTTGTGGATGAGATGGTCTTGGTTATGCTATCCACCTTTACTCCAGGACAACCCCCTACTATTAAGTATGACTATGCCTCTTTCATTGCTGACAAAATCCATGGTCAATTTATGAATTTGGAAAGAGAAGGAGTGTTTAAATACACAAGTTTCATATACCATCTGTTGTTGTATTATCACCCAAACATTTTTATATTTCCCATCAGGAAATTGGATGCCAAAGGAGAAAGGAGGTCTGTAATCTTTTGGACCTCTGTCTTCCACAGAATTGTTGAATCCCCTTATACCTACTGTGAGTTCATTGACTTGTTTATACATCCAGCCTCCACTCTGCTGATAGGAGCTCCTCCTCCTAGGCTCTCTGGTGACATAAGGAAGATTCTACAGCTCTCCAAGAACTACAGGATAGGTGACTGGTATTTCTACCAGGATCACACTGAAATCAGGATATATGGCTGTGAGTTGTGCCCTTATAAGCTGCCCAAATATGTGCCTATGAGACTGTTTTCTCTGGAATATTTCAGACAACTTATTAATGCAGATTTGACTCATTTTTGCAATGTGAAGAAAAAAGCTCAGCTGAGGATAAGAAACCAATTAGGCCCCTTTATCATTAACAAAAGAGAAGCATGGGAAGATGCTGATAAAATATTAGGGGAAGAGCTTAAATTGAAGAAAAGCTTCTGGTGGGTACCATATGACCCAAATGGCTTTATAAGTGAGAGAAAAGTAAAAAACAGGTTGTCAGCTTACACACATCACAGGATCCCTGAAGTAGAACAATATGTCAATCAAGATGAATGGATAGAGGGTACATTAGTAGAAGAACTTACTCTGCAACAAAAAATGGAACAAGCTATGAAAGATTTAGAAAAGACCCTTGACCTGGACTCTTTTGGACAGGTATCTTTCAAGCTGCCTCAGCAAACGGGAGTGGGTACATCTTCTGCTGGGACTTCACAACAACCTATTCAAGGGGCCACCACACCAGTTTCAAGTTCTTCAAAGGGCAAGGAAGTGGCAGGCACACAACAGTAAGAAATGACTGATCAACAGGAGCAAATTCCTCCAGTGCAGACCAAAGCAGCATTGCAGACTCCTCTAAATGAGGAAAAAGGCAAGAAAAGGGACAGAGAAGAGGCCACACCCATCAGTGGACTTACAGAACAGCCAGGTGCTAAAAGGCAAAGACTGAATCCTCTATCTGAAGAGGAAATCATTGAAGAAACATTAGAAAGTCTAAGAGGTGAGAGGGCAACCAGCCCACAGACCTCCCCAGTGATAGATACATCAACCAGCTCGCACATGCAAGAGCAGGAAAGGTAGAACAGTGTGGAAGTTTCATCCACAAGGCCACCAAGCAAGCAGACCTTTGATGTCAAAAGAACATTCACAGAAATCAAGGCTAGAAATGATCCATTGGGGCTGCAAATTTATGACCAATATCTTAAGATGGCCCCCACAAAACAACAAAGATTGATGTCTGCATATGACATAAAGGAGGGAAAAATGATCATGAGCTATTTCAAGCCCAAGGTGCAGCAACCACAGTCAGTAGCTGATTATATCAGGACAAATCTGGAGGTCTTGGCCAAAGACATTCATCCAATAGACCAGATTGAGCTGCACAAATAGACAGGAGAGATGGTGTATTCTACACTAGCTGACAAAGCAATGTTGGCTCATAAATTGCAAAACTCATTGGAGAACACCTCTACTCAGCTAGATTTAGAGAAATCTTCCTCTTTAGGAAAGGACACCAGGATCAAATCCTTGGAGGATATTATCATTGAGTTGAGACATGATCCCAAAGATGCCAAGGGCATAAGAGCACTAATGAAGAAGAAGGAAGAGGACATTTCTGCCCTCAGAAAACAGCTCAAAATGCCTCCTTCTATGCATCCACAGACAACAGATGTTGTGCAACAGAAATCTGAGGAGGACATGATGGACCTGCTCATGAGGTTGAATGAAAGATTGAGTGAGACGGAGCAGGCATTGGAGAAAGCATTACAAGAAAAGCAGGGAGAGTCGGCCTCCCAGCCACCTCAAGTAGCTCCAACAGTCACAACTACCCCTCCCACACGTATAACAACAGTGTCTCCCACTGTCCCAGCATCAACAACAGGAGCAACATCAACAACAACAGCATCGGGCAGCAGTACAGCTATGACCACGGAGCAGTTAATCAAAGCCATGGAGGAGTTAAAACTCCAAGTATCTGAGCTGAAGCAAGTCAAAGAAAAACTGGCAAAGATTGAGCAAAGCTATGATAAATCCAAAATGACTGTGGTAGAAAAAACAAGGGAAGTCAAAGCATTGGAAAATAAGGTAAGATCCTTAGAAAAATATCTCTCTTTGCATAAGCCTCTGGCAAAAATCAGAGGAATTTTGTGGACCAATATCATTCAATCACTTAGTGGTGTATGGAGGTCTATTCAGACCATTTATGAATAGATTGATTTGATAAAAGTAGCCCAAGTGGAAGTTCAGAAAACCAGAGCCTTATTGGGGCAAATGCCTGAGCAAGCTAATAGGCTAATCCATTTTTTGAATACCAAGACCAGTGAAGAACTGGAAGCACTTGATATCAGAGACAGAACAGGTACCATTTTGGATATTAAGAGAGTTCTAACCATGAGAACTCTAATGCAAAACTTGGACAGAAGATGCCAGGACATGCAGGTAGAAATTGATTCTTTCACAAACAAATTTACATTCCTGAATCAAAAGGGTTTGCCAAGTCTTGTGGGAGATAATGATCGTTTGATGAAGCACAAGGACTATGTACACAAATTAAATACATTTTCTGTCAATCAAGCTAGTGCATCTTCAAGTACTTCAATAGAAAAAGCACTTCCATCTGGCCAGTCCCTTTATGATAGCCTGGAAAATCTATTTTACATAGAGCATGAGGTGAAACATCTGTTCACCGTCCCTCCTAACTTCTACAGGTACACAGAGGCTGATGAAACTTTAAGGAAGCTGTAGAGACATCAAATACCAGGACCAGAGTGGTGGAAAAGCATGCTAGAGATCCTGTAGACTTATCATGGGTCAAATCAAAATTGTGCACCATCTGTTGTAAATGCGCATAATAGAAATGAACCACGGTCCTACAAATTAAAGCGTATCACATCAGCATTAAAAAAGGGCCAGCCAAAGCAGAAAGATCAGCACAAAGAATCCGTAGAAGGCAGCTGGGAGATCGAACTACAGCACCTACCTCCAGTACTTCTCTTTAAATCGGATCAACCAGCGTAGCACAAATTTATTGCACCATTTATTGTCTCCCTGTTTTCGAGACTGTCTGTCTCTATCTATGTAAGAGAAACATTAATTGTCAGCAGATATTTATTTCTATCATATATTTTGCATAATATCTTGGCATTTTTGTATAAATACCCCCTCAGACAAAGTATTTGGGGTTGGTTGGTGGTGGATATTCATAGTTGTGATTGTAATACTGAACAATTTTGGAATAAAAAGGCTGTTGGAACCATTTTGTCTTGCTCACTGGATGAAGATTTGATGCTAAGGACCATGTTGCAGAATTCTTGAATCATTTCATGGATCAATAAGTCTCTTCTAACTTGTGTTTTACAGTTTCTGTGTTTACTATATCATCTATGTTTCATGATCTAAGTAATAGAGAAAAAGAATAACCCAGAATTTGCTTGTTTGCACTCTGTGTTCAATCTCTGTTATTATTAATGTTTTCTTCAAGAATTAGCATAAACAGTGAATTCTTAATTGCTCCTGTTTCCCCTGGTTCTTTCATCTTGAATATTAGCTAAGGAATTCTTAATTGCTCCTTGGCAGTAAGCATCCATTTTCCCTCTGTCAAACATGATGAAGGATTCTTAATTGCCCTTCATCCATGGACTCCATTCCATAAATATTTCAGCTTATAAGTTGTTCCATATTTGAGTACCTTGCTCTGTGATAAATCCTCTGATAAGAAGCTTAACCCAGGAAGCCATCCTTCTTGACTCCATCATGCCCAATGGACTAAAATATTTACAGTTTTTACCTCACCGTTCTATTGAGTCCCCATCCTTCCAACCAAAACTTTAAACAAAACCCTTGCACTTCATAACTAGCCTAATACACCTCAAAACAAAGCTAAATCATAAAGAGAGAGCCCTCTCTGGATGCATATCGGCTAGAATCTGTGTCCAAAAGATTGGTCTGTGGTTACCTCGGCCGTATTCCCTTTATTACAACTTTTGGGAACAACCTGAGTGATAACAGGGCCCAAAACCATAGTTATTCCAACGAGAGTATCCATAGGCATCTAAGGAAAGACAAAAGTCTAGTGCTAGGAAGCCACAAAGAGGGTTTTCAATGTTTAGCTACTGCGAAAAAATGCCCCATATGCCCAAAAAAACTAGTGGATGCTTAGGGCGCACTTATGGGGTAGAAGTCAAGTAAAAAATAATCGGGTAATCCAACTAGGGTGTTGTGAGGGTCTTCCTTTGATCCTTATAATGATATCAGAGATGAGTCAAAGGGTTTTTCCCTTTTTCTCGAGTTGCATAATGATCCATGTTAGATCATTATATTGTTTTCCATGCATCTCGATACTTTCATAGTGAAAAAAGTGGAGGAGTCAACTCTCATGACCATTTTTACTAGCGAGACACAATTTGGAAAATTGGGGTCCGAAAACTTATGGGAGCATTTTGAGGCATCAAACAACAATTTTTATTATTATTATTTATTTATTTATTTTTGGGGGAAGGGTGGGCGAGGTTTTGTTTTTTTATTTTGTTTTTTTAAATAATTTGGGCGGGGAGGGGGCGTAAAAATTTGCTGCTTTAATGTCACACCTTTTTCTCCAATTCTACACATAGAGACCTTTCCAATGATGCAAGAATCACGTCAAATTGGAGTTCGTATGCCAAATTAGGCCACTCGGAAGTTGACCTTCCTGTTTTCATCACCATAATTCAAGAGGATTCCACATCAACCCCCATTACTCATGAAAAAGGGGCTAGCCACGTGATTATCATGAAGAAGACTATAGAAGAATCTATATTGTAACTCTAGTTAAGGGTTGAGGTAGTCAAACCTAACCACTAGTAGGTTATCAGACTGTGTTATAACCGCACCACTAAGAGGAAAAGGGATTCCATTCTTTTGACTACATTTGTTCCATAGCTAAGCAAAAATAGCTGAGAGGGACAGGTGATAGAGCACATAGAGAGGATTTGTGCACTGTAGTAGTCACAAGCCACAAGTCATAGTTATTTGTACGTGCAAACGTTATTCAAAGAAAGAGAGCAAAGCGACCTCACCTTCCAGCTGGGTTTTTCTCCCAAAAGGTTTTCATAGGCCATATCATGTGTCAAAAGTGTGTGTGAGATTTTATTTCATTGTTCTATATTTTTTGCATAGTTTTAATTTGCATGCATATGCTATTAACAAAAATTTACAAATCTTGGGCTTGGAGTATGCCTTAAAGCTGCTTTTGCTTGGTTAAGAGCTTGTCTTCCTCATACATAAGTAAACATGTTAATGTCCCAAGACCCAAGGGAATTTGGCAAGAGTGAAAGCCTACCCCCTTACGAACCACCAACGGGTTAATCCAGGTGGCGTGGTTTCCCTTGAATAACAGTGATGAGTCAACCTACATTTGCGGATAGTAGCCAAATATCGTTATCCTCACTGTTGATTTGACAATTGAGTTATGATAGGTTTTCCCACCCTATTTAAAAAAAATAAAAATAAAAAATAAAAATAAAAAATTTAAAAATCAATAAATCTAAAGAGAAATAAAATTGTAATAATGTAAATCTTGGATTTTTAAGTATGATTTATCAATTCTATTGTGACGAACCGACCACTAGAATATCCACAGTAGTTTACAAATCATATTGGTATCAGAGCAGGTTTCTTTGGGTATATTGTGGATATTTGTGAGGATCTAGATCACTTGGATCAAAATTCATAAAACCTCAATCATGGTCGATGAGTCTGTGAATAACCTTTGTTATCCTTAAGAGAAGATGTTTTTGTGACTGGAACAGCAAGTCACACATATAAATTGTCATGTAAATCTCCTCATGATGGCCTTGACAAATAAGATTGAAATATTCATAGAATTTGGGGGTTAATGCAGAGGACAAATCAGAGAAGGGATCAAGAGATAAAGAAGAAACAAATAATCAATCGAATAAAGGACTCGAAAAAAAATCAACCTAGTTTGAGTGTCATGAATCTTTTCATAATCCCTGTTCAAAATGGAAGCGAAGGTTGATGTCAAGCCATTTCACGACGAGATTGAAGCTTTGAAACTAAATCATTGGTTACAACAACTAGAAGTGTATTTCAGTGTCCATCACATGGAGGAAAAACATAATATTTCATTTTCGCAACTAAAATTAGAGGGCCATGCCCTAACTTGGTGGGAAAGCCACACAAAGACCTTGAGGTTGGAGGGAGAGCCTCCAGTGACTAAGTGGGAGGACTTCAAAACCCTCATTAAGTCATATTTTTACCCTATTGGATAAGTAGAGGACCAATGGATTTAGTGGCACTACTTCTGGAAAAAGTTGGGGCAAAGCGTGCAGGTATACACCACATAGTTCAGAAAGATGGCCATAATATTGGGTATCTCCAAAAATAACCCAAATGTACTCCTCAAGTATATGGGGGGCCTATACTGTGATCTGCGGGAACAAGTGATGTTGTTCAGAGGCTTGTGTACAAGCACGGTACTTGGAGAACATAGGCCTAAAGAAGCACAATCAAGTGGATCAAAGTAGAAGGATCATCAAGGCACTTATAAGGAGGGAAGAAGAAGCAAAAAGGGGGAAAAGCTACAAATACGGTAGTCGTGGCACATCATTTTAAAGATCTCAACAACCATTGTAGCCACTGCAACACTAACGACCATACAAAGGAGAAGTGTTGGAAGTTACATCCAAAGCTTAAATTGAAGAACAAAAGGCAAGACAATAAGAAGAAGAATCTCATGGCCATTGATTCAAGCAACTAAGTTGAAATAAGTTCAGATGCGGATGTGAAGATTGTAAGTAAATACGTGTAGAAGGAGGTGAATCTAAGTAGCCTTCAACAACAGGAAGAGAAAGAAATAACCAAATTCTTCCATATAAAGATATAGGTCAAGAAGACCAAGATTGATACTCTGTTTGACTCAGGATCACAAGCGAATCTCATTGCCATAGAGCTAGTCAAAAAATTGGGATTGGATGTTTGTTATCATCCAAGCCCATATCCATTAGGATGGGTAAATAAAGATGTAGAGTTGAAGGTAACAAAAAAATTCAAAATTATATTTGCCATCAATGTTGATTTTATTGATGAATTAGAATTAGATGTGGTTCCCCCATATGTATGTGGAGTCATGTTTGGGAGTCCCTACCTGTACATGCAAGATGCAATATTCATGCAAGGCTTGTTGGGAATACCAGCTCCCCATTTTTCTAATGGATTGAGAGTGTACTAGGGGTGTACAACCCAAGTCGATTATGATGTAGGTGTTCTACCACATGACTATTGAGGATCATTGATGGGAAGATCGGTAAGCAATATGATTAAGTTGAGACTTGCTCCCCTTTTGAGATTTCGGGTTGATAATGAGCTCCCTGATGAGATTCAAGGGTCAAGTATGTGCTCCCCTATATGATTAGTTATCTTATTGCTCAATATGGATGGAAGTTGTTGCTCCCCGATTCTTATTCTTTTATATTTGAGAAAGTTCCAACAAATAGAGTTGAGCAGAGACAACCAAAGCATGATGACAACATGAAAAATGATGTGATGATCAATAAAGAGATATTGTTAGGTGGAATTCTTCCTAGTTGAGAGGCAGTGCTAATTTTTTCAACTAGGATCAAATTCCACCTTGGATAGCTCAGATGACAGAGATGATGATTGCATTAAATTCCTCTTTTCGAGAGGAACAAAATCAACCTAAAAAATACCCTATTTGGACAAGCGGAAGTTGATTTTTGAATTATTTTATCCACTCATGTACAATGGAATAGGTCAGCCCTAAGCACATGTAAAATTGGACAAGTCAGCCTCAACACCAAGTGGATCCTCATGTAAACCCTATAAATATAATTTACCTCAATCTCATTTAAACACATTTATCAAGAAACCTTTTACTCTCTTTTATTGTCTTGGTTCGCACAAGTCTGACGGAGGAGGTTCGCTCAAGGGTCTAAAACTAAAGGGGTGAAGCTCGCATAGATCTAGGGTTTATGTTTCTCGAACGCACGCTCATAACTAATAATTTTCATCCCTGAACACATGCACACAGTGGCTAAGGGAGTGTCCAGGAAGTCTCAGATGCTTGCACAGAAGCCTGAAGGCATCATCTAGGGTTTCTGAAGCATATCATATGGTGTTGGTCCTCGGACGCACGCACAAAGTGGTCAAGGGTTCGTCTGCGAAGTCTTAGATGCTCGCATAGTAGCTGGAAGGGAGCATGTAGGGGTTTGGAGTGGTTCTGTGTGTGTTTGCCCCCGGACACACACATATAGTCTTCCTCGGAGTGTCTGGGTCAGGCACAGATTCCCTCACACAGTGGCAGCATCCAGGAAGTTTCATTCGCACACAGTCTGCCTTGATGTAAGCGTACAGGGTTTTGATCTAGGGTTTGACAGTTTGCTTCAATGGTCTGATGGATAAAGGGTTTCTTTATAATGTTTTGTAGTTATGTACTCTATTTATCTTTTGTAAATCTCTGCTACAAGATTATGTATTAGGCTCATTGTACTCTTTGCTAAAAAAATTTTATGACGATCCAATAAAGAAGAAGATTTGAAAGGGTTTTCCGCCTTGTGGGGTTTTTCCCTAGTCTTGGACCAATCTGCTGTCTCCTATGGTTGTGTTGTTGTCTTCTCTGTCATTGCATATCTATCTTCAGTTATAGTTTATGATTGGATACATTGCTAATAATTGGATTCATTATTAAATGAATATTTGGATTGGGTTAAAGTATATGATACAACATAGAACAATATGAAAAATTAACATGGTATCAGAGCTAAGGTGAAAGACAAGCCCAAAAGAAGACAAGCATTGAAGCCATCATTATTGGAAAGAAACTGTCCAATCAAAGTCAAGATGTCTTCCTCTACCTTCAAGGACCGTGAAAATTTGGGTGACGCATCAAACTTTGCAGCATGGAAAGTCAGGTTGGAGATCATAGTTGACCACAATGATGTGTTAGAATATATTCAAGGAAGGATGCCCGAGCCTCCAAAAAATGTTTCTGCTTCCCTCAAAAACAGGTACAACAAAGGTGAGTCCAAAGCAAAGAAAATTATAGTTGATGGTTTACAAGATCATTTACTTACACATGTTGGGAATTTAAGAAAGTCTAAATACATGTATGACAAGATAGTCGACATGTATGAAATCAACAATTTGAATGAGATCATCTCCTTGAAATATTAACTCAAGGAAAATAAGATGAACAAAGGAGAAGTTGTTTAGTCCTACATTATGAGGATATCTCACCTTAGAGATCAATTGCAGAGAGTTGGAGAAAATGTGCCTGATAGGGAACTAGTAGTTATGACTCTTAGAGGTCTCCCTCCTATTTGAGAAACCTTCATTACTACAGTAAGCAACAGTAATGTCCGCTCGTCATTTGATGAAACTTTTTGGAATCTTACTCAAGAATAATTGAGGATGATAGCAAAAGGAAGGATTCAAAAGCATGAAGAGGGAGAGTCCGTTGCATATATCACTCATGACAAAAAGAAGAAGGGAAAAGGAGGTCCATCAAGGAAGCCTCCTTCTCAAAATTCAAAAGGAAGGAATTACAAATCTTTATCTCATATTGAATGTTATAATTGCCACAAGAGAGGTCATTATGCTCGAGACTGTCTTGAGAAGATAAAAAGGCCACGTTACAACACCGGAAGCAAGAACAATAATAAAAGAAGAAAAGACAACCAAAGGAATAACCGCGATAGAAGATATGAAAGAATAAGAAGAGATTCCTCAAGTAACCATGAAGAAGATCATCCTCCCCGAAAGAAGTCAAGAGATCCTAGGTATGAAAGTAATGTTCTAAATATATATGAATATATTCTTATTTCTGCCCTTACTAGTTCTTCTCCACTAGATTCATGGGATAGTTGGTTGGTTGATAGTGGGGCCTCTCATCATTTATCTAGATACAAGGAAGTCCTCTCTAATCTAGTAGAGAGGGAGACTAAGTTGAATATCATTCTTGGAGGCAACTCCACTCATCCCGTGAAAGGTTTTGGGTCCGTCAAATTTCAGTTGAATTCTCATGATGTGATGTATGTGTCAGGATTAATGAAGAATTGGTATCTATAGTCATATTGGAATATAAAGGGATGAGGGTTTCCTTCATAAAAGGAGAAGTTTTGACTTGGTCTGCTGGTTCACCTATGAGAGATGCATTCACATTAGGATCAATCTTTGAAGGACTCTATACAGTCATTGGAACACCACTTCTAGCATTGGTTCATAATACCAATTATCTGAGCGAGTTGTGGCATCATAGACTAGCTCATATTCACTATAATGCTTCTCCAAAATTGAAGAAATTGGTCTTAGGAATTCTCTATGTTCAAGCCCATCATGATGGATTTTGTCCAGGTTGTGCGAGTGGAAAGAAAATAAGGGGACCATTCCCCTCTAGTGAGAACAAGACAAATGAAATACAACATCTCATTCATTTTGATATGTGTGGTTCGATGCCTATGCATTCTATTGGTGGTCATCCCTACTTCATCACCTTCATTGGCGGCTTCTTATTCGAATTGGATCCATAAAGAATGATTAAACAAAGCCATGGTTGAACTAGGTCGGGACAAACTTCTAAAAATTCCAAAACAGCGATAAAAAACACCTTGAACCAGTGGCAATGGCAGCTAGCATGGAACGACGAGGACCTCGGTCAAAGCGCGCTGACCGAGGCCCATGGAGACTGCGTGGGAGGTTGAATTAACCCATGGGAGCCTCGGATCAGGAAACAAAGGTGGATTTTGATGCGCAATCGCGCTAAGTGCTGGGCGAAAAGTGCTGAAATGGAGAAGCCCCAAGCACTCGTACGCGTGGGGAGCTGAAGAACCGTGGGCAAAAAGCAAAAAGACGCTAAAGGACAAGGCGTGACCCATGCTGCGAAAAACCGACGGTATTGATCAGGGCGCCCTCAAACGGTAAGCGGTTTTGGAAAAATTGGAGCGATCCCACTCAACGATCGACGCATGGCAAGCGGAGGAGAGAGAGAAAACCGCCGCTCATCGTGTGCTAACGGTCGAGCAAGTCAACTACGCGGGACGAGCGAACGACGTCGGATCTGGAGGCCCCATATTGGACGACAGAGATCGCGCCCGATGGAGAAAGTGAAATCGACGGGGAATTAAGCCACAGTTTGTAAAGATTTGACGTCCGATTTGACTGATAAGGTGGCAGAAGACTCATTCCACGACGTATCGGAAAAACTGAACGGACGAAGCGAATTGGTGCAGCTGCAGGAGGACATGTGGCCACTCCCTTAGAGCCGATGATGACACTGAACAGGGAACTCTAAGTGAAGCTATAGAAGGCGATTCGACGGAGGTGGAAGAGGAACCGAACATACATGGAAATGAATGGATCAAAGCCATGAATAGAGAACGGAACACACACAGAGTCAGTTAAAGAGAGAGACAGAGGAACTAGGATCTCAGGAGGAGGACGGAACACAGGGGAAAAGACAATGAAGCAAAAGCAGAAGAGGACAGAGGGCCGAGCTAACCAAAGGCAGAGTCGAGCACCTGTGAGCTTGAGGGATTCAAGCCATCCCAGAGAGGATCTGTCCGGACTGAGCACCACATTGGGCTCTTTCCATTGTAGACCAGAAGGTCACAAAGCTGGTAGGCAAACGAGTCTGTGCACTCCAGTGGCTTGGGGAATCCGAAAACCACCCTACCAAGCAAATCTGTTTCAGGTGACTCATATTGAGCTCCTGCATTGTAATTCTCTACTTGAAACACAATAAAATAAGGCCACCACTAAAGCTGGACTGGAGATGTAGCCCTGGAGAATAGGGTGAACTCCTTATTAATTTCTTGTGTTCTTGTATTTTCTTACTATATTTCTCTGTTGTCTTTCCATTCAAGTGTCTGTGTATTGGCAATCTGATCGATCCGTTGCTTAAATAACATAGACACACACACCCCAACATATGAGTCTCTAATACCTTCATTTAATAAATCTATAACTGAGGTCACTCATAAGGTGATTATCAGATCAAGTGGTATCAGAGCTCTAGGCTGTAAGGTTAGACAAGGTTGTGTTGGTTTAGCTGTTGAATGCTCACTAGATCAAAGCTCAAATTAGGAGAAGGAGAGTTGGTCGAAACTAATCCTGAAATTGGGAGAGTCTATCCTCAGAAGACAATGTCAAAGGAAGATTCTATGGGGCCAGACCCTCAATTCATAGAGAGTTTCCTAGCTATAAAGTCTATGGTGGAAGAAATGTATAGGGACTTTAGAAAGCATAAGGATGAAGATTCGTCAGGTTCTAAACAAGACAAAGAAGAAGATGAGTCTCATTCCCATGACCACTCAAAAGGAAAATGGAAAGAGGAAAGCTTTCTCACACCGCCTAATAGCCCTATGCATAATAAGAAAGCATCTTTGATTAAGCTAGATGTTAAATTTGATTTGACTATATATGATGGAGAGCTAAATGCTGAAAAGTTGGACAATTGGATTAGAGAAATTGATGTGTATTGCAGAGTGCAAAACATCGACTTAGACAAGAGCAAAATTCAGCTGGCAAGCCTACACCTAGGAGGCACTGCCTTGGTTTGGTGGGAAGGCAGAACCCAAGCTGACATGAAGAGACATGGGAAGACTATCTCTGTTTGGAGTGACTTTGTTTCTGCAATCAAGAAGCAGTTCTATCCATTGGCCTACATGCAACAAGCCATGATGAGTTGGAAAACTCTTCGGCAGTTGAAATGGCAAAGTGTGCAAGGGTACACTCAAGAATTTAGAAAGAGAGCATTGATTCTAGGGATCTCATTAGACTCACCAGAGACTCCTTTAAAGTACATTGGCGGTCTACACAGCTACATGAGGCATACCATCCTCATGTTTAATCCCGCTAGTATAGATGAGGTATCTGTACAAGCTACTCATCTAGAAGCTAGAGGAAAGAATGGAAATCCAGAAGGTGGGGGACCATCCCAACCCACTGTAAGCAAGAGCAAGGAGAAAAGAAAGCAAAAGTGGAAAGCAAGGAAGGCTAACACTGCACAGAAAAGCAAAGCTTCATGCACTCACTGTAACAAGGAGGGGCATGATGATGAGCACTGTTGGATTCTACATCTAGAGCTGAGACCTAAGAATTCCAAAGGCAAGAAGAAGAAGACTGCTCCAGCTATTCAGAAAGATTTGGGGTTAGACTCGGGAGATGAAACAATCATTGCAGCCATAGGTATAAAAGGTAAGAATTCTGAAGCATCTACTAGTAATTCTGCTCAAACTATTATTGATGAAGAACATGAGAGAAAAAGACATGAGCTTTTCCATATTCGAGTTATTTCCAAACATCAAAAGATTGATACTTTGTTTTATAGTGGCTCACAAGTAAATTTGATTTCTGAAGCAATTGTAAAGAAATTGGGATTAGCAACTACACCTCACAAGAAACCATACCCATTAGGATGGTTGAATGATAAAGCACAACTACAAGTGACTAGACAGTGCAAACTCAAGTTTTCTTTTGGGTCAGCATTTGTAGATGAGGTTGAGTTAGACATAATTCCTTTGGATATATGTGGAATTGTTTTGGGAAGTCTTTACTTGTATGATAGAAAATCTATTTTCTATAGAGCTGAGAACAAGTATCTACTTGTTAAAGATGGAATCGAATACTTCATAAGAGCTCACAAGCTCAAGAATAATTATAGTCTCATAAATTATGGGCAGATGAAAAGAATGATAAATTCATGCAAACAATTCTTACTAATGGTTGTAAAGGAAAAGAAACCTGATAAAACCAATGTATTTGAAGGCTGTAATGCTCAGCAACAAGCTGATATAGAAAAGATTGTTTCAGAGTATGATGTCCTGTTTCAGGAACCTAAAGGTCTGCCACCCAAAAATGAAATACTACATGATATTATTTTGCAGCAAGATGTTCCATTGCCTAACATTGTGATGTACAGGTTGTCTGCTTTAGAGAATGCTGAAATCAAGAAGCCAATGCAGGAGTTGCTCGAGAAGGGGTTCATCAGGCCTAGCACATCACCATGCGGGTCAACAATCGTTTTGGTGAGAAAGAAATATGGCTCGTGGAGAATGTGCATTGACTACCAAGCACTGAATAAGATAACAATTAAAAATCGTTATCCCCTTCCTCGCATAGATGATCTTTTAGATCAATTGAAGGAAGTTGTCTATTTCACCAAGCTGGATTTGCATAGTGGATACCATTAGGTCAGAGTTGCAGAGCAAGATGCATGGAAGATTGCTTTCAAGACAAAGCAGGGATTGTATGAGTGGCTGGTTATGCCTTTTGGCTTGACCAATGCTCCTGTTACTTTCATGAGATTAATAAATGATGTACTCATGCCTTTTCTTGATGATTTTGTTATTGTGTATCTAGATGACATTCTGATTTTTAGTAAAACATGGGAAGAACACTTAAAGCATGTTAAGCAGACATTTGATGTTTTGAAAAGAGAAAAACATTATGTTAAACTCTCAAAATGTGAATTTGGCAAAACATCTGTAAATTATTTGGGTCATATAGTAGGGGGTGGTGAATTGAAAATAGATCCCCCTAAAGTGGCAGTCACTGTAAACTGGCCTAAACCCAAGTCTGCTACAGAAGTGAGAAGCTTCTTAGGAGTAGCACAATATTGGAGGAAGTTCATTTCTAACTTTTCCTCAATTGCAGCTCCCTTACATGCTTTGACAGGATTGAACAAGGTGTTTCAGTGGGGAGGAAAACATCAGAAAGCCTTCGACACCTTGAAAAAAAAGATTAGTACAACACCTGTACTAGCACTGCCTGATCTACAAAGACTGTTTGAAATCCAAACAGATGCCAGTGACTATGCCATGGGAGCAGTGTTGATACAACACGGTAAACCTATATGTTATCATTCTCAGACTTTTAATCCTGCAGTAGTTAACTATCCTACATATGATAAAGAATTGTATGCATTAGTTCAGAGTGTGAAAAAGTGGAAACATTACTTAATGGGAAAAGAGACAGTAATACATATTGATCATCAACCACTTCAATATCTACACTCCTAGACTAAGTTGCAACAATCAAGACATTATAGATGGATGGGTTTCCTACAACAGTTTCGTTTAGTCACCAGATATAAAAAGGGCATACATAACAAAGTTGCGGACATGTTATCTAGACCCATTATAAATGCATCTACTATACTTAAGTATAATTATGTAATGCATGAAAGCTACATTGAACAATATGCTCAATATATAGACTTTAAAGATATATATGCAACTTTGAGTCAAGGCAAAAAGGTAGAAGAATTGGATTATCATGTGAAGGACCGACTCTTATATCATTATGGGAAACTCTGGATTCCACAAACAGAGAGAGTAAAGATAATTAGAGAGGCACACACTTCTCTGATATCAGGTCACTTTGGGGTAAGTAAAACAGCTGCACAACTGCAAAGATTTTGTTATTGGCTGAAAATGAATGAGACAGTTTCTAGATATGTAAGAGGGTGTACTATGTGTGCTAAAAGCAAGCCCAGAAATAGAAAACTAGGCTTGTACACTCCCCTACCAGTTCCTTCTCACCCTTGGGGAAAGTGTTTCCATGGATTTTGTTGGAGGACTGCCTAAGTCTAGAAAAGGTCATGATTATCTGTATGTGGTTGTGGATAGGTTCAACAAAATGTGTATTTTGATAACTTGTAATAAACAGATTACAGCTGAATAAATTGCAAAATTATTCTTTGAACATGTATGGGTTCATTTTGGATTACCCACTTCTATTGTATTTGATCGAGACACCCGATTTGTGGGGAAGTTTTGGTCGAGTCTGTGGGAGATGATGGACACCCAACTGAAGAAAAGCACAGCTTTTCATCCACAAACCGATGGCCAGACAGAAGTAGTTAATAGGACAATGATCCAGTTACTCAGAGGATATTGCAGCAAACATCCTAAGCTTTGGGATGAACATTTGTGTTATGTGTAGCATGCTTACAACAGAGCAAAACACTCTTCTACACAGAGATCTCCTTTTGAGACCTGTTTTGGTTTCATACCAAGGTCTCCTTTGGATTTTGTCTTTGGTAAAGATACCACAGTTGATGGACACAATGATGTGGACAAGGCAACTAGGTTCATTGAACAGATCCAAGAGATCCACCAGGCAGTACAGGAACAGCTGGAAAAGAGCCAAGCCAAATACAAGGCTAGGCATGACAAGCATCAGATGGAGCATAGTTTTCAAGTTAGAGACCAGGTCTGGCTGTATATCAGCAAGGACAGGATGTAAGGTGAAGGTATAAAGCTAAAGCCTATCAGTATGGACATTTTAGGATACTTGAAAAGATTTGTGAGAATGCTTTTCGCCTTGATCTACTAGCTTACATGCACATCTACTCAGTCATAAATGCAGATTGCTTGAGATTGTTTGAACCTTCAATGATTGAGGATCCTGAAGAGCAAAGTCAATTGCCTTCTATTGATGACCTGCTACCTGAATATCTTAATGAATTGCAGGAAGACACAGTCTTGGACAGGAAGGTGAGGATGACACACAGAGGATATGTTGAGTACCTCAAGATTTGACTCAAAGGTTCGAAGCCAAGCAGTGCAAAGTGGATTGAGATTGGGAAAGTGAGACAGCAGTACCCTCACTTAGTTGATGCTTGAAAGAAAACCAACTTTTGGTGGTCCAAAATCTTTTCAGCGGGAAGGTCGTGATCTGAATTGGATCCATAAAGAATGATTAAACAAAGCCATGGCTGTACCAGGTCGGGACAAACTTCTAAAATTTCCAAAACAACAATCAAAAACACCCTGAACCAGTGGCAATGGCAGCCAGCGTGGAACAATGAGGACCCCGGTCAAAGCGCATTGACCGAGGCCCATGGAGACTGCACGGGAGGCTGAATTAGCCCCTGGGAGCCCCGAATCGAGAAATAAAGGTGGATTTGAATGCACGATTAGCGCTCGCGCATCGATGGGCGAAGAGGGCCGAAATGGAGAAGCCCCGAGCACTCGAACGCGTGGGGAGCCGGAGAACCGCAGGCGAAAAGGCGCTAAAGGACAAGGCAGGACCTGCAATTCGGAAAACCAGCGGTATTTATCGAGGCGCCCTCAAACGGTAAGCAGTTTTGGAAAAATTGGAGCGATCCCACTCAATGATCGACTCGTGGCAAGTGGAGGAGAGAGAAAACCGCTGCTCATCGTGCGCTAACGAGCGAGCAAGTCAACCGCGCGGGACGAGCGAACGGTGTTAGATCTGGAGGCCCCAGATCGAATGGCTGAGATCGTGCCCGATGGAGAAAGCGGAATCGACAGGGGGATTAAGCCGTAGTTTGTAAAGATTTGACGTCCGATTTGACTGCGAAGGTGGTAGAAGACTCATTCCACGACGTAATGAAAAAACCAATCCGACGAAGCGAATTGGTGCAACTGCAGGAGGACATGTGGCCACTTCCTGAGAGTTGATGATGACGCCGAACAGGGAACTCCAAGCGAAGCTGTAGAAGGAGATTTGACAGAGGCGAAAGAGGAACCGAACAAACATGGAAACGAATGGCTCAAAGCCATGAACAAAGAACATAACACACGCAGAGTTAGTCAGAGAGAGAGACAGAGGAACCAGAATCCCGAGAGGAGGATGGAACACAGGGGAAAAGACAGTGAAGCAAAAGAAGAAGAGGACAGAGGGTCGAGTTGACCAAAGGCAACATCGAGCACCAAAGAGCTTAAGGGATTCAAGCCATCCTAGAGAGGATTTGTCCGGACTAAGCACCACATTGGGCTCTTTTCATTGTAGACCAGAAGGTCGCAGAGCTGGTAGGCAAATAATTCTGTGCACTCCAGTGGCTTGGGGAATCCAAAAACCACCCTGCCAAGCAAATCTGTTTCAGGTGACTCATATTGAGCTCCTGCATTGTAATTCTCTGCTTGAAACACAATAAAATAAGGCCACCATTGAAGCTGGACAGGAGATGTAGCCCTGGAGAATAGGGTGAACTCCTCATTAATTTCTTGTGTTCTTGTATTTTCTTACTATATTTCTCTGCTGTCTTTCCATTCAAGTGTCTGTGTATTGGCAATCTGATCGATCTGTTTCTTAAATAACATAGACACACACACACCAACATATGAGTATGTAATACCTTCATGTAATAAATCTTTAACTGAGGTCACTCATAGGGTGATTATCAGATCACTTCTCAAGAAAGGCATGGATATATTTCCTAAAGCACAAGGATGAAGCCTTTGAAATGTTCAAGGAATTGAAAGCCTTGGTCAAAAATCAAATAGGGAAGAGAACCAAAGTATTCAGGTCCGACAATGGAGGGGAATACATGTCAAATGAATTCATATAATTTTGCAATAAAGAAGGGATCAAGAAGGAAACAATTGTGCTATATACTCCCGAACATAATGGTTTATATGAAAGGAAGAACAGGTCTATATTAGAAGATCGTTGTGCCATGATCCATGATCAAAAGGTGCCAAAATTCTTTTGGGAAGAAGCCACACATGTTGTTGTATATGTTCAAAACAAGGTGCCTCGTCAAGCATTAGAAAACAAGACCCCCAAGGAAATATTCACAGGTGTCAAGCCCGATATTACCATCTTCGTGTATTTATATGCCCCATATATTTTCATGTACCGAAGGACAAAGGAACAAGTTGGAAGCTGCAAGAAGGAAATGTATGTTTTTGGGTTATTATGAAAGTTCTAAAGCATAAAGAATATATATTCTTGGTCAAAAGAAGATCGAAATTAGTAGAGACGTAACATTCGATGAAGATGTAGCTCTTGGAAATGTGAGAGACCTTCCTCCGCCTCCTCCTCCTAAGAAGGAGAATGATGATTGGGATATTCTAGATGGTCCTTCCATGCCCAAGTCTGATATTATTGATGATCCCATGGAGCCTATGGATCCTTTAGATCCTCCTCCAAATGATCCTCCTACTAGGAAGAGACCTCTTTGGCTTAGCGATACTCTACAAAATGTTGAAAAAAATGTTCCCATTCATAGATATTTCAGAGAAAGGAAGAAACCATGCAAATATTAGTGATATGTTGCAACCATGAGCACTATGATTCAAGCCGAATCATCCTCATTTGAAGAAGCTGCAAAAGATCAAGTTTGGAAGGATGTTGTGGCCGAGGAATATGAATTGATTGTGACAAATGATGTATGGGATGTTGTGCCAAGACTGAATGGGAATTTGGTTGTGACTTCAAAGTTGATATTCAAGACCAAACATGGAATTTATGGCAACATTGAGAAATAGAGATCAAGTTTCGTAGCTCAAGGATTCTCTCAGAAAGAGGGAGAATATTATGATGACATATTTTCTCCTGTGGCTCTATATACAACCATTCGTTCAATAGTTTCCCTTGTGCTAGTCAGGGATGGACTCTTCATCAAATGGACGTAAATACCACATTCCTTCATGGCATGTTACAGGAAGAAGCATATGTTGAACAACCATAGGGATTTGAAGTGGAAAATCGAAGAACACATGTTTGTAGGTTGAAGAAGGCATTATATGGTTTGAAGAAAGCTCCCCAAGCCTGGTATGCTCGCATTGACAATTATTTAATGAAGCTGGGATTCACAAGAAGCAATGCAGATCCCAACCTCTACTTCAAGGTATTCCAAGGTATACCCTTGATTTTGGTTTTATATTTTGATGATCTATTCTTGATAGGTAGTGAGCCTCTGATGATCGAGTGTATGAGGGAGCTAGCCTCTGAATTTGATATGAAGGACCTTGGTCTCATGCACTACTTTCTAGGTCTTGAGGTGTGGCAAAGGCTTGGTGAGATTTTCCTTTCACAAGGAAAATACGTTGTGAAGTTGTTGGAAAGATTTGGAATAACTGAATTCAAATCCATGGCTACATTGATGTAAATGAACTTCAAGAAGTTATGTGGAGAAGTTGTAAGACTCGATTTGATAGACAATTGATTGGGGCTCTAATGTTCCTTGTAAACACCCGTCCAAACATATGTTATGCACTAAACACATTGATCTGGTTGATGACTGATCCCCTCCATGCACATTGGATCAGTGCCAAACACATTTTGAGATATTTGCAGGGAACAATCACACTTGGTCTGAGATATTTTGCAAGAGATGTTCGAATTCATGGATACATTAATGCTGACTATGCAGGAAATTTAATGATAGAAAGAGTACATCTTGATGCTGTTTTAAACTTGGATCTGCCATGATATCATGGATGAGCAGTAAACAAAATTCAGTAGCATTGAGAACTGTGAAGCATAAAATATTTCCGCTAGCATGGCTAGATGCGAAGCAGTTTGGTTGAGGAATCTCTTTGGAGAGCTATTTGAGCAAGTTCTAGACATTACAGTAATATATTGCAACAAAAAGAGTGGGATCCGTTTGACAGATAATCCCATGTTTCATGACAAGTCCAAGAACATTTAGATTCAATATCACTTTATTCGAGATATGGTGCAAAGAGGAGTTGTTAGACTCCATCACATATCGACAGATGAACAAATTGCAGATAATCTCACCAAGAAATTACCGAAAGGAAAGTTCTTGGTCTTCAAAGAGCAACTTTGACCGATGGATGTGGCCCCTTCGGATAAGGGGTAACTTTGATCGAGGACACTAAGCCAACTCTTCCCATCTTGTTTGAGCTCCGAGGGTGAGGAATTAAGATAGAGGGGTCCTGAGATTGAGGGATCTCTGGACAATAGGGTACTCCCCTGTTTGTCATCCATAGGGTTGGAGATGTTTCTCCCCTATCTTCATAGGGTCATAGATGTTGCTCCCCTATATGGTCTATGCAAAGTATACCCCAGTTGGAATCATACCCTCAAGCAAGGCTTGTTGGGAATACCGCTCCTTGTTTGGCTAATGGGTTGAGAGTGTACTTGGGGTGTACAAACCAAGTCGATTATGATGCAAGTGTTATACCACATGACTATTGAGGATGATTGATGGGAATATCGGTAGGCAATAGGATTGGGTTGAGACTTGATCCCCTTTTGAGATTCCGGGTTGATAATGAGCTCCCCGATGAGATTCTAGGGTCAAAGATGTGCTCCACTGTATGATTAGTTATCCTATTGCTTGGTTTGGGTGGAAGTTATTGCCGCCCGATTCTTATTCTTTTAGATTCAAGAAAGTTTCAGCAAATAGAGTTGAGCATAGACAACTACAACATGATGACAACATGACATATGATGTGATGATCAACAAACAGATATTGGGTGGCAGAATTTTTCCTAGTTGAGAGGGAGTGTTAATTTTTTCAACTAGGGTAAAATTCCACCTCGTGTAGCTCATATGACTGATATGATGATTGCATTAAATCCATCTTTTCGAGAGGACCAAAATCGACCTAAAGATCACCCTATTTGGACAAGTGGAAGTTGATTTTTGAATTATTTTATCCACTCATGTATAATGGAATAGGTCAGCCCTAAGCACATGTAAAATTGGACAGGTCGGCCTCAAAACCAAGTGGACCCTCATGGAATCCTATAAACAAAAGAGACCTCAAGCTCATTTAAACACATTGATGAAGCAATATTTTACTTTCTTTTATTGTCTTGGTTCGCACAGGTCTGACGGATGAGGTTCACTCAAGGGTCCGAAACTATAGGGGTGAAGCTCGCATGGATTTAGGGTTTTTGTTTCTCAGATGCACGCTTGTAACTGAGCATTCTTGTCCTTGAACACACTCACACAGTGGTTAAGGGAGTGTTCAGGAAGTCTCAGACGCTCGCACAGAAGCCTAAAGGGAGCGTCCAGGAAGTCTCAGACACTCGCACAAAAGCCTGAAGGCAACATCCGGGGTTTCTGAAGCAGATCAAACGGTGTTGGTCCCCGGACGCATGCACATAGTGGTCAAGGGCGCGTATGGGCAGTCCCAAATGCTCTTACAGTAGTTGAAAGGAAGCATCTAGGGGTTTGGAATGGTTTTGTGTGTGTTTCCCCTGGACACATGCATATAGTCTTCCTAGGAGCTTTCGAGTCAAACACAAACGCCCTCACATAATGGCTAAGGGAGTGTCCAAGAATTTTCAGTCACACACAGTTTACCTTTTTGGAAGCTTCTAGGGTTTGACAATTACCTTTAGTTGGTTTCAATAGTCTGATGGATAAATGGTTTCTTTATGTTGTTTTGTAGTTTTGCAGTATATCTATGTTATGTAAATCTATGCTGCAAGATTATGTGTTGGGATCATTGTACTCTCTGCTGAAAACTTTTTATGAAGATCTAATAAAGAAGAATATTTGAAACGATTTTCCCCCTTGTGGGGTTTTTCCCTGGCCTTGGACCAATCTGATGTCTCTTATTGTTGTGTTTTTGTCTTCTTTGTCATTGCATATATTGTTCTATCTTCAGTCACACTTTATGATTGGATACATTGCTAATAATTGGATGCATTATTAAATGAAGATGTGGATTGGGATAAAGTATTTGATACAACATAGAACAATCTGAAAAAATTAACACCAGCTATTATCGAACTCCCCATTTCTAAACATTGGGTTGTATAGGTAATCTATTATAGAAGCAAGGTGAATAAATAGTTGCAAAATTTACTAGAACAGGGTGTCTTCTAATTGAGTACATCACCATGTAGATCACTCATCATCATCGTGCCAAACAAGTATGGGACTTGGTGGATATGTATAGATTACATGTTGTTGAAAAAACCCGTGCTTAAGAACATGTACCCCCTGCCTAGGATAGATGATCTATTGGATCAACTGCAGCTCGTAAAATACTTCACCAAGCTAGACTTAAATTTTGGATATCACCAGGTTCAAGTCAAAGAAGAAGGTACATGGAAGACCACTTTCAAAATGAAACAATATTTGTATGAGTGGTTAGTCATGGCATTGTCCTATGTAATTCACCAACTACGTTTATGAGATTTATGAATAATGTACTGCGCCCTTTTATATATTCATTTATTATTGTTTATTTGGATGATATATTAGCATACAATGCTACCTAGGAGGAACACATCTCACATTTGACATAGATGTTAGAGACATTAAAGAAGCACCAACTACTAGCAAATCTCAAGAAGTGTGAGTTTGCACAATAGCCTTTGGTGTATCTGGGGTAAGTGATAGGTGGAGGAAGGCTTGAGATAGATCCTACTAAGATGGAGGCCATCATGAAATGGCCAGTGCCTACTAATGTTTCTAAGGTTAGGAATTTCATTGGGATAGACAATGCCTAAGGAAATTCATAGCCTCATTTTGAGCAGTAGCAGTGCCACTCCACACCATAACAACAAGTGGCAAGAGTTTCCAGTGGTGAGAGGGCCAACATAGGGCCTTTAAAGAGCTAAAGAAGAAAATTATTCAAGCACCAGTTATGGCATTACCAAACTTGAAGTAACCGTTTCAAGTTGAGATAAATGTGAGTGGGTATGCTATGGAGGTAGTCTTGATGCAAGAAGGAAGGCTTGTATGCTACCATTTTGAAGTATTTCATGGGGAAGTTATTAAATACCCTACCTATGACAAGGAGCTTTATGCCCTTGTGCAAGCTATGTAAAAATGAAAGAACTATATGACGGGAAAGGAGATAGTAATCCACACAGATCACCAACCACTACAGTACTTGCAGTCCCAAAACAAGCTACAACATACCAAGCATTACAAGTGGATGGGGTTTCTACAACAGTTCCATTTGTTTATCAAGTACTAGAAGGGAAACACAAACAATCAGGCCGACATGATTTCAAGGCCACCCACATAAAATATCACAACTTTGGGGACTCTTATGCACATGGAGTCATTCACAAATGGTGCGTATAAAGAGTCATATTCAAAGGATGAGTACTTCAAGGAGGCGTTTCAGTAGTTGTAGAGTTAGATTCATGTACATGATGGAAGCAACATTGTTGACTACCATCTCTAGGATGGGGTAGTCTATAGGATGGATAAGCTATGTGTTCTTAAAGGCAAGCGATTGTCGCTGATTACAGAAGCTCACACCGCTAAATAGCCATACATCTAGGGGTTTTGTAGTGCAGAAGTCATGTGAGAAATGAATGCTCAAAAAATCCAAATATTTGAGACTTTTAGTAGTGTGGGAATCCAAACATCTAGATTTTTATTAGATATCATTTTGGGATCCAACTGCGTTAAGTAATTCATTCATCTATGACCATTTCCATGAGAGGTAGTTGTAACTGACTAATTTCTCATGATTTTTGAATAGTCCACTTAGCACCCATTGCATCGAGTGATGCTCATAGGGGTGAAGAAGTGGGATTGAAACTAGTGAAATGAATCACATAGCGTCAATCTTAACTTCTGGGGCTTGCACCCGATAACCAGGACTTCCCGGGAGGTCACCCATCCCAAAACCCAAAAGAAATCTCTAAAATTTGGAAGGCCCAAATGAGTGGATCCAAGGGATTGTAAAACCTTTCCTGCCCTATCCTTGTTGGCATTAATGTCAACCTTACTGATGACAATCAATATTAACATTTTTGAGATAACCTGTTTTAGATGAGTGTGTTTATTTCTCAGTTGGAGTTGGAGTTGGATCTCGGTGAGTGTGTTTCTTCCTAGGTAAGAGTACTAATAGATGTTTTTTCCTAGTTAAAGTCAAGGATGGAGATTATAGAATTGAGGGACATTTTGCCTTCGTGGACCAACTCAAGTGCATTTTCAAAGTGCATAGTTCGATAGCCCTTTAAAAGACCTTTCAAATGGTGTAGGGAACTTTGAAAAACTCCTAATGGTTAAGAAGTTATGAATTCAAAGTATGGAAAGGTTATGGGGCTCATGGTTCCTCTAGAAAACAAAAGGCGTGGAACGAGAACGGTCTAGTTAATTGACATGTAATTTTATGACATGCTATGGAGATTTTGATTGGAGGTCTGGGTGATATTGTAGTCATGTGGTTGACAGAACCCACGAAAAAAATATATGTCCATGACTAGACAAAGAAGTTTCACGTTGCGCCACATTAAGTCTTTGGTTCACAGAAGTCTTGGAATTGGCGTAGGGTGTGACTAATAGAACCTAAAATATGGGAAATCTATGGCTTGCGATGGACAAGTTCACATCATGCTAGGGAAGGTTTGTGGTTCATGGAGGTATCATAGTTGGCACAAGGCAGACCATGGTAGACAGAGTTTTCTAGACAAAAATATCACTAACATTAATAAAATAACGTAAACCCACAACCCAAGCCATTTTCAATTAATAAAGGTTCTTCGTGAAAAACACAGAATACCAAACCTTTTCTTTTTATAGGATGAAGTGGTGGAAACGACATGTGGTAGCATGTGATTTGTGGAGATAGATAGCTTGGAAAATGATGTGGTAGCCTGTTGGCAAGACAAGTCAATGCAATGATGATGTGGTAGCTAGTTGGCGGGGCAGGTCAATGCAGTGATGACATGGCAAGGGTCACATGGTACGAGGTGATAGTTGACATATGGCATGATGAGGAAAGTTACACGTGGCATGCAAATTTGGTTCTTTCAAGGTTCGAAGTGGCTCTTTATTTGGTGACACATGGAACCATTCACAGGGAGACACATGGTAGTGCGATGGAATAGCATGACAAATCACAATGTCATGGAGGTCGAGTAAAAAGATTTGATGGAGTGCGGTATTGGAGGGTGCCACAGTTGAGAAAATTTGGTAGACAAAAATATTTCAGTCTCCAGACATAGAAATGCACATCTTAGTACAGAGTAAAAATGCTTGCACAAGTTTAATGACTAAAGATTGTTGCGATTGAAAGACTCAGAGAGATATGGATATGTATGTTACTAGATTGGAAAATCCAAAACCCAATGTGAAAGTTTTTTTGACTTAGAAGAACTAATGGAGGGTGTGCTATGGTTGATGGGATCCATTAGACAGATATTTCAATAGGATGTCCAAGAATGAAATTCGACAAGAATTTCATGCCCTAGACCATTTTTGGTCAAAACACGAAATATAAGACCTTTCTACATACTGTGACAGCTAGTTGTGACATAGAAATCAGATGTTGTGGACCAATAGGAAAGTGATATGTGGCAACAAGTGATGGCATGGAACACCAATAAAGTGACAGGTGGCAGGTATAAATGGCCCTTCTGGATGGCCAAGTAGGCCAAACTTGAGTGACACATTACACCACTAAGCGATTTCCATGTGATAATAATGATGTCAGCAGCCGACATGCCATATCCTCGAGATTTTTTCTAAGGGACCAATTAGTGAGCATTTGTGCCTTTGGTAGTAAAGAATGGTTCTAGCCTTTGGGCCTGTGATGTCAAGGTGTTGAAGTGTTAGGGGCACAAAGAAGTAATCTGGTGTGAGGCTTAGCTCCTTTCATCCCTAAGTTAATGGTCATGGATTAGGAACATATGAAAGATCATTATTAGCCAAGGTGTTCCTATACCCTCCATCATCTAGCTCATGGTTCTTAGGACACAATTTCATAAGTCAAGGTGCTAAAGAGTTAAGGTCACAACATAGTTGAAATTTGGTGTTCTGGGTGCCAAATTTAGTTAAGATTTTACTGAAGGGTTGTTATGGCTATGTGGAATTGGTCCTTAATTGATTTGATCTAACAAACGAAGTTACCAAGGATGAAACCATAATTCAATGCCCATTGTATTTGCATGCAGAAATTATAAAAGTTGTAGCAATTGTAGACAAAAGGTTGGTTGTCCGCTTAAAAAGAAAGGTTGTGAGCTGAGAAAGTTGAGATATGAGAAGGCCAAGAGCTAAAGAAGGTTGGAGCTAGGAAGGCCAAGCGATTGGGAATGGAAAGTGTTTGAGAAGGATGTGTGTGACTACAAAAGGGTAGAAGAAGGCCAAAAGTTAAGTGGGTAGAGTGAGTGAATGAGGCCAAGTCTAGTAGAGGTCGAGTAAGAGGAACAAGTGGTTCCTATTGCAAATATTATGTTGATATAAGAATATGCAAGAACCGAGAGAGCCTATAGAGAAATGAGGAGCTCTAAGTCGTAACGAAGAACTTAGAGTATAATTGTATGAAGGTCTAAAAGGTTATTGTAGACACATAAGTAATAATGCATATCTAAAAAGCTATGATAAAATTTGAATGAAAGGAAAGTTTCAAAGCAAAGGTAGAATCAGAGGATGCTAAGCTATATTATGTGATATCAGCATGAGAGAGAATTGATGCAAAAAGAGAAGCAAGATTAAATAAACATAGTACCTTTGGATCCAAGTTTGAAAATGTAAGAAATAATGGTTTGCATGGTTTAGTAGGTTAGTCCCTATGCATCGGGCAATCGATTCTTCCTTTAGGTGGATTCCTAAGAAAAAAAATAGGGGTTAGTTCCTTTTGCATGTGGGTGTTGGTGAATTACGGAGTCAGTGCTTCATGTTGGTTGGGGCCAACAAAACAAAATAGGGATTTGGTGCTTCCTATGATTGGGTGCTCACGAAAACTTGATGTAATCAGAAGTGGTGGCTTTAGATTTACAACATAACAAAACAAAATTTGTGTTTTCCTCCCTTTATGGGTTTCCACATAAAAAACTTTGTGTCATATATGTGTGTTGATTATGGTGTTTTTGTGTATTTCATGTGTTAATTTATGTTGTTGCTTACATGATATGTTGTTGAATGGTTAAATATGATAATAATTGTTAAAATTAACCTTAATATTGATTCACCCCCCACTCTTAGTATTAACTTGGTTTATAACAATCCTTGACAACAAAGTTATGTGACACATCCAAAAATTAGAATTTTCCATAAGCCTTTAATGAGCCTAATAATAGGAACCCTCAATCTTGATGCCAAATAGCCAAAACACATGGAAAATTAAATGGAATCCATATTATCGAACCCCATATTGTACAAAGAACCATGAGTGACATGACATGCTAATGTGGCATGAAGGATAGATTAATATGACATGGGATGTTCATGTGGCATGTTGAACAACCTTGGTAACTAATGTGGGAGATGTTGTGTTGTGTGATATGGAGGCTAGGAGTCTAGACTCTTGCACTTTGGGATAAACAACCTTTTTATATTTTTCCCATATGTGAGATGACTTGAATATATGAAAGTGTGGGAATTTAACCATGTTGACAATGTTGGTGATGTGGACAACCAAAGTATAATAATGTCAAGGTCTGGGCCACGTGGTGATTCATGTGGAAGCTGATGTGGGTCTTTGTAGTGAACGATCTAGGAATCTAGAAATCTGGCCTTTTTATAAAATTGTTTTCTGAGATATCCATATATCCAGAGATCCTTATATTTGATTCAATACTTTTATTTAAACATTTTTTTTATACACAAATTCTGAATGACCAAGAATTCAAATATTTGGATCTAGCATTTTTACTTGAATAGATTTATAATATGTTCCAAATGTCCAAATCTCTAAAAATCCAAATATCCACAAATTTTACCTTTTTATAAGATGCCATTATTTGAATTTTTTTGGAGCCAAATATGATTTGGAAGGTTGATGTGTTCAACTTGCAAATATGTAACCACATGGTGATGACATGTGGATAATTGACTACCATGAGTCATCCATGTGCCTGATGATGTGGCGCTATATGGTGGTGGCACATGGACAAAGGACTGCCATGTGTTAGTAATATGGTTTCTAATGTAGCACTAAGAGGGGTTTAAACTTCTAAGGGCCATAATTTTTTTTTTAGACCATGGATTGATGAAATTTATATCGTTAGAAAGCTCTCGATAAGGGGAAGATCATGATGACCTTAGAAAAGAGGTTTGATATGGTTAAAAGAAGTTTTTTTTTTTGTTTTTTGTTTTTTGTTTTTGTTTTTGTTTTTTTGTTTTTTGTTTTTTGTTTTTGTTTTTGTTTTTGTTTTTGCTTTTTTGTTTTTGTTTTTGTTTTTGTTTTTGTTTTGTTTTGTTTTTGTTTTTGTTTTTGTTTTTTTTGTTTGTTGTTTTTTGTTTGTTGTTTTTGTTTTGTTTTGTTTTTTTGTTTTTGTTTTTGTTTTTGTTTTGTTTTGTTTTGTTTTGTTTTGTTTTTGTTTTTGTTTTTGTTTTGTTTTTTTTTGTTTTTTTTTATTTTTTTGTTTTTTTGTTTTTGTTTTTGTTTTTGTTTTTGTTTTTGTTTTTGTTTTTGTTTTGTTTTGTTTTGTTTTGTTTTTGTTTTTGTTTTTGTTTTTTTTTTTTTTGTTTTGTTTTGTTTTTGTTTTATTTTGTTTTGTTTTGTTTTGTTTTTTTATTTTGTTTTTTTTTTTTTGTTTTTGTTTTTGTTTTGTTTTGTTTTTGTTTTTGTTTTTGTTTTTGTTTTTGTTTTTTTTGTTTTTTTTTTTTTTTGTTTTTTTTTTTTTTTTGTTTTTTTTTTTTTTTTCGGATACCCCGCTTCCATAAAGTTACCTTATGGGTTGGGTATGTTACAAGAGCGATGTTATCACTCAAAAAGTTTCTTGTCTGCAACATAAAACTTCCTAAGGTGACCTTGTCAAACTAATCTTGTAGATTGAAGGCTATCCCCTTCAATCTAGACAGGTCTCTCTCTGAGAACCTAATCACTACGATTAGCAACTGGTTGTGTCTTCAAACAATGGCTAGATCTTCAGTAGTGTTGTGCTGAAAATAGGGTTTGGTTGGGATGAAGCAATTAATCCATTGGGCAATGGGGTCAACAAATCAAGTTTTTAGATGCAGTTACCAAGATATTTGTTGTATGAATCAAGAGGGATAGAGGCAGGGTAGATGGAAAATTGTAGACATATCAAACATCATCTAAATGGTATTAGAAGGAGATAACAATCCACTATAGGAGGGATGAAGCATGAATCGTGAAAGCTTTAGAAGAAAGAGTGAAAATGTCTAAACCATATGAACCAGAGCATTAACTAATGAATTTTGTCATATAATCTCATTTAAACATTAGAAGATAAAATATAAATGACATCACATAGAATGGAAACTATCACAGAAGAAAAATCACTGAGTATACCATCACACAAATCTCTATATCATTAAACATAATATCCTAGTCTTCTTGGCACTTGAAAAAGATAAGTAATTTGATTACACAAAAAAAGAGTATTTTGTTTCAGAGTCCAACCTTTTTTCCTTCTTTCTAATACATTATATCGGAAAATTACCAAAGTTTTCAAGATCCACCAATTCTAGAAGTTCAACTGTTAAATATTACAAAACCTCGTAATAGAATTTACAAAATGAATAAATACTACTATTCTAGCTATGCAAGCCTTATCTTGGCATCTAAACCAAAACAAAATATCTATGCAAATTGTTACAAGACCTCTACTGATTCTCTAGAACAATTGACGAGTCACATGCTAGACTTCAGGATCTGGAATTGTTTAGTGCTTTGTAGGGTCATTCATCATCTAGGCCATGCAAAGATCCTTTCCGTAGTTATCCACGAGATACATTGAACCTGCAAAAAATCTCCTCAAGTCATGCCACTGAATTTACACATGTCTCCTTTATCTGAAGGCATCTCCTATGACCAAAACAATCATCTGCGTGTATTCAATCCACAAAATCTTGTATAATATCATCATTAGGCCTTAGAGTATGTTGGCTAGACTGTAAAAAATCTTCAGCGAAGTTTCATGAGATATATAAGTCAAAATTAGGGTTTATTTTAACAAAAATAATTTCCCCTGTTCTTGGCTCAAGATATTGCTTCACCAAAATGCAGAATTGTTTATTCTTCCAAGAATTCAGTAACTTGAAAAAGGATGCTCAACTTCTCTTGGTTAGCTTTCGATCTTGTAACCCTTTTACCACTTTCTCAAATGTCCTTGCTAACTATTATGGTTTCCTATTCCTTTCTTTTTGTAGATTTTATTTTCCTCTTTTTTGTAGTTTTCTTCTTACCTTTGGAAGATCTTGTATCTTCCTCTTCATCAATGACTATTATCTCTTTTAGTCTAGGGTTAAATTGGGCTTTAAAGCCTAGTCTCAACTTATTGGTAGCTATGGTGTGAGGCTTTCTCCTGTAATAAACCCTAGATTCTATTTCTTGGTTTGTATCCTCTACCTCTCTTTTTCGCTGCTTTCCCTTTTTATTCTCTGCTACTATATTCCCTGGCTCTTCCTCCTTTTGCATTTTTTGTTTTTGTTTTTTGTTTTTGTTTTTTTGTTTTTGGTTTTTGGTTTTTGTTTTTGTTTTTGTTTTTGTTTTGTTCTTTTGTTTTTTTGTTTTTTATCTTGTAGACCCTAGTTTTTCCTTTAACCATAGGATTTTTTGCGTTTCCTTGTACAAGGATTTGATGACTAGGATCCCTTGCCTATGTGTTTGGAACAGGTTTTGACACTCGTTGCAATCCTAACTTTTCTTTGTCTTCTAGGTGTAGGGTTCACCAACATTATTCTTCTCAACTGATCTATTTGCTTATTCAATTCATGTATGTATAATATCTTAATTAAGCCATGATGACATATATCATGAGGTAATAACTCTGCCCTGGTTCTAGCCTTAGTAGCCATTTTAAATAAACTTTGATGCAAGAAATAAGGTAGACTCATCTTCCCAAACCCAGCTAAATGACATAAAAATATCATATGGTATAGGTAGATTTTGGAATACTTGCCTTCACATGTGAATAATAATTGCACAATCTTCAAGGAAACAGACCATTCGAGCTTAAACGTCTTCTGAGGGATTCCCACGCTCCAATTATGGTTCTAATACTCTTCCTTTCGGAAGAAATTGAGATCCACGTCCTGCATCATTTGTTTCTTGAACCACTTCTCAGCCTCAGTAGGAAACCCCATGGCTTCTCCTATTGAATCTTTAGTAATTGCAAATTCCACATCTCTTATTCAAGTTGTGTTTCCATCGGAAGAGTGAATAAAATCATAACACCAACTCAAGTTATTACTGTTAAACCAATGGAAAATCAGCCGCAATCCTGCTTTTATGAATAAAAGTGAAGTTTCATCATAGACCTCAAACCATACTTCGTTAGTTTCAAATCGTCTTACATGGCCTGACTTTCCCATTGCTTGACTAAGAAAAAGTGCAAACTTTACCATGCACTGTAAAAGAACTGCTAACAATTTCGCTGTTTGTTGCGAGCAACTCACTTTGGGTTTGATGGAAATGGTTGATTTGCGCACAATTTTGGTTTTAACACTTTTCCTCTCAAAACCTCCTATAACATTTTGAAACAACCTCAAAACATCACATCAAGTCATAATATATATTAAATTACATCAAAGACTTTTAAAGTGTTTAAATGACCCAAGTGATAGCTATAAAACTTTATTTTTTCAAAATTTTGTAGGCACTACAAAAATATTTTATAGTGTGGCCTGTAGGTGCTACGGAAATCTTTCGTAGCACCATCTGGTTTTTGGCCTCTAATTGGTGCAAGAGTTGGGTAAAAAATTTGGCAGGACAAAAACAACTTTCTTAACATGTTTTTTAATCCTTCTGCCACCTTTTCAAACCAAAAGTTTTACCTAGTCCTATACTTAAGCCCACTTTGCTTGTAATAAAACTCTTAACTAATTTTCAAAACATTTTGACCCTTTTGTGCTAACAAACCAGATGGACAATCTGGGAGTTTGGTCATAGGCTAGGGTCCCAAGATAATGGCCTCCAATAACTTTTTCTTGAGATTTGGAATCAAGGTTGATCTCTTAGTAAATGATTCAGACAAAGTGGTTTGTGTAGTTAATCTTTATAGGCCATATTTAGATAGGTAGTTCCTTTGGGATAATATTATTTCTTTGGGTACGTTGAGAAACCCTAATTTGATCATAGATGGTGACCTTTATGTGATAGTATCCCTAAAATAATAGCGGGAGGTTCACACACGGCAAGATTCCCTTGGTGATTTTTTTGTTTAGTTGTTTTAGTCTCACTAGTTAGTGAATTTGGAACCCATTAGGCTAATCCTAACATGATCTAAAAGTAGGCAAGATGAAGGCATATCAAAATGGTTAGATAGGTTCTTATTTTTGAAAGGGTTGTTTTGAGGTGAGTTCCCTGTTAATACATGGGTTATTTGGAGGGTAGTAGAATCATATTTCAATTATTTTGAAGTCGAAGAAAGAAGAAATTTTACCTCCAAGTTTAATTAAATTCAACCACTCTTGGTTACAAGAAGAAGATTTTATAAATTTGATGAGATCAAGGTGGGTTCCTGTGTATAAGGGGGGAGATTTCACTACAAAGAAACAAAATATAATATCATAAAGGTAGAGGTTGTCATGAAGGGTTGGTCCTTGGAACATAATAAGAAGATGCAAGTAGACTTAAAGGAGGTTGAAGATAAAATTCAAATCCCCTATGAAACAAATCGAATGAGTCTCTTTTCTTATTAGCACCGTGGATATTTAAAAAGAATTTTAAGTAAAAATAAAGGAGCTCCTTGACCTCTAGGAAGTCCACTAGAGGTTGAAAAGTCAAGCCACATGGATTCTTGAAGGAGATGATAATATGAAGTTTTTCCACAATTACACTAATTATAGGAAATAGATTAGTATGATTTGGGAAATTAAAGATAGTAAAGAAAACTAGATAAAGTCTTTCCAAGAAAATGCCAAGGATGAGAAATGAAACTTCAAAAAATATTCATTCAGGGAACCACATGGTCGTAATATAGGTGAGATTATGAACATCCTGGAGCTAGTTCCTTCAGTAATCGACAAGGACATGAATGGCAGGTTAGAAGCAGATGTTAGAAATGAAGAGATTTTAGTGGTTATCAAAAAATGAAAAAGTCTGAGACTCGATGGTCTAACAATGTGGTTTTTCTTGGAATTTTATGATATCCTCAAGGACAACTTGATAAAATTAGTGCATGAATCCATAACTTTCAGGAAATTTTTGGGGCCACCGACAACCACATTTATCACCTTAATTCCAAAAACCCAAAATGCAGACACATTGGATGGTTCCAAGTCAACATTCCTATGTACATTTAATTTACAAATTAATTCCAAAACAATTCCTTGTAGAGAAAGTAACTTTCTCAAATATTACCTCATAAGATGAGTTTGGGTTTCTTTTAATTGACAAATCCATGATGTGGTAGTGGTTACTCAAGAAGGTATCCACTTTTCCTTAAAATTTACTTAGCAAAGGCATATGATAGGGTGAATTGAACTTTCATAAGACTATTGTTTATCTAGATGGGAATGAAAGTTAACGTTGTTAGTTAGATAATGAGATGTGTGGAATTGAATTCTTTTATTGTGTTGATAAATGAGTCTCCTTCAAGTTTCTTTAGTGCTACGAGGAGAATGCATCAGAGCTCCTATTTATCTCTATTTCTTTTCTTATTGGTGGCCAAAGGTATATTGATCAACATTCCTTGATCAAATTTTAGGTTAAAATTTTCTCTTTTGAACGTGCCAAATAATCCTCATGAAGGCCCAAAAAAGTTCAAGAGTTCAAAACCAATTCACAATGTGTTGTTTTCTTATAGGAGGCTAGTTAGGATGGTTTATCCTTCAGAAATCAAATGGTTACTTAAGAAAAGAAAGAAATTGAGTGTGTTCATCCTTTCATTTGATGTCCCTATGTCTCAGGTGCACCCAACACTTTGCAAAATGTAAAACATAGGTCATTTCCCTGGGATATTTCCAAATTTCTTTCCACCTTGCTAAAGTTATCCATTGTATCCTTTCTCCATTTTTATCCTTTTACCATTCACCTTTTAGATTTATCATTTATTATTTTATATTTTCCATTTAGCATTAACCATTATCCATATTCCACTATTATCGTTTTCCATTATTTTTATCTTCCTCCATATTATTGTGAAATTTTTCATACTTCCATGCTTCCATACTTAGCCTCTCCATTCTCCATTTTCCTATGTTTTTCCTTTTTTTACCATCTCTATAATTATCCATTTCCATTTCCAACTAGTCTTCATATTAATTATCCATTTCAATTTCCAATTAGTTTTTATATTACTATATTTCAATTATCCATATTTTTGGAAAAATCCATCTTCTTTTCCATATTATTTCTCCCAACATCTAATATTCTTGTTTTCCATATTACTTCTTTTTCCATACTTAGAAATATTTCCACAATATGTTTTTCTCCAACATCCAATATCCTCATGACTCCTTTGCACTCTACACATATATGTTATAACACTTAATTCATTTTTAGACATCCTTTGTGCAAAATAACCCTTGACACACACCTTTACCTCTGCACAACCCATCGCACACCACCAAATTTCTTTTGGCATATCTCCCTATGACATGTAGTATCCAATTGGACATTTCCCAATATTACATTTGGAGAGAATTGATTAGACACTTATGGTCGGTTGATGAGTTGGAGGACAAAGAACAAAAAATTACACTCTTTATCCATAAACTAGGCAAAGTTCCATAATTTTCTATACTTAATACATGAACAATATAAGGGAAGTTTTATTTATAAATATGTTGAAGTGTATTACCACTATGCATGTGGGATTGAAAGGGAGATTCATAAATCAGGAGGCCAAGATTCATGTGCAGTAGATCAATGATTATTGAGTCACTTTTTGCAGATCATGGTTGTTGAGTCACGAGCTACCGAAGACCATAACTTGAGTTCCCTATGTCTGATTGGGAAAAAAGAGATTCTTGGAAAGCTAGAAGCATGAATAACAGGTTAGAAGTGGTTTCTAGGGCCAAGATTATTAATATTGTATCAAAAAATTAAAAGAACAAACCTAACCAATTTTAGGCCTATCACCAAATTTGTTTAAATGATCTATAAAAAGGAAATCTGGAATATCTAAAGCATGACCCGTCTTGGAGGATGAATTTCCAACTTCATATTCTCAAAATGGATCTTCATTCAATTAACAAAAATAGGAGAAACCTAACCATCAAGTATTTGTAAAGATGAAGAGAAAATTATAAAGATCACAATAAGAAAAACAAGTTATTTTTGTTGGAAATCAGGAGGTTTTTTATCTTTGTCACTAGATTTCCATTACATGATAATTACTTATGAGATTGTTAGCATTTTTAATATTATGTTTTCTTTCTTCATCAAGAAATCACCATAAAACATGAATATCACAGAAGACAATAAAACACAAGATATAGGCTCCAAGCCAAGGAAAAACCCCTCCAAGGGGAAAACCTAGAAAATCCTCTTCTTATAGAATCAAATCAAACGAGATATCCAAGACCCATAACCACATAAAATTCAGCCTTTAGATGCCAAGTAAAACCTTCCTTCTAGTAGATTCATTAGCAAGAGACCAACAACATGAGATGTACGACAACAAATCTTCTACAACTTCTAGCACAAGATGATATCCTCTCTTTCAGATTTCGGCTCTTCGCTTCTTCTTTTCCATCTCTGTGACATTTCAGACTAAAACCATCCATGTGTGTCTATCCAAATGAGTTCCATATTCCCTCTATTTATATAGTTTATAAGGGTGAGAATACACATGTCCTTTAGGGTAAGGTCGACTTGCCATCTAGAGGGGTTTTTGTCCCAATATTGTATTTAAGAATTTAATTTATTTTTCTTTTACAATAGGCCTTGTTACCACTCAAACTAGTAGGGGTTGTAAAAGGGGATCCTTGAAGGGATACCACTAGGTCAAGGTAAAAAATGGAGAAATAGGCCACTATCACCTCGAATAAGGCTCCCTACTCTTTAGGTCCTTTCACTGATGGGAGGAGACTCGTTATAATAAGGATCACGAAATTGAATGGATCAATGATAGGATGAGAAATATGAAAGGCTCTATAGGAAGAGCTTTGGGGAATTCTAAGAAATAGGTTTGAGTATATGACTTGTCAAGGAGATTATTAGCTCCTAAAATCCTTGTGGAAACTTGGCTTCCAAGTGGTCTTTATGAAATTGTCTTCAATAAGTTGTGGGACCACACGGGACCAAGTGGACCTCGGTTAGGTCAAGCACATAGGGTTTGGAAACCAATGACATAATTGACCTAATCAAGGGGAAGAAGGGGATCAAGGAAGGAATATTCAATTAAATATAATGCAATTATCCCAGTGAGGTTTCTAGCTTAAGGAAACTAGGGGCAAGAATCATTCTTCAAGCTAAGGCTTGCAATATCTTAAGATCCCACCGTCATAATCTCGTGAAATTTGGAGGGATTCTTGAGGACACGCCAACGCAATTGTGGAACAGAAATCGAAGTGTTTATATTGATAGATTGTGAGATAAGTGATGCCCTAGGTGACCTACGTAGGCTAGACCCAGAAAAGAGGGGAAGGTGAAAGAAATAAGCTTTGAGTTAATCACCTATGGAGGAACACTGCCTAATAATTTTTGGGAGATTGGAGTCAAGTAAATTTATGTCTATGGACTTTTGATTTTCTATGGCAAGGAAGCCTCAAAGACAGCTTCGCTTATCATAAGGGCAAAATCAAAAGAAACTTTAAGAGTTTTATACTTCGTTTTGAAAAATAGATGGCTTATCAAGATGGATTTCAATGATGGAGCATATCTAGGAACATTCACTCATAATATATGGCCCATACATGAAGCATCACTATCTAAAAAAAAAATTTCCACAACTCCACATAAATGGATGTAGTAAATTAGCCCTAGTATAGTGAAATCCCAACAACGATGTATGTGACAAATTAGAAAGAAAGAATAGAATTAAATTACACTTACATGTATTAAGAGTATATCCAACCATCAAAACTTTTCCAATCAAGAAGCTCCAAGACAAGAGAAAATGATCCAAACATCAAAGTTCATTCCATGCTCCAAAAATTCGTCCTCCAAGAAATATCGTGAAGCTCTCTAAAGAGATAGAAGTTAAATCCAAGAGATGATGCTAAAATGAATTCACATCACTTGTATTTATACACTTATAATGAGTTCTATTTAGCTAATTAGGCCTACATTTTCCCCTAGAATAAAATAATGTGCAAAATAACTAACTTTTGGTGACAAACCCACCAAACTATCTCATAAACAAAATAATAAACATCTCAAGAGGTCGAATGATCAATAATACATGTCGTTGGGCCTTCTAAGAAGCCTGATGAAGTCCATAAGTGCCATAATGATGAATAGGACTCCCAAAAGTAGTGGATAAGGGGTTGGCCCCTTGTTCTCCAAATAATAAACTTGTGGTGCTCCCAATGGGTGTGGGGACACACAAGTAACCTCATGGGTCGCCAAAAAGATCGAAGATTCATGTAGACCGTTTGTAAGGGCTCAGATGATGGTGTAAGTGATGCCACATCAACATATGGGTATTGGGTAATCTGCCAAGTGCATGGTACAACTGTGGGGCCGACTAGGCATGGTGAACCAGGTGCATCTTCCCCGTCCAATAGGTGAATCTCAAGCAATCTCTGAACATCTCTGGGGATCCATGGAATGATTTTTACTATTGTGGAGACCCATGGATCTCTACACACATCCTACATCTGCCAATGTAGCCCTCTAGAGGGTTAGGACTCCGTATAGGGAGACCAAACCCAAAATGGAGACCATATACAATCCTGCATAAGATCCAATGCATCCCCTAGCCTTCTAGTACAACTAGTTATTTAAAGGAATCGAGTTCAAGAGATTAAAAACCATGGACAATAGGTGGGAACTTCATAACAACATGCCCTTCCATAGTGGGCTTTGGAATGTGCTAATGTCTCCAATCCTCAAAGGGGGTTAACCAAGTATCATATTAGTGGTTTCTACCTTTAAAGGGGACAGTGTCCAAGGTACATCCTTCAAATGGTGTTGTCATGTTATAAATATTGAATGGAATAGGGAATGAGAGGGGCAATCATGGGGAACATGTCAGCGTACAAGGGTAGCTAATAAAGGGAAGCCCACACTTGGGTATATAATGTATGAAGGGAGCAATCACGATGAACGAGATAGCCTGACCTTTATTTTTCCACCCTTCTTATATGTATTTTTCCCTTTATGATTTTTATTTGATTAATTGCTCGGGGCTCAAAGGATAAGAGCATGATGTGTAAGGTATAGTGGTGGATACCCCTTTTAAGGTGGGGTGGTTCATTGCCCACCAGGGATTGGGACAATCATGGCTTCCATAATGATAAAGGAGGCTCATCTAGGGCCTATAGGAACCAGGGTGATGGCCATGGGTATGGGGCAAAGCTCATGCATTTGGATTTTGACCACATGCTAAATGTGTTTGTCCCGACCATCTTTTGCATTTTGTGGTACATTTTCCTATTGAATGTGGCAAATTATGCTTTTACTTTTCATTTCAGCAGCATCAACCTTTGGGGCATCGTTTCAATCCCGACCCAAGGTGGGGAAGGGGAGGCCAACCCTATGTGGACCCAGCGGGGAAATGTGGACCCAGGTGGGAAGAATAATGAATGGGGATATAATGAATGGAAGGGGAGTAATGTATGTGGATGAGGGAGCGTGACCATGCAACCAAAATCGGGGTTTCCCATGTAATACTACCCTAAAACCCAAAGGTCAGTAAAATAGATCCCACGGGACCAAGACCCAAGGGTAACATCCAAAAGAGGTCTAGGGGACAGAAGCATAGACCTAGCCCACTCATTTCGCCGAATCCCCCATTTGTAGAAATTCCTTGTAGATTCAAACTGCTAATTGTAATTTACTAAATAATAGACTTGAATCTACTCTACTCATGAGTGGAAACAATTAAACGATCGCGAAAGCACATAGCATACAAGAGAAATAATTGAATCAATACATTACACAATGATTTATTGGGGAAAGACACAACTAAAAACCCCTGCTATCTGTATATTTTATTAGTCAGTAAATATGAGAATATTATGATGCTTTGCTCAAGATCGAGCAACCTCTACACTATCTGCATCTATCTCACAACTTCCTAGAAAAGCCTTGGCCAATACTTAACCAATTTTCTTCTTGCCAGGACCCTATTTCCTTGCGTTGTTTCCTTGGGAATTATCCCCCTATGAATTAGGGAAATTCCTCAATATGAATTGCGCAATCCTCATAGGCATTCCTTTGACTGCATGCACCACCTGTACAATTTAGATTTTTATACAACTGATAGTACACTTCCCTTGAACTCCAATCTCAACTGGGTAACTCTCATATATGACATGCATGAGTTATTTATGAGTGAATCATCAGTTAATTGGCTGAACACATTTAGCAACACCCATTGTTTGACCTCGTACTAATTCCTCCATCAGTTGGAACTAGTTTAAATGACTGTAACTGATTTGAAAATCACTCTTGAGTGACCTCAATTAAGTTATTAACGAATGAAGGTATTACAGACTCATGTGCTAGTGTGTGTCTATGTCATTTTAGGCAATATATCGATCAAATTGAAAAATACACAGACACTAGAAAATGGAAAACAATAAGAGAAACACAATAAGAAAATCCAAAAACACAATAATTAATAAGGAGTTCACCCTATTCTCCAGGGCTACATCTCCGGTCCAGCTTTCAATGGTGGTCTTATTTTATTGTGTCTTTAAAGCAGAGATTTACAATGAGGAGCTCAATTTGAGTCTCCTAAAATAGAATTGCTTGGTAGGGTGGTCCTTGGATTCCCCAAGCCACTAGAGTGCACAGACTCTTTTCCTTTCGAAGTCTTGACCTCTCTGGTCTTTAATGGGAGGAGCCCAATGTGGTACTCAATTCTCGACAGATCCTCTCAAGGATTGCTTGAACGTCTCAAGCTGTCTGTCTGCTCGATGCTACCTTAGGTCAACTCGGCTCTCTATTTTTCTGCTTCTTGCTTCACTGTCTTTTCTTCACTTTCGCTCTCTCTGTCTTCGTTCTCTTCTCTGTGTCTTTTGTTCTGTGTTTGTTCATGGCTTAAAGCCAATTTGTCCCTGACTGTTCACTTCTTCTTCCACCCCCGTCGGATCGCCTGCTGCTGCTCACTTGGAGTTCCCTGTCTCTGCATCATCGTCAACGGCTCATAGGGAGTGGCCACTTGTCCTCTTGCGAACTGCGCTAGCTCTTCCTCGTCGGTTCGGTTTTCCGGTTACGCTGTGGTATGACTCACCCACCATCTCATCGTAAATTGGACTTCAGAATTCTTTATGCCACGGCGTAATCCCCTGTCAAATCTGGTTCCTCCATCGGGCGCAATCTCTGCCGTCAGATCTGGAGCCCCCAGATCTTACAACATTTTCTCATTTCGTGCGGTTGACTCACTCGACTGTTAGCGTGCGATGAGCGGTGGTTTTATCTCTCATCTGCCTGCCATGCGTCAGGTGCTAAATGGAATCGCTAGCTTTTCTCCAAATCTGCTTACTGCCCAAGGTACCCTCAATATACTGCTAGTTTTGGAGCGCGAGACTTGCATTTCGCCTTAGCGCTTTCCCCACGGTTTTCCCAGCTTCCATGCGACCGAGCGCTTTGGGGATTTTTCCTTCTCAAGGGGTTTTCCTAGTGATGCACGATTAGCGCTAATTGCGCATCAAAAATGGCCTCCTTTTCCCGATCCGGGCTTCCCAAGTGCTAGTTTTGCCTCCTGCGCAGTCTCCATGGGCCTCGGTCAGCGCGCTTTGACCGAGGTCCTCGTTGTTCCTCACTGGCTGCAAACTGCCACTGTCAGAGGTCTTCCTGATCACTCTTTGTTCACAAATTCGAAGTCTGTCCTGTTTTGATACAATCATGGCATCTTGATTATTTTTCATGGATCCAATTCGGATCACGGCCTTCCCACTGAAAAAGCTTTTGGACCACCAAAAGTTGGTTTTCAAGCATCGACTAAGTGAGGGTACAATTGTCTCACTCGTCCAATATCTATCCACTTTGCACTGATCGGCTTTGAACCCTTGAGCCCAATTCTGAGGTACTCAACATCTCCTCTGCGCGTCGTCCTCACCTTCATGTCCAGAACTGTGTCCTCCTGCAACTCATTAAGATATTCAGGTAGCAGGTCATCAATATAAGGCAATTGACTCTGCTCTTCGGGATCCTCAATTAGTGAGGGTTCAAACAATCTTAAGCAATCTGCATTTACGACTGAGTAGATGTGCATGTAAGCTAGTAGATCAAGGCGAAACACATTCTCACCAATCTTCTCAAGTATTTTGAAGGGTCCATTCCTGATAGGCTTTAACTTTTTACCTTCACCTTGCATCCTGCCCTTATTGATATACAGCCAGACTTGGTCACCAACTTGGAAACTATGCTCCATCCGATGCTTGTCATGCCTAGCCTTGTATTTGGCTTGGCTCTTTTCCAGCTATTCCTGTATTTCTTGGTGGATTTCTTGGATTTGTTCAATGAACCTATTTGCCATGTCCACATCACTGTGCCCCTCAACTGTGGTATCTTTACCAAAGAAAAAATCCAGAGGAGACCTTGGTATGAAACCAAAACAGGTCTCAAAAGGAGATCTCTGTGTAGAAGAATGTTTTGCTCTGTTGTAAGCATGCTGCACATAACACAAATGTTCATCCCAAAGCTTAGGATGTTTGCTGCAATATCCTCTAAGCAACTGGATCACTGTCCTGTTGACTACTTCTGTCTGGCCATCAATTTGTGGATGAAAAGCTATGCTTTTCTTCAGTTTTGTGTCCATCAGTTCCCATAGACTTGACCAAAACTTCCCCACAAATCGGGTGTCTTGATTAGATACAATGGAAGTGGGTGATCCAAAATGAACCCATACATGTTCAAAAAATAGTTTTGCAGTTTGTTCAGCTGTAATCTGTTTATTACAAGGTATCAAAATACACATTTTGCTAAACCTATCCATAACAACATATAGATAATCATGACCTTTCCTAGATTTAGGCAGTCCTCCAACAAAATCCATGGAAACACTTTCCCAAGAGTGAGAAGGAACTGGTAATGGAGTGTACAAGCCTAGTTTTTTGTTGCTGGGCTTACTTTTAGCACACATAGTACACCCTCTTACATATCTAGAAATTGTCTCATTCATTTTTGGCCAATAACAAAATCTTTACAGTTGTGCAACTGTTTTACTTACCCCAAAGTGACCTGATATCAGAGAAGTGTGTGCTTCTCTAATTATCTCTACTCTCTCAGTTTGTGGAATGCATAACTTCCCACAACGGTATAAGAGTCGGTCCTTTACATGATAATCCAATTCTTCTACTCGTTTGCCTTGACTTAAAGTTTCATATACATCTTTAAAGTCTATATCTTGAGCATATTGTTCAATGTAGCTTTCATGTAGCACAAAATTATACTTAAGTATAGTAGATGCATTTATAATAGGTCTAGATAACATGTCTGCAACTTTATTGTGTATGCCCTTTTTATATCTGATGACTAAACGAAACTGTTGTAGAAAACCCATCCATCTATAGTGCCTTGATTGCTGCAACTTAGTTTGGGAGTGTAGATATTGAAGTGGTTGATGATCAGTATGTATTTCTGTCTCTTGGCCCAGTAAGTAATGTTTCCACTTTTTCACACTCTGAACTAATGCATACAATTCTTTATCATATGTAGGACAGTTAACTGCTGCAGGATTAAAAGTCTCAGAATGATAACATATGGGTTTACCATGATGTGTCAACACTGCTCCCATGGCATAGTCACTGGCATCTGTTTGGATCTCAAATGGTCTTTGGAGATCAGGCAGTGCTAGTACATGTGTTGTACTAATCTTTTCTTTCAAGGTGTCAAAGGCTTTCTGCTATTTTCCTCCCCACTGAAACACCTTGTTCAATCCTGTTAAAGCATGTAAGGGAGCTGCAATTGAGGAAATGTTAGAAATGAACTTCCTCCAATATTGTGTTGCTCCTAAGAAGCTTCTAACTTCTGTAGCAGATTTGGGTTTAGGCCAGTTTACAGTGACTGCCACCTTAGAGGGATCTATCTTCAATTCACCACCCCCTACTACATGACCCAAATAATTTAGAGATGTTTTGCCAAATTCACATTTTGAGAGTTTAACATGAAGTTTTTCTCTTTTGAAAACATCTAATGTCTGCTTAACATGCTTTAAGTGTTCTTCCCATGTTTTGCTAAAAATCAGAATGTCATCCAGATACACAATAACAAAATCATCAAGGAAAGGTTTGAGTACATCATTCATTAATCTCATGAAAGTAGCAGGAGCATTAGTTAAGCCAAAAGGCATAACCAGCCACTCATACAATCCCTGCTTTGTTTTGAAAGCAGCATTCCATGCATCTTGTTCTGCAACTCTGACCTAATGGTATCCTCTGCAATTCTAGCTTGGAGAAATAAACAGGTTCCTTCAATTGATCTAAAACATCATCTATGCGAGGAAGGGGATAATGATTTTTGATGGTGATCTTATTGAGTGCTTGGTAATCAATGCACATTCTCCATGAGCCATCCTTCTTTCTCACCAAAACGATTGGTGACCCACATGGTGATGTGTTAGGCCTGATGAAACCCTTCTCGAGCAACTCCTGCACCTGCTTCGTGATTTCAACATTCTCTAAAGTAGACAACCTGTACATTCCAATGTTAGGCAATGGATCATCTTGCTGCAAAATAATATCATGCACTATTTCCTTTTTGGGTGGGAGACCTTTAGGTTCTTGAAACAAGATATCATACTCTGAAACAACCTTTTCTAAATCAGCTTGTTGTTTAGCATTACAACCCTCATATACATTGGTTTTATCAAGTTTCTTTTCCTTTACAACCATCAGTAAGAATTGTTTGCATGAATTTATCATTTTTTTCATCTGCCCTGAGTTTATGAGAGTATAATTATTCTTGAGCTTATGAGCTCTTACAAAGTATTCGATTCCATCTCAAACAAGTAGATACTTGTTCTCAGTTCTATAGAAAATAGCTTTCCTATCATACAAGTAAGGACTTCGTAAAACAGTTCCACATATATCCAAAGGAATTATGTCTAACTCAACCTCATCTACAAATGCTGACCCAAAAGAAAACTTGAGTTTGCATTGTCTAGTCACTTGTAGTTGTGCTTTATCATTCAACCATCTTAATGGGTATGGTTTCTTGTGAGGTGTAGTTGCTAATCCCAATTTCTTTATAATTTCTTCAGAAATTAAATTTACTTGTGAGCCACTATCAAACAAAGTATCAATCTTTTGATGTTTGGAAATAACTTGAATATGAAAAAGCTCATGTATTTTTCTCTCATTTTCTTCATCAGTAGTAGATTGTGCAGAATTACTAGTAGATGCTTCAGAACTCTTACCTCTTATACCTGTGGCTGCAATGGTTGTTTCATCTGCCGAGTCTGAACCCAAATCTTTCTGAATAGCTACAACAATCTTCTTCTTCTTGCCCTCGAACTTCTTAGGTCTCAGCTCTGGATGCAGAATCCAACAGTGCTCATCATCATGCCCATCCTTTTTACAGTGAGTGCATGAAGCCTTGCTTTTCTGTGCAGTGTTAGCCTTCCTTGCTTTCCATTTCTGCTTTCTTTTCTCCTTGCTCTTGCTTGCAGTGGGTTGGGATGGTCCCCCAACTTCTGGACATCCATTCTTTCCTCTAGCTTCTAGATGAGTAGCTTGTACAGATGCCTCATCTATACTAGTGGGGATTAAACATGAGGATGGTGTGCCTCATGTAGCTGTGTAGACCACTAATGTACTTCAATATTGTCTCTAGTGAGTCTAATGAGATTCCTAGAATCAATGCGCTCTTTCTAAATTCTTGAGTGTACCCTTGCACACTTTGCCCTTTCAACTGTCGAAGAGTCTGCCAACTCATCATGGCTTGTTGCATGTAGGCCAATGGATTGAACTGCTTTTTGATTGCAGAAACAAATTCACTCCAGACAGAGATGGTCTTACCATATCTTTTCATGTCAGCATGGGTTCTGCCTTCCCACCAAACTAAGGTAGTGCCTCCAAGGCGTAGGCTTGCCAGCTGAATCTTGCTCTTGTATGAATCGATATTCTGCACTCTGCAATACACATCAATTTGTCTAATCCAATTGCCCAACTTTTCTGCATTTAACTCTCCATCATATATAGGTAAATCAATTTTAACATCTAGTTTGATCAAAGATGCTTTCTTTTTGTGTTCAGGGTTATTAGGAGGTGTGAGAAAGCTTTCCTCTTTCCCTTTTCCTTTTGAGTGGTCATGGGAATGTGACTCATCTTCTCCTTTGTCTTGCTTAGAGCCCGATGAATCTTCATCCTTATGTTTTCTAAAGTCCCTATGCATTTCTTCTACCCTGGACTTTATGGCTAGGAAACTATCTATGAATTGAGGGTTTGGACCCATAGGACCTTCCTTTGACATTGTGTTCCGAGGATAGACTCTCCCAATTTCAAGATTAGTTTCGACCAACTCTCCTTCTCCTAATTTGAGCTTTGATCTAGTTAGCATTCAACAGCTAAACCAACACAAGCTTGTCTAACCTTACAGCCTAGAGCTTTGATACCACTTGATCTAAAAATCACTCTTGAGTGACCTCAGTTAAGTTATTAATGAATGAAGGTATTATAGACTCATGTGCTGGTGTGTGTCTATGTCATTTTAGGCAACGGATCGATCAGATTGCAAAATACACAGACACTAGAAAATGGAAAACAGTAAGAGAAACACAGTAAGCATATACAAGAACACAACAATTAATAAGGAGTTCACCCTATTATCCAGGGCTACATCTCCAGTCCAGCTTTGAGTGGTGGCCTTCTTTTATTGTGTCTTTAAAGCAAAGATTTACAATGAGGAGCTCAATTTGAGTCTCCTGAAACAAAATTGCTTGGCAGGGTGGTCCTTGGATTCCCCAAGCCATTAGTGTGCACAAACTCTTTTCCTTTCCATGTCTTGACCTCTCTGGTTTTTAATGGGAGGAGCCCAATGTGGTACTCAATTCTCGATAGATCCTCTAAGAGATTGCTCAAACCTCTCAAGCTGTCTGTCTGCTCGATGCTGCCTTAGGTCATCTTGGCTCTCTATTTTTCTGCTTCTTGCTTCACTGTCTTTTCTCCACTTTCGCTCTCTCTGTCTTCGTTCTCTTCTCTGTGTCTTCTGTTCTGTGTTTGTTCATGGCTTAAAGCCAATTTGTCCCTGACTGTTCACTTCTTCTTCCACCCCCATCGGATCGCCTGCTACTGCTCGCTTGGAGTTCCATGTCTTTCCGTCATCGTCAACGGCTCATAGGGAGTGGCCACTTGTCCTCTTGCGAACTGTGCCAGCTCTTCCTCGTCGGTTCGGTTTTCCAGTTACGCTGTGGTATGACTCACCCACCATCTCAGCGTCAAATATGACTTTAGAATTCTTTATGCTGCAGCTTAATCCCCTATCAAATCCGGTTCCTCCATCGGGCGCAATCTCCACCATCAGATCTGGAAACCCCAGATCCTACGACATTCGCTCATTTCGTGCGGTTGACTTGCTCGACCGTTAGCACGCGATGAGTGGTGGTTTTCTCTCTCATCCACCTGCCACGTGTCGGGCACTGAATGGAATCACTAGCTTTTCTCCAAATCCACTTACCGCCCAAGGATGCCCTCGATATACTGCCGGTTTTGGAGCGCGGGACTCGCCTTTCGCCTGAGCACTTTCCCCACGGTTTTCCCGGCTTCCATGCGACCGAGCGCTTTGGGGCTTTTTCCTTCTTGAGGGGTTTTTCCCAATCGCGCATCAGAAACGAGCTCCTTTTCTCGATTCGGGCTTCCCAAGTGCCAGTTTTGCCTCCTGCGCAGTCTCCATGGGCCTTGGTCAATGCGCTTTGACTGAGGTCCTCGTTGTTCCTTGCTGGCTGCAAACTGCCACTCTCAGAGGTCTTCTTGATCACTCTTTGTTCATAAATTCAAACTCTGTCCTATTTTGATACAGTCATGGCATCTTGATTATTTTTCATGGATCCAATTCGGATCAATAACTCAATTAAACTGAATTAATTAATTACAACTCAAAATAAACTCAACCAGAGATCCTATAAAGTAGGAGATGCTCTACATGACTTAAGTTAGACCCTAAACTCAAATTAACTAAGCCAAATAAGTCAAATTATCTTAGTTAACTCGTACAAGTTATCTTGTGATGTGGAATTACAATGTAATTCCTAATTTAATTCAAGGACAAAATTAAATTAGGATTCTCTTGTTGCATTTTCAACACTTCCTCTCAACAAGAAATGGATTATCATATACCTGAATCCTGCCTCTATGGAACTCAAATTTTCCTCTTGATAGTGCCTTAGTCAAGATGTATGCATAATGTTCCTCTGTAGGAATGTACTCCAGCAACATGATTCTCCTTTGCACACAATCTCGTAGATGGTGGTATCAGATGTCAATATACTTCCATCTATCATGAAAAAATGGATTCTCAGAGAGTTTGATACAAATCTGATTGTCATAGTAAATCATTGTAGGATCCATTTGCTGACCAAATAACCCAACAACGATCTTCCTCATCCAGATAGCCTCACAAGCTGCTTGAGTAGCAACCATGTACTCTTCTTCTACTGAACTGAGTGAAACTGATATCTGCTTCCTGTTGCACCAAGAAAGTGTTCTTGACCCAATATTGAATATTCCCGCTGATGTGCTCTTCTTGTCTGATCGACTCCTTGCCCAATATGCATCTGTGAAGCCTTGCAGCTTCACTCCCTCTATCCGTATGTACCAAATACCAAACTGAGTGGTGCCTTTGAGGTTTCTCAACACATGCTTAGCTTCCTTCCAATAGAGTTTGGTTGGATTAGCCGTTGTTTGACTAAGTTGGTTAACTACAAATAATGTGTTCAGTCGTGTGTTCACCAAATACATAAGCGAACCCATTAGCTTCTTGTAAATGGCAGCATCCACTACTTTACCTAAAGTAGCATCTTCCTTCCTCCAATTCCTTGCTAAAGGAATCTCCATGGGTTTGCTCCTCTCCACGTGGAACTTCTTTAGTATATCATTGGCATACTTGCCCTGATAGACAAATAGTTCCTCATCTACTTGCCATACTTCCATACCAAGGAAATAATGCATGAGCCCTAGATCCTTCATCTCGATTTCTCTTGCAAGATCCTCTTTGCAAGATTTTACCAGCTTCTCATTACCTTTTAGAATTAATCATCGACATATAATACTATAATCAATAATTTACCTTCAACCACAATATGGTAAAGATTCACATCTGCTTCAATTTTGGTGAAGGCCAACCTTATGAAATAGTTTTTGATCTTGGTGTACCAAGCATGGGGTGCTTGTTTCAATCCCCATAGTACTCGCTTTAGTCTACACACATGCGACTCTCTATTGAAGGTATAAAATCCTTTCAGTTGTTCAATGTACACCTCTTCCTCAATCACTCATTTGAGTGTCAGGCCAGGTAGTAACTCCAATAGGCAGTAAAACTGATTCAATCTATTTCATTAGGTATGTTATTGTTATATACTAAAGGGTGTGACTGCTCAGTTCATCTCCTGATGACTGTTCACATTCCTAATTTAACTATTTACATCAATTCACCCAATCGTGAGGATTAGGTGTCAACATTCCCCCACTTAATCTGAAGGGATGTTGGTGAGTCCAAGCATCGTTCTGAATCTTTCAAGCTTTTCTCTTCCAAGCGCTTTGGTGAAGATGTTTGCAATTTGTTCATTTGTGGAACAATGATGGAGATGGATTGTTTTGGCCTCAACATGATGTCATATCAGATGATATTTAGTATTGATGTGCTTTGTTCGATCATGGAACTTTGGGTTCTTGGCCAACTTTATTTCAGAGGTGTTGTCAATCATGAGTGGAGTTGATTGTACTTGTTTTTCTTGCAAATCTTCAAGAATTTTCTTGAGCCACACAATTTCTTTTGTTGCTTCAGCTGCTGCCACGTATTCTGCTTCTGTTGTGGAATCTGATGGAACTGATTGTTTGCGTGATCTCTAGGAGACAGCTCCTGATCCAAGACTCATAGCATATCCTGAAGTAGATACCCCAATTTCTTTGTCTCCATCGAAGTCTGAATCAGAGTATCCGATCAAACTGAAGTCATCCACCTGTGTGTACTTGATTCCAAAGTCTTGAGTTCCCTTCAAGTACTTTAGAACTCTTTTTGCAGCAGACCAATGTCCCTCACAAGGCTTTTGCATAAACCTAGAGAGGATTCCAACATCAAATGAAATGTATGGTCTGGTAGTAGTTAGGTAGTTGAGACTTCCTACAAGCTGTCTATACTTTGTTGCATCCTCAAATTCCTTTCCTCCAATAGATGTGAGCTTTAAGTTTTGTTCCATTGGAGTAGTAAGAGGATTGCACTCTGTCATGCCAAACCTGTTCAACAAATCTTCAATGTATTTCTTTTGAGAAAGAAATATGGACTTTGGATGTTGGGTTACTTCAATGCCAAGATAGTAATGAACATAGCCCAAATCAGTCATTTCAAAACTTTTCCCCAATTCCTTCTTTATGGATGCAATGTAGCTTTCATTGTTCCCTGTCATTAAAAGATCATCTACATATACCACAAGATGTACAACTGTTTTGCCAACTTTCTTGACAAATAAAGTTGCATCATCAAGATCAAAATGATTGAAGTTGAGTTTTAGAAGATGCTCAGTTAGTTTTTCATACCAGGCTCGCGGTGCTTGTTTGAGGCCATACAAGGACTTCACAAGTTTGCATACTTTATGTTCATGTCCTTTCACAAAAAATCCTTCAGGCTGAGACATAAAAACATTCTCTTTTAGATCGCCATTCAAGAAGGTAGTTTTTACATCCATTTGATGGACTTTCCAACCGTTCTGAGCTGCTAGTGCAAAGAGTGTCCGGATGGTGGCCCATTTTGCTGTGGGGGCAAAAGTTTCCTCATAATCGACCCCTTCCTTCTATGCAAAACCTTTTGCCACAAGCCTAGCTTTGTGCTTTTCAAGTGAGCCATGAGCTTTATACTTGTTCTTGTAGACCCACTTACAGCCAATTGGTTTGGTTCCTAATGGAGGATCAACCAGCTTCCAAGTGTCGTTCTTTATGAGGGCATCATACTCCTTTTGCATCGCTTCTTTCCATTCATCATGAGAAGCAACTTCTTTAAAGGAAGTTGGTTCAAAATCTGTAGACAAGTTTAATTCACAATCATAAGAAACATCCATACCAACTGGTGAATTAGAGTCATCTACATCACCTCCATTTTGCCGGTTTGAATTTCTGGTTCCTGTTTTTCCAATTTCATCAAGATGAACACTTTCAAGTTTCTTCGTCAGCCACTTTGGGGGACCTTTCTGAGATGGTCCAGGCTGCTCTGTTGATTGAGTTGGGACTGAATCAAGATTGAGTCTCCCAATTCTATCAATTACATCACTTAAAGCATCATCCGTTGTTGGAGTTTCATTCGGGGGAGAGTGTTCTTCAGAAGAAGATTCCACATGTTGATCTAGAATAGGAATCCCCCCTTCAAGATGTGGAATCTGATTATCAAATTCTTGAAATGATTTTGTTTTTGCGAATCTATCCAAGCGATCAAGTTGCCGCTCAACAACATTGTCAGATTTGGATGATTCAAGAAAAATTACATCTCTAGATACAAAAAACTTTTATTTACTTCATCATAGAGGCGGTATGCTTTGGAGGTGTTTGAATACCCCAGGAAGATACACTTACGACTTCTAGCACCATGTTTGTTTCTATGTACCTTTGGTTTCAAAGCATAACAGGTGGAACCAAAGACCCTGAGATGTTTTACCAAAGGAACATGTCCATACCACATTTCATAAGGAGTCTTGTTTCTTATAACATTAGATGGACATCTATTCTTTATATATGCAGCACATAGATCAGCATCAACCCAAAAAATTATCTTTACATTTTTGAAGAAAAGCATGGATCGTACCATATTCAAGATTGTTCTATTCATTCTTTCAGCTACAGCATTCTGTTGGGGATTATAAGGCACAGTTGTTTGATGTTTGATCCCATGTTGGCGAAGATAGTTTTCAAATTCATTTGATGTGTATTCTTTTCCATTATCAGTGCGAATAGACCCAATATGAGATTGTGCATCATTTTCAATCCATTTATGAAAATTCTTGAATGTTTGAAAAGCATCAGATTTGTTCTTCAATAAATAAACCCAACACATTCTTGTGTAGTCATCAATAAATGCCATGATATATTTATTTCCATTTGCAAAAGGAACATGCATTGGACCACATAAATCTGAATGAATGAGTTCAAGCTTCCTATGTGCTCTTGAATGTGAATCATGAAAAGACTGTTTGCTATGCTTTCCTAGAATGCAAGCATCACATTGCTTAAGTTTCCTAGGAATTGTAGGCAAACCAGCAACACCATTTTTCTTCAATAAGCAGAGACTGTCATAGTTTAAATGTCCAAATCTAGCATGCCATAATAAACTTGATGGAAGTGTACCTTCTTCATGATGAGAAATATATGAGAAATTTTGTGCATGAGCAGAGGTTCCTTGTAGTTTGAGAAGCCTTTCTTCTTCTATTCCACTCATAAGTGAGTGGTCAGATGCTTTTCTTACCTCAAGCTTGCCATCAAACATATGAATGTAGTGACCTTGCTGGCGGATGTGGACCAAGGACAGCAAGTTTCTCTTGAGCTGTGGGAGATATAGAAAATGATCCAGAAGAAAGTCTGGATGACTAGGTAGTTTAAGCCTGATTGTGCCAAGCCTTGATGGCTTGATTTTTGATTGATCTGCAAAGTATACTGCTCCATCAACATTGTCAATAAAATCTTCAAAAAAATCTTTTCTATGAGTCATGTGGCAGGTTGCTCCTGAATCAAGCAACCAATCATTATTCCATGAAGCAAGTGAAGCATTAAACAAATCTTCATTTACTCCAATGTTACATTGTGCCTCAACATAGTGAGCGGATTCAGGTGCTTTACCTTTGTCTGTATCATCAGTTTTACCTTTTTGTTGGTTTCTTTTCTGCTCAATTTTGTCCCATGGTAGCTTGCATGTAGAGGCATCATGTGATCCATTTCTTTTGCAGCGAATGCAGTGCAAATAAGCCTTTTCTCCTTGAGAATGTCTGCCCCCTTGCCTCTGAAATATCTTCCTCTTCCTCTTCGTCCACCTCTTCCTCTTGTAGAATCTTGAGTAGGATGCTTTTCTTTATGAGCAAGGCACACAGTCTCTTCAGAATATTCAGGGGCTGTCTTCTTTCCAAAATCTTTCTCTCTTTCAGCAAACTTTTTCACAAGAGAGTCAAAGGTTATATCTTTGAGATTTCCATTTGCTTGCAAAGACTCAAGATAATTGGAGTAAGTAGGATAAAGTGCCTTGAGAAAATCAATAAGATGGATATCCAGCTCAACCTTAGTGGAATTGATATCATGCATTATAGACTTTACTTCAGATGCAAGAGCAAGAGGATCATTATTTTGTAGTTCAAGAGTGAAGAGTTTAATCATGAGTTGAACACCTTCAAGTGCAAAATGTGAGTCATAGAGTTCTTTAAGCTTTTGTAAGGCTTCAAAGGCAGTTGAATATGATGAAATATGGTGACTCACCTCTTCATTTACAGATGTTGCGATTAATGCATAGGCTTTGCTGTTCTTGTTTTCCAAAATGGTGAGCTCTTTGTCTGAGGTAGGTTGTATTGGGTCATTGTCTCCTTCTCCGACACACACTCCTTTCCACAACTCATTGAATATGAGGGTGTGTTTTATCATCCGGGACCATTCAGGATAGTTCTCCTTGCCAGTGAGAACTATTCCTACCATGGCTATGATTGAATGCATTCTATAAAAAAAACTTTTGCTGATAGAAAAAAAATACTTCTGCCAATATACAGTAAAAATGTACTCAAAAGGGCATTCTCAAAGGGTATTATGGTCCACTAAAATTTCTAACACAAGATTTTCATGTACCCATTGAATCACTGTCATCACAACTTCAATCCACAGATAGAAAATGACTTTCAAAAATGTACACAACTACCAATAAAAATCATTCATTGCATGCGCAGTATACAGCATGGGATGCTCAATCCTTTCACCCGAGTTTAAAATTCACCAAAGTCCAGGCTCACATGCTGCTCTGTCAAGCAGGGACACTCCTCAAAGATGTCAGTGCAACACTTGCTCTACCAAAATGGGACTGTGCGTAAACCAAAACTTACGTTCTGGTACCAAAATCCTCCACCGCAAACAACAAGAGGAATGGGCCTGTGCGTAAAACTTACATTCTAGTACCAAAATACAGTGTTCAATAGACAACGTACAAAAGAGCAGTGTTCACATATAGACAACGTTCACATATTACAACAGGCAGCAATACAATACTTATTTGAAAGAGCAGGCAGTGTTCAATATTTATTTGAAATAGCATGTCAGGCAGCATTCAAAACTTATTTGAAAGAGCAGGAGCTTTCATAACCAGCGTTCATCGCCAGAGCAGGAGCGTTCATAACCATTCTGCTGAGACCTGGGCACACACACCATTCCACTGTGCACACTAGACTTTGAATCCAACGAATCAAACGCAACACAAATACACCATTTAACGCGTTCTTCAGCAGCGTTACTATACCATGTCAAAATTTTTCTCAACTCTCGCAACGCTTTCCAAAAGCTCAGATAGAACAGAAGAGCAACTTTCGTTCAAGTGATCGAATCCCTCAGATTGCATGACAACTTTCAGTCGCCCAGGACATGCAATGAATTTGAGACAAACAAATCCAGCAACGTTAAAAACGCAGAATTTACAGGATGCAGCGTTAAAAATGCAGTTGGGTCAGTCCAAAAATTCGAGAGATATTTCAGAGGACAAAGGCGTTGAGGCAAGTAGGACAGCGTTCAGGGGACAATGTTCAGATCAGGACAACGCTTAGGAATAGGAATGCATATGACAGACCAACGTACAGCCCACAATAGCAAAATTGAAGGGAGTTACAACTATTTTGAGAACTTGGCTCTGATACCATATCAGGCCAGGCAGTAACTCTAATAGGCAGTAAAACTGATTCAATCTATTTCATTAGGTATGTTATTGTTATATACAAAAGGGTGTGACTGCTCAGTTCATCTCCCAATGACTGTTCACATTCCTAATTAAACTATTTACATAAATTCACCCAATCGTGAGGATTAGGTGTCAACATTGAGGAATGTTTTCTTCACGCCCATATGATGTATCTTCCAACCCATATGTGATGAAAGTGCTAGAATAGATCTGATTGAAGAGTACCTTGCTACTGACGCAAAGGCTTCCTCGTAATAAATTCCCTCCACTTGAGAGAACCCTCTGGCCTTGTGTTTCTTGACACTCCCATATGCTTCTTTCTTTACCTCGTAAATATAGCTGGAACTCACCACTAACTTGTCTGTAGGTCTTGGGACCACTTCCCAAACACTTTTCTCATAATATTCATACTCGTCTACCATGGCATCAACCCATACTAGTTGCTGCATTGCTTCCTCAAATGAGGATGGATTAATCTCTACACTCTCGCTCATTAGAGCCATGCAACCAGTGTACCAATCTAGTGACCTCCTATGCCTGCACTGTGATGTGGATGCCCCCACAGTCTCTCTAGCATCATGCATCAATCTGTCATCTTCTCTGGTGCGCTTCCTTCCATCTATAGAAGTATCTACGTGACGGGGTGCTTCCACTCTTTGCTCATATGCATGTGGCTTCTTCACAACATCTTGAGGTTCTTCCTTTGGAGCTAAAAGCTCCTCATCTGCATGCAACTGAGGCTCCCTCTCAAGGGAACATCTAATGGCCTTATCTTCATCGAACTTCACATATCTACGAAACATTGTCATCTTGTGAGATGGAAGGTACACCCGATAGTTGTGAGGTGTATCAGTGTACCCCACAAATATGCCCAACTCAGTTGTTGGCTCTAGATTTTTCCTTGCATCCTTGGTAACATGACAGTAAACCTATGAACCAAATATCCTTAAGTCTGCCACATCTGGTTTCTTACCTGAATAATCTTCTTCTAGTGTACTCATTCCGAGAATCCCATGAGGACTCTTGTTCTGCACATATATAGTTGTATTGCATGTTTCACCCCACAAGTGCAACGATAGGCCCTGATCACGTAACATTGCCTATGCAACTCCCACCATACTTCTATTCTTCCTTTCAGTGACCCCATTCTGCTATGGGTTATGGGGCGTTATTAACTCCCGTCAAATGCCTTCTGATGCACAAAACTTCTTGAGTTCATTCGACACATATTCTCCACCATTATTGCACTCTTGAGAGCCTTCACTTTCCTGCCAAAATATTCCTCAATAAGTGCTCTAAATTCAGAAAATTTAGAGAAAGACTAATCTTTCTTCTACATGAAAAAAAATCTACCACTTACGTGAGAAATCATCTACAAATATTACATAATACCTATGGTTGGTCGTTGATGCTGTCGAGAACAGTCCACACACATCTAAGTGAACTCTTTCAAGGATTGCTTACACTCGACTGTCCTTATCATGAAAGGTGGCTTTGGTGTACTTCCCCAATGTACAGCCTTTGAATGTATTTCTTTGCTCTAGTGCACCCTTTGGAAGTCTTGTTGAATTATGTTACATGATCTTCAAAGCTCCGTGGTGGAAGTGACCTAATATTCTATGGCACAATTCACCAATATCCATATCTGCACCTTCTTTTCTTTTGTGCTCAAAGAAAAACAATCTTATACTTCTAATTTGTAGATGCTCTTCACTCGAACCCTAATTCACTTCACTTTTCTCGAGGCTATATGACGAAGGAAAGCCTTTCCTTTGATAAATATCACATTGTAGCTAGTCCTCCAATATAGCAATTGAAACCAAATTCTTCTTCATACCCAGAACATACATGACATATTTTAATGTGAGAGGAGAACTTGACTCCCTCTAAAAAGTAACAGTACTGATGTTGGTAGCGTTATACCTTCCATCGTCTCCCATTTCGATGTGCATCTGGAGGTCCTTATCCTCCAAGTCACTAAAGAATTCTTTTTTGTCAATCATATGGAATGAGGATATACTATCCAGATGACACACACTACCCATCACCGATGTCACCATGCAAGAAATGAAGGTGAATTCCAAATCGAATTGTGAAGCAAGAACTTCACCTGCTGCTCCTCCTGAGGGTTTCTTGTCGGCCTTCTTGTGCAGACACTTCATGGCATAATGTCCCAACTCATGATAGTGAAAACATTTAATCCTCGACAAGTCCTTCTTCTTGTCGCCCTAACTGGAATCTCCTTTGGATCGGAATTTCTTTCCTTTCCCTTTGTTCATCTTTCCAGTTAAGGCACAATTCTCCTAATCATAATGCTTCGATGAGGTTCCATCTCTGGTGCTCTGCCTTATCTCTTCTTGCACCAAGTCAGACCATAAATGCTCCAATTTCAGTAGATGTCCCCTCCAATTTACTGAATCTTGGTAGTTGTGCCAACTCTTGGGAAGGCCTAGAAGTGCTAGGATGAACATATCATCTTCAACGACTATAATATCGACACTCCCAAGCTCATCCCGCCAATGGATGAACCTACCTAAGTATTGTGGTATTGTGTCGCCCTTCTCCATCTTGATTTTCTAAAGCTTCTCCTTCAGTGCGAACTTCCTGTGGTCACTATTGTTTTGAAACAAGTCGATCAAGGCTTGCCATATTGCATATGGTGTATCCTTCCCGTGGAGGTTTGAGACAATCTGATCTCAAACTCCTTCTAGTATGATCCTTCGTACCTTTGCAACACATTTTCTCCACTATGGCAGATCTTGAGCATCTATTGTTCGAGGCTTAGGAATATCTTTGTTTATGAATTCCTTTTGCCTGTTGTCTTCCAACCCTTCCTCCATCTTGTCCTTCCAAGAAATATAGTTCGAAATACCATCAAGGGCATATTCGAGTCTCAATCCATAGAACAACATTCTGTTGAGTCTGAAGAAAGATACTGCAAATTCAATTCACCTGCAAAAAGACAAACTCATATTCTCCTCTTCTAGAGTGATTTCTGCTCTTATACCATGTAGAAATTCCTGGTAGATTCAAACTGCTAATTGTAATTTACTAAAGCAATAGACTTGAGTATACTTCACTGATCATTTGAAACAATTAAATAATCACGAAATCACGAAGCATACAAGAGAAAGTATTCAATCAACACATTACAAAATAATCTCCTGGGGAAAGCCATAGCTAAAAACCCCTACTATCTATATATTTCATTGGTCAGAAAATATGAGAAGATTACAATGCTTTGCTCAAGCCCGAGCAACCTTTGCATTACCTCTATCTGTCCCACGTCTTCCTAGATAAGCCTTGGCCAATATTAACCATTTTTATTCTTGCCCAAGTCCCTATTTCCTTGCATTGTTTCCTTAGGAATTAGCCCCATATTAATTAGGGAAATTCCTCAATATGAATTGTGAAATCCTCATAGGGCTTCCTCTGACTGCATACACCACCTATATAATTCAGATGATTATACAATTGATAGTGCACTTCCCTTGAACTCCAATCTCAACTGGGTAACTCTCAGATCTGATATGCATGAGTTATTTATGAGTGAATCATCAATTAATTGGTTGAACACATGAAGAAACACCCCACTGTCCAACCTCCTACTAGTTCCTCCATAAGTTGGAACTAGTTTAACTGACTTTAACTCAGTTAAACTGAATTAATTAATTACAACTCAAAACAAACTCAACCAAGGCTCCTATAAATTAGAAGACACTCTACATGACTCAAGTTAGACCCTCAACTCGAATTAATTGAGCAACTAAGACAAATTAACTTAGTTAACTCGTACAGGTTGTCTTATGATGTGGAATTACAATTTTATTCATAATTTAATTCAAGGTCAAAATTAAATTAGGATTTTCTTGTTGCATTTTCAACACCATTAATCTACAGTCAAAAGTGTCCATGATAAGCAAACTACAATAATCAATTACCGAATTACAAGGAATACCTTTAGGTTAGGAGGCTCACCTTCAAACATACCGATGCAAGAGCATTCAGCTCAATAATATCATTGTATCTTAGTAGACATAGGGGGTCTTGTGTTTTCAAGGAAGTTGGTTTCCTATGTTTTGAATTAATGTAATTATTAAGGTTTTGAGTGATTTTAATGAGAAAATCTAGAATAGGGATTTAATTAAGTATAGTGAGGCATATTAGTAAATATTCTCGAATGTAGGAGAAGATGAGAGAATCAAGATAGTTAAGAGATTGAGAGATTTGAGAATTAATTGCAAAACTTAGATTAGGAGTTAGTTCATGATTTTGAGGATTAAAGAGGATCCTTAGAGATAAGGAAGAGACTTTAGGATTTTGTTGAGAAGATTATGGATCTAAACTAGGAATTGGTTGTAGAATCCCTTTTGTATAAATGTAAGCCTAAAAGGCATAGTCAGGGGTTGGTTAGCTAGTTAGTTAGGAGTTAGAGTGTGAAGAGTTTGATTGTAAGCCTACGGGTAGACTGTGAAACAGAGGCCACTGATATTGGAAATCAGGCCTGAGAGAAGAAACTGTGTAAATACTTGTTTATTAATACAAACAACTCGATTCTAAGTTTATGTGTGTATGGATTAATTTACTTGTTATCTGTGTGTGAACTAGAGTAAGTTCTATGTAATAGAAGTTACATGTGTAGAACTAGAGGCGAAATACAGAGAATAATAACAGGGAGGTGTTACGGCTTTGTACTCACCGACAGTACAGGAGGAAGCATAAAGGTGTGAGTGGAGCTAAGTTAAGGAGGAAGTTGTGATGCAGAAGAGCTAAAGACTAGAACCCTAGAGAAAGTTGAAACCACAAAAGAACACTAAAGAATGACATAAAAATGAAGTAAAGAAAAGGGTGAAGAAATGAGGAATGATGCACAGGAGTCGTTGGATCTGAAGATCGACAAACGAGGCTGAAGGCGATGGGCGACCAAGATTAATTTGTGCCACATAGGTAAAAGAAATGAACGACAGAGATTCAATCCAAGTACTTGCGGAAGGTGAAAGGCAGGAATCGATCTGGACCGTCGAATCAATAGATCTGGTAGATCGACGGTGATTAGTAACCATAGCAGGGGTAGAGAGTACGGGATGCCTTGATCGCGGTTGAAGGCCCGCAATCGATTTAACCGTCGATCACAAATTCAGATGCTTACGTCATAGTCAACTATGGGGGTTGAGAGCTTGATAACTCACGTGCTAGTTGAAGGGCCGCAGACTACAGGATTTGATGGATTCTGTTATCGAACGAATATCAAGTTTTAAGCTGACCAGAATTTAACCTCAAGGGCGGACCCGGAAATTTATAGATTAAGGTTGTATAATCCTTATCGGCTCTGTAAGGCGGTTAAACGTCGTGCAAGTGATTTTTGCAATATCATTGTGGATCGTCGGATCAAATGGGTTTTGATCTACGGTGAAGGATCACCGAGAAACTCTGTTGATCGGGGAAGACATCAGCCGTCGGATTAAAGGTAAGATTGATGGTGGAGATTGAGCGATAAGGCTTGGGAAAAGCGGACCCAAGAAGGTTATATGCGCAGTTTTATTTCATTTGAAATCCGGTTGTGTTATCGCATATCGCATACGAGAGGAGAGGAATGCGATGAAGTCACATGTTGGTACAATGCAAGATTGCGACAACCGTTGATCTGGTGGACGAAATCAACGGTGGAAAAGGGAAATCGCATGTCGCAAGTCAAGAGTTCTAAATGCACATTCTATTGAGTCCTTTGAACTCCGCGATTGTGGTAAAGGATGAGCTAGCATGTAGAGTGAGGTTTGGTTAATATGCGCGGTTAAAGAATTAACCACAATTATTATAAAGGATGAAGGATTGAGATATAAGGTTCCACACCAAAGGATTAACTAAGCATCAGATTGGGGGTATTTGTTGAATCATTCCACATGAGGTTTAATTAAGGGCTTAAACCTTAACTTATGAATATTTGACCAGGCAGGTAATTGAAATTCCTGGGATTGATGAGATTATGTATTTTATATGCATACTATGGGTATTTCAAGATTTTCTTGCGTCAAAGTGGTATCAGAGTAGAATTGTGGCTGAAACATTTGATATTAAAGCAGAACAAATAAATTCTGCGTGAAAATTTCTTTGAAAAGAATTTAGAATAGGGTTATGTTTTGAAGGTGTGTATACAGGTGAATGGCGATAAAAGTAGGGAAGAGGAGATCAGATTCTAATATGAAAAACAGTAAGCACACATAAATAAAGTATAACATAATATTGGGAGAATTGCAGATGCAAGGGAATAGAGGACAATCCATTCAAAGTGCAGGTGAATGGTAGAGCAAGATCGTGCAAAATTCTTGAAGGTAAGATGGTATGTTTTTATTTTGATTTGATTTGAATATTTGAGAGTGTGTGGTCTTTATATTGATACATAGGTGACAACAAAGGAAGGTGAGAAGATTGCAACAACCTAGAGCAAGGAGTGCTCAATTGGTTCCAGAGGAAAGAACCAGAGAAATGCTAAAAGACTGAGCTCAGAGGAGAGAAGCTTAGTGAGGCATATGTAGCAAGAAGGAGACTTGTTACTGCAGAGGTATTGTTGCAACTCACAAGAAGATCATAAGGGAAATTCCACAGAGGATGTGGGTAGAATTGCTAAGTAATGAAGGAAGTTGATAAGACTTTCTAAGTGAAAGAAGAGGTGGTCAGAACCAAGTATTTCATTGTGATTGAAATACAAGAGGACAATTATGTTCTTAGAAGATATAGATGAGCTGAAGCCTAGAAGGAGCATAAAGAAGTTCTGAAAAGAGGTTCCAGTGATAGAGAACCAAGGGCTTGCCAAAAGAAAAAACAAGTACAGAGGAAAGCTTGGTGAGGTAAGTGGCAGCAAGGAGGACTTGTTGTTGCAGAGGCTTTAATGCATCTCATAGTGAGTGAGTGAGGAACTCATAGAGATTGAGGAGAAAATGACTACTGATAGTCATAGTGGAGGCTCTGAAGAAGACCACAACAGAAGAAAAGTGAAGAAAGAGAATGCCAAGGTAAATGGCAAGAGAATGAGTCAAGAGGAGCTTGACAAGGAAATTGCAGAGATGAAAGAAAAACTCGATGCATTAAGAAGGATACTAGAGGAAAGCCAGAGATTAGGTTGGGTATTAAAGAAGAAGCCAGTAAAGTGGCATAAACTACGGACAAGGCTACAACAGAGGCAAGTAAAGTGGTTGATGGGAAAACTTAGAGAATATGAGTTGGAAATGGAAGTTTCCATTTGTAAACTAGAACAAGGTGAAATTCTGGGTGAAGATGAAGAATGGAGATCAGTGAAATATTGGGATAGTTTAGAGTAGCATACTAAAGTGTTTCAAAAGGAAGAAGAGACACTGAGGTCTTATGTTTTTAATTATAATGATTGTTTTGTGAGTGCAGGTTTTGTAGAGGATTGGCAACCTTATGAAACTGTCATGAAACTTGATAAAAATTACCAGAGTTCAAAGGAGAACTTGGATCAGCATATTGATCTACTGCCAGAGGATGAAGAGTATCTTTCAGAGGATAAGTATTCTAGAGTAGAATATGATGAAGAATGCCACTTGAATGAGGAAAATATTCAATTGTTGCAACATAGATAAATTATTGATGAGTTGATATTTGGGACTGTTATAAAACAAGGACAATTCCTTGTGGAAGAAGGAGATGAAGATCAGCCTGCAAAGCTGATATGTGAAACGTTAGTTGAGGCTGTTGAGCCATACATTTTTCAAACTAATAATTGTTGTGTGAATACAGGGATTATAAGTGTTGAACAGGAACTTATTTCTGTGGAGATGAATGAGACAAAATTGTTTATGGAAGGCAGTCCAATTGAATTGTTGGGAAATAGTGACCGCATAAAGGATGAAGCTGGAAATGCAGAGCATTGTGATAAGACACTTGCTAAATGTAAGGAGGAAGAAATGGAAATAGGAAAGAAGTGGTTACAACAGTACTTAATAGTAGCAGAGGGTCTTTAAAAGACGTGGAGATGGAAGAGTGTTTTGGTTCACAAACCAATAGTTTGTTTGCAGGAACAATGAATAGAATGAATGAGTATGATGCTGTGATCAAAGATATTGAAGAGAGGTTATTTGGGGATGAAATGGAAGTTCAGAAGCAACAAGAGGGTAAGGATGTAAGGGTGGCCGTAAGGAACCAACAACTACAAAGTGAAGGTAACCAACAGAAGATTAAAGGCAAATTTAAAGAAGAGACTATGTTAGCTGAAAACATAGTAAAGGATCATCATTCCATCATGATGATAGGCACAATGGAGATAACTATGGAAATTGTTGAGGCAGTCAATAAAGAAGAAGGACTAAACTCTCATCAAAGGATCAGTGAATGGGAGACAAAATTGGAGCTACTGGAGAAATGGCTGAAAGCACCAGTAGGGAAGAAAGAACCTGATGAATATTGCAAAGGATATGCAAGAGAGGAAGAGGAAAGAGTCCAACAAAGAAGTGAGTTGGATATAGAAATGGAATTGGTGAGAAAAGAGTCTCAAAGGGAGAAGACAACAGTAAGAAAGCAAAGCAGCAACAAGAAAAAGGCAGTAGCAGACTGTGAGAGCATAGGTAGTGGGGAAATGCAACATAAAGTGTGGAGACCCGGAGAACAACAACAACAACCAAGGACAAACTACAGAACAAAGTATGGGATCTAGGAGGACACAAATCAGAAGCACATGATCAGGAGACCATGATTATTTTCAGCCTTGAGAGTCTGATCCAGGAGCATTCAGCTCAATAATATCATTGTATCTTAGTAGACATAGGGGGTCCTGTATTTTCAAGGAAGTTGGTTTCCTATGTTTTGAATTAATGTAATTATTAAGGTTTTAAGTGATTTTAATGAGAAAATCTAGAATAGGGATTTAATTAAGTATAGTGAGGCATAGAAGTAAATATTCTCGAATGTAGGAGAAGATGAGAGAATCAAGATAGTTAAGAGATTGAGAGATTTGAGAATTAATTGCAAAACTTAGATTAGGAGTTAGTTCATGATTTTGAGGATTAAAGAGGATCCTTAGAGTTAAGGAAGAGACTTTAGGATTTTGTTGAGAATATTATGGATCTAAACCAAGAATTGGTTGTAGAATCCCTTTTGTATAAATGTAAGCCTAAAAGACATAATCAGGGGTTGGTTAGCTAGTTAGTTAGGAGTTAGAATGTGAAGAGTTTGATTGTAAGCCTACGGGTAGACTGTGAAATAGAGACCACTGATATTGGAAATCAGGCCTGAGAGAAGACACTGTGTAAATACTTGTTTATTAATACAAACAACTCGATTCTAAGTTTATGTGTGTATGGATTAATTTACTTGTTATCTGTGTGTGAACTAGAGTAAGTTCTATGTAATAGAAGTTACATGTGTAGAACTAAAGGTGAAATACAAAGAATAATAACAGGGAGGTGTTATGGCTTTGTACTCACCGACAGTACAGGAGGAAGCATAAAGGTGCGAGTGGAGCTAAGTTAAGGAGGAAGTTGTGATGCAGAAGAGATAAAGACCAAAACCCTGGAGAAAGCAAAAACCACAAAAGAACACTGAAGAACGACATAAATATGAAGTAAAGAAAAGGGTGAAGAAATGAGGAATGATGAACACGAGTCATTGGATCTGAAGATCAATGAACGAGGCTGAAGGTGATGGGTGACCAAGATTAAGTCGTGCCACATAAGTAAAAGAAATGAACGACGAAGATTCAATCCAAGTACTTGCAGAAGGTGAAAGGCGGGAATCGATCTGGACCGTCGATCGATAGATCTGGTAGATCGACGGTGATTAGTAACCGCAGTGGGGGTAGAGAGTATGGGATGCCTTGATCGCGGTTGAAGGCTCGCAATCGATCTTAACTGTTGATTGCAAATTCAGATGCTTACGTCATAGTCAACTATGGGGGTTGAGAGCTTGATAACCCGCGTGCTAGTTGAAGGGCCGCAGACCGTAGGATTTGATGGATTCCGTTATCCAACGGATATCGGGTTTTAATTTGATCGAACTTTAACCTCAAGGGCGGACTTGAACATTTATAAATTAAGGTTGTATAATCCTTATCGGCTTTGTAAGGTGGTTAAACATCGTGCAAGTGGTCTATGCGATATCATTGTGGATCGTCAGATCAAATGGGTTTTGATCTACGACGCAGTATCACTGAGCAGCTCTGTTGATCGGGGAAGACATCAGCCGTCAAATTAAAGGTAAGATCGACGGTGGAGATTGAGCGATAAGGCTTAGGCAAAGTGGACCCAAGAAGGTTATAGGCATGGTTTTATTTCATTTGAAGTTCGGTTGTGTTATCGCATATCGCATTTGAGAGGAGAGGAATGTGATGAATCCAGATGTTGGTACGATGCGAGATTGCGACAACCGTTGATCTGGTGGATGAAATCAACGTTGGAAAAGGGCATTCGCATGTCGCAAGTCGGGAGTTCTAAATGCACATTCTATTGAGTCCTTTGAACTCTGAGATTGCGATAAAGGACGAGCTGGCATGTAGAGTGGGGTTTGGTTAATATGCGCGGTTAAATATATAACCACAGTTGTTGTAAAGGATGAAGAGTTGAGATACAAGGTTCCACACCAAAGGATTAACTAAGGATCAGACTAGGGTTAGTTGTTGAATCGTTCCGCATGAGGTTTAATTAAGGGCTTAAACCTTAACTTATGAAGGTTTGACGAGGCAGGTCATTGGAATTTCTAGGATTTATGAGATTACGCATTTTATATGCATACTGTGGGTATTGCAGGATTTTCCTGCGTGACTTACAATCTTGACAGATGGGTGAGGGACCACATGGTTGGTTCAGGTGGCTTAGAAAGGGCACAATGAGCTAGTTGGTGGCTGCAAGGGAATGTTGGCTATCAGTTGGCGACCACCTTGGAGAAAATTTTCTCCTAGGGATATCACCCACAAAATGGTGGGTAACAGGTCCAAAATATGACTTTAATCCTTTGACTCGAAACCTAGAAGCATGAAGAACATGCCTATCTAGAAAAAAGAACATTTTTTCTTTTTCTTTTCTTTTGTTTTTTCATTAAATACATAATGGTACAAATTATGAAGTCTGAAACTAGTTTCATTCTCGAACATTTTTTGGGGGTTTCGCTAAAGATGAGTTTACCTTTCTAAATTATTTTGTAAATCAGCCTGCCCAACATTCCCTCTCATACATTTTTCTACATATGCCTTTCTATTATATTTTCCATGTGTGCTCAAAAACAAGAAAATTTAGGTCTGATTATGTCTTCTCATCTCTTCGAGGCACATCACTTTGTATTTCAAGTTGAAACGAGCAAGATCCCTACTTGTAGTAAAACAAATGCGATTTAATTCTAATTTATCTATTTTCCATTTAGGAGACTATTTTAGTTTTCAGAAAATGTTAAACATGCCACATTCAGATATTTTTGTTAATTTTTCCCACAAAGAGTTATTCAAGTTTCATGTTGCAGGCATGAGTCTATATGGTGATGTTTCATTAGATTCTTATGGAATTGAACCTTTACAAAATCATTTGGTTCTAACCTATGTAGTCCTTTAAATTTCTTTGAAGACTTATCCATTTTATTAAATCTTATTATTTTCAACTTGCAAAGTCATAACTAATTTTGTTCACATTGTTTTAAAGAGGATGGTGAAATACTTATTGAAGGCAGACCCCAATACATAAATTATGTTTAGTTTCATATTCATTTCTTGAGTGCTTAATGATTACATTCACTATATGAGAGATTTGTTGGGGTTTGTTGTTTCACACTCACCTATTGCATCCATCTAAATCATAATAATGATCTTCTACATATAAAAAGAGGAGTAGCACCTTTATAAAAATAAAGAGGGAATTATTACCTAGGAGGTTGACTCTTGTCCTTGATAGGAAAAGGGATAAACAAGGTCTTACCTATTTCATTAGAGATGTGATGAGAAAGGGTAAGCCAAAAGGAATGAAATTCTCCAAATCAATGCATCTCACACACCTATTTTTCAATGATATATTTCTGTATAGCGAAGGCTTAATAAGAGAATTGAAGACTACAAGAGAGGTATTAGATATCTACTCCAAGGTGATGAACATTCAAGTTAATACAAACAATTCATGTTCATTATGCAATGATATTTCGGACGAAGACATCGGAAAATTAAGGGATCTCATAACTTTTCCTAGTAGTGATCTCGAGTATGATATCAAGTATTTGGGTTCTCATCTAAAGAGAAAGAAGTATAAGTTTTGCTCATAGCTTTCCTCTATGAGAAAACATAGGCTTAGATTTTGGTTTGGGTGAAAAGATGGCTTTCTTGAGGAGAATAACTAATCCTTGTAAAAGTTAATCTTAAAAGCATCTCAATATATTGGATGTCTATAGTTAACATTTTAAAAGGTATATTGACAAAAAATTGGAAGAAGTGCTTTAGTTTCCTTTGGAGAGGAATGGAGATCGTTGAAGGAATTATGTTGATAAGATGGACTTGATTAGAAATTTCAATGAAGTTTAATGGTTGGGGTTTGATGAAAATCTATATTTTCAACAAAGCACCAACGACAGATAATTTATGAAAGGATGGTTAACAATAAATCCTTATTGGGAAAAGTTATGACTTCCAAGTATGTTTAGAATAGGACAATGGAGTGTTGTTTTTGGCAAAAAAAAAAAAAATAAAAGAATTCAATTGTTTGGAAATAATTTGTAGAGGCTTTCTTGATGGTAGATAAATTGTTATCATGAAATGATGGTAACAAAAAGAAGGTAAGGATTATAGAATATCCATGGATTTGAGCTTCTAATTCCTATAAATTATCAATTAGTGTTGTATAATTTGTGCGTGATACAAATTTTTCATCTTAGTGATATTGATGCACGTAGGAGAAAAGCCTTACAGAGACAAGTTTGGATGTCGACAACAAATTTTCAACTAGATGACACTTTAGCAATGGAATGGATGACACATATTAAAAAAATGATTTTAGAAGTAACCAGTTTGACAAAAGAGTAACATAGTTTGGTATGTTCTAAGATTATTGGTTCTAGGAATTTGATTGTCAAACTAGATCACATAACTAGTATGAAAGAATAGAGACATATGAAAGTAGAGAGATTCAATTTGGAAAATTTGGGTTCCTTAAAAAGCAATAATAATGATATGGTTGACACTCACAAACAATTTGCTAGCATGGGACAACAAAATCGAAAGAGGTTGGATTGGCCCAAGTCAGTGTGCACTATGCAATTCAAGTGAGGAGATGATGAATGATTTGTTTGTTTCTTATTCATTTATCTAAGAAGTTTGGAAGTTTATTACCTCAATATTACTATTGAATTATCATTGGAATTAGAATTCACTTGTGGAATGCTTAGGTTAAAATATTGACTGTCACATCTATTAATATAGTTCTTTACCCTCCCACCTTATATTTATACTTGGTTGGCTCATAATCAAATAAACTTCCAGAATATGGTAGTGTCAATTGGAGAATTGGTGGAATTGGTTATAAAATCAATGTTGGAGTCTAAAATAAAAGGGAAATAGATGAAGAAGAAAATCTCAGTAAAGCTCGTATTTCAATTTATGATTTCATGGGGTTTTTTCAATGGAGTTGGTCAGGGTCACCTAACAATCAGTAGAGTAGCACTACTCTATTCATAATTATTCCCATTATTTCCATAATAAATATGCATTAGGAAGAGTGTTAAACAACAAAACCAAATTCGTGGCTCTACTGGTACTTCTCTTTGTTTTGATATGCTTGTGTTGCAAGAGATTGTAGATCATGTGCAACTCCAAACTTGTCATTGATTGGAAAAACAACAAATATCAGGTGAATATTCTCAATATTGGATCCCTTACCAAGGATATCAGAGATATGCTAAAGTAATTTGGTTAGCTTTCCTTCTCTCTGATTAGTAGGGAATATAACACAATGGTAGATGGTCTATCAAAACAAGCTATACTTTTATAGGAAGATTTGACCATTGAATTGAAATTTCAAGATGGACTCATCCAATCCAAATTGGAGATGCACCACCCCAATCTTTTCTTAATTCATAGATAAGCCTTAATTTTGAGTTAGAAAAGGATTTGATGATTTGCATTGGCAAATATAGAATATGAGATATTGCTTTGTACATATATTTGAATAAGTATAAGCCTATATATATATAAGAATTTATTAAGGTAGGTAAAGGCACCTAAAAATGTTAACAAGATACTTTTGAAGGGATCTCTAATCTCATTTTTGTATGATTGTAACATGTATATGCTCTTGTTGAAAACATTTTTTTTTCTTAAAAAAAGAAGAAGTGTAAAATAACTACATTTAATGGAAAAATGTCAAGGGAGAAGAGAGGAGGGACAACAAAAATATAAGAGTGGGGAAAGAGTAGAAATAGAAGAATAGAATGTTAAAAATAACTTGGTATTCTTAAGTGTTTTTTAATGGTATTTGTAAAAAAATATTAAATCAAACCAACATGTTAAACATATAAAAAAATATAGCGGTGGAAAATAGTTGAATTAAATAAATGAAGGGATAAAATTTTATAGGTCTTCATCTTTTAATTCTAATTAAAAATATTTTAATTTATGGATAGTAATGTGAATGTGGAACTTGTTACCCCCTTAAAATGTTGGGCCATTTCACATTTTAATAGGATTTTCTATATCACTGATTATAACAAAAGGAACTTAGAGTCCAACAACAACTACAAGTTGTTGGACACAATTCTTTGTTCCATCTTTTCCCAAATTCCACTCATCATCAAGGAAAAGGATAAAGGTGTGGAGGAGTGTTGATGGCTTGATGGAGGATTTTTTTGGAGGCATGCATGTCTTGAGCTGGGGTTACACAAATTAAATTACTTTTTTGTTGCACCATTGATGGAAAGCCTCATTCCTAGGCTAACATTAGGGTCCAAGACTACATTGTTGTCTAATATGAAGGAAGCCTTGGTACATTAAAGAACTACCATATTAAGAGTCTAGAATATAACATGTATTAAGAAAAGGGGTTAATAAGTATAAAACGAGAAACACCCTACTTTGGAGGGTGCCACATGGTACTAATTTTCACCTGATCTTTGTCAAAGACCGACTTGAGATTTAATGCCCTTTTCAAGGAGGTGGATATGGCATGTTAAAGACAAGAAGAAAAATAAATGGAGGAGCTTCCACATATTTTGAGGTATATTTCACCTTTTGATGTATTTGGGTGCAAGGATACATTGTTCATGGGGTTTTCTACATATTTGAGGAAAATTATTCACACAAATAGGTTCCATGTGCCATTGTGTTGACATGATCAGACCCTCAAAGGAAAGGCAATTGTTTCTAAAGATGACAAGTGGCATTATGGACCCATTCTATGCACTGAAATGGAAAAGGGGAAAATTGTCCCACATTTAAGAAGTCCAAAAGCAAGACATGTGGCAATAAAATATGCTAAAGGAGGAATTTCCTTGCTTAGGATGATGCCAGCTAGTAGTAGAAGATTTTGTATAGTAAAAAAGAGTCCTTCGAATGGTAGTATTTCATTCCAAATGTGAAAATAATTATATTTGTACTTTCTTAATCGAGAATCCACCCTATAAGGAATGATGCCCTCCTAAAAGGGGTATTAAGTGCATGTTCAAGGGGTTGAAGAAACATTTCATATAGTTTGAGGTGTGATTCACATATTTGAAGGAGACATATAATGGAAAAAGTGGACACCTGCCATTTTGTAATTAATTCAGACCTTAAAAAGTATCCTAAGAGGAGTGCCCCAATTCTAGGTTTATATCTCTTTTTTAATTTTATTTTTTCCACTAGGGTTTGATTTGAAAGGTATAAATAGAAATTAGATTCATTTTCTAAAGGAATTGTTGGAATATTGGGAATCCCACTCCAAGCTTTTGGAAGATTAGAAAAAGGACAAGTATGGTGTGAGGTTTCCATATTTTTTTTCTATTTTTCTTAGGTTGATTTGATTAGGAGGGAAAGTTTGTCATGAATTAAGAGATTAGGGATAACATTGTTAAATCCTCCCTAATCCTCGATGTGACCATGAATTATTTATGAATAATAAAGTTGTAGAATTATTTTTGGGGTTCTTTTCACTCTATTTTGTGGGTTGTCTTTGCTAAGTAGGAAGGTTAGTTGTACCACATTTTGGTCCTATTGGCCTTGTAGGGAACTCAAATTTGAAGAGCTAATGAATTGTTGGATTCTCATCCAATAAGAAGGATGTCTTACTTTGTTTACTTCATTTATTGTTTCATTTGTGGCTTTCATTTTATTGCGACAATAACGCTAAGTTTTAAAATTTTATAATGATAGTCTTGGTAAAGAGACTATTATTCAACTGACGTTGTTGGCCTTGGCAAGGAGGCTAAGTTTAATTATGTTTTTAATCTAGATTAAATATTGAATTCTAAATTTGTGATGGCATGATGGCAACATGTTGATATGTGTTTATGTATTCTAGATTTCGAAACCAGTTAATATATAATTAAAATTTTGTCCTAGTTGAGACATGTGACTAATGAATAAATAGAGACGTGTACAACTAAAGGGTATCGTGCTTGGCTTGGCATTGTAAGATATTCATTGGTATAATTATAGGCACGAATGGTTGGAAATTTCCAAAGATTTTAATCACGAAGTAATGGGAACACCGGAACTCATGGGGAATGAGTTGTTATGGTTATTGAAGATTTTATGTTTTTTGTGTTCCCTATTGATTTTATATTTGATCTACCATTTTGGACGTTGATCCTCGCATGTCCATGATATTTTGTTTCATGATTTTATGACAACTGTCATGGATTTCTTTCTTTTTACGAGTGTCCTCTTTTCCTTTGGATTTTTTCTTTCATTTTCATGCTTTGGGGCCTTGGGAACATTGTTTGGGTGTAGCAGGAAATCCATAAGGCTCTGGTAAAAGAGTTGAGCAAGACCAATAGAAATTGTGACCAGAAAGAGGCCCTACGAGTAATTAAAGAGTATGAACAAAATGAGTAAGGCCAGAAATGGGCAGTGTAAAGATAACATGAATGAATACATGTTGATATTGGACAAATGTGTTAAAAAAAGGCCATCACTGAAATTCCTTGAAATATTACTCCTGAATGTAACAACAAGTGTAAGTGAGACAATATGAATGACTAAAAATTGACTATGTAAACAATGTTGACATAAAACATGTGCTAAAGGTGTTGGAGTAAACAACAAGGTGCATAAGGTAAAGGGGGGAATTATGGTAAAAGAATTGTTGTGACCAACACATGCTTGCATAAGGAAAGGAGTTATCTAAACTCTAATTTAAATTGACATATGCTAATATATGTTGTGTCCATGATTAAGTGGATAATAGTAGGATAATCAAGTAGATTGGTTTGGTCCACGGGGATAATGGACAATGATACGACAACCATGAAAATGGCTCAACAGGATATTCTCTTAACCTTGACTCTAATTACATATTCAAATGTATGTTCATGATCATGTTGATATGTATGTATAAATGCCATTGTGTCTGATAGGGTCTAGTCAGGAATCATTTTTGTGGAAGAATGATTGTATAAATTTAATTAATGCAAATGTAAATGGCTAGATGGGATGCCATAATAAGCTATCTAATGATATTCCTGGTTGAAAGAGGAATCGATGGGGCAAGGAAGCACTTACTAACAGATGTTTTTTTTTATCAAGTAAGAGTGGACCCTTCAATTAATCTAGAAAAAAATACACAATGTACACTTCTTTAACGGAGCCAAGAATAACAACACCAGCTCTATGAAAATTCAACAGACAGTTGGGTTGGCACAACCCCGAACCTAACTCCAACAAGACTACAAACAAACGGTTCACAAAAGATTCCGCCCAACATAGAGTGCATAGAATCCAAAAAAAACACCAATGATCTGTCCGCCCTCAAGGCATCGCTTTGGATAACCAGCGAACTGGAAACCTGCTAATCGAACCCGAAAGAGAAGTTAAAAGATTCTGAATTTCTATCGGGTCCGCTACATGTCTTAACTCTTGTGCATCAAATAACCTAAAAGACCTTGATGACGAGGGCCCACAGATCCGAAGGCCCACAAAACTGCAACAAGTGACCCAAGAACAATCCTTAACCTTCGGTTATCTTTTCAACCCGATGACCGTGTGATCCAACCCTCGTTGATCCGACGATCATGAGCTGATTTCACGTCGACACCTTGCCCACACTTTATCTTTTCTTACGGACCCGAAGAGAAACATAAGCCGTCGCTCTATACTTTTTTGGGTCCGTTTGAAGAATTAACATTCGTGCAGTTTTTCCACCCGAAATCCATAGGATGAAGGAGTTCCAAAGAGATCTCGACAACTTGCCCACTCTTTAACTTTTCTTACAGACCCGAAGAGTAAATAAGCCACCGCACTATATTTTTTCGGTTTCGTTTGAAGAATTAACTTTCGTGCAGTTTTCCACCCGAAATCCATAGGATGAAGGAGTTCCAAAAAGATCTCGACAACTTGCCCACTCTTTATCTTTTCTTACGGACCCGAAGAGTAAATAGGCCACCGCTCTATATTTTTTCGGGTCCATTTGAAGAATTAACCTACGTGCAATTTTCCGCCTGAAATCCATAGGATGATGGAGTTCAAGGAAATCTTTGGTCAGTTGCCTGCCAACCTACCCGTTGTTTACCACTTGCTCCTTCCCTGTGATTGGTCCACTTTCCACTGTTTCCATTAGTATTCTCTTTGCTTATTTATCATACTTAGAAAGTACTCCTTGTCTTTGGTAGCCTATCTATGACAGTCCTCGCGCAATTTCCCTGAGGGTGTCGACATTCAAGCGTATCTTCTATTGCTTTTTGAGCAGAGTACTCCTTCATTCGCCAGACGATCCACTAACCTGTTAGCTGTTCTGTGCAATTGAACAAAATTGAGGGTTCTCAGGGCTCTTAGGTGGGATTGTATACGTTGATAGACATGCAATAACCGCCAACGTTTCAACACTCTTTCTGGTGCAGTGGCATTGCATATCTTCTTGACCGAATTAATTATCAATTCAGAGTCAGATTCAATGATGGCATTGTGTAAATTTGATTCAATCAATATTTCTAGGCATTGCTCTAAGGCCATGAGTTCCGCCATATTATTAGTGGCATTCCCCAAATGACTATGAAAGATGACTTTTATGTATCCCCGCTCGTCTCTTATGACTCTGACGTAACCAACCACCCCAGGGTTTCCTTTATAGGCTCCATATATATTAAATTTCAAAAAACCATGAGGAAGAGGTTGCCAGAAGTCCTTGTCCATTGTTGTATGACTTAAAATCTTGCTTATGCCCTGGGGCTAGGCAATTGGAGACCTAAATGCAATAATATATGTGCATCCTGGTCTAGAGGTGGGTTCTTGGGGGGTTTCTTTAGAAGGGTGCCCACAATTTCTTTGAGTTGTCTAATGATTTGAGCTATGATGCTCTGGGATGAGCCAATTCTGTTCTTGAAAATCCTATTGTTGTGTTTTTTCCAGACATCCCAGATTAAAAAGCCTGGAACTAGAGCCCAAGCTTTGTTGATTATTTCATTATCTGAAAAGTTTTTCCTCCGATTCTATAAAGTTCCAGTGATGCTGAAATTGTCCCTATCCATTTGTTTGAAGATTGAAGCCACCCAATTCCACAAGGTAGAGGTGAATGGGCAAAGGTTGAGAAGGCGTTCCATTGTTTCTTCTTGTAATTCACATAAATGGCATCTAAATGGATTGACTACACCTCTTTTCCGAAGGTTTTCCCAAGTCAGAATATTTTTATGTTGCACCAACCACATGAACACTTTGATTTTCATTCAGTGCAGGTTCTGCCATAGGTCCTTCCATACCTTATCAGGGTTTTGAAAGTCAAGCCCTAGGGCCATTCTCTTAGCTTCTTTGAGGTTGAAGTTGCCTTCGTTGTTTCTTCCCCATCTCAGCTGGTTAGACAATGTTGATGTCAAAATCTTTCTCTGTTCCAAGATCACTGCAAGAGCTTCTGCTTGGGCATTCAAAGGGGTCTCTTCACTATATACCAGGTCCTTCCATATTCTCCATTTTCCCTTGTTCCTTGCCTAATCCCAGAAGTCACTTACCCTGAGTAAACCTTTACTGTTAGTGTCATTCTTGAGATTGGCTAGTTCTTCCCTTAACAGGTTCGGTTCCTGCTGCCAATTGTCTTCCCAAAACCAAGCTATGTTTCCATCTTTGATCTCCTAGAAACTATGCTTCTGAACAATGGCTCTATTCTCCCATGCATTGTTCCAAATGTGGGAGCCCTTGATGAGCCCAGACATTCGAATGTGATCTCTTTCTTGCCAATTATTTGCATACTTCTGTTTCTAGACCTTGGCCCAAGGGGTTACCAATTCCTTTAGCCATCTCCACCATAGTTTTGCCCCCAAAACTTTGCTTAGGGTTTCAGGGTCATGAAGTCCCAAACCTCCATGGGTCTTAGGTTTACAGAGCTTATCCCTTGCTACCAACGCCCATTTCTTTTCCCCTTTGCCCCAAAGAAAATCTCTTTGGATATTCCTGATGTGTTGCAAAACTCCTTTAGGAGCAGGAAGAGCTGAAAACATGAAGATGGGAATAGTTTGTAGGACAACTTTTGTTAGCACTAGCCGTCCTGCTAAATTCAAAGACCTGCTTGTCCATTTCCTAACTTTGTCCTGGAGTTTATTAGTTACTGGCTCCCAAACTTCCTTGCTCAGAGGTTTGTCCGTTAGAGGTATTCCCAGATATTTGGAGGGTAGCTGTTCTCTTTGAAAGCCAAGAATTCTGGTGAGGTTTCTCTGAATAGCAATGTCAGTATTAAAAAATAAAATCTTTGATTTGGTAAGGCTTACCTCTGTACCAGTAGCCATAACAAAGTCGTTCAGGATTTGTTTGAAAGATTTAGCTTCCTTGACCGTGGGTGTACCCTGCAGCATAGTGTCATCCACAAATTTTTGATGAGTCAAGGCATCCCCATTTAGGGTGAGTTTGAGACCCTAGATTTTTCCTTCTACATTGGCTGATTTGATTGCTTTGCCTAAACCTTCCATCATGAGAATAAAGAGGAAGGGGGGGAGCAGATCTCCTTGTCTGAGGCCTCTTAAAGGCCTAAAGGTTCTGCATGGTGAGCCATTAAGCAGGATTGAAAAACTAGCTGTGGTGACAAGGGCCATTACCCATCTTATCCAGTTGTGGTCAAAGCCATATGCTTTTAGTACTTCCCTGATGTATGACCAGCTTAGCTTATCATAATATTTTGCTAGGTCAAGTTGTATGATCATACCTGCTTGCTTATTGCTCTTGAGAGAATGTACCACCTCGTGAGCTTGAATGATGTTATTTAGAATTTGCCTTCCCTCCACATATCCAGTTTTCTCCTCAGACACAAGAGTTGGAAGAAGGGGCTTGAGTCTGTTTGTAATTACTTTGGAAATAATTTTGTACACCACATTGCATAAAGCTATGGGTCTGAATCTATCTGGTGTCATAGCTTTTTCCTGCTTTGGAATCAAAGTTATGAAAGAGGAATTAAGCGCCCTCAAAACAATTTTGGATTTCCTCGAGTCCTCCACCACATCAAGGATATCTTGTTTTACTATTTCCCAGCATGCTTTGAAGAAGTCTACATTGAACCCATCCAGGCATGGAGCTTTCCCATTTTTCATCTCTTTAATGACTTCGTTGACCTCCTCTTTAGTCACTGGCCTGTTAAGATTGTAATTATATTCTCTAGTTACAAGCTTTGGAATGTACTTTGTGAAGTTGTTGATGAATTGTGATTTGTCTATGAGAGGCTCCTCTGCTATGCTTTGGAAATGTTGTATCAGAGCAGATTCCATTTCTTTGTGGGTGCTGAGCTATTTTCCTTGAGTATCTCTAAGTTTTGAAATCCTGTTATGAGACCTGTGATCCATGGTTGACTTGTGAAAAAACTTTGTGTTTCTTTCCCCTTCTTTAATCCATTGCACTCTTGATTTCTATCTCTAGAGCATCTCCTCTTGCTGGCATCTATCTTCCCATTCCTGTGGAAGAGAGTCAGCTTATATTTTCCTTTCCTCGGTAAAGCCATTTGTGATGGATTTCATTAATTCCCTGTAGTTTTTGTTCAAATTCTTTTTTCGCTTTGAAAATATTGCAAAACTCATTTTTGTTCCAATCTTTAAGCATGAGTTTGATGTGTTTCAGTCTCTAATGTAGTAGGAACACATTAGTGCCCTAAACATGCATATCTTCCGCCCACCATTTTCCAATATTGCTGATGAAGTCAGGGTGGGTGAGCTAAATATTTTCAAACCTAAAAGGTCTGTTCCTCAGAGTGCCTATAAAAGAAGCTTCAAGTTGGATAGGCCAGTGATCCAAGCCTCCAAAAGGGAGGATTAAAGCAGACTAGTCAAGGCCAGTGAGAATGAGGTCCTCAGAGATTATGAATCTATCTAGTTTAGAGGCAACTTGAGAAGCCCATCTCCGCTTATTGTCCCATGTGAAGGTACCTTTTTTTGTCTCCATATCTGCTAGCCTCATGTCATTTAGGAAGTTCTAGAAGAAAATGGAGTCTCTGCCTAGTGTTCTGGTCCCACTTTTTTTTTTTTTTTTTTTTTTTTTTTTTTTTTTTCTGTAAGAGATCTGATCATATTGAAGTCCCCTCCCAGAATACAGGGCATAACAAGATGTCTTTCTCTTAGCTCCTGCAGTGAGATAAGAAGCTTGAGCTTGTCTTCAAGTTTTTGAGGACCATAGACATTTGTGATCAAATAGACTTCCTTATCACCCAAAGGTTGGATCACCATCGAAAGGTACCAAATTTCTAGGGGTTCCAAAGTGTGAGAATCCCTCTTGCTATGTTGTCTGCTTTAACTTATAGATATTCATACTTGATGAGCCATTTGCTATGTATCTCTCTTATTTTATCTGTTGAACATTTTGTTTCCTGGATAAACACCATATCTGGTTTTTCTTCTTTTATTCTATTGCTAAGATTTCTTTGTTTCCTTTTACTTCCTAGACCCCTAATATTCTAGGTCGTGAGCTTCATTAAGAAAGGTTTGTAAATAAGTAACTAGTAAGATCTCTCATCTTACCTAAGTTAATCATGAGTTTCCCACACTCTCTCAACAACTCATTCTGTCTTTTTCTTCCTCTTTTCCTGCTTGGGTTCCTGGAAGAGTGTACTGATATTACCTCCATCGTTTTTACCCCTCTGTTTTCCTGGCTATCATGGTTTCTTTTGACTCCAGAACCCTTTGCTTGAGATATCCAATGGAAGAACTATTGCACTTTGTCAAACTCCTCTTGTGGTAGAGAATCAACCCCTTTGGTGGTTCCCTGCTCCAGGAACTTTTCTAGATCGAGATTCTCCCTTTCAAGAATTTCCTGCAGTTCATGGTCCTCCGTTCCAACCTCACTTGGGGTCATCTCATGGTCCCTGTCAAGTTCCATAGTGCTTGGAAGATCCTCCTTTAGTTTGCTGTTTTCAAGTATATCCTCCAGGCTATCATCTTTTTCCTTCTCTATAGGATTATCCTCTAGTACCTAGTTTGTCCCATTGTTCCCACCTTCTTCTTCTAAAATATTGAAACTGTTATGCTTGGTTGCTTATCCTCGTTAGTTTTCTTCTAGTTCTTTTTCCCTCCTTTCCCTTTGCCTCCCACCTTGGTAAAGCCTTCAGGATCTTTGTCTGTGTTGGTTTTAATATTGTTCTCCAGTTTGTTTAATGGGCAGTCTCTGAAGAGGTGCCCGTGTTCATGACATTTGCGACATCTGAATGGGACATGTTCATAGTCCACCGCCTGTACCCATTCTTCATCATATACTTCTAGAATGATTTCATTTGGAAGTGCTCCAGACAGGTCCATTTCTATGCATATTCGGGCAAAGGATTCTGGCAACCAATAATTTAAAGGCAGGGGGTAGAGTCTTATCCATACTGGTACTGATGTGAATGTTTCTCGTTCCGAGACAAAATTCATCACCCATGGTCGCATGTAGAGGCCTGCAACAACATAAAAATATGGTCCTCCTTCGAACACTCAGTCTTTGTCCTCTAAGTTTGTGAACACCACTGTGAAGAAACCCTTGGAACCAAGGTGAAGGTTTATTTCCCCCTTTGGTTTCTAGTGGTTTTTTATCCATGCATGCAAAGCCTTCTCCGTTGGCCATATCCCCATAAATTTGCATATTACTGCATATGCCCCCATGTGATCCCTATGCACCTGTAGCGCTGGATCACTTAATACAACCTGGGGTGTAATGGTTGACCTAGGTTTACAGAGTCCTGTCATATTCTTGTGCTCAGCTCTCTGACTGCCTCCTCTTGTTCTCTTCTCTCTTCTGACTTCCTCATGATTCTATTCATGTTCATGTGATTTGATGTTTTTCGGTTTTTCTATGCTGATACTCAGATTTTCTGCCTCCATTGGTTTCTTGAAGCAATTCAAACCAGCTTCCTTACTTCTGTTCGCAACTACATGACTGTAGGAGGGAGTGGAACTCTCCCCTCCTCGCCCCTCCATGGTTACCAGCACTGGTACCCTGTTGCAAACCCTCGTTCAGCTCGCTCCCCATGTCGTAACCTCTTCCTCAACTCACCATTGATCATTTGATACCAAATGAACTATCCTACTAACGAATGATTTTAATGTCATGAACATATGGTTTTTATATGCTCATGTTGTGTAATACGAATGACAAGGAAATGTTGATGGTGTTAGCTTTTGGTAACATTGAAAGTGCTCTAGCCTTCAAAATTGGTGGAGAGGCTAAGGCACATGAGTTCTAAAGAACCCAGAAAACGTTTTGTGAAATTCCACCCGGATTGTATTTTATTAAAATAATTAATATTTTTGATGGGGTTCCTAAGTTTGATCTTACGAAAATTTAAATATTAATCGGTATTAATTAAAATATGGGTGAGAGATATCTAAAAGGCGGATCAAGTCATGTTTTAATATAGTCATTGATTAGAGACTTAATCTCGTCCATTGAAGACTCAACAGGAAAAGTATAAAATGGAGGCTTTGGGTTCATTTGGAAACACACACAGAGAGAACAAATTGATCAAGAATTTGATTCCTAGGGCAGGGTTTACTAAGGATTTCGAATTAAGTGATCATCCTTCAATAAAGGGGCAGTGAGAATCTGAGAGAAGGAATTTCCAGAGAATACAGACAGAGAGGCAGAGAGAGCCAACAAAGCAGGAAAAGTTGCCTATCACGCAGAAGTTGGAACTACAATGAACAGTCGGAACTGTAGGTTTTAACCCTGTACAGAAATTACCTGCATACGAATTCTTAAACAAAGAAAATAAACAATGCGAGAGCATAACCCATAAAACACATATGCACAGAGATTTTTCCTTGGATCCCAAAACCGGGACTACCAGCTTGATTTTTCATTATGTTCCTTTCAATGTTACAATACATATTTATACATGCCGAAGCATCCAATACCATGGACCGAAAACCATCGCGTCCAATACCATGGACCAAAAACCATCGCGTCCAAAAAACATGTGCAAAGATCATGCACAAAACCATAGGTGGGTCCGCCCAACCTAACATATGGTCCAAAACCAAAATTTTTCGGGGTGCTGCCCCGAACCCCATAAAGTGGGGTTACGGGTGCCCTTCAAACCCCCTATTAACTACGTGGAAAGAATATAACACAACCCAACAATCTCCCACTTGTTGTTTTCTTTCCACAGGGGGCCACAGGAGAGCTTAGTCATTTTTTCAGCCCTAAGATTCCCATTGCTTCTCTACACCAAGAGAACTTCTCAGAGCTCACAGATTTTGTCAATGCATCTGTAGTATTCTTCAAAGTGTCCACCTTTACCAGCAACACCTTTCCGTCTTCTATCATATCCCTCACAAAGTGATACTGAACATCAATGTGCTTTGTCTTTGAATGATAAGCAGGGTTCTTTGCCAAGAAAATTGCACTTTGGCTGTCACAGTCTATTCTTATAGCTCCCTGTACTAACCCCATACTTGAACACAATCTCTGCAACCAAAATGCTTCCTTGCTTGCATGAGTGGCTGCCATGTATTCTGCCTCTGTAGTTGATAGTGCCACTATAGATTGTTTCTTACTCATCCAACTGACTGCAACTCCAAATAGGATCTTCTCTAATCCAGATCTCCAGCCCAGTCTGCATCAACAAAACCATGAATATCCAACACTCTATCCAATCCTGGTCTTCCTTGGTAGCACAAACCATAATCACTAGTGCCACGCAAATACCTGAAAACCCGCTTCACTGCTGTCCAGTGCTCCTTCCCAGGTTTTGACATAAACCTGCTCAATACTCCCACTGCATGTGCAATGTCTGGTCTAGTACAGACCATTGCATACATCAGGCTACCCACTGCACTTGCATATGGAACACGGGACATGTCCTCTTCCTCTTCTTGTGTCTTGGGACACTGTTCAGCAGATAACCTCACACCTACAGGAATAGGAACCTTCACCAGTTTACTATCCTGCATATTAAACCTCTGGAGTATTGTCTCGACATACTTCCTCTGGTTTAACCAGAGCTTCCTCTTTGACCAATCTCTTTTAATCTCCATGCCCAAAATATAGTTTGCAGCACCAAGATCTTTCATGTCGAATTTGGAGGACAATTGGGTCTTCAAATCCTGGATAATTTCTTTGTCAATTCCAATCAGCAACATATCATCCACATACAAGACCAGATAAATAATACGGTCACCAATTAATTTAAAATACACACAATGATCTGCTTTGCTTCTGGTGAAGCCAAGTCCCTGTTAAGAAAATTTACTGCAAATCGGAGATTTACCAGAGGAACAAAACACAACAACAACCATAAACACAAACAGAAATGTTTATCTGGGAAAACCCCAAATCTGGGGAAAAACCCAATCATAATGAAATTTCATTATCCTTGGCCAAAGCCCTGGCCAATCTGGCCAAGTGAGCCTTCACCGCTCACCTCCAGGCCCTTGCATTACAATGAAGTCCTTTCAGCCTTTTATAGGCTTCATTACATATAATACCACGGGCAGAATACCATGGGTGCACAATACCATGTGCCCCAAAACCATCACTGTTTAACCTGGTCAACTTTGACTCTATCCTGAGTCAAGTTTACTTAACAATTCCCCCCTTAAACTTGACTTGGGGTTCCTTGACTAACTCCAGCCAAACTTGCTAAGTGAGACAATCCCACTCACTCTAGCTCTTACCCCCCTTCAGAGTTTTTATCCGGGGTATTGTTAACCCGACATCCCCCCTATCACCTAGGTCTAACTCAGACTTTACCAGTGATTACCAAGGGGTACACATGCCTTTACCAGGTCTTACAGTAGTATGCCCATTTACATGCAATAAATTTGACTTCATTAATTTTATTTATTTATTTATTATTGCTGCTCTTTTAACCCATCCTCTCTAATTTAATGCGACCAAGTAGCTGCTTACATTCAGGTCACACGTGTACATGGCCCGGTCCAGAATAGTATACTGCGCTTAAACTGCCAACGCCTTTCCTGGAGGAAAAAACCACTTCGCTGACGAAGAATACGCAGATCTCTTTCACTAATCGATCTGCCAATTTGTCCAGAGCTCGATCTCATCATTAAGAACATGCCACACAATTTCAGCTGCACGCATCAAACTTGCCACCTGGTCTTCTTGTTATCATGGGCTGTGTTTCCAGCCAATTCCAACACCTCGGTGGCAAGGTATTCGAGAACAGTGGCAACGTAGACGGCTGCGCCACCTCCAACACGCTTGGCACAACGCCCTTTCTTGAGATACCTGGTGATCTAGAAGATGGATTTCTAAGATCCCGATGCGGATTTAAGGCCATCGCCCTACCTGCTCGACCTTTCTCCTAGTCACTTCATCCATCAAAAAACACGACCAGTTCGTTGGTTGCTTCCTCGTAGGAAATTCAGGGGCTACCGTGCGATTAGAACTCCTGCGTGCCTCCATAATGGTCCTAGGGTTGCGATCTCTTAGCTCATCCTCTGCTGCCACGGCTCTAGTGCTTCGAGCAGAGAATCTGATAGTGCCACCTTTGTTCCAGATCTATACTTTGTGCCAGATCTACCTCTGCACGTTTTAGGCTGACTCTTAGTCATAGATCTGCAAGCGCACTCTTTTCCTACGTTTCTTCACCATTGTGCCTCCGATTCTGCACGTAGTTCTTCTGGCTTATCACACTAGCCACGCAGTCCTTCACGGTCGGAATCTTGGCTACCAGATCCGACGAGATCTACCTTCTTCACACACAGATCTAAGTAGATCTATATTGATCCACAATTAAACCTTACATCGCAGCAACGAAAACCATAGATACAATAAAATCATTTCGTTCTGGATCTAGATCCAATGAAAACCACATTTTAAGCCCAAATCCTCAACCATGGCTCTGATACCAATTGTTAAGAAAATTTACTGCAAATCGGAGATTTACCAGAGGAACAAAACACAGCAACAACCATAAACACAAACAGAAATGTTTATCTGGGAAAACCCCAAATCCGGGGAAAAACCCAATCATAATGAAATTTCATTATCCTTGGCCAAAGCCCTGGCCAATCTGGCCAAGTGAGCCTTCACCGCTCACCTCCAGGCTCTTGCATTACAATGAAGTCCTTTCAGCCTTTTATAGGCTTCATTACATATAATACCACGGGCAGAATACCATGGGTGCACAATACCATGTGCCCCAAAACCATCACTGTTTAACCTGGTCAACTTTGACTCTATCCTGAGTCAAGTTTACTTAACAGTCCCCGTATAAATGTATCAAATTTCTGATACCACATCCTTGGTGACTATTTTAACCCATACAAAGACTTCTTTAACTTGCATACCAGTTCTTTCTTACCCTTCACCGCAAAGCCTTCAGGTTGCTTCATGTAGATTTCCTCTTCCAAATCCCCATGAAGAAATGTTGTCTTCACATCCATCTGTTCTACCTCAAAATCAAAAGCAGCAGCAACAGATAAAAGTAATCTAATAGAAGTTACCTTGGCAACAGGAGAAAAAATATCACCAAAATCATTCCCGGCACCTGGGAATAACCTTTTGCTACCAACCGAGCTTTGTATTTCTCCACCTTTCCTTCTGCATTTGTCTTCTTCTTGAACACCCATTTGCTGCTAATGGGTTTCCTTCTAGCCGACAACTCCACTAGATCCCAAGCCTCATTTTTGTGCAAAGATGCCATTTCATCGACCATGGCCTCTTTCCAGAGTTTTCCATCCTCTGAATCCTCTGCTTCCTTCACAGTTCTGGGATCACTATCAGTAACAGACAAAGCAAAATTTGAACAGAAAGCAAATGGACTATACCTTTCTGGCTACCTTCTTTCTCGAACTGATCTTCTCACAGCCGGAGTTTGTGGCTCTTCATCTTCTAATTCCTCCTCTGTTGCAGAGTCTGATTCTTCCTCCTTTGGCTCAAACTATATCTTCTCAGGTTCCTTTGGTTGGACTTCATGTTGAATAACATCTTTTACCTCTCTGAACAACACATCTCGGCTGTACACAACCTTCCGTGTGACTGGGTTCCAAAGCTTATAACCCTTTAAACCATCCTTATACCCAATAAAGATGCACTTTTCAGTTTTACTATCCAACTTGGTTCGTTTCTCCTTTGGAACATGTACATATGCATCACATCCAAATACCCTTAGATGTGAAAGAGAGGGTTTCTTACCAGTCCATACTTCTTGTGGAGTCTTATCCTCCAACGCTGATGAAGGTGATCTGTTGATCAGGTAACATGCAGTATCCACCGCCTCTGCCCAGAATTCCTGTCCTAACCCGGCACCACTGAGCATGCTTCTTGCCCTTTCCATCAACGTCTTGTTCATTCTTTCTGCGACTCCATTTTGCTGAGGTGTATATGGAGTAGTCTTCTGCCATGCTATACCACACTTCTTACAAAATTCTTCAAATTCCTTGTTGCAAAATTCTCCACCATTATCTATCCTCAGCACCTTTATCTTCTTCTCTGTCTGATTTTCCACCAGAGCCTTAAATTCTTTAAACCTGTCAAAGACTTCAGATTTCTTCTTAAGAAAATATATCCATGTATTCCTTGAGAAGTCATCTATGAATGATACATAGTACACAGACTTACCCAGTGATGGAACCTTCACAGGTCCAAACACATCACTGTGCACAAGCTCTAATATTTGTTTCATCCTCTTACCACCAGAGGGGAAACTCACCCGATTCTGCTTCCCATATACACAATTTTCACAGAAATCAAAATCCAGAGAGCTATTATTCATACCATCTACCATACCTTTACCATGAAGTATTCGAAGGCCCTTCTCTCCAATATGTCCAAGCCTTTGATGCCACAACATGGTCTTCTCTCCAGAGACCACTAGATTCTCTACTCCATTTTCAGGAACCATAGAACTATTGCACCCATCAACAACAATGCTACCTTGCAGCTTGTACAAAGTTCCAATCCGAACTCCCCGCATTAATATCAGTGCTCCTCGAACCATCTTGTAGGTATCTTTCTCGAACACCGTCTTTACACCTGCATCATCCAACTTGCTTACAGAAATCAGATTTCTGGCCAATGCAGGAATATGTAGAACACCTGGAAGTGTTCTAACCCTTCCACCTTGCAACTTCAACTTTACTTTTCCCCGACCAATGATTCTAGCCTTCCTATCATCTCCTAAGAAGACATCACCACCATCGTATTTCTCATACTCGCAGAACCACTCTCTATGGGGAGTGAAGTGAAAGGATGCACCTGAGTCAATCAACCATGCCTCATGATCTACATGTGTACTTGAAGAAGCCAAGTACACATCCCCACCTTCATCTGAGGTGGTTTTCGCCTCTGCAGAAGGATCATCATCAGATCCCTTTCCTTTATCAGGAGCTTTAGATTTACAATCCCTTCTGAAGTGCCCTTCCTTTCCGCATTTCCAGCACACCACCTTTGTAGGTTTTCCTGGAGATTTAGATCTCCCTCTAGATTTAGATCTCCCACTCGATGACTTATTTTTGTTTCTGTTCTGGGACCGTCCTCGTACAGACAAGGCATCACCATTCTGGTTGTCCATATTTTTCCGTCTCATCTCCTCCGTCAGCAAGGCTGAGACTATTTCATCAAACTGCAAAGCAGTTGCATTGCTACCTATTGCAATAACCAGACTATCCCACGAATCTGGTAGAGAACACAACAGACTGATGCACTTATCTTCATCTGAAATTTTAATATCAACAGATAATAACTGACTTACCACAGTATTAAACGCATTCAGATGCTCTGTCACCGAGTCTCCATCTTTCATCCTCAGGTTATACAGATTTTTTCGCAGGAACAGTTTATTCACCAGAGACTTAGATTGGTACAAAGTCCCTAACTTGACCCACAAAGGCTTTGCCGTAGCTTCCCCTGATACATTCAACAATACTGAATCTGAGACACACAATCGTATTGTGCTCTTTGCCTTCCGATCCAACTTCTTCCATTCTTCATCGGTCACTCCCGATGGTTTAGTACCTGGATCTACCGCGATCCACTGATCTTTATCCACCAACAGATCCTCCATCTTGAGTTTCCACAACTCAAAATTCTGACCATTGAACTTCTCAATCTCTATCTTTCCACTGCTCACCATCTTCTTTCACCACCAGAATCGATCTCACAGATCTCCCACTGAATAGGGTCTACCACAGGCCCGAGCGAAACCCTTCAGCAACAAAGGCGTCCCCTTGAAGCCAAAACAGCTCTGATACCAAATGTAGGTTTTAACCCTGTACAGAAATTACCTGCATACGAATTCTTAAACAAAGAAAATAAACAATGCGAGAGCATAACCCATAAAACACATATGCACAAAGATTTTTCCCTGGATCCCAAAACCGGGACTACCAGCTTGATTTTTCATTATGTTCCTTTCAATGTTACAATACATATTTATACATGCCGAAGCATCCAATACCATGGACCGAAAACCATCGCGTCCAATACCATGGACCGAAAACCATCGCGTCCAAAAAACATGTGCAAAAATCATGCACAAAACCATAGGTGGGTCTGCCCAACCTAACATATTGTCCAAAACCAAAATTTTCCGGGGCGCTGCCCCGGACCCCATAAAGTGGGGTTACGGGTGCCCTTCAAACCCCCTATTAACTACGTGGAAAGAATATAACACAACCCAACAGGAACTGCCAGGAAATTTGGTGTAGAGGGCAAAAGTTGGAACTGCCAGGAACAATCGGAACTATCGAGAATTGCCAAAACATCTGGGAAAGTGACGTAGAGGGAAGAATCTGGAATTGCTAGGAATAGTTGGAACAACTGGGAAAGCTGACACAAAGTGCAGAAGTTGGAACTGCCGAGAACAACCGGAACTTCCAGAAAAACCTGGGAAATCTGATGCAGAGGGCAGAAGAGTTGACACAAAAATAACTGGGGTTATCTAGCCTTGTGTCAGGTTGGCTAGAATTCTGCCGGGTGAAGTGAGGTAAAACTCACTCAGATTTTCGCTAGTATTTTCTCTCTAAAGTATTGCTAGATGAGCATCCTAGATTTGTATTTGGATATTTATCCAGCATAATAATAAAACCCTCAGAGCTGCTGCACCGATTTTCTTGCATTGGGTTTTTCCGGGGACTATTGTGTTAAAAAATAAGTGTATCCTATGTATCTTGTTCTTTGCTCTGTTTTCTGTTTCATGAGATCAAATATTTGATTAGTGTAAGTTGTAGAAGTAATTTGATTCAATATTCAAAAGAATAACTTGATGAATGTAATTTAAAAAAAATCAAGTAGGTGAAGTAGATTTAGATTTTTTGTAGTATGGGTTCCTTCTAGTATAGGAATTTTCACATGGTATCAGAGGATTGATTTTGAAACAGGGAAGTGTAGATCTAATGCAGAGCAGTGAGGCTGAAAGCTACACTTGGCAGCAATTCGAATCCCCTTGAAGGGATTGCGCAGTCCTTGCCAGGAAACAAATCCGAGGAAATCTCTCTTTGAGTGAGAAGACAAAGAGGTACAATTTCTAGTTCGTGAGCTTGCAGAGGCAGAGAGAGTGACGCAGAGCCTCAGCGCAGTGCTTGAAGGGTGCAGTTTTTGCCTCAGAAAAAATCCGCTGGAAAATAACGAAGACACGTCGAAGGAGAATTTTATCCTCAGAGAACTTTCCGCCAGAAAGTTTGAATTTCTCACTTGTTGAGCAACTGAGTAGTGACTAGAGGAGTTAGTTCGATAGTTGGGTGAGGTGTCATCACATGGGCTCAAAGATTAGGACAGGTTGGAAGGTGCTTCCAACTATGTCATATGGAAGACCAAAATCTTACATGTTCTGGAGGAATATGATCTTGAGGCCTACATCAATAGTGTTGTAGTTGTTCCTGCTGACAACGATCAAAAGAAGAAGGATAGGGCTGAGCAGGGAAGGAAAAGAGGTTAATTTTCGATGGAGTTCAAGATCATGTGGTCTCACACTTGCAGGGCAAGGATACAACCCGAGAGATATGGGAAGCCTTGTCTTCTTTGTATGAAGGCTCTTTCGATCAGTGGAAGATGTATTTGGAGCAGAAGTTGCAGCAGCCTTTGATGCAGAAAGGAGAAGGATTGAATCTCTATCTTCAGCGTCTTTAGGACACTAGAGACCATCTTGCTGTAGTGGGGTCCACTCCTCAGCCAACCACGATGGTGAGGATAGCCCTGAATGGAGTCTCAGATGAATGGAGAGTTTTCGTCCAAATCATATTGGGCAAAGAAAAACTACCTTCATGGGAGGAGATGTGGGCGGCTCTTCAACATGAGGAGTTAAGGAGGGACCTAGTGAAGGTCAACCTCAGTGGCAATAGTGGGAGGACGTAGCTCTAGCATCGAAGGGACATCAGAAGCTGAAGCAAAAGAAGGATATTTTGAACGTGAAGTGTTTCAGTTGTGGTGAGTTGGGCCACTATGCATCCCAGTGTCCTTTGAAGAAAAAGGACAAGGAATGCTGCTTCAACAAAGATTGATGAGGATGAGTTTTCCATGAGTGCCCATGCATCTCCAGGAGGGAGATGGGGTGATATTGAGCTATAGTTGAGAGGACTACATATGGGCAGGATCCTTGAGGAGTCCACCTCTTGGATCACTTCCTTGCTACGAAAGCCAAGATTCAACAAAGCGAGATGGACTTAGTGTTGGATGATGTAGTGGATTGTTTGGAGGACAGATGCAATAGCTTGGGACCAGAGACAAATCAATGCAGAGCAAGGTTGGCAGTAGTGCAGTTGGCACAATGCAGGAGTCAAAGACAGTGCAAAAGATTCAAAGGGTCAGAATCAACAACAGTCAGATTCCAACATTCATTGTATTATGTTGAACACAGTGAAGTTCAACTAATTTTGGATGTTTTTCAGTTGCTTCTCTCAACAACTGAGTTGTAGTACGAATGTAGTGTTAGTAGTGGCAGTGCTATCAGCATAATAGATGCAACATTTGAGAGGGAGCTGTAGTACAGATGGGGCAGTGGCAGTGTCATGGGAAACAATACACTAGCAGTAGTAGCACAGGGTTGGTGGTAGCAACAATGTGGAAAGGGAGATGCTTTAGAAGCAAAGCAACACGCAGTTGGGCATTATTTCTAGAGAACTTTCCTCGCTAATAGGGAGTGTTAGTTTTTGGTAGCATCGGAAGTGCTCTAGCCTTGAAAATTGGTGGAGAGGCTAAGGCACATGATTTCTAAAGAACCCATAAACCGTTTGGTGAAATTCCACCCGAATTGTATTTTATTAATATTTTTAATGGGGTTCCTAAGTCTAAACTTATGAAAATCAAAATATTAATGGGTATTAATCAAAATATGAGTGAAAATGATGTAGAATGCAGATCAAGTCATGTTTTAATCTTAGTCGTTGATTGGAGACTTAATCTCGGCCATTGAAGACTCAACATGAAAAGTATAAAATGGAGGCTTGGGGTTCATTTGGAAACACACACAGAGAGAGAACAAATTGATCAAGAATTCGATTCCTAGGGCAAGGTTTGCTAAGGATTTCGAATGAAGTGACCATTCTGCAGTAGAGGGGCAGTGAGAATCTGGGAGAAGGACTTTCCAGAGAATACAAATAGAGAGGCAGAGAGAGCTAGTAGAGAAGAGAAGTTTCTTGTCACGCAGAAACCGGAACTGCCAGGAACAACTGGAACAGTCGGAAAAGCTGACATAGAGGGCAGAAGCCGGAACTGCTGAGAACAACCGAACTATCAAAACGGTCGGGAATGCTAACACAAAGGGCAAAAGTTGGAACTGATGGGAACAACTGGAATTACTGGGAACTGTCGAAACAACTAGGAAAGCTGACGCAGAGGGCAGAAGAGGTGACGTAGAAATAACCGGGGTTAGCCAGTCTTGTTCTGGATTAGCTAGAATTCTGCGAATGAAGTGAGGTAAAACTCACTCATATTTTCCGCTAGCATTTTCTCTATAAAGGATTGCTAGATGAGAATCCTAGATTTGTATTCAGATATTTCTCTTGCATAATTATAAAACCCTCAGAGTTGCTGCATCGGTTTTCCCGCATTGGGTTTTTCCAGGGACTATTGTGTCCAAAAAAAAGTGTGTCATATGTATCTTGTTCTTTTCTCTGTTTTCTGTTTCATGAGATCAAATATTTAATTAGTGCAGGCTGCATAAGTAATTTGCTTCAATATTCGGAAGAATAACTTTATGAATGCAATTTAAAAAAAATCAAGTAGGTGAAGTAGATTCAGATTTGCTGCAGTAGGGGTTCCTTTGAGTCTAGGAATTTTTACAGATGGTTGTGGCAGCATGTATATTAACTAATAATCAAATTCCTTGTTTGTAGGATCGGGCATGTAATCCACTAAGCATTGTGCTGATGCCAGAAGAGAGTTCGATGGAGTAGAGAAGTTCTGATGATAACATAGTTGATAAACCCATGAGGCTTGTTAACTGGTAATCACGGAGCATAAATTTGAACATAGAAGAGATGAGAAACCCATAAGGCTTGTTGGCTGATAATTAGTGAGGAGCTCTAATGATAGCACAATTGAGAAACCCATGAGGCTTGTTGGATGTTAATCACATAGTAAGCTCAGATGATAGTCCAATGGAGATACCTCAAAGTCCTGATGGATGATAATCACTGACTAGTGTTTGTGCCTTACAAGTTGATAGATCCACTGGAGAATATGTTGGTTGACAACTTTTGGGAGGTTCAGGCACCCAAGACTAGTGGGTTGATAACACTTGATGGTAGTTCCATGGGGTTGGGATGAGAACACATGTGGTAGTTCCACTGAGAAGTTGTTGGAGAGTGCATTCTAATTCCTTCCAGAGTAATGAAGTTGATAAAATCTCCTCAAAATTAACTATATATATCTCTCTCTCTCCAAGGATGAACTAAGACACTTTGTGCTTTACATGAACGTTTGTGCTGATTTGTAGCCACTGTGGTGTAATATCGAGGAGTTGTTATGAACACCTGATAAATGGGCTTGTTAATAACTGATTTTTGGCCGCTGTGGTGTAACGATGAGGAGTTGTTGAGAAAAATTGATAAATGGGCTTTGTTAAAGACATGTGTGTGAATGGTTGAGCAACAATTCAAAGGAAAAGTCAAGAGGTATAATTTAAAATTTTGCAAATTCTTTATGATGAATCTCATGAAAGATTGTATACCATGTTACAGGAAAGCATAGGAATTTCCAAGTCTAGGTGAATGAAACGTATTGAAAAGAGGACTATAACAACTTGATGATATCATAATGCACAACAAGAACATCAAGAAGACCGCAAATGAGCCACATAAAGTGGTTGAACCAAGGAAATTTTCATGTTATTCTGTTGTTGGGCGAGAAATTGTATATGTGAAGTGCAATTGTAATCGATTTGTAAACATAAAGCTTAAAAATCAATTCTGCTTAGTTAAGGCATGTTTTTATTTTGTGTTTGGTCATAGAACATGGAGGAAGGTGTTCCTCTAAGGGGGTGAGGATTGTGACATCCCCTGTGGGTTAATTCCCCTTTGTAAAAGTTTTTTTTCCTCGTAATTATGCAATTATAAATTAAAATGGTTGAGAGAGGGACATAGATTCCATTGCTTGAGGAGGGATATTGCTCGAGGAAGTGGATGGTTTTAAATATTAGTCATGGGCTAATTGAGTGGGTTTAATGAGATGATTGTGCATCGACTCAATTGCAAAACAAGGACATGCCCATGTTCTCTTTGGGAAACAATTACACAGAAGAAAGGACAACAATTTAATGAGAGTATGGGTTGCGTTGTCCATGGGGGTGGTTTGTGTAGACCACTCAGAAGGGAAAGAACCATCGCGACTGAGAAAGGAGGGGATACTCCTTCATTCAGTTACAATGAGAAGGACAATGGATGAAAAAATCATTATGGATTCATAATTCTCGCACGTTGAAGGAAGAGACCCTATTCACACTTAGAAAAAAGAGGAGGTTGGGAAGCTCCTGTTGGAAAGAAAAATAACAAAATAGGTCAAGAGGCCCCTACTAAATAGAGAAAGGAGGTCAAGAGGTCCCTACTAAATAGAGAAAGGAGGCTGAGAAGATCTATGAAATCACACATGATTCATGCACATATGCAAAGAAGGGAACATGGAAATGAGGAGGTTGAGAGCCTCCTAATCGGTAAGCTGATTTGTTGGCAGGGAAAGAGAAGATATTAGGAATAAGAGAATTTAGGGAGAAGGGAATCTTAGATGATGGTCTAACTAAGGAACCCAAGGGGCTTGCTGGTTAATAATCACTGAGTAGTTGTTGTGGCTTACAAGGCTGATAAACCCACTGAAGATTGTGTTGGTTGATAACTTCTGAGAGGTGGAGGCACACAGGGCTAGTGGGTTGATAACACTTGATGGTAGTTCCATGGGATTAGGTTGAGAACACAGGTGGAAGTTCCACTAAGCTACTAGAGAATGCACTCTCATTTTTTCAGAGGTAACTCAATTGATAAAACCCTTTTGTCATTGACTATAAGTCCCTCTACATAAAAGAAAGTGTTCCCTACTTGATGTGAAAATTGTTAAATAACTAGTGGGTGAAGGTAGGGTAGCTTTGAGACACCATGTTTCAGTTGATGCTATTAATTTAATTCCCAAAGTAGAATATGGTTGTATACCAATGAATTGGTTTATCATGGTTACTTAATTTTGATAGTTAGTTGGTGGAGGTGAGGCAACCTTGAGACACCTTGTTTTGGTTAATACAATCGGTTTAAAACTCCTCTAAAATCACTCTACCTCAAGCTTTATAATATGGATCGAGGGTGATAGTTGCAAGAAAAACTTGTTTGCATCTTGTCTATGGTTGGGTGGAAAGTTGAAATCCCAATCTTAGATGCTTGGTTTAATATATCAAAGATAAGTGTCTACTTATGAATCTCATATTTTGAATGCTGATGCTTAATTACTGCATTATTTTACCATGGATTGTGATGTTGAGGGATGAAGTATTCATATCTGAATGAACATTGTTCATTTAAAGGCATAGATATGGAATGGTTCAAGTATCTGTGTTAGCCTAAGGCCTATATTGATATGGACTTAATATGTTAGTTCAATGCCTGTGATGTTCCATGAAATGTGATTTTCTAACTGCTTAAGGAATGTTGAATTCTTGTATATGTCATGAGTATATAAAGGATTATGGCATGCATTCATGGTTTTATTTTCTTTTTATTGTTGGCTTAAGAGGCTTGTAGCTTCTTGGACTGTAATGAGCTTGGAATTTGTCTAATGGGTCACAATGAAAATGAGTGGGAAAATCTATATACATGAGTTACGAAATTGAAAAGAACTAATGTGTTAATATTAATATTAATATTAATTGATAACATAGTTGATGGCTGCTTCTTAAGTCTATATTTAGGGGTGGATCACTCTTATATTCATCTCGAGTCCTTAAGTTGGTCTAAATGGTTGGTTATAGAAGAGATAAACAATCCCTTCATTTGAACAAATGCCTATATCAATTGTATTGGTTATCACATTAGTATTTAACCATAATCTTAGGGGAATTAGCATTTGTATATGTATATATATTAGTGACTTACTTGCCAAGTTTGGTTGTGTTCTTGCAAGATTTGAAGAGATAGCGTAAATATATATTGATATGAATGTATATGTACAGTGGATTAAAAGCCATGGTAGAGTCTCGACAAAGCTTGGGAGGAATAGCCATAGAAGGGCCTACATATACTTTTGTACGTCTACAAACTAAGCGTCTAAGGCCTGGGTGTAGGCCCTTATGCTTGCCTTATCAATTTCCAAGCGTGAGGTTGAAATCCTTAAGTCTAGAGCATAGGAATTTGGAAGGAAATGGATTAACCTTCTTTGACCCCATGACCGAACATGGTGATTGAGCACTTAAACAAGAGAAATCCAAGCCATTGATGGGTAGGCATGTATGGCCATCATATGACCCCAACACTTTTTCCCCAGATGTTTCAAGGGGAGGTCTAAGGGAAACTCCTAGGATCAAATCCCACAGAGGATGTGGCACTAGGGCAGGTTGAATTTCCAACACAAAATGAGGAAGGGAAACACCCCCCTGGGTAAATAATTCAGGATACCTTTGCGATGGGATCCATAGTTACATGGCACACACCGAGGAGGATGTGATAAGGGATGACATCGCCTTTACGTTTAGGATTGGTGATATCACCTTAGACCTTAGACCCTGGAGATTTTGGATGGAACACATAGTAGAACACCCAGGATTTAACCCCCAGGGTGACTTGGCATGGGCGGGCCCGAGTGTTGTGTGGTGCGAACATATTCGCTTACAAGGAAAAGTGGGAGGCTAAGCCTTATTGATGGATGTGTATTTCCATGTAGCCCGTGTTATCTCTTAGGGGAAACTTGACTGTAGGAAAACCTCTAAGGTAACCTATAACCTCTTTGAGGTTGAATGCTGGCCCTTTAACCTAGAGAGGGATCTCTCCCTAAAACTCAAATACTCTAGGCCATAGTAGTAGTAGGTTTCACAATTGAGTTATGTGGCCAGATTTATGAAAAAATGAAATTTGGTTGGGATACATGAAAAATACTACCATTGGGCATGGAGTCTAACCCAATCATGTACATAAAAATACAACTTCGATGAGTAAAACACAAAAGCAGGGTAGTGACAATTCCTTTCACATTTTAAGGAACTTGGAAATAAAATGAAGGAGACCAGTGAAATAGTCAAATGAACAACATTTATTAATGCCTGATAAATTAAGGAAAATGAGCATAAAACATGAATCCTAATTTCATACTCTTTTGTGAGGCATGAGGAAGTGTAAAATGAAGAAAAGACAAACATGGAATTATTACATGAGAATTTTTGTAACCCGCTCATGAATATTGTTTTCATTAAAATCAACACAAGAACACACAAAGGATGATATATCTCAAATAAAATCCAACCCTTATTTATTCTAATGTCTTTGCTTATATAGATCATACAATAACTGTAATATGTTTATAGCTCAAAAAATAATTACAGTAATCCAGAAATAGAATAAATATCCTAGGTACATGCATCTTAAAAATATCTTTTAAATATATCAAAAAGTCATAATAACTCGCTGAAAAATATGTTGAAAAAGAGACTGAGAAAGTGTATCATGATCATGTTCTCCTCATTGTAGATCAACCTCGTCATCATAAAAAACAAGTTATGTTTTGTTGTTGTCTTCTTGGTCATCTCTGCCGCAATACGTAGATACCACTGTTGTCGGTTCTATAGCTGCCTGAAACAATGATTTTGCTGATAAGCCGATTTTCAATGCCATTTTCAAAACTGTTTCTTTTCAGAAAATGCTAACAATGGAAATGTCAGCATTTTCCGTTTAAAATACGTGAACAATGGAAATGTCAGCTCTGCTCCGTGCTGCTTTGTATCTAAACGATGATAAGCCTATGATCAGTCCAAAATCTCACTGTAGTAGTGACTTGATCAAAACTCAAAAATGGTCATCAACTTCCTAGTTGAGGGTGTTGGATGCCTCCAACAAAACATCCACCTTGTCCATTCTCTTATTCTTACTCTGCCTGGTCTCCATAAGTATTTTCTTCTTATTTTCCTTGACCCTTGACCTTTTAGAACCTGCAGTCTTGCCTATGTTTATTATCAAGTCATTTAATGGGACATTGTCCACATCTATTACTTAATTGGTGAGGTCAAGTAATTTTATTTTCAGCCTTAATTTGCTTAAAGGCCTGGTGTGAGGTTTCTTCCCTCCCTTGAACATGTGAGACAAAGAGGTTTTTGCTTCATCCTGGGGCTCAGTCTCAATTTCTTTTCCCTTGGTCTATTCTGGTGGGTGAGTTTTTTTAGGGGAAATCTTAGTGGATTCCTCTTCAGGGGGATTCACAAAATGAGGTAGATCTTCAGCAAGAGGGTTTTCAATAATAAGCTATGTTTTCTTTAGTCTACCACTTCTTCTGGCATACACGTTAGGGATTGCAAGTTGAGAGGATGAGGGGATATCTCTTTGTTCTCGTCTTTGATCTTTAGGAGAAATGCCCTGAGCTCAGGTTTCTCCCAAAGTTTTATTACCAGGCTCAGTACCATTTTGTCTCCCTTGTTTGGCCTTAGGGGGCTGAGTTTGAAACCCTCCCCAAAATAGGAAATGGCTCCAAGTCCTGCAAGCTTTGGCTAACTGGTTCTCAATTACCAATTTAATTAAATTCTTATGGTAAATAAAATGAGGATATGGGTCTGCCTTAGCCCAGAAATTAGCAACCATATGTTTAATACTTTCTAGCAAATAAAACAAGGGTTCATTCTTACTTGTCTTGCTATATGAGCTAGGAAATGAAAGTGGTAAAGATTTACCCAGTTGAAGCGCCCTTCACATGTGAAGTATTGTTGAGTAATACATAGAAATCCATGCCATTTATCCTCCAACCATGATCTTTGCACCCCTGTCATCCAAATTTTGTCTTTGATTCTGTCTTCAAGAAAAATGGGACATCAATCCCAGCAAGGACATGGCTTCTGAAGACCCTTTCTCCATCCGTCGGCAAGGCTGTCACTTCTGCAACCATTTCCTCAGTGATCAAGAATGAAAATCCTCCTACATCCATCTGTTGTTTGTAAAACCCCTAAGTGAATGCACGAGCTACAACATCATGGTATTTGGTGCACTGGTGGAAAAATTCCTGCTACCCAACTCACTGAAATTGTTGTTGAATATCTAGATAAATCTCGAGATGTTCAGGGAGTTTGGGCTCATTTCGGTTTAGCTTTCCGCTCCTCCCCATTTTCCTACAATTTGGTTATTAAACAAACAAGAAATAGAGATCATATGTTGTATCCTTTTCGATAAAATTGAAATATACCACCCTCCAACACTCAAATTGACACAACTTTGTGAATGACAAAGGTGAAAATACAATGCTGTAAAAACAATGAGAGATTTTTAAAACTGACTAACTGATTGACAGGTTAAAAGATTATTCTAACCCTTTGATAATTACTAACTCACATCATATTCTTCAACGGCGGAACTTTTAATTTTGAATAGATACCTTTCATCTCCAAGTAAATTGTGGCGTGACTAAGCAAGAATTACTGTACCGCTGACGTGGAATGTGTCAGTGCGTTGAAAAAAATCAAAAATCAAATTTTATTTTTGGCACTGATATTCCTACTATTAGCCAATACCTGATAATGTTGACACTCTGGCTGTCAGTGTATTCCTGTTAATAATTTTTTTGAGATTGATAAATGATGATAACTGCATTATCAACATTTTCGTGTTTATTACAAATTGTTTTCGCTGACACTGAAATTGTCAATGTTTTACAAAAAAAATAAAAAAATAGACACAAACTAAAAAGTGATAACAACCTGAAACATTGTCCCCAATAAATTCAATGGGGAGTAGTATTAAAACCCGCTTGGATGTTATTCATGGGTTGACATAGCCATGGAGAGCCTGCACCTGCATATTATGTCTAGGTCATGTATGTGTGGTATAGGTTGGTCCATGTGGACCCTAGAAATGGGATGATGTGTGACCTGGTATGAGCGGGTCGATAACTACTACATGGAGGTGACATGACATATGGTTGGATTTTCTCATGGATGCCATGTGGGGACCATGTGAGCACCACATGGCAAGTCAAATGATGTGGCACTATCTAATAGACCAATCTTTGAATGGCCATATATTTTGATCTGAGTGTCAGATTGGGACAAATTTTATATCTTTGGAAAGGTCTTGATGAGACAAATGGAATGATGTCATATATTTTAAGTTTTCAAGAATTTGTAAGAGGTCAAACAAAAATAGGCCCCATTTTCATAACTGGATTTTGAAGGTCGAGTCAACTTAGTAGCTACCTCCTTCTACCCTTAGATGGGGTTAGGGATAGTAGGGTGCATGTTACAATAATATCTCAAAATTAGAGTGGGGTTCCCTAGCATTTATGATTTCTTCCATGATCGAGCTTAAGATCCACCCTGAGTTCCTTTTTCATTTTCCCTGCATCAAGAGTGCGCTTGCTGTCATAACATCGAGGGGGGAAGAAAAATCAAGGAGACAGGGGGGGCGAGCACCACAAAGAGTTAAAAAGAGAAGTTGAAACCAAAAGGAGAGATGCAAAAAATGTAGTTGAATCCAAGAAAAAGTTGAAGCAAGGGAGGGATAAATTGATATTGTAGGGCTAAGAAGATCACTAAGAGGATTTTGGCTTGGGAAGGAGAAGACAGATAGAACCAGAGAAACAAAGAGAATAGGATACCTGTCAACGAAACTCAAAAAAAAAATTCCTCACCAAAAAAACTTAGAGAGGGTCATATGGGAGAGAATCCAACAAGGATGAGGATGAAAAGTATGGATAAGAGGGCTCCCTTGTGAATTGAATCCTTCTCTAAAATTCAGAGGCTGAGAATAATAAGAATTTGTGACTAAAAGTCGAAAGTGCAAATCCAAATTAAAGAAATGAATACCCTTAAAGCTTAAACATATAGGTACCTGAACTTGTTACCTATGTGACAAGGAGAGAACAAACCGCTTCCTCTGCTTGTGAGCATGACAACATAAGTATTTTATTGATTGAGGACCAAACTGAACCAAAGTAGATAGGAGGGGGTTGTGAGACACTATAAATTAGGGATTTATAGCAAGATGCGAGATTTTGGGAGGCCATGTGAGGAGGGCTTGATCCTTCCCACAATGAAGAGGAAAATATTACAAAGCAACTATGAGATGAAGCCAAGAACTTGGCAAGGAGGGTAATCCATAAAGCCTAAATCACGAGAGAAGAGGAGCAAAAGTAATGGAGGAAGAGAGTTACTATAATCCATCCATTGCTTTTTTTAAACAAAAAATTAACTTATATTGATCAATCAAGTACATGCCCCAGTACCCTTACATACATAGATTGTTCATCATATATTTAAGTCTAGAGCTATTCAAAAAACATACTTCTCCTTTTTAGCCTATGACCAACTATACTTCTGACAACATTAAGCTTGTAAATTCTCCAAAGACACTACAAAACACTGCATATTTACAATACATTAAATAAAAGGGAAGATTTAGACATGACTCTACATTCCTGGAGGGTCGTTTTCACCCATCACATTGTCTTCTTTATCCAACATCGACATTGTCTCTTCTACAACTACCTGATTCATAGGTTCGCTTGGCTATTCTTCTGCTTGCATCAGATAGTTCTGCAATCCATAGAGCTCTTTCAGGACACCCATCGTAGTTGATTCTAATGTCACCTCAATTCCATCAACCTTTGAATCTAAATTTTCCACCTTTATAGCCAAATTCTCTACCGTCAGTTGAAGTTGCTCCATATCTTCTTGCATCTCCTCTAATTTCCGCATAATCAAAGAGAAATGGGAGCGCGCTTCGATCACAACCTGCTCCTCGTACATATCATATTTGACTGATTCGTTCTCTGATAGACCATACTCTGGATCGTCCTAACATTTACATTGTCTTCATGTTGTGGAGAAGCCATGGAGTTAATCCCGAGTAACTCCAACCTTATCCTTCTCCTTTTATAACTCGGAGTGTCTCCAATTGCCTTACCAACAACCATAAAATTACATTAAATTCTCCTGAACCTGATTTTCCTACTCAAGTCACCTAAACTCTACAACAGATCCATTATCGTACACTCCAACTTATCACATTTACTCTACAAGTTTTGAATAGGGATAACGATCAGATGGAATTTATGGCTAATACTGGAACTACATGCAGGGTGACACATTTTGTCCTTGAGCATGACAAATTTCATCTTCTTCATCCACTTGGAGAAGAACTCAACCAAATGATGAAAGTAGTCGTTACATAAGAATGATTACCATCGCATTAACCCTGTTAATTAATTGCATAGTAGGCCTTGAGGCTTGGTTACTTTGATTTGACATATAACTTATTTCACTCTCTATTATAATTCATTCAAATTTCATGGAATATAATATAATGAAGGATCACCTCAATCCTAGAGAAGTGACCCTTGTTCCAAACAATCCCCTTGATTGGCAAGCTCGTCGATTGTCTAATTGTTCCCTCTTTTGATATGAAAGAAGATTATATTTTCAAATTTTAGGATTTGTCTCCTAATTCAAGAGTCTAGAGGAGACTGATATTTCTTAGTGGATTCTTTGTCTCAATGGATTTTGTGGACTATCATCATTGAATCTCCCATTACTACTATTTGGTGAATTCCCCTAGCTAAAGCAATCTGGCTCTGATACCAATTGTTGGAAATACTGAGAGGGGGGGTGAATCAATATTCCTTTTCAATTGTTACTTATACCATTTAAATCAATTATATTTATTACACAAAGCAAGCAATAGGAATAAACACTTTTATTAATACAATCTTTATAATGAATCGATTACAATATATAGGGATCCAACCCTTGATGAAGACACCAATCTTCAATTCCCCAGGCTCCAACCTGTTTCCAAGCACAAACTTGGTATTTTGTGAGGCTCCAACCTCTAGGGCTCCGACCCTATCTTGTCAAGGCACCAACCTTGGATTTAGGAGCACCAACTCCAAGGACACCAATCCTTCCAATTCCGAGGCACCAACCCCAAGGGCTTTGACCCTATATTTTGTCTAGATATGTTTGATAGTAATTCTTTGCTCCCAAAATCTCCTTCACTAAATTATGTCAATCTACAACTTCAATGTAGTCTCCATGCTACATTATTAATGACAACCTTGTCTCATAGAAGGCGTCACCAATGCTCTTCACTATACCCATCCACTTTCTCCAAGGTTACCTCATGATGACTAATGCATCATGGTCTTCAATAGTTTTCACACAACTTCAATGTGTCTACAATGAATTGTACTAAGTTCTGCACACAAACAATTCTGTATTTCAACCCTCTGTTCTAACTATCGCGTAACTGCTTTAGGAGTACTTTAGAGGTGTGAACGTCATAGCTTCACGTTGTGCTTTCAATTAGAAACAATTATGTCTATGTAGTCCTTGTAACAGATCTCGAGATGTGCTTTAACATATTCATCATAGGTTCGACCCTTTTAATGAATAACCCAGTCAATAAAAGCTTGACTTTCGACTTCCTTCTTTCCTGCTGGACCTTCGCTTCCTTCCTTCTCACTCGACCTTCAGCTTCCTTTGTTCCTTCAAGTTAACAAGTTGTGAACTGTTACTTCTTCCATGTATTAGATCCCCGAGATCGATGCTTAAGGTGAAACGTTTAACCTGTATTTATATATGTTCCACCAAAAAGACACGTCTATTAGAGGGAGGCCGACTTGTGCATGAGGTGGCACATTAAAAATATATCGGAGGGCCTTTTGTTAATATTCAATCAATTTTAACATAGCCTTGTTATTTATGGAAATCGCATCATAAGAGAGACTGTACCCATATTAGAGGTCCCACATGCCATGTTATTCCTTTAATCTCGCAATCACAACTTTCATGATAATCAGAGGTTTTACAAGTGTGAACACGCTTTGTCTTCTGATATCAACATCACCGATATTCACATATCACCCCGTAGCGGATGCGATATTTAATAAACTGTTTTAATAACTCCATTGGGTCCATAGTAATATCGCAATTGGCAGTCCGTCAGGTCCACAGTAATATTGCAATCGGTGGTCCATCGGGTTCACATGTCTTATTGCAATCGATGGTCTGACGGTGATAACCCTTTATGATTTGCTTAACTTTTGATAACTAGACGCGATGTTATATTAGGGTGTATTGTAATGGTCCGGCGGGTCCACAATACACATATCATAATTGGCAGATCTGAACAAAACATCCCTTTATGGATTTTGATTATGCGACGGATGCGATATTCTATAGGACTATATTACAATGGTGTAGAGGGTTCGCAATGATATCACAATCGCAGATTTTGGGCAGTGATAAATAATAAATCTGCCGATAAACCACCAATATAATTCCTCCGATGCATTTTGTCTTTAAAGAGTTTTCACGATTTATTACTCGAATTGGATTCTTAGCTCCTCCGATATCTTAATTCCTCTTATATGTTAACTCCTCTGATAACACTGTTTTAATCCTATGCCGATGTGTTCCTCTTTGCTTCTCGATGGCTTCCAATGACCTCTTCCTCTTACGCTTTGGCTTCATGATGGATTCTAATAAACTGCTTCCAATAACTCTTCTTTGAATGCTCCTGTTCTTGACTTCTAATGGCTTCCAATGTCTTTCCAATGGATTTCCTCCTTGGCTTCTTACTCCTATTACTTCACGGATATGCCCTGCTTCTCCTTGGCTTCATATCATCATTTAGTATCCCAGAATATTTCCATATTGACATCAATGACAATCAAGTTCAACAATCTCCCCCTTTGTCATTGATGGCAATATTCTTCTTCTCTCCCCCTTTGACATTAATCGCAAAGGAGTGCACAAGGTCTCTCCCTGTCAAGTTGCTCCTCTTATTCATGAATAGTAGATCTTCATGGTTACATTACTCCCCCTTTCATGGTCCTCTTCTTTTTTCTCAAGATAGAAGGATTGTTGCCTTATCATCAACTAGCACATTATCCCCTCTTCATGTCTCAAAAAACTACTTCATCGTGGCTACAACGATGTTGCTCCAAGAATGTTCCAAACAACCTTTAAAGTTTGCCTTTAACAATTCTCAAGTGTGGGCAAAGATGCCTACTCCAACATGGTTTAGAATGCTACTAAAAAAAAGGACTCTCTCAAGATGCTTCAAGTATCAACCTTAAGGATGCTCCACTTTGATGCTTCCAATCAGACTCTAATAGCCACACACCAAATGTCCAAGTCCAAGTTTTTATGCTTCTACAATCTGTATTTTGTTGTCTCCATAGTCAGACTTAAGAGGCCTTCATAGTCCGAATCAAGAGAAAATGCCATTGAAATTGTCTTTCTCGCTATCTCTCTTAAAATTCGAGTTCCTCTGTATCTCTATTCTTCTCCTTAAGTCACTGCCAACCAACATTTCAACATCATTGCATTCAAATGAAATGGTGAAAGGTTGTGCCTCATTGTTGCTATTTTCTAAGTGAACAACATCAACCTGAGCTATATTCGACTGCACAACTGTTCTTATCCCTAAGTCGAGACATTCAACTTTTGTAATAACAACAACATAGTTATTTGCCTTATTAGCATTAGATGGCCTTCTCTGCTGCTCCAATTTCTGCTTAGTGATCAAGTGAAAAAACATCTTGAACAATAGTCCATTGGATAGTTGAGAGACTATTTTCTTTCAAAGGAATGTTCTTGAGCAATGATCCATCAAAGAATGATTGTCAATATAGCTCATCAAGGATTACATAAGGCCCATTCACAGATGGCTTCTGCAAGAATGTTTAATCATCACAAGCTCCCCCTAACTGTATGCATGGTCTCCTTTTGGCATAATTCCATCATCAAACACTCAGAATATCAAGGATATCTTCATTAAATCAACAACATGTGTTGTTGGCTGGAGAGTTCAGGATATTTTCATATTGTATTTTCTTTCTTCTCCATACATGTGTAACTTTATTCTATGGCATGGTTCTAGCTTGTGTAGGAGCCCAAGTCAAGTTACAATCACGTTCCATATGACCAATGTTACGACACTTAAAGAATTCTATGATGTTCATGAATAAGAATTCATGATTTCTAGAAAAATTGCTTCTCCGAGAATGTTGGGGACCATAATATTATCTTTGTGATATGCCCTAAAATCTTTTGCCATGGGTCCAAAGATTGTACAAGCATAACAATAACCAAGAAATAAACTTTGGTACCTAGGAGATGGAGATTTCCTTGATGTACTTCTGAAGTCTTTTTGTCTTGAGGTCCTTTGATGATATTCATTGCTTCTTGCATCCTTGACACCATCTACATTTCTTCTTGGAATGAGACTTCCTTCATTGTTGCCTTGACTCTTATCTTTTCCTTTTCTGGAACTGAGAGCATCAATATTTCTTTTTGGATTTCTCACACCCTTGTTGTTTGAAGCATTAACATTCTTGCTTGAGGATTCTCCTTCATAGCCAAGACCTGATTTATCAAATGGGGATCTTTGATGGTTGAGCATATCATCCAAGGGTTGGGAGCTCTTCAAAAATTTGTCCATCCCTTCTAAATTTTTCTTGAGGGAGATAATCTCTTCTTCCAATCTTTCGCAATCATTATTATTCTTAGCAAGTTGTTTCTCAATCTCTTCACTGATACAAGTTGCTTCATTTGCTTCAATTTTAAGGGAGATGATGTCTAACTTCATTTTCTTTTGCTAGACTACTCTCCATTTCTTCCTTGATCCTTGTAGCTTTGCATGTTTTGACCTTGAGAAGGTTGAGGCCAGATTTTAGTTTGAATATCTCTTCATCCTTTGATTTTAGTTGGCATGTCATGGTGTTTCTTTCCTTTTCTACTTCATCAACCTATCCTTCTATGTTTATCAATGCTTCCATTGTCTTCTCTGCTCCCTGTCCTAGTTTTCTTGCTTCTTCTAGTTGAGATTTAAGATAGGAGACCTCTTCATTGTATTGACCAATCTCTGCTTAAAGTTTGTTCAAGCTTTTATGCCTTTATTCAAGGTGTCTTGACAATGTATCTTCCTGTTTCTTTGCCTTATCCAATTGATTTGTCATGGATATGACTTCTTCATGATGCTGTTTTTTTGGATGAAATTCCTCCTTAAGATTGGCAAGCTCTTAATCTCTTTCTTGCACTTTAAGCTTGACAAGATCAACTTCCTTCCTTGTTTGGTCTTGGTCACCATCTAGTGTTTTCTTCTTAAGTTCTTCGTTTTCCTTTTTCAATCTGATAATTTCTTCCATGATAGCCATAAGTTTAGTGAGGAGATATTCTTCAAAATCATTTTCATTCTCTTCATCTTCTAGATCTTCTTTTTCCTTGATGTCATCATTCTTATTTTAGTTTCCATGATGGGTTTTGGATTTCCTTCTAGCTTTCCATCATCTTCTTGATTAGTGGTCATGGTTAATGCTCCTTTTGAGTGAAGGTCATGAATTTTGTCCCATATACCCTTTGCTGAAAAGCACTTTTCTAAATTGTCCTTTATAGAATATGGTAACCCATTCAAGATTGCCTTCCTTGCTTTTTCATTGTACTCCTTGGATTCTTCATCCATCATGCTATCAACAATCACTGATTTCCAGACTTCAATGCCTAGAGTCTTTAAGAAGTTCCTCATTCTTGCTTCCCATATATCAAAGTTTCCATTGAACCATGGATCCTTTACAAATTGATTGATTTCAACTTCAGTGGTTGAGGGAGACACATCTCTAGGAGGATTGTAGACTTTCTTCCTTGGCTTTTCCATTTGTGTTCTAATTGATCAACCTTTAAGCTGTTAGGATTTGAGTGAAGGTATTGGATCTAATACCAATTGTTGGAAACACTGAGAGGGGGGGTCAATCAATATTCCTTTTCAATTATTAGTTATACCAGTTAAATAAATTATATTTAGAACACAAAGTAAGCAATAGGAATAAACAATTTTATTAATATAACCTTTATAATGAATCAAGTACAATATATAGGGCTCCAACCCTTGATGAAGACACCAATCTTCAACTCCCCAGGCTCCAACCTGTTTCCAAGCACCAACTTGGTATTTTGTGAGGCTCCAACCTCTAGGGCTTCGACCCTATCTTGTTAAGGCACCAACCTTGGATTTAGGAGCACCAACTCCTTGGACACCAATCCTTCCAATTTTGAGGCACCAACCCCAAGGGTTTCAACCCTATATTTTGTCTAGATATGTTTGATAGTAATTCTCTGCTCCAAAAACATTCTTCACTGAATTCTGTCAATCTACAACTTCACTGTAGTCTCCATGCTACATCATCAATGAAAACCTTGTCTCATAGAAGGTGTCACCAATGCTCTTCATTATACCCAACCACTTTATCCAAGGTTACCTCATGATGACTAATGCATCATGGTCTTCAATAGTCTTCACACAACTTCAATGTGTTTAAAATGAATTGTATTAAGTTTTGTACACAAAAAATTCTCTGTTTCAACCCTCTATTCTAACTGCTGTGTAACTGCTTCAAGAGTACGCTTTAGGATTACTTCAGAGGTGTGAACGTCATGACTTCACGTTGTGCATCAAATTAGAAACAATCTTGTCTATGTAGTCCTTGTAATAGATTACGGGCTGTGCGTTAACGAATTCATTATAGGTCTGATCCTTTTAATGAATAACCCAGTCAACTGAAGCTCGACTTGGTTTCAAAGTATTTTCAAATTTTAGGATTTGTCTCCTAATTCAAGAGTCTAGAGGAGGTTGATCTTTCTTAGCGGTTCTTTGTCTCAATGGAGTTTTTGGACTATCATCATTAAATCTCCCATTGCTACTAGTTGGTGAATTCCCCTAGCTAAAGCAATCCTCAAAATTTGTTACAGAGCAAGTGCTTCAGCCCCATTATTTGTGGTTCTCCCTAATCCACATGCAAATTTCATCTCAATTTACTCATTGGGGTGATAAATCACCTCTTCTTATACTTGGATTCCTCCTCGGCTCCCTCTGGCTCTAGAATGACTTCATTCACATGATCCTGAAGGTCATTTTCTTCCAAGATAAAATGTATCTTAGTCTTCCAAGATTTTAAATTAGTAGCACCATCTAACTTGTCTATTACTCTAAGACTTAGCACCATTTTGACAAGAGATCTATGATCCAAACAAGTTGTTGAATACTATCTCTTAGGATGACTTCAATGGTTGTTATTTTCAATAAGGTTGGGATACTATGTTGAAATTCTAATGCCAGAGTAGTAAAATACAATTTTATGTTAGGTAATTACATCCTAATGATTTTCAACCAGTATTTATGCCACTCCTATCACTTAATAATTACACTTAATAAAATATCAACAATAAATGCAATGGAAACAATAAAGATAATAGAAAGGCAATCATGCACAAAATGGAGAATAATTTAACCCTAGGAAACCCAACCTTGGGAGAAAACTCAATAAATTTTTTTAAGAGAAATGATTCTTCAGCCATGTTTACAAATAACATATTTGTCTAGAATTTTGTGCCAATAATCCAAGTTAAATACTAGTCAAACCTAATTAAATACAACAATTATTCAATATTAGTAAAAAAACAATCAAAAGTAAACTCTAGTCAAAGTTTCGACATGCAGTCAAGTTCATCCCTTGAGTCAACAACCTACGACCTGCAATCAAATATTTGTGGTCAAACACTCGGTCAACATTGTACAGGATGTGGTTAAATCTAAGGTTAAACGACTTTGTCAATGCCCAATCAAACTTGGTCAAATAGAGGCTAAATTGACTCGATCAAATAGAGGTCAAATTTGCTCAGTCAAACTCGTATTCCTTGTCCACATGTGTGGTTGTCCAAGAGATATAAGGGGAGGATGAAGAGAGAGAAGAAACTTTCTCTTGCTTGGTGGAGAAAACCCACACCCTTTATTTATTCTTTTTGAATGAGTGAAATAACCCAAGGGACACACCCCTTCATAGGTTGGGTCGACTTGTCACTTTAAAAATTAAAAATTTTCATAATTATTTCAAGCTGACTTGAAACCATTTATCCATACGAGAATACCTCTTGATTCTATACAAAAATCAACATCTATTAGGTTGACGGTTTGAGAAACTAATTCCTCAAACACCATGAATACTAGGTCACCAAACCTGGAAATTTTACCATTGAAATCCTTGGCAAAGGCTTCAATTACCAATTCATTGCATCCTTGGAACTTTTAGAAAAATGGGTATCAACCAGTTGCTCAGAAAACAAGCATGCATACATTGAATTGTGGGACCCTTCTAATATTTTCATGATTTTCAATTCTTTCCTTACCACCCCCTATTTTTCCATAGTAGGGGAAATTTTATGGGCTAATATTTGCAAGTGGGCTAGTTTTCCTTGTTTTTTTTTAGAAATAAAAGGGGATTCGTGAATTTGCATTTTTTCTAAAAATGATTCACCCAAATTTTATAGCATAAAATATTTTACCTTAAAATTCGCCAAAACTTTATAGAGACCATATAAGATTGTTATAAATTTGAATATTTTTAGAAAATTATCACCAAGGATTTTGTAGTTTGCATATTAAGGACCAGTGATATTCGCAAAGGTTTGTAAACTTTAATTTAAATTCTATCCTTAAAATTTTCCCTATCACGTAGTGTTAATTCTCAGTGTGGGGAATTATGTCGAGACACCTTGTCTCTCAAGTTAACACAATTAGTGGAGTAAGTGCACAAAAGGATGTTTTGAAAGTTGGTCAGGTTTCGGGCATAACTTCCTCATTCAAACTCTGCATATAATCAAAGATGAGGTGGAAACCATCATAGAAAGGGAAGGATAGTTATAAGGTTTGTTGAGTATAATAGTCACAAGCTTGAATGGTGATAATGTCATGGATAAGGGTCGACGTAGCAAGGATAATGTAGAAAGGTGGTAGAGATTTTGAGGTGGTAAATTATATGATGTTGAAAGGTGGAAAGCAAGGTCACATGTTGATATTATGGATTGGGTACCACATATATATCCATATGTCTGAAGGGCGAATCAAGTTAAAAACATAAGGCAGAGGTCATTTTGATAGAAAAAATTCCCAAATTTTCAATAAATCGAAGAGATTGAAACTTGCTTTTTACCTTGTATTACCTAAGTAAGGACTCATATTGGCACTCGCGTGTATGTTGGTATTTGAACAATCTATATAAGAAAGAGAGAACTGAAGCATGAGAACTTATGCATTATGCCAATGGAATGTTGATGCTTTGTTATTGAGAAAAATTGAAGCGGTGTTGAGTGTTGACATTGGATTTGGAACAAATAAACGTTTGCTACTAAAGAAGGCCACCTAGAGAGTTGAAGTAGGAGTTTGTGAGATATTTGGCACTTCTATGTTTAAATTGGGAGCTAATTATCAACAAAATAAACTTGAATTGTAAAACAAATCTCAAAAATCATGTTACAAGTAATTTTGTAACTGTTATGGAGATCAAGTAATTGCTCACAATTTTTCCTGAATGACAGAAGAAATGAATACTGAAGTTGCTACCAAAAAAATATGAGAGTGTTGTCATCTTCAAAACACAAATCCAAAATTTTGACTTCTTCCCGATGACTAGAATAGAGGAAACTCGTGTCTTTAACACCATTGTCACCTTCAAGTTTTCTTATGAAAAGCCCAAAAATTGAATACTTCGGTGCGATCGTTGTCGCTTTTCCAGGTGAATTTTACTTTTGTCATCTTTTGTCTATTTTTCTGTCACTTTTTTTTGTTTGGCTTGTGTGAGTGTTGTTTCACTTGCTTCTCTAAATGGTTTCTGGCGTTTTAACTTGTAGAAGTGTTGTTTCAAGTTATAGATTACCTTTCCCAAGTGTCACATGAGTTTTCCTATTTTTGCACCAATGGTTGTCGTTGCGGTGACTCTCCTCACATGCTCTGTTTTCCTTCCATTTAATCAATTGTTTCACTTGTTTCACATGCATGCATGTATACTTAGTGAAATATGCACTTAGCTTCACACTATCTCTCAGATCTGCTTGTTTTTCACACTCCCCTTGGGCAGCGATGGGTTTCCCTTGCCCAGATCTCACTTTGCACAGCTGGCATTGCACAATCTAGAGGCTCAAGTCAATAGCTTGGCATGGCCTCTGGAATTACAAAGAGCATAGCCTGAGCTGGCTCCAACTTCGCACTACGCAGTTCCAGGATCCAGTCTTCCAACTTGGCCATTGAGACTACACAATGTGCAGTCTCTCCCAGGCCTTAGCCCAGGCTGAACTACACATTGCGTAGTTCCAGTGATCAGGCTTCCACCTTGGTGTTGGGGAAATTATATTTGTAATAATTCCAACATTAAATTATCAATTCGAGACTTGTAAGCTTCGAGGCGCAAGCACAAGTAACGCAGGATCAGAGCATCTAACCTAAACTAGAGTAAGAAAATCAATTTACTGTCTAAGTACATAATCGTAGAATTGTTCAAACTATTCCCAATCACACAAACTGAAGCAAAGAAGATGATCAAGCTAAATCCTTATTTTATTCAAACCTTAATCACTACTCTATTTGGATCATAACTTGGCTAATTCAAAGCTTACTTAATGGTAAAGCAAACAAACAGATTGATGCAAAGCCATTACGCAAACTACTTCAAAATTTATAGTTCAAGCAACACGGATTTCTATTGCAAAAGAATATCAATCATTACTTAAATAATCCAACCTCTATATAAACTAAACTATGATATCAATCCTAGTTTCATTGATTGGAAAACAAAAGAGAAATGATTGCTTAAATTAAGAAATTCAAATCATTATCTAGGAGGAACTTATCACAATTTAATTACTACAATTTATCACTCAACATTCTCCAATAAGAACCTTCAATTCGAATGAGACAAACTACTCAAAAGCTCAACTTCACTCTTTAAATGAATTAAACCAAACTCATGCTAGAGTCATGCCTTCATTACAAAATCGAAATCATACTAAACTCAGTCCAAAAATTAATGCTCAATCAAAACAATATGATGCTAAGGAAAAAATCCAATAAAATGAAATCTAATTTGCTGAGTCTAAGTCCCGGGATGCATGTAACAAATAGACAAGCATTTAATTCTACAAACGCTCAAAAGAAACTAAGTAACTCAAACCTCAAATCGATATTCTAAACTGCCAGTATTAACCTACTCAAATTCAAAGAACCAAAAACTGTTCTAGACTAAAACTCATAAAGTTATTTCACGAAAAACATTAACTTTAAGTTTCCATTCAATCTTATTATAATTGTGCTAAGTCTCGAAACCAAATTGCAGACTCAAATGGATATATTGTCACGGTACTGCTGAGCATTTTTCATGTCAAATATGATGCTATAGAATTGAGACCAAATGGAAAATGTACAGAACATAAACCAATTTCGTTTTTGAAGTCATCACACGGTGATTAACCTCTGTATATTTTCGAATTGGACGCATTCCTTTAAATGTTATGAACCATGAAACACATCAGATAAACCATTCATGCATCACGAGTCATCATTCAGCATAATACTTGTTGGTTTATAACAATTAAAAACAAGACCTATAGTGTTTTATTCAAATCTGCAAAACATAGTAAAGACTTAGGTACATAATGAAAGATTTATGAGATCTAATCATCAACTTCTTCAAAATGAAATTCACACTTCTAAATCTGAATCAAACGTTATTCCTATTGCCTAGATTAACTGCAGGACTTGCTTCTAGGTGGTTGATGAGCCTCATAAATGGGTAATTATATGGGCTCATTTTACCTCCTAACCTAGTCAAATCAACCATTCTCTTAGCTTATTGTATGATTTTCTGATTATATTTATGCTTATAGAGTGAGTTGAGTTAGTTATGATGCCATGTGATCTAACATGTATTTGATGCATATTATTGATGGATTTCGAGGTCGAAGTCAAGGATTTAGTGGTCAAATGGCAGCAATAAATCAAAGTGGACAGAGGAGAGGACTTATATGAGGTAATCCCCCTCAATTATTACTCCTCACTTTGAATTCCCCTTCATTCAGCTTGGAGTACAAGCAGCCGAATCATGCACTAAGAGGCAGCCGAGCAAGTGGAGGACGACTTATAGTTATCTCGAGTTTTGGGAGCCAAGCCTCCCTGATTTTAAGGAAGTTGTTGGTGGCTTCAAATGTATAAGTAGAGAGGCCTAGGGTCTCACTAGGGTCAGATTTTTGCTTATGTAGACTTTGCTCAAATTTCGAGCTTACTATTTTTGTGATAGTTTCATGTAAACTTGCTATTTTTTTTATAATGGAGATGGAATCCTTTTTGAGCTAGCACTGAGTTACCTCAGAGGGTTGAAGCTCTTAGGTTAGGGCCCAATCCAAGCAGTCAGGCTTCTCTTTACTTGTATTTGTATGCTTACTTCAGTTGTAGATTAATTTGCTATTAGATGTATTTATTTTATGGTTAAGAATAGGTTTCTTTTGATGATTTAGTAGTTTGCTTCCATTTGTGCTTTCTGTAGTAGGTTAAGCATCGATCAGAAAAGATTCAAAAGGTTAGCAATAGTGCCTTGGCCTCTCTTCCTCCCTTTGGGACCATGATTTGAGGCAAAGACCCTCTTGCTGCCCCAAAAACACAGATTTTCCTCATTCATAGGACCTCTAGTGTTTGCAGCTCTTTAGTAGGTTGATAGTCCAATTTTGCTTTGCTTCAGATCTCCTTTATCATGTTCATTTCCTGATTTGCAATAGTCCTCTTTCATGATTTCCTTTCTTTCAACATTTCTCATCATTTCCTTTCATAAATTATAGTTTAGACCACTTTAATGCAAAACATTGTTTTTCTAGATGCACTCATTTCATTGTTGAGTTGAGTTAGTTATGATTCCATGTGATCTAACATGTATTTAATGCAGATTATTGATGGATTTCGAGGTCAAAGTCAAGGATCCAGTGGTCAAATGGCAGCAATAACTTGAAGTAGACATAGGAGATGACTTATAGGAGGGAATCCCCCTCATTTATTACTCCTCACTTCGAATTCCCTTTCATTCAGCTCTGAGTACAAGCAGCCGAATCATGCACTAGGAGGTAGCCGAGCAAGTGGAGGATGACTTATAGTTATCTCGAGTTTTTGGAGCCAAGCCTCCCTGATTTTAAGGAAGATGTTGGTAGCTTCAGATGTATAAGTAGAGAGGCCTAGGGCCTCATTAGGGTCAGATTTTTGTTTATGTAAACTCTGCTCAAATTTTGAGCTTACTATTTTTGTGACAGTTTCATGTAAACTTGCTATTTTTTGATAATGGAGATGGAATCCTTTTTGAGCTAGCGCTGAGTTACCTCAGAGGGTTGAAGCTCTTAGGTTAGGGCCCAATACAAGTAGCTAGGCTTCTCTTTACTTGTATTTGTATGCTTACTTTAGTTGTAGATTAATTTTTTGTTAGATGTATTTCTTTTATGGTTAAGAATATGTTGCTTTTGATGATTTAGTAGCTTGCTTCCATTTATGCTTTTTGTAGTAGGTTAAGTAGTGGTCAGAAAAGATTCAAAAGGTTAGCAATAGTTCCTTGGCCTCTCTTCCTCCCTTTGGGACCATGATTTGAGGCAAAGACCCTCTTGCTGCCCCAAAAACACAGATTTTCCTCATTCAGAGGACCTATGGTGTTTGCAGATCTTTAGTAGGTTGATAGTCCAGTTTTGCTTTGCTTGAGATCTCCTTTATCATGTTCATTTCCTGATTTGCAATAGTCCTCTTTCATGATTTCCTTTCTTTCAACATTTCTCAGCATTTCCTTTCATAAATTATAGTTTAGACCACTTTAATGCAAAACTCTGTTTTTCTAGATGTACTCATTTCATTGTTTGCTTGATCTACTTGATTAAACTGTCAGTTTCTATGTAGCAGATCTCTTCCAACAGTAGGCCAGCTTGTCAACAATCACATCCCCCATCTGATCCATGCCCTGCAGGTATCCCAAAGCTCACCTCAATTCTGCCTTAGTTTCCTACATTTTTCATAGAACTTCTTCCTCTTTCCTTGAGCAAACCCAATCATCTTTCTCTCTCTTGGTGGTTCATGGTAGAATATAGGTGCCCTAACACCTCCTTTCAACCTTCATCCACCTTTTCCACCCACTCTCACACCTTCAAAATAGCGGAAATTTCTCTTGGCCTCCTCCTATAGGCCTCCTGTAGTTTGCCTATTTTCCTCCTGTAGTTTCCCTGTGTCCTCCTGTAGTTTTTCCTGTAGGTTTTCTTTTGAAGGCCGAGTGTGGGAAAAGCCTCCAGAAGGCCACCTAAGACCTCCTAGGACCCATCCACACCATCTTCCATCCTACGAAGCTCCAAAACCACCCTTTAACGTCACTTGTTCACTACCACACTCACACATAATAAATTAGATGCATGTCAAATTCACATAAAAACACATAAAAATCCAAAAATATGTTTTTTTCATATTTATTTCTAGAAATAGCATGGTTAGATGTTGTTTTCTTTCTTGAGCAGGTACTGGCATTTCTTTCATGGTTTTCATAATGTTTTTGGCAAAAGTAGTATTAGCTTGTTAATTAGGGTTTACTAGGCCTTGCTTTACATTCCAATCTTTTTCCTTTCTGCAATTAGAATAGCTTCTGTAGAGTAATATTTATTTCTTTCATCACACATAGAGCTTCTTCTGAGATCTATAGAAGTTGGCTTGAGCTTCTAGTGATCTTGCACTGGCTGACCAAGTGACAACCTACAGTAAGAACTAGTACTTGTGCATAAAACACCGATGCTTCCAAGTTTGTTATGAACTACCGGGTTGATAAAAGTAAAGTTGGAAGCCCTGGAGTTGCAGCATGCTTGCTGCAATACTGGTGCTCACCACTTTTTTGGCGCCGTTGCCGGGGAAGCGTCAGATTATTATGTGATTACTGCTTTCTTCTATTTCCTATTGCAACATTATGCTAATAGTTTATTTCGGCAAAAGTAGACTAGTCATTTCTTTTCTTTCAAGTTCTACATTTCTTTGCTTTCCTTTCTAATTCTGCAAATTTCATTTCAGCAAAAGTAGATGTCATTTCTTTTCTTTCAGTTCTGCATTTCCTTGCTTTCCTTTTCAATTCTGCAAATTTCCATTCAACAAATTCATTTCAGTTAGTTGAAATTTGTTTTGCTCAATCACAATTTTAGTTTCTGCAGGTACTATCAGTGTGGGGACAAGAAAAAACCAACCAAAAAGATTTCCTTTCATGCCTCGTAGGAATAGAGATAACTCAGGAAAGTTTTTGCCCAACATCCCCACTTCTTCACACAACAAATCTTCTCTCTTCTTCGGTGGTTGTGATCAAGAAGAACCCTTCGGTAAACAACCAAACATATTTGAAGAACCTATAGGGGAGGAAGAAGAAGAAAACATTCCTCTGGAGCCAATGGCTGAAAACATAAATGCTAGGGGAAATGGAGAAAGAATAGAGGGTACCTTTCCCATTCGGGAGACCAATGGGGACACCAAAATGAAAAATTTAAGCCCTTCAGCCCTACCTCATTTTCATGGTCTGACTACAGAAGATCCCGACACCTTGTTCGAGTTTGCTGTCATTTGTCGAACTTATGACTATGCAGAAGATGAGAAAAAGTTGAAACTATTCCCTTCTACTCTCAAGGATGCAGCACTGCGCTGGTTCATGGGATTACCTAGCAATAGCATCATAACTTGGGGTCAGATGCAACAAGCCTTTAACAACAAGTATCGAGACTATTGTAGGTCAAAAAGATACTAAAGAAGAAATTTTTCGAATGACCATGGGAAGTGATGAGTCCCTGCAAGACTATGAAGAAAGGTTCCAACTTAATTACAAAAGGGTTGGGTGTACACTTGACCCTGAATATCTGGAGTTGGTCCTACTCAGGGGAATTCGGGAAGACATTTTAGATACCCTCCATCTACTAGCCGGGGGAGACATCTACCAACTATCTTATGAGGACATAAAGACTAATTTTAGAAACCATTCTAGAGCAGCCAGAAAGAAAGGTAGGGGGAATCAACCCATAACCAGTGCCTCTCCTTCCAATTCATCCATTAAAGGTGAAATTGGAAACATGCTGGAAGACTTCAAGAGTGGGATGCTGCAGACTCTTTCCATGCAAATGGATACCTTACATATCAAAAGGAAACAAGAGGAAGCAGAGAGGGCTTTGGCCATTTTTTGCCCTAGATGCACCAGGAGGCATCCTAGGAATGAATTACCATTGAACTCTATAGAGGTTTGTTCATTCTGTGAAGAAAATCATTCTACAGATAAGTGCCCTTCCTTGCCTAGACTTAAAGCTGTGTACCAAGGGGCCGAAGGAGTCAGTGAACAGATCTATTACATAGACCAAAAGAGGCCACATGGACCTAGACCGTACCAACAGGGTATACAAGGGACATCTCAGGCATACTACCACCCCAAACAAGTCACCTCCATGCCTTCTTGGGGCCCCCTTGCTCATCCTTCCTGGTCCACACCTCCTCCTTGGTCCTTCACATCTCAATATCATGCCTAACCAACCACCCATTCATTTCAATCCTATGCTGAGCCGCAACCTCAGTGGAATGCACCTCATCAGGGGTGGAGGCCCCAATGCAACTCTCCTCCTGCTCTTCTGTGTCCAGCACTTTCCCAACCACAACCGTTACCTTCTGCTCCACCAAGGCAACTCCAAATGCATGCCTAGCCAAATCCGAACCCGAACAATGGATAGGCTCAGCAAGTGTATAGTGGGGAACCATCATGCCCAACTTATCTTGTGGAGATTCAAGAAATTAACTTGCGATCTGGGAAAGTTCTCCCAGATAGCCAGCCTCCACCCAGGGAGGTTGAGGAAGATAAAGAGGAAAGCGAACCTAAAGCAAATCCACCCTTTCCTGAGAGACTACCCATGACAATCCAGCCTAACCCAGAAGAGACTGAACTCCTGGGAGAATTGAAACAGTTATGTGTGAAGATACCACTTCTCCAACCCATAAAAGTTGTGCCTATCTACAATAGGTTGATGAAAGAGAAGTGCTTTAGGCATCCAGGAAGGCGCAAGAGAGATGCCCCAACCATCAATGTCATAGGACAACTGTCTGACTTGATGTTGGGACAGATAATCTGTACAAAATATCTGGATCCTAGAAGCCCAGTAGTTGATGTCCACATTAATGTCACAATGGTCCCACATACCTTGATTGATCTAGGAGCTACCATTAATTTGATGACGAAGGAAACAATGCTCAAACTTAACCTCCAGGGCTCCTTAAGGAAGACCACGATGGTGCTGCAGCTAGAAGATCGCTCCACTGTGACCCCTGAGGGGATTGTGGAAGATGTGATGGTCTCCATTGATTCTTGGGAGTACCTTGCTGATTTCTTAGTTCTACAGCCAAAGGCAAAGCTCACTACGTATCCTCTCATCCTAGGAAGACCCTGGTTGGCTACAACCGATGCCTACATTAGCTGCCGAGATGGGAACATGACCATAAAGAATGGGCACATGTCAAAGCAATTAACCCTATATCCTCCTGCTCAACCCTTGCTAGAACATGATCTACCTCTATGGTTGGTGGAGGAGGATGAGAATGAAGTTTATTGCACACTGCTTTGTGCATTGGAAATCACCATGGGAGGAAAACTGCAAGATGAGGATGATATGATTGAAAATTTAATTCAGAATCCGTCTCCCAATGTATCACCATTAGAAGACATAGTAAGAGAAACCCAAAAAAACCCCTCAACTGATCTCTGTGTGGCTGACCCTACTTCTCTTCGTGTCAAAAATATAGATTTCAACCCAAAAAGAACATTGAAAATCAACCCATCCCTACCTCCTTCCCAGGAGAAGGAGCTATGCAGCCTATTGATAAAACATCTAGATGCCTTCACTTGGAGTTATAAGGAGATGAACGGAGTGCACCCTTCAGTATATACTCATCATATATACATCAAGGAAGATTGCAAGCTAGTTAGGCAGCCTCAAAGGAGGATGAATCCAGCACTTAAAGATATTGTTAAGGAAGAATTGCAGAAATTTCTTGATGCAGGATTCATGTATCCCATTTCTGATAGTGAATGGGTCTCTCCTTTGGTGCTGTTGCCAAAGAAAAATGGTAAGTGGAGAATCTGTGTCGACTATCGGGAATTGAACAAAGCCACTAAAAAGGACCACTTTCCTTTACCTTTCATAGATCAAGTGTTAGATGGTCTAGCAGGGAAATTTTTTTTCTTCTTCCTAGATGGGTTTAACGGGTACAATTAGATTCAAATCAGCCCGGAAGACCAAGATAAGACCACTTTCACTTGTCCTTGGGGTACCTTTGCATATCGGGTACTTCCTTTTGGTTTGTGCAATGCTCCAACCACTTTCCAAAGAGCGGTATTGAGTATATTTTCTGAACTGGTTCATGATGCAGTCGAAATATACATGGATGATTTTACTCCCTATGGCTCTGACTTTCAGGAAGCTTTATCTAACCTAGGAAAATTTCTAGATAAGTGTATTGAGATGAACCTATCCCTTAGTCCGGAAAAATGTGAATTTTTGATGATTGAAGGGACTGTGCTAGGTCATGCAATATCTCAACAAGGACTGTAGGTGGACCCCAACAAAATTGCCATCATCCAAAGGGTCCCACCTCCTCAAAAGGTGAGAGATGTAAAAAGTTTCCTAGGCTTAGTCGGATATTACAGGAGATTCATTAAAGACTTCAACAAGATAGCCTCTCCTTTGTTTGGCCTTTTAGGCAAATATGTTGAGTTCATATGGTCGAAAAACTGTCAAGAAGCCCTAGATACCTCGAAGAGCAAGCTAGTGACTGCCCCAATTCTCAGAGACCCAAATTGGGCCCTACCTTTTCACATTCATACAGATGCCTCGAACAAAGAAATAGGAGCAGCCTTAGGACAAATTGATGAAAATTTACCTTATGCCATATAATTTATAAGCAAAAACTTGTCAAAAGCATAGTTAAACTATACAATGACCGAGAAGGAACTCCTAGCTGTCATGCATTGCTCAAAAAAATTCAGACATTATATCACAGGATATCAAACCTTTGTGCACATTGATCATGTTGCAATTAGATATTTGATGAATGTTACAAACCAGATGTAAATGCCCGCATTATTAGATGGTTGCTTTTACTGCAGCAGTTTGATTTGACAATTATTGATAAGCCTGGTAAAGAGAATGTTGTTGCTGACTTTTTGTCTAGAGTGAATGCCTACAAGTGAAGAAGGAATGGTGGATGACCAAATGCCAGATGAACACCTATTTGCTATATCAATACTCTCTCCATGGTTTGCTGATATAACAAACTACTTGGTTTCAGCACAGTTCCCACCACACTTGTCCTCAAAAGAGAAGAGTAGGATAGTAAGGAAAAGCGCCCCTTTCACTTGGATTGGAGGCAATCTCTTCAAACTTGGCCCAGATTAGATCTTTAGAAGATGTGTCAGGGAGGAGGAATTCTTTGACATCCTCCTGACCTGTCATGATGGGCCTTGTGGAGGTCATTTTGCAACAAAAAGAACTGCCTTCAAGATATTGCAAGCAGGCTACTACTGGCCCACTCTTCATCAGGATGTGAGAAGATACACGAGCCAGTGTGATCGGTGTCAGAGGATGGGGAACCCACTCCAAAGGATGAAATGCCCATGCAACCTCAAGTGACCTTTAAGCCATTCAAGAAGTGGGGCATGGACTTTGTGGGGCCTATCAACCCCCCTTCAAAGCAGAAGCAATACATCATTATGTGCACCGATTACCTGACAAAGTGGGATGAAACAAAAGCAATCAAAGCAGCAACAAAAGAAAAAGTAGCTGAGTTTTTGAGAGAAAACATATTCTACAAGTTCAGGTACCTGAGAGAGTTGGTCATAGACCAAGGCAGTTAGTTCACTTCCAGCCTAATTGAAGACCTGCTCACTCATCATAAGATCAATCATATGACTTCCACCCCTTACCATCCACAAGCCAATGGGAAAGTGGAGGTCACTAACAGAGCTTTGGAAGGGATCCTAACCAAGGTAGTGAGCAACATCGAAAAAGACTGGGCCGACAGATTAGTTGAGGCCACTTGGGCCTACAACACAACATGGAAGACCACCACTGGGTTCACACCCTATGAACCGGTCTATGGGAAGAAGGCTTTGCTATCAATAGAGTTTGAATTCAATACCCTAAGGATGGCAGCTCAGCTGGACCTAGACCTCAGCGATGCACAAAAGGAGAGATTACTTCAGCTCAATTGATTGGATGAATACAGATTGCAAGCCCTTCTCCATACAAAGGTAGTTCAGCTTCAGAGAAAGATATGGCATGACAAAAATATCAAGGAGAAGCAATTCCAAGAGGGAGATTGGGTACTACTCTATGATTCAAGATACAAAGATTTCAAAGGCAAGTTGAGGACAAGATGGCTGGGACCCTACACTGTGGAGAAATGCAATGACAATGGTTCAGTTTTGATCAGAACCATTGATGATGAAGCCATCCCCATGCTTGTCAATGGACATCGGTTGAAAGTCTACAAGAAACCCCTCTCCAAGCGAGAGTTTATTGAAGATTTGAATAAAACAGTGATGGTAGTGGAGCATGTCTTAGCTTCCACTTCGCCCACTCACTGAAGAAAAAGAAAAAAGAAAAAAATAAGGACTCAAGTGAAAACCTCCATGAGGTGCTTGAGTCCCATCACTCGGTTGAAAACCTCTTTTGAGGCAGCCCAGTGATGAAAAAAGAGGAAAAATAATAAGATCCCTAGGTGAAAACCTCCCTTGGAGGCGCCCAAGGTAGGCAATTAAGGTGAAAAGCCCTTTGAGGCACCCTAGTTGTTTTCGAAAAAAAAACAAAAAAAAATAAAATAAAATACAAACAAACAAACAAACAAACAAATAAACAAAAAAACAAAAAAACAAACAAAAAAACAAAAAACAAAACAAAACAAAAACAAAACAAAAAAAAACAAAAACAAAAAGATAGAAAAGAAAAATGAACTTTGGTTGCATTGTAGGTTTGCAGGAGGACTACAAGAAGCAAAAGAAGGTGCCAAGGGAACCCTGACATTCACACCAGCATCCATCTCACCTTCTCCACACCTTCTTCCATCATATTTGGCATCTCCTTCACCCCACTGTACTTTTTTTTCAAAACTATGTTTTCCACAGGAGCCTCTGTGTTTTCGACAAGAGGCTCCTGTAGGAATGACAGAGAGCCAAAAATGTCTACAGAAGGAAATTTGAGGGAACAGGAGAGCTTCATGAGGAACTTATCATCCCTCTTACCACCTTCAAGCCTCCTTGCTATCATTTCCAAGCCTACATCACAGCCCCAAGCATCATTTTTTTTCCTGTCCAAGAAAAACACAGAAAAACAGTTTTCCAATATGAAAAAAAACAAGAATTAAAAAAAAGAAGGAAAAAGGCACCAATAACCTTACTTGAAGCTTACCTATTTTCCCTCCATCATGCATGACACCTCTGGAATTATTCTCGAGCTCCAAGCACAGGGAAAAGCTGAAGTTTCAAGGGGAGAAGTAGCTATAGGAGCTCCTGTAGGAATTCCTGTAGTAGTTGATCCCATAAAAGTCCAGCACCAACATCAAAAGAGTGAACATTTGAAGGTTGGAAAGGCACATACAACTTAGTTCCAGCAAAAGAAGAACCTACAAAAGTCCACAATCACACATTAGCTAGCAGAGACAACATGCATGAAGAAGAATGAAGGCATGCAGCAGAGAGAGCCACAACACCTCACAACAAATACACTCGGATCACAGGTAAGTAACTAAATCACTCCTCTATTTTCATTTGTGTAATTGGGAGTCATACGAAGGCAATGAGATGGTTGAGATTGAATGAGGGAAAGGTGGCTAGTTAACTTGGCCACCTTCTAGTTGACTCCACCCATCCGAGATTTCACCCACACGTGCGCATAATCAACTCAAGCATAAGATGCCAAGGACAGGTAGTGGGAGGAAGTGTGAACTTTGATGCAATAATGAGGGATGATTACGAGGGAGGGCCAACGTACACCTTGCCAGCTCAACACTAACAACCGAAAATATCCATAAAGGGTAATGAGCACTCCTCCCCGCGTATTCTCACCACCTTTTCTTCATTTCCTCCTCGTAACTTAGCCACAATAGTTCTCTTGTGCTCCCACAGCCTTGTAACCACCATCCTCCTTTGATTTCCTCCATATTCTTTCTCTTGGCGTTGTCTACAGGAGCACCTACAGGAAATCTACAGGAGCACCTACAAGAAATCTACAGGAGGAACAACGGGCTTCTACAGGAGGGGAAGTGAGCCATTTTGAAGGGAGAAAACATGATTTTTGAACAAATTTTAGTCGGAAGAGGTAGGGTTCATGCATACCCCCTGTTGAATATCATTATATGAAAGAAGTGGTCTCAATTTGAGGAGGAAATAAGTCTTTAGGAGGGCAGAAAATACATAAAAAAATTTCTATTATTTAAAAAAAAAAAACACAGTCTCCTTTGTTTTTTATTTTTCTCAAAAACTCTTTATCTCCACCTCCATATTTGGTTTTTTTAAAAAGAACAGGTAGTATGACAGCAGGGTTTATGAGAAGGGAGCCCACTAACTCCACTAGGCTCCATGCACATCCCCAAGTAGTGGACATATTCACAAGGGAAAACTAGATGAACTTCTTTGAGAAATTCCGAGGGTTTGATAAGGAGATTGCCCAAGAATTTGCTCTCTCTCTCTGGTCTCTCACACAAGAACACATGCCACTGTAACCATTAGAGGCCTCTCCATCGAAATAACCCCAAAATTCATCAGTAGGGTCACTACCCTTCCTCTTGGGCTGCCTTGGAGTAAAGATGAAAAACCCATTGGCCAGGCTGCCAAGAAGAAATTCTTCCAAAATAATGAAACCCCTGTGGAAGATAAAAATGGAATTAGAAGGGCTAGTATACCATATCCCTAGGATGAGGTTAGCTATCAAATAATCAAATACATTTCTTGTGAGGGGAGGCACAACATTGTCTATGGTTATCATTTTAGAATCCTCCATGACTTGAGGTATGGCATGGATACCCCAGCACATCAAAAGCTCAATATCCCTTATTTTCTCCTTCAATCCCTCATTGACTCCAGCACCAAGGTACAAGCAGGAAATTCAGGGCAGTTAGCTCACCATGGCTTAATCAAACTCCTAGTAGAGGAAGCCCTCCATACCTTTACACTCCCTATAGCATGGGAAGTTTTCCGAAATATGACAACTGAGGATGACATAAAAGCATTGACCTATGATGTCAGTCCTACTGGTAACGAAGAAGAAGAACAGCAAGGAGAAGAAGGTGAAGCCAGTGGTGACATAGCAGAGAAAGAAAGGAAGGAGGAAGGAAAAGAAACAGAGGAGGGAAAAGTTAAAGAGACAAAAAAAGAGACAGAAGCAGTAGCTGCCTTCATTGCCCTCATTACACCAGTCAAGCCAAAGTAGAAGAGGAAAAGGCAAACCTCCATGTGTTTCAGGGCAAGGAAGAGCACTAGAATTAAAACAGGCAAACCTCATCCCTCTTCAAAAGTTCCCATTACCATTGAATATTCACCATCTGCCAAGGTGAAAGAATCTCCTTCCAAGACACCTATCACATATGAAAGGGGGACTCCAAAACCTTCTACATGGAAGGAGAAGGCAGTATTATAGGCCCCAAAGCCAGACCTACAGGAGGTTGAGACAGCCCTATAGGAGACACTGTCTAAACTACAAGAGACCCAAAAGTGTGAGGAAAGGATAGAAGGACAGCTAAAGGTGAAGAAGGAAGAAAAAGAGCTACAAGAACCTGACCCCCAGCTTAGTCTTGCCTCCTAATACAATCTACTTGAGGGAGGTAGAATAATCCCCCAGAAATTTGCAATTCCACTATTTTTCGAATTGGAGAAAGAAAGAGTGAGAACACATAGGTTGATGCAGATAGCCAAATCCAAAGGAGTTGAGGATGTTGGCCATATGGAAAACAAACTCAGGGAAATGGGCAGAGAATTGAGTGCTCTCAGAGACAGAGAAGCCATCACAAGAAGCCACCTTGAAAATGAGAATGAAATCCTAAGGAGGTAGCTGAAAGAGAAATAGACTCAGTTGGCATACATGGCCAGCTTATCCATGGAAGCATTACAATGCAGAACACCAGCCAAATCTTATGGAATCTATCTGAAGGACCAATGGCTTCAATTCCAAAGAAAGACTTTGGCACAAAGAGGCACAATGCCTTTCCAAGACTACAGGCAATTCATGGACTTGTGTGACCAAAGCACCTCAAAGGATAAGGCAAAGATGGAAGAGTTCTACCTACACAATATGGCCCTCATAGACATGAATGTGGGAACCTAATGCCAAGCTAGGAGACCTACAATTAATGCAATGGCCTCATGGATGAACCATGAAGAATTGAGGTCATCATAAATGAAAAGATTGATGATAAAAGAGTAGAATGAGCCATTAATGATAAGAGTTGAGCCATAAGATCCTATATCACTCATCAACACACACAACCTGCTTGCCAATGACCCTCAGATTGCCCCTAAATATCTAACCAATCAGGCACAAGCCATTGCACACTTTGAAGATATGCAAAGGCTACTTGGGGATGACTGTGTGCATGCATGCATGAGAAGATGGAACACCTTACCTCATAGTTTGCAGATCAGAGAATACCATTACCCCATGAGGCTGAAGGAGGCATCGAAAAGAGTGCCAATGTATAAGCGCTCCATGCAAAGGCTGAAGGTCAACTGGATTAGCCTCAAACTAAGTCCCCCACTCCTCTTAGCCATGCTAAAAGGTAGAAGAGAAGAAGAAGAGGAGGAGTAGTGGAAGGACATAAAAAGAAAGGCAGGGTTTTATGGCCAACATGAGTAGACCACATCAGATGCCTGGGATGCTAGGGAGGCTCATTTTACCTCCTAAACTAGTCAAATCAACCATTCTCTTAGCTTATTGTATGATTTTCTGATTATATTTATGCTTATAGTGTGAGTTGAGTTAGTTATGATGCCATGTGATCTAACATGTATTTAATGCAGATTATTGATGGATTTCGAGGTCAAAGTCAAGGATCCAGTGGTCAAATGGCAACAATAACTCAAAGTAGACAGAGGAGAGGAATTTTAGGAGGGAATCCCCCTCATTTATTACTCCTCACTTCAAATTCCTCTTCATTCAAATCGGAGTACAAGCAACTGAATCATGCACTAAGAGACAGCCAAGCAAGTGAAGGATGACTGATAGTTATCTCGAGTTTTGGGAGCCAAGCCTCCTTGATTTTAAGGAAGCTATTGGTAGCTTTAGATTTATAAGTAGAGAGGCCTAGGGCCTTACTAGGGTCAGATTTTTGCTTATGTAAACTCTGCTCAAATTTCGAGCTTACTATTTTTGTGACAATTTCATGTAAACTTGCTATTTTTTGATAATGGAGATGGAATCTTTTTTGAGCTAGAACTGAGTTACCTCAGAGGGCTGAAACTCTTGGGTTAGGGCCCAATCCAAGTAGCCAAGCTTCTCTTTACTTGTATTTGTATGCTTACTATAGTTGTAGATTAATTTGCTGTTAGATGTATTTCTTTTATGGTTAAGAATAGGTTACTTTTGATGATTTAGTAGTTTGCTTCCATTTGTGATTTTTGTAGTAGGTTAAGCAGCGATCATAAAAGATTCAAAAGGTTAGCAATAGTGCCTTGGCCTCTCTTCCTCCCTTTGGGACCATGATTTAAGGCAAAGACCCTCTTGCTGCCCCAAAAACACAAATTTTCCTCATTCATAGGACCTCTAGTGCTTGCAGCTCTTTAGTAGGTTGATAGTCCCGTTTTGCTTTGCTTCAGATCTCCTTTATCATGTTCATTTCCTAATTTTTAGTAGTTCTCTATCATGTTTTCCTTTCTTGCAGTATTTCTCAGCATTTCCTTTCATAGATTATAGTTTATACCACTTTAATGAAAAACTTTGTTTTTTTAGATGCACTCATTTCATTGTTTGCTTGATCTACTTAGTTAAACTATCAGTTTCTATGCAACATATCTCTTCCAGCAGTAGGCCGGCTTGTCAACAATCACATCCCCCATCTGATCCATGCCTTGCAGGTCTCCCAAACCTCACCTCAATTCTGCCTTAGTTTCTTGCATTTTTCATTAAACTTCTTCCTCTCTCCTTGAGCAAACCCAATCATCTTTCTCTCTCTTGGTGGTTCATGGTAGACCATAGGTGCCCTAACACCTCCTTCCAACCTTATCCACCTTTTCCACCCACTCTCACACCCTCAAAATAGTGGAAATTGCTCTCGGCCTCCTGTAGTTTTTCCTGTAGGCTTTCTTTTTGAAGGCCGAGTGTGGGAAAATCCTCCAAAAGGCCACCTAAGACCTCCTAGGACCCATCCACACCCTCTTCCATCCTCCCAAGCTCCAAAACCACCCTTTAACACCACCTGTTCACTATCACACTCACACACAATAAATTAGATGCATGTCAAATTCACATAAAAACACATAAAAATCCAAAAATATGTTTTTTTTCTTATTTACTTCCAAAAATAGCATGGTTAGATGTTGTTTGCTTTCTTGGGTAGGTAGTGGCATTTCTTTCATGGTTTCATAGTGTTTTTGGAAAAAGTAGAATTAGCTTGTTAATTAGGGTTTACTAGGTCTTGCTTTACATTCCAGTCTTTTTCCTTTCTGCAATTAGAATAACTTCTGTAGAGTAATATTTCTTTCTTTCATCACACATAGAGCTTCTTTTGAGATCTATAAAAGTTGGCTTGAGCTCCTAGTGATCTTGCACCGACTGACCAAGTGACAACCTGCAGTAAGAACTAGTACTTGTGCATACAACACCGACGCTTCCAAGTTTGTTATGAACTACCGGGTTGATAAAAGTAAAGTTGGCAGCCCAGGAGTTGCAGCATTCTTGCTGCAATACTGGTGCTCACTAGTGGTGGCGGGCCCTTGCCGCCCCTGGAGCAAGTCTAAATTAACACAATATTTATTTTAAAAATTAAAACACATAATCACTGACAGGAATTAAAGTGCAGAATCAGAATTGTATTAATGGTTCAACAATACGTCAAAGCTTCCAATGTAAACATAATTACATCACAGTTCTACTGTTGCTGATCCTATTGTTTCCCTCCTTCTTTTCCACCACCAGCCTATATATATAGAGCATCGAATTTTATAAGGTGTAGCTGATGGAAACAAAGCACAACCAATGAACTCAGAAAAAGCAAATACAACAACAAGGCTAAAACAAGTCGTATGAGATCTTCTGGATAGTCTTCAAATGGATCACAGTTGGGCTCATTCTGATCAATGCAAGGATGGAGGAACCACTTCCTTGTTTAGCACAAGGTCGTTCAGCAAAAGGCATGCACAACCAAACCCAAATTGACCCGTTTAGGCCGTTCACGTCCATTCTGTACTTAAGAAGTGTTGGAATATTCCCTTGACCGTAACTTCCTCATAATGTCGAATTTTTCCAAAATGTTTCTTGGTTACCTGAATGAGGGTGCTCTGAACAAAACCAACGTGTCAGAATCTAAATATTCTTCACCATTTGATCAAATTTTTCATATTTTCACCTACAAAAATTTCATACTCAACTACCGAGTAACTAGTTAAAATCGAGTTATGGAGACTTCGGGCAATATAATGCTTCGACAAATTATCTTAGTGAAACCATCATTAGTAAATCACGACTAAATCATCTCTAATCATCATAAAAGCTAATCAAACAAATGATAATTAACCACGAGGCACAGGATGTGATTTGGCGATAAATGATGGAATTATGACGTGAAATGAGTATACTAGTGTCGAAATTTAGGTTATAAATGGCGGTTTTGTATGATGGAAAAATGGGCATATTTGAGGCCCAAACTTGGCTTATGGGATTGTGTAGTTCCCATAGTCAATCAGTCACCCCTGTAAAGTAAAACTGCACAATCCCTCACATCTAGTGCCTGACTTGTTGCTTGAACTTGCCTTGAAGTTGTTTTGCTTGAAGCTGACATTTTCTTTCCATGAGTGTCCTCTCTGTCCCACAGGTACAATAGTTGTTGAGCATCTCTCTAGCAACCACAGTTAACATGGCATCTAAGAGAGTTGCATCAAAGGAAACCATCAAGAGAATTATTGGGGAGCTCTTGAGTAGACATCAATGTATTTTCCAGTGTATGCAGATGCTCAATTATTTATTGAGAAGGGAACAACACTGACATGGAAATAGATCAAAGGAACTTTTTAAAAAGACTTTGAGGTAGATCTGGAGGATTGAAAGGTCTATCTTAGAATATGGCAGCCATGGTTGTACAAGGTTGCATGCAAGTATCCCACCTTCCCATGTGCGGACATCATTAGCTGGAATGTCTCACATACAGATGAACAGACTATGACATTGAGTAGTGGAAGTGGGAAAAATCTTGCCACCTTCATGGCAGAATAATTTCATTAGATGTATCACTTACCCGAGTTGGTGAAGTGCATGGAATCACTCTTCTATGCCACCCATAACTATGTGAACACAAGGGACATTGTTAAGCATTGGGTGAAAGAGCCATCAAAGTTTGAGTAGACACCCGCCCATGTTTACAAGACAAAGTCCCTTAGAAGTTAGGAAGGTTTACCAGTTCTTGGTCATCTTTTCTTGTAGAATATATGGTCAAGAGAGCATGGAAACCTTCCCTGAAGGGTGGGCGGTCTTACTGGACCAGTTGGTGAATGATGGGAGGCCCTTCAACTAGTCGGATCTATTAGCTCAACAATTGAAGTCCCATGCAGCTAAGGCTCGAAATTTGCCCAAGAATGAGAAAGCAAGGTTTTACATGTCCGCACACTTATTGGATGCCATCTGTGCATAAAAATAGTTCCTTGGCATGAACTGGACATGAACACCACGAGAGGCTGCCGTGAAAATCTATTGCAAGTTTCTTTCTGACCGCACCTATCGAGGAGTAATGGCAAGGCTAACTGACCACTTTATCATCCCGCTATACAAGATTATATTTGAGAAAGATCCACCTTGCATGTCCCAAGAAGCAATGGAGGAAATAGTAGACATTGCAGATTGGTATGCCTCACCAGGTGGCACCTTCATCAGAGCGTTTGGTGGAGAGAAGCCTCTGCATGTCTTACCAAGGTATTCCACTGACAAATGATCATGCAAGAAGTATCATACCACCTTGCTACAGGGTTGTCAGCAGCACTACATAAGAAGAAGAAAGCATCATGGGCCACTCTTCCTTAGCGGATCAGATTATACAAGATTAAGAACTTGAAAGATGCAAATGCCAAGGCTAAGGACATGGTGAAATTCGAGTTCGGCACCAAGGAATTTAATTCATATGATCCTCACAGTATTTGCAAGGAACATTGTATGAGAGTTTACTTTCCATGGATCAATGGGGCATTTAATTGGCAAGAGGAGGACCCTTAGAGGTACTGTTACAATTCTTCTAGACTCAATTAGTCGGTAAGTATATCAAGAACTTGGAAGGATGGTCCATAAACAATAGTAGCTCTAGAAGAAACAATAACAACAACAAAAGATAGAAATACAGTGCAGTACAAGGGAAAGAGGAAGATTGTTGACAATCAAGAGGGAGAGAAAAGTTGCAAAATTAAGGCAGATCCTATTTTAGCGAAGGAAAATTTGGCAGTGGGAGCAAAGAGGGAGCAACAGATCAAAGAGAAGAGCAGAGGAAGAGAGAAAATAAGACGTTGCAGGAAGCATAACTAAATTTGCAGGAGACAAAGAAGAAGGTGCAAGAATAACAAGAGTTGATGAGGAGAGGAAAATAAGAGAAGCAAAAAGTAGGAAGAAGAACAAAAGCAAGGCACAATGATAGAGGAAATAGCACCAATACAGGTTGAAGATTTGGAACAACTAGCAGCAAAGGAGGAAGGTGAACAGATGTAGGATCATGAGCTTACTCAACAGATTAAGCAATTAATTGAAGTCAAAGACATGGAGTTAGAACAAGAGCCACATAATTAAGATGTTGACATGATGCTGAGAGAACCACAGGTCATCCCTCAATCTTGACCCCTCCAACATAGAGCCAGTCATGAGCGAGCAAGGAGATGTTGTTCTCCTTGATGATGATCCAACCATGGATGTGTAGAATCTATCATTCGATGAGTTTTAGAAGAGGATTGTGTAGGTGCAAGGGAAGCTATTTCTAGATGATCATGTATCACCTGCATTCATCAAGGAAAAGGTGATAGTGTCGGACATTAGGAAGCATCCAACTGCCATTACCGAAGCTAGCTTGGCCTATGCAGGAGTAACAAGATCAAATATTTAGTATCTGATGGCCAATAATGAACAACTGGGAAAGAACTTGCAAGCTACCAGGCAAAAGGTAGAACAACTTCGAGCAATAGCGCATAATGAAATTTCCGCACTAGGGGAGATGAGGACAACAATACTTGTGGAAGTATCATCACTTGGAGAAACCATGCAGAAGCTCTATGATGGATTTGTCACCGTGCATAAAGTAGTTGTCCATCTTGATGGCCTACAGTAGTGGAGCAAAGAGTTTGTTCAAACTCTCAAAAGCATACATGCTACCATCGCCCATGTACAAGAGTAGACAATGCGGTAAAAAGGGGCCCCACTTGACTTAATGAAGAAAATGAAGCCACAAGTAGAACTGGATAAAGTGAAGGTTCAAAAGTTGACCGAGAACAATGAGAAGCTTGCCTTATTCATCTGCAGCACATAGGCCTCATATGAGCAGTTGTACAGTAGTTTGGATGTATTAGTAAGAAAACACTAGATGCCATCAATCGGTTCCCTCGTCGATGTTAAACCAAAGAACCAATTTCAGCTGGAGATCGATGAGTACTTGGCGCAGTTGAGATGAAAAGCCACCAAGGGAGACTTAGAGTTGAATGCACACAACATACAAAAGTTCATCGATGGCCCTATCATGGTCAATACAATGCTACTCATGCTTCAGAACGAGTTGGATACAAGTTCCAAGATAGTGTACTCAGATGTCATGGAGGCTAGAGTCTGCTTCCAAAAAGACAACGTTAAGCAGTTCAGGGACACCATCACACTGTACCGAGCTTAGCACCAATATGTGGCCAAGAAATATCAAGTGGAGGTTACTGAGCTAGAGTTTCCCCAAACTTCGGAATCATAGTGTCATTTCTTTTTAGGTTGTCTCTACCCTATTTTGTCTTATATGGGTACATGTGGAAAATGTAATATTATTTGTAATTATGTTTTAAGTGAAATTCCAAGTGTTAATATTGGAATATAAAAAGTCACCATGGAATGTAATGTTTCATTTAGTGAAGAAGTTGAAGATTCATGAGGTTAGTCCAAAGGTCACAAAGGGGAGTTAAAGAATCACACCCTCTTGTTATAAATAGAACCTTATAACTCATGTAACCGACTTTTGGGAGCCAAGATTTTGGCTAGGCTTAGGCTTAGAAAAGGCTTGGGAGTACTATGAAGAGCCTTGGCTTCTCCATAGTGTAGAGTGAGTATACTTCTTTCCAGGTGCAGGTGTTCTCGACTTTAATGTTCCACTATTGGGGCTAGTGGTCATCAATGGTGTATGTATGGATGGAGCTTTCACTTATAATAATAAAATCAGAGCCAACACGCTTTCATGAATATGTTGTTAATATAGTAGGACTATTATTGTTGTATTGGAAATGTATGTTATTTAACTTACACATATGCTTATGAACTAATTTATTTGCATTTGTATGAATCATGTTGAATGCGTGTTGTTGGAATAACTCATCACTTAACTTGCCGACTATTCTACATTTTTTCTTGTGATGTCATTTTGCTCGTGTGTTCCTTTCAAGCTACATACTATTACAGGTTTCCAAGGGGCACACTTTCTTTTCCCCTCCATGTGTGTTAGAACCTTCATTCATCACACTTGACTCTCCGTAGGGTCACACACTTGCTCTCACCCAAAGTTATCATACTTTCCTCTGCGCATTTCCGTAGTTAAGGCATTACATTACAACCCATTATTGGGACTCCTACTCCAAACCATGTGAGTTCTAGTTTGGCCTTCATATCGGGGAGATCCCCTGAATGTTGGTGGGTCCAACACCGTCAACATTTCTGGCACTAGAACGAGGTATAGATGATAAACTAAGCCCTTCAAGTTTGTTTTGAATTTCTGCACACATTTCATGACTTCTTCCCAAATCATAACCCCGACATGTTTTTCTAACTTTGCACATTTTGATGTGTCAGCAAGCATTTTTAATGACTTGTCTATAATTAAGTTCAATGGAGAGGGTGGAATAACCTTGCTCAGGCACGTAGTTTATTTTCTTGGTTTCTGTGACACACATGACATCCAATATGAGGATATTTCCTATGGGTTGTTTTCTCTCATATTCGAAGAGCATGCAAAGCAATGGTGTCACACATTTCCCACGACCTCTATACACTCTTTCAAGCAGTTTTTTGGTGAATCATGTCGTGCTTTCATTCTTTATGATCGTAAAGCCCTTAATAGCAAAATTTTAAAATTATGAAAATTACCTGAGGAATCTCTTCAAGATTTTCATGATCATTTCATTCATTACTATTTTTAATTTCTTGAATATGAAATTGACTGAGAATTCTTGGATATTTCAAATCTTGTTCATGTTTTTGAAAATCCACATGAGTTAGAATCTTTCGAACCTCTCCCAACATACCTCGGAGTTAGAGCTCCTAAATCTGAGATGTACAAGGAGTTTGTCCCAAGTGACCCTCCATCCCCTTCTCATCAAACAACTCTAGATCCGCAGGTTGAAGTGGGAGAAGTTGGGAGTCCACTTGTTGATCTACTACCATCTCCTCCTACCCCACTTACTTAGAATTCCTACACAAATTTGGACTTTAACCCCGATGACTATGTTGAAATGCTATCTCCTCATCCTCCTTCCTTTGATCCATCTGATCCTCCGTGTTTTGGTGTGTTGTGTTCATCCGTCTCAGATCTCTCTTGTGATGTTCATGAGGATCAAGTTCTAGATGGAGTTTGTGTTAAACAACCAACCTGCGATATCATTTTTTATGAGTATGTGTGGGATTCTGGACAAGAACTCCTTCTGTCTGCACCTCTTCCACTTTATCTTGACATCTCCCATGATTCTATCATTGATGTTCCATTTTGTGAAAACTCATTTTCAGATGTTTCTACTTTTGATCATTCACAGAATACGTGGAATGCTAGTTTTTAATTCAAATACGAAGATGACAAATTTTTCTTACATGATCCTCTCAATCTCTCATCTCACCTTTCCGGAAACATAGAGGGTGAAATTTCTCATTTTCCATCATCCCCTCTTTATGATTTGTCAAATCATGATGATGCCTCTATTCGTCATCTTGAATTTTTTTTTTTATCGTGGTTATTGTGATCTTTTCATTCATTTGTTCGATCACAATTTTGATTAGTCCATAGTTGATATTTCTAAGCCATCGGTCTTTGATGATCCATCTTCTGATGAATTGGAACCTCCCCAAGTTGCCGAGCCACTTCAGCCCAAGTTCATGGTTATCTCAGGTTCTCGTAGTCTTGAGGTCAGTTCCATTTCGGATCACAAATATGTTGAATCTCTCAAGGCTCCTCATCACCCTGTTGTTCACATTGAAAATCAATCTATCTTAAAATTTCTGCATCCTCCATCTATATCACACGATCCTATCACTCAATCATTGAAGGAGTAATACGTAGCAAGCACTGTTGCAAAATGAAAAATTTATTCTTTCTTCATGTTTGCTCGTTTTTCAAGTTCAAAAATGTGTGCATTCTTGTCGTCGACTCGCAATGTGTTTGTACACCATGGTACATCCGCAGAGTGCCTTTCATGTGATTTTCATGTTTACTTTTCTGCAGATGCATTCAAGCTTCGAACGTTCTAGTTTTCATGTTTTATCTTTCTTGCTTGTTGGTTTGGTTTTATATATTTCTTAACATATATGTTCTCACCTACATGGGCCAACCAATGCGTCGATGGCTACATTGGAAGAATCACTTTACGTGAGTTGGCCTATGTTTTGCTTAGGTTAGGAGTAGGAGTAGTAGTTTTTCTTTTCTGGTTTGTTTCTTGATTTTATTTACTTTGTTTTTCTTTTCCCACTTATTTACTTTGTTTGTTTGCTTTTAAACTTGTAGGTTAGCTATAGCATGAAACTGTGTTTGGCTTCTTAGACAAGCAGGGTGAAGTTCGAGGGGAACTTGTACTGCTATCAAATTTTTATTATCTGTCTATTCCCTCTATTTATGTGAATCTTGCATTTCTTCTAGTTGATGCCACCCTAGTGGAAAATACGTTCCTTTCAGAGGGAGTCATGGTGAAATCACAATGCTTGCCCTCTTAACTAGTACCACCTACTCTAATCGGTTTCTATTTTCAGTTAACCCTTGCCAACTAAGTCAAGTAGAGTAATGAGAGGGGGGGAACCTTAACAAGTATGTAAGAGGTATATATAAATATCCTTCTCTGAATGAACAAACTATTTGTCTCTCAATAAGTGGGGATCCCTCTTTCGCGTCATGAAATAAATAAGTGCTATGAACAATTCTTTGAACATATGAAATCAAAAAATGAAATCAGTGAAAGAAGAGAAAGGCTTCCTGCGTAGAGAGGTGAAGCAAGTATCTCCGTTGGGGTACTATCCATGATCACTGGCAGTGGAGCAATGCTTGTGTTCTTGAAGTGAATCCGTCGGGGTATTGTCAAGGCCCGCTAGAAACGGAGAAACACCAGAGATGAAACTTAAACTTTGACAACCTATTTTACTTAGGAATCTATATACCCCTCATCCCCAATCAAAACAAATCAGTTTGACTTGGCTTGGTATGTGTGTTTTCAATTAAAAAAATGGCGGGGACTACATCTTTAACTCAAGCTAAGTGAAGAAGTTATCATAATTGAAGAACTGAACAATACTTCCCGAAGAGTTAGACTAGCTTTACACGAGACAAGGTCCATACAAAGAGTTGGAGTTCTACCATTGTGTCGCCAATGTTGTAGCGGTTACAACTACCCTCCAAAATTTTGTGTATGCTTCGATTTTGGAGCCTTCCTTCTTAACTATAGCAGCTCATCTTGCATTGATCCAAGTATTTGTGCTTTGATTGAGATTATCCTTTTAGTTTGGCTTGTGTTCACTTGCTTAGTTAATTTTCTAACTCACAAGTTGATCTCTTGACTTGGTCCCACAGTAGTTCTGGGCTTGCCCCCAGAAACTGTGCAATTCTTGAGGGGAACTAGCCTTGTTGTTGGTAATTGCATAGTCTTGACTTCCTGTGAGCCTTAAGCTTAGTAAATGAGCGGTTATAAGGGGGAAGCCCAACACTGAGCCCAGATATTATGAAACCCTCACTAAGCTCGGAAAGTGCACAGTGCACTAGCCGAAAAGTTGCCCAGCTCCCGGAACTGCATTATCTTTCTTGGTAGTGTGCATGGAAAGTTTCCCTCGAAAAAATAAAAAAGAAAAAAAGCATCCCTAAAAATAGGTATCTATTTTTAGTATCCTGAAGGAGGCACTTGCACTATTTTTAGAAACTTCTACCAAGTGTCACTTTTTCCTTGATTTTAGGCATGCACATCATAAACCCTAATTTGTCCAAATCTATTTAATTAATGATGCTAGAGCTCATTTGCACATTTGATCTTGAAGTCTAGCATTCTTGAGGAGATCAAGGAACCTTCAGTGTGATCGTCGTCGCTTTTACGGGTGAGTTTTGTTTTTGTCATCTTTTGATGCTTTTTCTGTTTCTTTTTGTTATTTGGCTTGTGTGAGTGTTGTTTCACTTTCTTCTCTACAAGGTTGCCTACATTTTAACTTGTAGAAGTGTTGTTTCAAGTTATATATTTCCTTTCCCAAGTGTGGCATCAACTGTCCAGTATTTGCACCAATGGTCGTCGTTGCGGCGACTCTCCTTACATCTTTTGTTTTCCTTCCATTTAATCAATTGTTGCACTTGTTTCACATGCATACATATACACTTAGTCCAATTTTCACTTAGCTTCACACTATCTCTCAGTTATTCTTGTTTTTCACACTTCCCTTGGGCAGATATGGGTTTCCCTTGTCTGGATCTCACTTTGCACAGCTGGCACTGTGCAATCTGGAGGCTCAAGCCACTAGCTTGGCCTCTAGAATTGTGCAAAGCATAACCTCAGATGGCTTCAATTGTGCATTGTGCAGTTCTAGGATCCAATCTCCCAACTTGGCCATTGTCTCTCCCAAGCCTTGACCCAGGCTGAACTGCACATTGTGCAGTTCCAGTCATCAAGCTTCCACCTTGGCTACTAGGATTTCATAGTGTGCAGTTCCCACAACCAGTTAGTCACCCCTGTCAAGTAAAAACTATGCAATCCCTCACATCTAGTGCCCAACTTGCTGCTTGAGCTTACCTTGAAGTTGTTTTTCTTTAAGCTGACATTTTATTTCAATAAGTGTCATCTTTGTCCCACAGGGACAATAGTTTTTTAGCATATCTCCAACAATAACACTTTACATGGCATCTAAGAGACTTGCATCAAAGGAAACCACTGAGAGCAGTACCAGGGAAGCAATTGAGATGACATCATTTGATTTGCCAATGTATGCAGATACTCAATTGTTTATTGAGAAGGGAACAACATTGACATGGCAACAGATCAAAGACACTTTTTCAAAAGACTTTGAGGAATATTTGGAGGATCGCAGGTTTGTCTTAGCTTCCGGCAGTCAGGGTTATACAAGGTTACATGCAGGTATCCCGCCTTCCCTTATGTGGACATCATCAGCTGGATTGTCTCACATACGGATGAACAAACTATAACATGGAGTAGTGCAGTGGGGAGAAACTTGCGCCTTCATGGTAGAAGACTTTCAGCAGATGTATCGCTTGCCTAAGTCGGTGAAGTGCATCGATTTACTCTTTTATGCCACCCATAGTTATGTGAACACAAGAGACATGGTCAAGTTATGGGTGAAAGATCCATCGAAGTTTCGGCAGACACCCACCCATGTTTACAAGACAAAGTCCCTCTGGAAGGCTTACCAGTTCTTGATCATATTTTCTTGTAGAATAAATGGTAAAGAGAGCACGAAAACCTTCCCTGAAGGGTGGGTGGTCTTACTAGACCAGTTGGTGAATGATGGGAGGCCCTTCAACTAGTAGGATATGTTGGATCAATAGTTGAAGTCCCATGTAACTAAGGCTTGGAATCTGCCCAAGAATGAGAAAACAAGGTTTTACAAGTTTGCATACTTACTGGATGCAATCTATGCACAACAATAGATTCCTGGCATGAACTGGACATGGACACCACGAGAGACTACTATGAACATATATTACAAGTTTATTTTTGATTCAGTTATCGAAGAGTAATGGAAAGGCCAACTGACCACTTTATCATCCCGCTATATAAGCTTATATTTTAGCAAGATCCACCTTGCATGTCCCTAGAAGAAATGGAGGCGATAGTAGACATTACAGATTGGTATGCCTCACCAAGTGGCACCTTCATCAGATTTTTCTATGGAGAGAAGCCTCTGTGTGTCTTACCAAGGTATGCCATTGACAAACTGATCATGCAAGAAGTATCATACCACCTCGCTACAGGGTTGTCAACAACAATGCATAAGAAGAATAAAGAACCATGGCCCACTCTTCCTTTGTGGATAAAATTATATGAGATTAAGAACTTGAAAGATGCAAATGTTGAGGCTAAGGACATAGTGAAATTCAAGTTTGGCACCGAGGACATTAATCTATATGATCCCCACAGTGTTTTCAAGGAACATTGTATGAGAGTTTACTTTCCGTGGATCAATGGGACATTTCATTGGCTAGAGGAGGACCCTTGGAGGTACTACTACAATGCCTCTAGACTCAATGAGTCGGTCAGTATAACAAGAAATTGGAAGGCTGCTCCACAAACTGCAACAACTCCAGAAGTAACAAAAACAATAGCAAAGGTAGCAATCCAGTGCAGTACAAGGGAAAGAGGAAGATTGTTATCAATCAAGAGGGAGAGAAAAGTTGCAAAATGAAGGTAGATCCTATTTTAGCGAAGGAAACTTTGGTAGCAAAAGCAAAGAGGGAGAAATGGATCAAGAGAGTAGAGTGGAGGAAGAGAGAAAATCAAAGGTTGCAAAAAGCAGAACTAAAGTTGCAGGAGATAGAGAAGAAGATGAAGGAAAAACATGAGTTGAGGAGGAGAGAACGAGAAGAGAAGCAGAATTAGGAAGAAGAACAAAGGCAAGGCATGATGATAGAGGAAACAACTCCAATACAAGTTGAATGGTTGGAACAACCAACAATAGAGGAGGAAGGTGGACAAATTGAGGATTGAGAGCTTGCTCAACAGATTGAGTAATCAGATTGAAGTGATAGACATGGAGTTGGAATAGGAGACACAAAATGAAGATGTTGACATGATGTCGAGAGAACCACAGGTCATCCCGTAGTCTCCACCACCTCCAATAGCAGAGCCAATCCCAAGCTAGAAAGGAGATGTTTTTCTCCTTTATGATGATCTGATCATGTATGTGTACAATTTATCATTCGATGAGTTCCGGAAGAGAACTGTGTAGGCGTGAAGGAAGCACTTTCTGGATGATCATGCATCACCCACATTCATCAAGGAAAGGGCCATCTTAGCTTATGCAGGAGCAACAATATCAAATGTTCAGTATCTGATGGCCGAGAATGAACAACCAGCAAATAACTTACAGGGTTCCAAGAAAGGGGCAGAACAACTCTAAGCAACAACGCAGAATGAAGTTCCCGCACTGGGGGAGATGAGGACAATGATACTTGTTGAAGTATCATCACTTGGAGAAACCATGTGGAAGCTTAATGACGAATTTGTCACCATGCATAATGCAGTTGTCCTTCTGCATGGCCTATAGCAAAGGAGCAAAGAGTTTGTTCAAAATCTCAAAAACATACATGCTACCATCACCCATGTACAAGAGTAGACAATGCGGTACAAAGGGACCCCACTTGACTTAGTGAAGAATAAGAAGCCACAGGCAGAGCTAGAGAAAGAAAGGTTCGAATGTTGATCTAGAACAACGAGCAATTCACCTCATTCATCGGCAGCACACATGCCTCATATGTGTAGTTGTACAATAGTTTTGATGTATTGGTAAGAAAACACTAGATCCCATCAATCGGTTCCCTCACCGATGCTAAACCCAAGAACTAGGTCTAGCTGGAGATCAATGATTACTTGGCGTAGCTAAGACGAGAAGCCACCAAGGAAGACTTAGAGATGAATGCACACAACATGCAGAAGTTCATCAATGGCCCTTCCAAGGTCAATAAAATGTTTCTAATGTTTCAGAATGAGTTGGATATAGGTTCCAAGATAGTGTACTGGGATGCCATGGAGGCTAGAGTCCGCTTCCAGAAAGACACCATTAAGAATTTCGGGGACCCCATCACACAATAGCGAGCTTGGTCCAATATGTGGCCGAGAAACCGAAAGTGAAGGTTGTCAAGCTGGACTTTCCCCAAACTTTGGAATCATAGTGTTGTGTCTTGTAGGTTGTCTCTACCCTATTTTGTCTTATATGGGTACATGTGGTAAATGTAATATTATTTGTAATTATGTTGTAAGTGAAATTCCAAGTGTCAATATTGGAATATGAAAAGTCACCATGCAATGTAATGTTTCATTTAGTGAAGAAGTTGAAGAGTCATGAGGATAGTCGAAAGGTCACAAAGGGGAGTTGAAGAATCACACCCTCTTGTTATAAATAGAATGTCATAACTCATGTAACGATATTTTGGGAGCCAAGAATTTGGCTAGGCTTAGGCTTAGAAAAGGCTTGGGAGTATCGTGAAGAGACTTGGCTTCTCCCCAACATAGAGTGAGTATACTTCTTTGGAGGAGCAGGTGTTATTGACTGTAATATTCCACTATTGGGGCTAGTGGTTGTCAATGGTGTATGTATGGATGGAAGTTTCACTTATAATAATAAAATCAGAGCCAACCCGCTTTCATGCATATGCTGTTAATATAGTAGGACTATTATTTTTGTATTGGAAATGTATGTTATTTAACTTACGCATATGCTTATGAACTACTTTGTTTGCATTTTTATGAATCTTGTTGAATGTGTGTTGGATTAACTCATCACTTAACTTGCATACTATTTTAGATTTTATCTTGTGATGTCATTTCACTTGTGTTTTCATTTCAAGCTACATACAATTACAAGATTCCAAAGGGCGCACTTTCTTTTCCCCTCTATGTGTTAGAACCTTCATGCATCGCACTTGACTCTCCACAGGGTCACACACTTTCTCTCACCCAAAGTTATCATACTTTCCTCTCCGCGTTTCCGCGATCAATTCATTACATTACCACCCACTGTTGGGACTCCTACTCCAAATGGTGTGAGGTCTAGTTGGGACTTCATATCGGGGAGATCCCCTTAATGTTGGCGGGTCCAACACCATCAACATATGAACATGTGAATGTGTTTTTGTCCTAGTCTTCAAGTGCAATTTGTATTTGGTTGCAACCACTAAAATCATCAAGAAAAATACAATACCTTTTACCTAATAACATGTTCAAGACTTGGTCAATAAATGGGAGAGGTAAGTAATATTTGAAAGTGGCTCTATTAAGTTCTCAAAAATCAACGAAAATTCACGACTTACTATCCAAAGGGTAACACTCTATAAGAAAATTACCTTACATGAACATGTGAATGTGGTTTTTTCCTAGTCTTCAAGTGCAATTTGTATTTGGTTGCAACCACTAAACCATCAAGAAAAAAAATATTTTTTACCTAATAATGTGTTCAAGAGTTGGTCAATGAATGGGAGAGGTAAGTAGTCATTCAAAGTGGCTTTATTAGGTTCTAAATAATCAATGAAAATTCACCACTTACTATTGTTTTTTTGGCACTATCACAAGGGGTGAAACCCATTGACTATCTGGTACTGGATAAATGAAAATAACATCTAGTAACCTTTTCACTTTGAAAATCTCAAATCTCCTTTTGAACTATATTCATGCCCCTTTGGAGTTCTCTAATAGGATGGAATTTTCCTAAATATAAATGTGGTGTGTGAAAGTATCCAAATGAATGCCTCCCATGTCATGATAACTCCCAACAAATGCATTAGCATCTATCTGTGGCATCTTACGGACCCACTCCAATTGAAGGTTGTCCAATGTAAAATTAATATTTGAAAATTTACCTAGCCTAATTTCAATAGGGGGTAACATAAGATATTGATGGGTTTATAGCCAATGCAAAAGGATTCAATGATGACATGGTACTTAGATCACAATTTTCTTGAAGAATTGTACCCAAGGTATGATCAAATGGATAAGAAATTGACCCATAATAATTTGAATTTTTGAGGAAATTATGAATATAATTTTCTTCAATATTCCCTTTAAAATGCATGGCCTAGTCTATTGTGAAAAACTAGTTGCAAGTTTCCCTCGCCTTAATTAGCATCATCAAGCCATAAATCATTTTACAACTTATTGAAATATTTTGTAGGTGGATGCGAAGTTACCTTTTCTAATTGAATCATCGCGTGAAATAAGCATGTTTTCATACCGATAACCAATAAATTCATCTGTATATCTATCCATGGCGTTCCAAAGATTAAGGGATGCCTTCCCAAAGATAATTTAAGTTGTAAGACCATAAAACCCATGGGGTATTCCCAAGATTCTAAGGGAAGAATGACATTGTCCCACACACCTTTTGGTTTAATCTTATATTGGTTTGCTAATTCAAGAATTGTAGGTGTAGGATGGATATTGGTTAATTATAATTGTTAGTTTACTTAGTCATCATATTTATTTATGCCCCTAGATATATTATAGTATTTGGAACAAGGATTTTTTTTAATCTTTTTTTGGTTTAACCCACGGGGATTTGAACCTTGATTCTTATGGTTTACATAATACTTCATAACACAATAACTGCCAATTGAGCTACCCCCATGGGTAGAACAAGGATGTTATTGATATATTGAAACAATCAAATTTCCAATATCAACATATTTTTTTATGGAGATCTATCCTAACATTAAATCTATTGATTTTCTGATGAGTTAAATAATATTGGGTTCAATTTTCTTTCTTCCTAGTTTCTTCAATGAAAGTTCCTTGATTGTTTTGGCATAGATGGGTGTTTCTTTTATTGTTCGTAGTAGAAGGAATTTGATGCAAACATTCTTTAGTTTAATTATTGGATCAAACTCAGAGTGAAAAATATGTTTTTTCCAACTTCTCCATATAGGAAGGTGAATTGGATGATTTGAGGTGGCTCTCAAACTAGAGAATTTTTCCTTATCGAGGTGTTATTATTCAATAGATTGGGAGTCTCATCCTACAAATCTTCTTCAATGATTAGAGGAGAGTCTTTCTTCTTATCAAGCACCTTTCCTTATCTTAATTGAATAACTTGTAGTCCTACTGGGGTGACCAGATAGGTGGGAAAGGGACATAACTCAACATTAAGAACAATTTGAGATACCTTATTGTTTGTGTTAGGGATGATTTGAGTAGCTGGTTGAGTGAGTCTCATAGGTTGAGAGGGTGGAAGTTGTAATTATTGAGGCAGTGTAACTTGTTGTGGTTGTGTAATGAATTATTGTTGAAATTATGAAGGGTATGATTATAGTGGATATTGTTGAGGTAGTGGTTACACTAGAGAATAATAAGTAGGCATGTTCCCATAGTTAGGACCTCAAAATCCTTGTTTATAAGGGTAGTTTGGGAGTTGTTGTTGAGGCCATGCTTGCCAAGGCATAATGGAACTCTGAAATTAAGGTGGAGATTGTTGACCAGAATAATATGAAGCAAACTGATGTGCACATTCTGAAGGTATAACTAGTGCACAAGTTTTCCATGGTTTCTTCCGGGTTAAAGCATGAAAATTTTCTCTATAGCCTCATTTCCCCCTTGAAACACTACCTTGAGTCCACATAAAGAAGGAAAATGCTTCGTTCAATCCTCCCCTACACGAATGGCATGTATTTCAATGTTATTCATAAGGCATTCTTTGAGTGGATGTTTCTTTTTACACCTAGGACATAAAATCAAGAGAGTTGTGTTATCTTCCTCATGATTATTTTTAAATTATAGAGTGTCTAACTGCATACTACGAGTACCAATAATGTCAGTCCTGAAATTTTCTGATAGATTCACTAATTTAGCCCTAGTTACTCCACTAGTTGCAGATTTTGTAACTTTAGAAAAAGTGTCACTAGACACCTTACCAAATGTAGCTTGACTTGGAGAACACCTCCTACATAATTATTTAATTTGATCAAAGGTTAGTTGAGAAACCTCTCCAACTCCCATTTAATTAAGAAAATTTATAAATTCATCCAAAATTCCTCTAAAAAATATGGTCCTTATCGTAACTTCATCTAATATATTTTGTATGGATCATGAGAGATTATATAAAATCCTTTCAGAATAACCTTCTAAGCGTTGTTCTTATTTTAGAGTCATTTTAAAAATTTATCCTCTCAAATTTCTAGCTTTGCAATATTCTTGATATTTTTTAAGGAAAATCTTATGCATTTGTTCAAATTGTGTTTCCTCCTAATACCTTAAACTAGCATGAGGCTAAGTATTTAAGAGTAGCAGGAAACAATTTAAGTTTTTGTGCATCATTTGATTAATCAACTATGACATAGAATGCCAAAATGAAAAAGAAACGTGTGAGGATCTTCTATTACCATACCATGAAAATGAAGCAAAACTAATAAATAAATGTTCTCCATATATACAATTGTAGTGGGATCCACAATTGGGAAGACAATTGTTACATCCTCTTCTTCATTTCCTTGTGTCCCAAAATGTGCCTTTCCTTTACCTTCTGCTATATTTATATGCCCAAACAAGCTAAACTCAAATTCTTAATAGGGAGATTCATATTGCACAATTGGATTGAACTCCCATTCAATTTTTTATTGTTTGCTTGTTTGACTTGTTACTATTTCATAATTTCTAGGAGCTATTGAAGTGGATTTAGGCTTCAAGATTTTTATTGTTGTAATTTTTTCTCTTCTTGGACAATTCACTATATGCCTTGTGTTTGGTCATAATACTAGAGCCTATCTTTCTCTTGTAGATTTTCCTACCAACAATTTAGTACATAAAGAGGTACTAGATTGTTCTATTTGTTCCTTTCCTAAGGAATCTTCCTTTATTATCCCTTTCCCTATTCATATAGTATTAACATTCTTTCACTATTTCATGGTATCTAGAATGCATACAAGAACATTATGAAATTAAACTTGCTTAGACAAATGAATCATAAGTATCCTAATTACTTTTAGCATATCCTTGGCAAAAATGCCAAAAATGTCAATCAGTTTAAATGATTAAACCATGTTACACTCTATCATCAATGCAGGGACGTAAACTTAGAAACACCAACATTGCATGTGAAAAATCAATATATAAATGATTTATGTGCTATGGAACAATTTTTAAAATGTAATTATCTAAGACATGCACTTGCAATAAAATCCAACCAAACATAGATTAAAACATTGCAAAGGTTTATTTGAACATTGGGCTTATGTTTATGAGATCACTTTATAATGACTAATCACGACCCTTTTCTCAACTCATAAGAATCAAACAGTTCTATGATATATAGAGAAGTGCTTGCATTCTTCAACCTTCAATGTCTAACCTCCATGGGGAAACCATACTTTACAATTGAATGCATGTAAATAATTCAAGAACTTCAATGACAAGAATTGGAATATTATACTATGAAGCAAAACAAAGATATAAATCTATCTAATCTAACTAAGAAAGAAAATATTTTCTATGCAAACCAGATAGGGGCCCCTACCTAATTTACTTGCACTAAAAATAAAACTATATCACAAGTACTCTATTACACATGACATATCATAACAACATCACTTATATTAATAGGTTTATTCACAAGTTCACTTTACAATCATGAGTCAATCCTATTTAGAATTAGCATGGATCTCACATATGTTTTGTTATTGACCTACACCATGCACCAACATTCAACAATTGCATCTCTCATATTCATACTAATTGACCAAATATAGAACAAAATAACTAACTATTGAATCAACCAATCTCTGTCTTTCTGAATTTTTGACTCCTCTATATTATAAAAGGTATATATAGATTAGGGGAGGGTGTGTTGTACCATGATCGACTCCCTAATTTTTAGAACATAGAGACTTATATAACTGTGTATGCCAAATATATATTATGGCACAATGTCATAACAAATACATTCCTTTACTGACATGGATAGCCAAACATTGTTTGGCATGAGATCATGAGAATAACCTTGTCGCTTGCCAACAACTTCAAATTCATTCAACTACTTAATTATTTTTGTGTTGTATGCTTGTTTTAACTTTAATATGACTAAAGTGTTGACCATGAGCTTGCACCTTCCTCATTTAACTCGGGGGTGTGCTAACCAACATCGAACCATCTCAGGCCACCTAAAAAAAAATCCATGTGGCAAATTTATCCCTAAATGTGTGGAAATATTCCAACCAATGATCCGGGTTACTAGATTTGTACTAAAGTTACATGATTTGGCACCCACATTAGTAAAAGCAAATTCTAACTCTAATAATTCATAAAAAATAAGTCAAAATATATAAATTTGACGAATTAAATCTCATGAGAATTTTGTGACTATTTCCATTGTAAACATGAGTGATTAAGATGAAAAGGGATAATAATAAGGTTGTAAGAGGGAGCGGAAAGGGGGGGAATTGACACTTTTTACTGTGAAAAACACCTTAAAGTGAATTCCCAACAAAGTTCAAATAATTTTATCATCTAAAAAGGCCTACCAAGATTCAATGATAGCAAGGAAATGAGGATGATCAAGAGATTTGAAAATATGGTCAAGCTTCGTTGGGAGTGTTGAAAAATGTAACTAGTATTGGTCTTCATAATTGTTGTCTAGATCATGACATTATGTAATTCTGATGTATTTGTCAAAAGAAAAGAAAATAAATATTATTGCAAAAGAAAAATTATTTTATAAGCATGGATTTCATTCTCTTTTAATTATATTTCTAGGTTTAAGCACCCATTGAGTGCTTCTAGGGTTGATTCACGAGTCGTTGTCATTGTAATTATGTCCTAAACCCTTCCTGGGCTTTTCGTATCAAAGAAATAAAGTTATGTTTATGTAATTTGGTCATGTAAACCTCCTCCACCAAGTTTGCCTCAAGGACTATCAAGTCAGCCTCATTAGGGAGCCTCAACCACTATATATAGTAGTGTATTTGACCTATTGTGGCACATTCAAGCAAGGAAGTTCAATATGAAATTGTAAGGAGTGTGAAGGCAAGGAAAAGGAAGATAAGATACTTGTAGAAGGAAACAAAACCCTAGCAAAGAAAGGAAGGTTGATTTTCTCTTGTTTTGTCTCACACGTGCGAGAATTATAAGTTGCAGAAGGGCCAAGAGTTGCATGTTTGCAGTAGAGGACGAAATTTTGATGCGAGAGGGTGAAATCTGAAGTTTGAATAAACTTGAAGAAGGTTTACTTGTGTTGACTTTTGGAGAACTTGACTAGCTTTCTTGGAAGGTTGACTTGGTGGATTGGAGGAGGTATTTTTCTTGGTCAAAGGGTATTGGTTGTATCATTTGATTTGGTTCTTGAAGAAGAGAAGATTTTTTTGGGGTTTTCCCGTAGAAGAGGGGTTTTTCCATGGCTGAGAGCGTACATCATGTCTCCTTGTTGTTTTAATATTCATGCATTTATGTTTTGATAGTTGCTTGATGATAAGAAGATAAAATAATACTTCAAAGAAGATAATAAGAATGCTAATAAATCACAAATAATTATCAAGATAAGAAAATATTTCCGCCTTTCTGATTTCCTAACATGGTATTAGAGCTAAGGTGAAGCAGAAGAGGAAAAAGGAAGCTTGAAGATCAATAGCTCTCACCATCTTAAAGAAGGATTCAAGAGAAGTTTTCAAGGTAGGTAATAAGGAGAAGTGAAATCTTATCTATTGAACCTTTGAAGATTCATTGAAGGACTCCATTTGCTAGTAGGAAGGAATTTTTAAGAGATCTTATAGAAATATTGATCCATGAAGCTTGAAGAGATTGTATTTTGGCTACAGGTTTCGAGACTCGATCAAAGAGTAACTGGATCACAATTCTTTTGAAGTAGTTGAGAAAATATTTTGAGGAAGGAAGCAAAGGGCTCTATGGTTCTGTGTGAGTTTACGATCAAGGAATAATTATCTCTACAAGGATATCTCTGTGGTGAGATGACCAAGTTATTTAAGGTATTGCCTATGGAGATGTTTTATGTAGACTAGAATATTTGAGAAAGCGTGTAATATTGCAAGTTGAGTGAGAAGAATTTGGGTTGTGAAGCTATGTTGTTGTGTAAGAATGTTGCCATGTTAGTACAAACCAAAGTTGAAAATTATAAAATTGTGTATGTTGTGAAAATTTCTACTAAGCTTCCCAAATTGAGATACTTATCAATTTAGATGCCTGTTGTTGTAATTGATTCATATGTGAAAGAAGTATTGAGTTAAAAGTATGGGAATGCTATAAAGTAAGGACCTAATATTTATGTGTGTGAGGAGTTGAGTAACCAATATTGAGAGAAACATGAAAGAGGAGCCATGTGGGTCTAAGTTGAATTGCTCGATGGGTTGTGTTGTGGTGTTAAGTGTAGTGAAAAGGAACTATATGCTATGAGTTTAGTTTGGAACTATTCAAATGGAAGGTGTTGCAAAGTAGAGGAGGAGTTGGAGTCGTGTAATAAGAGATGTAGATATTATATGTAATCATTATTTCATACTATCTAAATGAGGTGTTGTTATGGGGTTGAATGATGCTGCAAATAATCAAGAAGTTGTGCATTTGAATGTGGTAGAACCATGGTTAACAATTGCAAACAAGGAACTTGTGATAGGTTCCATATTGGGACTACCAAAATCATGGAATGCCTTTGCAATTGGGATTAGTAGTTGGAAGGAATCTCCATCTTTTGAAGAATTGTGAACTACTTTTACTTAAAAAAAAGCATCATTGGAATGTTATCAATATCATAAGCTTGGTCACTATAGAAGTCAATGCCCTGATAATCAAAGACTTATTCTATTAAGTCTTTAGGGATGTTATCCCTTGGATGTCCTTATTTATAGTATAGATCATTATTTTTAGGTTTTGTGGTTTTTTCTCTTATAATCGACTCTAGGATTAGTTTTTATTTTGATTCCTAGGGTTTGTAAATCTAATATGATTTGTTAGAAAGTTCTTAAGTTGTCTTGATAAGTTTAAGAAATTCCTCACAATGCCTGGATTGATGCAAGATCAAGAGGGAGCTTCTATTTTCTCAAAAATATAAGTATTATGTGTTTCTTTCATTGCTTTGTAGATTTCCTTTATATATATAGCTTTATTTTTATTACATGATTATAATCCTTTTCCTTGCATTTTCCTCGAAAGAAAGATTTGCATAAATACTCTAAAAGAAAGGATTGTGGCTAGATTCAGAGGGAGCCTTCAAAGGGAGACTAGTGAGAAGCCTTGTTATAGAGGGGAGCTTTCAAGGTTTGCAGTAAAAGCAACTCAAGGTATGTTTAAAATTATTTAGCATGTATCCATCATATAAGAAGGTACGATCTTTTTGTCTTTATATTGATAACTCTCTCATATCAAGGGTTTTTCCATAGAATCTTAGGGAGTTTGTTTTGTAAATTAAAATAAACCTTTATAGTATTATTATTTTTTTTAATATTTTTTCACTTTGGTAAAACCCTAGATTTTTTTGTTTGATGATAATATCTAGGGTTTGCGTCAAAATCCTAGTAAAGGTTGATGTAAAAGTCTAGGGCATGAAAGTGTAACCCTAGGTGTAAATTATTTTTCTATGGTCGAAAACCTTGTTGGATACCTAACGTTTAATTTCTTGTTTAAAGTTTTAACAATCCTGGATGCTCTCTTTGTGATAACATGATAACCCTAGATTGATAAAGTTAACTGCATGTTCTTGTACATATATATTTGTGCTTGTTTGTACTTGTTGATGAGATTTACAGGTACATAGTTTTTCAAAAGGTTGTAAAGATGTATGTCTGCCTCATAGTTGATAATGACCTTATAATGATGTTGAGCATGATGGAAAGAGGTGTTGGCATCATGACTCAGGTTTGGCACTATGACGCAGGTGTTGTCCTTCATGGCAACTCACTTAGATGACAAATCAGAGTTCAGGCTCTCAGAATAAAAGAAAAAGAGATATACGTAGTTTCCACTTAACCAAGATGCGTATGCATGTGGGATCGCCGATCAAAAGTCACTTATGCGTATGCACGTGCTTTCATGCACGGAAAGCGCATACATGTGGGAAAACTCATTTTTAGTCCATGGTATTTGGTCCTTGGTATTAGGACCTATGGTTTTGGACCATGGTATCTTGTCCGAAGTGTTGAACTTAGGTATTGGATCCCAAGTATTGGTTCTAAGTGGTTTTGGACCATGGTATTGAGTAAGGCCTAAGACTATAAAAGGGGAAGGAGATCATTAGGCAAAGGCACTCAAGCATTGAATATCTTATGAAGAGCAAGATCTAGAATACTGGTCATTGGGTTATGGTGCATAGTTGGATCTGAACCAAGGAGGAACCTGAGCGCTAGAAGAAGGATAAGTTCTATTGATGGGTCAAGATCTTAAGGCTTGAATAGTAGTATCTTTGTGTGATTTTGATCTATTATATTTGGCGCATGACTTGATCTATAAATCTGATAATCTGGGTATAACTGATGTCTGAATATTTGAAAAGGGAAAATTGTCTTTTATAGATCTGTACGCAGGTTCGGCACAGCAAAGGTGCGTATACACACTGGTTCAGTAATTCAAAACAACGTATACGCTGGTTTGCCTTAATACAGAAGCGTATGCATGCAGGTTCTTCATCTTGAAGTAGCGTACGTCTCATAAAATATGTTTTAGCTACTTCTATTTATTGCTGCAATATTCTGGGTTCAGGATTGGTGTCTGGTTACTGTTACTATATTCTGGTTACAACATTCAGAGAAGTGATTGATTGATTCAGTTTTGGTTGGTGCAAAGGGGATTGGTTGATGCAGATACATTTGATGTTTGATTGATCCAGTCTGAAAATTTATTAAACGCGGTCCCTGGAAGAAAAGAGAAGGTTGTAGCCTTATATAGGTTAGCACCTACGTACCAGTACATCAGCTAGTACAAGAGCTAACGGGGTTGTAGCTACCTTCCAGGAGAAGCTGGAGAACGAGAGAAGGTTGTAGCCTTCTTCAGGTAGAAGCCTGTGTACTGGTATAAGACTGCACCAGTACAGAAATATTGTAAAAATAAGTTTCTTATTAACAAGAAGATAGAGAAGCATTGCAGCAAGGGGTTTTCACCCACATTGGGTTTCCACCTTATATCTTGTGTTCATATGTGTGATGATCTGTTCTATTTACTGCACCTGTTTACTGTTCTTATGGTTAATGAAATTTCTGATGCATTGATTAAAGATCAAATGGATTAATTAAATCTTAAGTTTACAAGTTATACGCTAGTTGTTGTAGTCACAGTTGCGTGTATACGTTGGTTTCCATATCTGAAGTAGCGTATATCTAAGTTTGAAAATGAAAAAATATTTGACTTGATAATACTGATTCACCCCCCCCCACCCCCGCTCTCAGTATCAATTCTAACAAGAGGGAGTTGCAAGAACCTTGATTACATTGAACTTTACATTATTGATTGAAAGATGACCTTGTTCCCATAAGAAGATAAAGAATGATGCTCTTGAAGGTCGAAGTTCTCTGATTATATTATGATGCAAAAAGAAAAGAATTTGTGTAGCTTGAAGAATAAAGTTTTTGATGATGGACTTATTCCCCTAGTTGAGAAGGAGCTTGGATAAAGGAAAGTATATCCTCCATATTTGAGTGGAAGGACATGATGTACAATAAAGACCATAAATAAAGGATGATATCGGAGAATAGTTAAAACACTATTGATGGCTATTTTTGTTTGATAAGGGGTGAATAAAGACTCGATTGTTTTGAGAAGTACTAAGATTGAGTTTGTTGTTGCTTGAGAAGTGGGAAAAGGATATTCTGAAGAGATTTGTTTGGATATCATGACGACCTAAGAAACATAAGATAGTTGAGGACCCTAGATTTTATGTTATCATATTGATGATAATAATAATAAACAATATATTGGAATTTTGTTACTAGTTGGGGTTGTGGAGCTACAATATGTTCTAATGAATGAACAAGTAGTTGATGTGTTGATCTCTTATGCTTTGATTGGTGAACGTTTATGATCTGGTTGAGAGGGAAATATGAGTACCTTAGAATGTGTGCACGTATGATGGTACTTGGGAGGACATCATGGCCTAGTTGGTATTGATATTTCAATTATTGTTTGGCCTTCATGATGTCTAGATCCTGGTGTGGGAGGGTATCTTCATCTTAATTATTTGGATTTTCATTTTAGTGATGATATCTTGACCTTGATGATACCTAGATCTTTGTGAGGGTTGGTGTCTTAGCATGGAAGCCTAGATGGTATCTATATATTGTTGGATAGATAAAATGGTTGTAGCCTAATGGTACCTATAATGGAAAGTTTCCTTGATGACACCTTAGTCCCTGTTAATTTGGTGTCTTGGCAGGTAGCCTTGGTGATACCTAGATTGATTCCTTGGCATTTTTGGCCTTGATTGTATCTAGCATTATATATGTTGTTGTACTCTTCATGGAACACATAAAATTGAGGTCATCCTTGTACTAGTTGAATAATTATGAATACATCCCTAGTTAAGAGGGAGTGTTGAAAAATGTAACTAATATCAATCTTTATAATTGTTGTCTAGATCATGACATGATGCAATTCTTATATATTTGTCAAAAGAAAAGAAAAGAAAATTATTGTAAAAGAAAATTTATTTTATAAACATGGGTGTCATGCTCTTTTGATTATATTGCTAGGTCTAAGCACCCATTGAGTGCTTCTAGGGTTGGGTCATGAGTCATTGTCATCATGTCCTAGACCCTTATTAGGCTTTTTGTATCAAAGAAATAAAATTATGTTTATGTAATTTGGTCATGTAAACCTCCTCCACCAAGTCGGCCTCATTAGGGAGCCTCAACCACTATATATAGCAGTGCATTAAACCTACTATGACACATTCAAGCAAGGAAGTTCGATTAGAAATTGTAAGGAGTGCAAAGGCAAGGAAAAGGAAGATAAAAGACTTGTATAAGGAAGGAAAACCTTAGCGAAGGAAGGAGAAACCCTAGACAAGAAAGGAAGGCTAATTTTATTTTTTTCTCACACATGAGAGAATTATGAGTTGCAGGAGGGTCGAGATTTATAGGTCTGTAGTAGAGGCCGAAATTCGGATGCCGGAGGCTGAAATCTGAAGGTTGACTTGGGTTGACTTTTGGAGAACTTGACTAGAATTTGACTAGATTTCTTGGAAGGTGTTGTCGCTGCTACAACACCCTCCAAAATTTGACCTTTGCTCAATTCATAGCCTTCCTTAGTCTTGTATGTTGTCATCACAAACATTGAAACTCATTCCATGTGTTTTCTTGAGGTGTCTTGGTCCCTTTTGCAAGATAGGAAAAATGTCGTATTTTCGCATGTTAGTTGTCACACAACCTGAATAAGACCGTTATGGTGGTTTTAAGGGGCTAACTTTGTGTAAATGAGTTAATATAACCATGGAAACATCCATCACACTCATTTCCAAAGTTTCAAGCACCTTTGCACAAGTGTCCTCATAGTTGTCACAAAGTGTATCTTTAGTGTCACACTTGTCATAAAGTTGTCATAGTGATGAAAATGAATTATTCATTTGTCATGGATGATCCATATTGTTGTTTCATCAAGTATTCTAAGTGCTTGATCACAGTTGAACTCTTATCACTGCTCACATCAGCCTCACTGATCCCGCACTTATCCAATTTATGAGAATCTTCTTGACTAGGCAACCTAGCTTCACCCAACCTCCCTGAACTACGCATTGCATAGTCTCAGTCCTCTAGTTGTGACCTTGTCTCTTGACATTGAACAATGCACATTTCCTTCCTTCCAGGACTGTTGCACTACGTAGTTCCAGTGCTCAATCCAACCTTGGCTCCCATAATTGCGCAATCCATCTTCCCATCCTGGCCTAAACTATCCATTGAAAAATCTCTAGCCTCAAGATCATACCTTGAGCCCCTGAGTTGCATAATTGTGCAATGGACTAGCCTTCTCTAAATCCCAAAACTATGCAATGTGTTGATCCAGTGCCCATCCCCTCAACCTGCCACAATGACCTCCAAAATTGCATAGTTTTCTTCCTGAGTCCAACCTGGACTGTGCATTACACAGTCTCAAGGCTTAAGATTCACCCCTGACTGCTTGAACTACACAATTGTGTGGTCACTGATCCCCTCTCCCAACTTATCACCTAGTTCCAGCTCAACCAATCGATCAATATGCACTATCTTAGAATAGGGGGTTTTCATACTAATGTCATCTTGTCATGAGTGAATTGCAGATGTGGGTACCTTATCATGCCATGGTGAGATGATGAATAAGGAAAACATGCTGAAAGACATCTTTGTATTTGAGTATGCAAGATGATCAACCGAGAGAAAGAAAAGGGACACTAGTTTGTGACCACAACTCAAGACTTGAGATCATTGAAGATTCCTTATCACCAACCCATGCAGAGGTGGAAAGAAGATAATTTTCAAGCAGACACTCAACACACAACAACAAGAGTGGCTTGACATTACCTCATCATCAAGCAGTCCATATTAATAGTTTCATGTCATGTCATGTCATGATTTGTCACATACCACACCATATTGTGGATGATGTAAATTATCTATTTGAAATGTATTGTAAAGTGGAAGTCCAAAGGACACATTCAGAATATGAAGAGTCATGTAAAGTCGAAAAGTCATAGGAAGTCAAAGAGTCATGAGAGTATTCAAAGAGTCACAATGAAGGTGAAGCATCACCTCATTGGTTATATACACACCCTCATTGTATGAGCAAAGGATTTTTTCACCTTGGCTCCTCCCGCAAGGCATTGGACAGATAAGCTAGTTCTTTTGAGGAGCAAGGAGTGAATCCAATGCTCCACTATTAGAGCTAGTGGTGTTCATTTTATACATGTGTCTTGAAAATTTTACTTAATAACATAAGCCTTATTAGCTAGCACATTCTTCATGCATCAATTATGAATGTTTGTAAGGCTATTATGTGTATGTTTGTATTTCATGTTTGATTTCATCTATGCTAAAGTAGTTAAACTATTTTGGTTATTTTAGAACTTAACTTATTGGGAATTTTTTGTAATGCTTGTTATCATTGTCCCATCCTTGTGGACTATTTCGCATGATACTAGACATATCTTTTTCATTGATTGGTTGTAATAATCATCGCATCATTTGTGGACTATTCTGTTGGATGTTATACATATTCTTCTTAGTTGTGTGTGTATCTACTAGGGTGTTACTATTACCTCTCTCTTAGAGGCTCACTTTACTCTTTCCCTCCACAGTAGAAAAACTTTTACACACCTACAACCAAAAACTCAAAAGGCACACCTTCTTGCTTTTCGAAGGTACCATTGCACCCCTCTCTTGCTAACAGTTAGAGCCAAGGAAAATCTTTAAGCAGTTGCAAATCGAGCCATATTCCAGATGGGGCTCATATCCCAAATGTTGTGAGGTATAATTGGGATCACATATCGGGGAGACCCCTTGAATGTTGGTGGGTCCAGCACCGTCAACTTTTTTTGCGCTAGGAGGGAAACCATATTTTTATCGCTGATAACCTCACCCACACAAATATTACTTCCTCTGGTCAAGGAAATATATCCCCAACACCTCCCCTGTGCATATTCTTGAAGTTGGAAATCCTTCTCAACCCGAGACTACAAAAACTCGTGAAATATGTTACGACCAGATCTGGGCCATCTACCCTATCACCCGTAAGTTTGCAAGAGCTATTGGATTAATACCTAGAGTACATAATCTTCCATATTTTCCAAAGAAGAACAAAACCGCCCCCACTGGGATAGTGGTATCAATAGTTGAAGATTTGGTTCTTGCCACCCTTGAAGAGTTAGAAAAATCTGAAGAGAAAATAGAAAAACATAGAAACCTCCAACCTTCAATGGTTGTGATGACGATAGCATTGTACTCTCGGACGATACTTTCCACAGGTTAGGCGGTGAAGAAGACGAAGAAGAAAACCAATTAGATTCTGACAAAGAAGGTAAAAACAATGACGAAGACACAACAGATCAAGATCTAGGTTGGATGAATCAAGGCCCACTTGCACTATAGGGTTTGTTAAACAAAATGTTGAGGCACTCGAAGAATTTGTTAACAAAGTATGAGGCTAACAAAGTAGTGAAGGAGGAGGAACACCTGTACAAATTTTACCTGTATTTGCAAACATTTCAGTTATGCTACGATGATGTTGCATGTAGAGTTTTTTCATGTACCTTAGATGGCAAAGCATTTGTATGGTATCACAACCTTCCTCTGAACTCGATCTAGAATTGGAGGGGTTTTAAGAAACTATTCCTTGAGAAATTTGTTGATGATAAAACCCCTGCCATGCTTTTAAGAGAGTTGGGCGGTCTCAAGATGGAGTAGAAAGAGAAAGTGAAAGACTTCAATGAGAGTTGAATTGTATCTTGAAATGTTTCTTGTAGACAAGAAACCTCATGACTCCATCACCTTGATTATTTCACATCTGCCTTACCAATAAGCATTGCACAACACATGAAAAGAACTATGAAGCCAACTTTGGCTGAGAATTTTGAGGAGTTAATCACAGTTGAAAAGGACTTGCATGTGATTAGAGTCATCACAGACAACAAATTAACAAAGGACTCCAAACAAATGAGAAAAATGTCTCAGGGCTCCATAAGCAAGGTCAAGGAGAAAGAAGCAATTGATCTCGAGAGCTTGACCCGCACTATCAAGTCTTTGTCCAATGATTTGGCATAATTGAAACAAAGGTCAAGCGAGACCATCGTGAGCAACAAGCCTCCTAAGTTCAAATTTCTGAGAAGGACTTCCAACTCCAGCAACCAGCCAGCCAAGTTTGCACAAAGCTCGAACGTTGTGCTGCATGTTGAGAGTATGGTCATGGACCAGTACTATTCATTTAATCAAGAATATCATTCAGAAAAGACATGGCCACAATGTAACGACAACATGAACACTCTTATTGTGCATTTTATTGATACAATGCTTTCTGATGAGAAAACCGAGCCTGCAGAAGAAAAGGAAGAAATTGTTGCGACCGAAGAAACTCCAAGCATGGGGCATGAAATGAACACATTCAGTTGCATACTCACATCTAGAAAGAGCATTGCTAAAAAGTAGCCAATGTGCGATGACCCAACCCAAAAGAAGAACACTCGATACAACTTGAGAATCCAAGGGCAAGCCTCCGCACAAGAGTTGACGAAGCAGAAGTTGAAAGAGAATTTGCTAAGAAAGATCACATTGGTCGTCAACTCATCTCACAACACTCAGAGTAAGTTTGGGAACACGACTACAAAAAAGGTAGTTCCGCAAATCGTAAAAGTAATCCCATTACTCCAGAAGTAACAGATAAGCTAACTCACCCAGAAACTTCGGCAATGTCTCCTGCACTAGATTATAACATAGTTGAATGAAGAAATCTCACGTGAATATCTCATTTTTTGAACTGAATAAGATCCTGAGCCAGTGGGAACTGCTTGCCTGTGCACTTGAATATTCTGCCTTACGTAAGAATGCTTCTTCATAGAAGGGATATGGTACATCCTTTGGTTCTCTCGAATATGTACTTAATGCTTTAACATTAGATGCAAACACACTTTGCCCTCCATTTCTGTTAACGTTTGAAATTTTCAATTATAATGTGCACAATTACTTAGTTGATTTTGGTGCATCTGTAAACATAATGCCTTTATCAGTAGCAAAGAAAATAAATGCAAAATGGGATAAAATATTTACACAAATCATTCAATTGGATAAGACTCTTGTCCATGCGATTGGTGAACTAAGAGATGTGTTGATACACTTATCATCTGACCAATGAGTTCACCACTGGATAAGCATAGTGTTATAGATCTGATATGAAATATATGATAATAGAAATAAACCCAGAAATAATATGAAATGCTTCTTTATTAATCAAACGCTTAAGGTAGGGCAACACCATACATTCACTCCTTAAGGAAGGAGAACACTCCACAAGCCATACGCTTGTTCATACAATAATCCTTGACATCACTTAATGGGGATTCTCTAGCCTCTATATAGGTCTCATACATACAATACCATGGGTCATTACCATGGTTCCCTCAATACCATATATCTAATACCATGGGTTTATTACCTTATTGCTAACTACTTGTGGTCCTTACATGATACGGGTTAACCACCTTATTTATTACTATGGCCCATCCCATTATTACATTATTCCCATGGGTACATCCCTTTATACCCCATATTATCCCCCCTAGGTATACTCCACATAGTAATTATGGACATTCCAGAAGCATATGGTGTATTGTTGAACAGAGACTAGTCCAACAAGTTATAAGGGTATTTTGTGATGGACTGGTCACATTTTTGGCTTTCGTACAAGGGCAGAAACAATCAGATTTGAGTAAATTCAGAGCGGTACATGAAACACATGGTAACTCCCTTAGAAGGTGAAAATGGGCCAATGGCCTTTGCAAATCTTATCTTTGGGAATTGCTTTCTTGAAAATAATATGTGGTGTTATCTTGCTCATCCATCCCCAATACTGCCTAACACACGGTTGGAGCTCCTTCCTAGTCCAACTAGCGACAATGGAATTTGTACAGTTAATAGTAGTAGTAATAGTAGTACTAGTGTAGCACATACTCTTTGTACATATGATATTTGGACAATGTATTTTGCTGATTCCAAAACACAGGAGGGATTTGGAGCTAGTTGTGTTTTAGAAGACCCGCAACAGAGGAAACATCTGATCTCTAGCTGCTTGGAATTCGAGTGCACAAAAAACACCGCAGAATATGAAGCACTCATCTTGGGTTTGCAAAGAGCCATTGACCTTAATGTTGTAGTTCTCAAAGCAGTAGGTGACTCATAAATTGTCGTACAACATATACGTGATACTATATATTGAGTGTCACCTCACCTTAAGAGTTACCAACAAGAGGTATGGTGTTTGATTCTGCATTTCCAACCGTTCAATATTATTTTTGTTCCTAGGTTACGTAAACTGCGTATGCATTGACAAATGTTGTTGCTAAATTATCACTGCTTAGGGACGGTTTTTCAATAGAAATTCTTTATAAACCACCTATCCCTGACAATATTACTAATTATGTGTTTTCAATGATGACCAGCAGATACTGCACTTTATGGTGAACGTTGATGTATTCAAGGATGTAGTTATCGAGGAAGACGAGCACGAGAAAGCGTTGCAGGATGCAAATTGCGCAATCAAAGAGAACCCCATGCCAAAAGGCATGGTATCATTGGAAAAAATATATGAGTTGCAGAATCACTTTCGAGGGCCATTCAATGTGAAAAATCATAGCTCAACATTGTCGCACAAGCAAATAAATCTCAAAATAGAAAAGGATCTGAATTTTTTCAATCTTGGTACTTGTTGCATAACATAGGAGCAACAATATTTCATTCGCTTATTCAAGTTGTATCGAGATGTATTCGCGTGGACATACAATGAGCTCAAAACTTATGACACGTGAATAATCTAGCATGTGATTCCAATAAAATAAGGAGCCAAGCCTCTTCAACAAAAATTGTGGAAGGTACATATGACACTTGAGCCTCTGATTTGAAAAGAGTTAAGGAAATTGTTGGATGCTCGGATCATATATAAAGAGCAGAATTTTACCTAGGTATCGAACTTGGTCTCTGTTTTACCATGTTTCGTATATGGAATAGATACTGAAAATAATATCAGGGTGAGAGATGTTTTCTTTGTTAGATTGATATTCTGGTTACAACCAGGTTCTAATCTCAAAGCCTGGCAGAATTAAGACAACATTCCGCACAAAGAGGGTACATTCGCATTTAAAAGAATGCCATTTGGGTTGATCAACGTCGGTGCAACATTTCAACATGCCATGGACATCACATTCTGTGAACTAATAGGATAGAGTGCAGTGGTCTATCTCAATGATGTCACTGTATTTTCCAAGAAGAGATCCAACAACATACACCACTTGAAGAAAATTTTTAAGCGATGTCGCAAATACGGGATATCCATTAATCCCAAAAATAGAATTTTCACAGTGTCCAAGGGTAATATCTTGGGCCATATTATCGCAAAGAGTAGTATTAAAGTAGACCCAAAAGGGTCAAAAACATCACGCAGATTCCCTTCCCAGTGAATAAGAAATCCATGTAGTCCTTCCTGGGGAAGATCAATTTCCTTCACAAGTTTATCTTCCACTATGCTCATATTGTTAAACCCATACAAGAGATGGTTAAGAAGGACGTGATATAAAAATGGGATAAAAGGGAAAATGATGCATTCTCCTATATTAAGAAAGCCATTACAGAAGCACCCACTTTGTATAGCCCATATTTCAGCAAAGATTTTATGCTCTACACCTTCTCTTCTGATACTTCTCTTGCCACAGTGCTTACTTAGAAGGATGAATGGAATAATGAGCGATCGATATATTTCATGAGTTCCAACCTTCAAGGACCAAAACTCAACTATCCGGCCATTGATAAGCAGGCATACGCAATTTATAAGGTGGTGAAACATTTATAGCCCTATCTCTTGAAAAATCATTGTATCATCTTTGTTTCACACCCACCAGTCATATCATTGTTCGTTCAACAAGAGTTGGGTGAAAGAAGAGAGAATTGGATGACCGTTTATAGGAGTAAGATTTGGAGTTCAAACCAGTTCACCCAATCAAGGGCCATGGTGAAATGATTGGAAAAATTAGTTTGTTGTACTAAATTCCTTTTCAGAATATGCTAAAAATGCTTAAGGATTCATGAGGTTAATTGCAAGTTTAAAACATGAGTTTTTGAGTGTTTTAAAGTAAATTTTATATGAAAATTAAAATAAAAAAATGAATGAATAATAACATATAACAAACATGAACATCCCCAAAAGTAATATCACAGTAGCACATGATGAAGGAGTTCACCCCTCTTGGGCTACGTCTCCTTGGTCCAGCTTCCAATGGCTTAGCCCTCTCTATTATGCTAAAAATGTGAATACATCAGTTTACAATGCTCAGATAGCTCTGAAACCTATTCCAATGGCTTCAGAATGCCCAAAATTGCATGTGTAGACTCTTTATGCTCCTGATTTGGTCAAAAACTGAAGAAGTTATGGCTTCCCCAAGTCTTTTTGCTAATTGCACTGCAAATTCCCCAAAATCCGGCACCATCCTACAAATTTGCTCCAAATCACGCTAACAGAGCTATTGGATTAATACCCGGAGTGCATAATCTTCCATATTTTCCAAAGAAGAACCAAACCACCCCCACTGGGATAGTGGTATCAACAGTTGAAGATTTGGTTCTTTCCATCCTTGAAGAGTTAGCAAAATCTGAAGAGAACATAGAAAAACAGAGCAACCTCCAACCTTCAATGGTTGTGACAACGATAGCATTGTACTCTCGGACGATACTTTCCACAGGTTAGGCGGTGAAGAAGAAGAAGAAGAAAACCAAACAGATTCTGATAAAGAAGGGAAAAACAATGACGAAGACACAACAGATCAACATCTAGGCTGGACGAATCAGGGCCCACTTGCACTGTCAGGTTTGTTACACAAAATGTTGAGGCACCCGAAGAAGTTGTTAACAAAGTATGAGGCTGACAAAGTAGTGAAGGAGGAGGAACACCTGTACAACTTTTTCCTACATCTAAAAACACTTCAGTTATGTTATGATGATGTTGCATGTAGAGTTTTTTCATGTACCTTAGATGGTAGAGCATTTGTATGGTATCACAACCTTCCTCCGAACTCGATCTATAATTAGAGGGGTTTTAAGAAACTATTTCTTGAGAAATTTGTTGATGATAAAATCCCTGCTATGCTTTTAAGAGAGTTGGGCAGTCTGAAGATGGAGCAAAAAGAGAAAGTGAAAGACTTCAATCAGAGGTTTAAATGTATCTTGAAATGTTTCTGGCAGACACGAAACCTCATGACTCCATCACCTTGATTATTTCACATCTGCCTTGCCAACAAGCATTGCACAACTCATGAAAAGAACTATGAAGCCAACTTTGGCTGAGAATTTTGAGGAGTTAATCACAGTTGAAAAGGAATTGCATGTGATTAGAGTCATCATAGACGACGAATCAACAAAGGACTCCAAATAAATGAGGAAAATGTCTCAAGCCTCCATAAGCAAGGTCAAGGAGAAAGAAGCAATTGAGCTCGAGAGCTTGACCCACACTATCAAGTCTTTGTCCAATGATTTGGCATAATTGAAAAAAAGGTCAAGCAAGTTCATCGTGAGAAAAAAACCTCCTAAGTTCAAATTTCTGAGAAGGACTTCCAACTCCAACAACCAGCCAGCCAAGTTTGCACAAAGCTCGAACGTTGTGTTGCATGTTGAGAGTATGGGCATGGATGAGTACTATTCATTTAATCAAGAATATCATTCATAAAGGACATGACCACAATGGAACCACAAAAATGAACACTCTTATTGTGCATTTTATTGATACAATGCTTTCTGATGAGCAAACCAAGTTTGCAGAAGAAAAGGAAGAAACTGTTGCGACTGAAGAAACTCCAAGCATGGCGCATGCAATGAACACATTCAGTTGCATACTCACATCTAGAAAGAGCATTGCTAAAAAGTGGCTGATGTGCGATGACCCGACCCAAAAGAAGAACACTCAATATAATTTGAGAAGCCAAGGGAAAGCCTCCGCACAAGAGTTGACGAAGCAGAAGTTGAAAGAGAATTTGCTAAGAAAGATCACATTGCTCGTCAACTCATCTCACAACACTCAGAGTAAATTTGGGAACAAAACTACAACAAAAGGTAGTTCCGCAAATCGTAATAGTAATACCATCACTCCAGAAGTAGCAGATAACCTAACTCACCCAAAAACTTCGGCAATGTCTCCTGCACTAGATTATAACATAGTTGAATGAAGAAATCTCACGTGAATATCTCATTTTTTTAATTGAATAAGATACTGAGCTAGTGGGAACTTCTTGCCTGTGTGCTCGAATATTATGCCTTCAATAACGATGCTTCTTCATAGAAGGGATATGGTACATCCTCTAGTTCTCTCGAATATGTACTTAATGCTTTAACATTAGATGCAAACACACTTTGCCCTCCATTTCTATTAACGTTTGAAATTTTCAATTATAATGTGCACAATTACTTAGTTGATTTTGGTGCTTCTATAAACATAATGCCTTTATCAGTAGCAAAGAAAATAAATGCAAAATGGGATAAAATAGATGCATAAATCATTCAATTGGATAAGGCTCTTGTCCATGCAATTGGTGAACTAAGAGATGTGTTGATATGCTTATCATCTGATCAATTAGTTCACCACTGTATAAGCTAGTAATTATGGACATTCCAGAAGCATACAGTGTATTGTTGAGCAGAGACTAGTCCAACAAGTTATAAGGTTATTTTGCGATGGACTGGTCACATTTTTGGCTTCCGTACAAGGGCATACACAATCAGATCTGGGTAAATTCAGAGTGGTACATGGAACACACGGTAACTCCCTTAGAAGGTGAAAATGAGCCAATGGCCTTTGCAAATCTTATCTTTGGGAATTTCTTTCTTGAAAATGATATGGGGTGTTATCTTTCTCATCCATCCCCAATACCGCCTAACACACAGTTGGAGCTCCTTCCTAGTCCAACTAGCTACAATGGAATTTGTACAGTTAGTAGTAATAGTAATAGTAGTACTACTGTAGCACATAATCTTTGTACATATGATATTTGGACAATGTTGTGTTTTAGAAGACCCGCAACAGAGGAAACATCTAATCTCTAGCCGCTTGGAAATTCGAGTGCACAAACAACACCGTAGAATATGAAGCACTCATCTTGGGTTTGCAAAGAGCCATTGACCTTAATGTTGTAGTTCTCAAAGCAGTAGGTGACTCATAAATTGTCGTACGACATGTACGTGATACTATACATTGTGTGTCACCTCATCTTAAGAGCTACCAACAAGAGGTATGGTGTTTGATTATGCATTCCCAACTGTTTAATATTATTTTTGTTCCTAGATTACGCAACACAACTGTGGATGCATTGGCAAGTGTTGTTGCTAGGTTATCACCGCTTAGGGATGGTTTTTCAATATAAATTCTTTATAAACCACCTGTCCCTGAAAATATTGCTAATTTATGTGTTTTCAATGATGACCAGCAGATACTGCACTTTATGGTGAATGTTGATGTATTTGAGGATGTAGTTATCGAGGAAGACGAGCACGAGAAAGTGTTGCAAGATGAAAATTGCGCAATCAAAGAGAACCCCATGCCAAAGGGCATGGTATCATTGGAAAAAATATATGACTTGCAGAATCAATTTCAAGGGCCATTCAATGTGAAAACTCATAACTCAACGTTGTCGCACAAGCAAATAAATCTCGAAACAAAAAAGGATCTGAAGTTTTTCAATCTTGGTACTTTTTTCATAACACAGGAGCGACAAGATTTCATTCGCTTATTCAAGTTGTATCGAGATGTATTCATGTGGACATCCAATGAGCTCAAAACTTATGACACATGAATGATCTAGCATGTGATTCCAATCAAATAAGGGGCCAAGCCTTTTCAAAAAAAGTTGTGGAAGGTACATATGACACTTGAGCCTCTGATTTGAAAAGAGTTAAGGAAATTGTTGGATGCTTGGATCATATATAAAGAGTAGAATTTTACCTAGGTATCGAACTTGGTCTCGGTTAGAAAAAATTCTGGGGAAATCTACTTGTGTGTTGATTTCCGCAACTTGAACCTCACCTCAGATAAAGACAATTACCATGTTTCGTATATGGAATAGATACTGCAAATAGTATCAGGGTGAGAGATGTTTTCTTTGTTAGATGGATATTCTGGTTACAATCAGGTTCTAATATTAGAGCCTGACAGACTAAAGAAAACATTCTGCACAAAGAGGGTATATTAACATTTAAAATAATTCCATTTGGGTTTATCAACGTCGGTGCAACATTTCAATGTGCCATGGAAATCACATTCCGTGAACTAATAGGATAGAGTGCAATGGTCTATCTCCATGATTTCATTGTATTTTCCAAGAAAAGATCCAACCAATTACGCCACCTGAAGAAAATTTTCAAGCGATGTTACAAATACAGGATATCCCTTAATCCCAAAAATAGAATTTTCACAGTGTCCAAGGGTAATATCTTGGGCCATATTATCGCAAAGAGTAGTATTAAAGTAGACCCAGAAAGGGTCAAAACCATCACGCAGATTCCCTTCCCAGTGAAAAAGAAATCCATGTAGTCCTTCCTGGGGAAGATCAATTTCCTCCATAAGTTTATCTTATGCTCATATTGTTAAACCCATACAAGAGATGGTTAAGAAGGACGTGATATAAAAATGGGATAAAAGGGAAAATGATGCATTCTCTTGTATTAAGAAAGCCATTGCAGAAGCACCCGCTTTGTATAGCCCATATTTCAACAAAGATTTTATGCTCTACACCTTCGCTTCTGATACTTCTCTTGCCACAATGCTTACTCAGAAGGATGAACAGAATAATGAGCGGTCGATATATTTCATGAGTTCCAACATTCAAGGACCCAAACTCAACTATCCCACCATTGATAAGCAGGCATATGCAATTTATAAGGTGGTGAAACATTTATGGCCTTATCTCTTGAAAAATCATTGTATCATCTTTGTTTCACACCCACCAGTCATATCGTTGTTCGTTCAACAAGAGTTGGGTGAAAGAAGAGAGAACTGGATGACCGTTTATAGGAGTATGATTTGGATTTCAAACCAGTTCACCCAATCAAGGGCCATGGTAATATGATTGGGAAAATTAGTTTGTTGTACTAAATTCCTTTTCAAAATATGTTAAAAATGCTTAAGGATTCATGAGGTTAATTGCAAGTTTAAAACATGACCTTTTGAGTGTTTTTAAGTAAATTTTATGTGAAAATTAACATAAACAAATGATTGAACAATAGCATATAACAAACATGAACATCCCCAAAAGCAATATCACAACAGCACATGATGAAGGAGTTCACCCCTCTTGGGCTACGTCTCCTTGGTCAAGTTTCCAATGGCTTAGCCCTCTCTATTATGCTAAAAAATGTGAATACATTAGTTTACAATGCTTAGATAGCTATGAAGCCTATTCCAATGGCTTCAGAATGCCCAAAATTGCATGTGTACACTCTTTCTGCTCTTGATTTAATAAAAAATTGAAGAAGTTATGGCTCCCCCAAGTATTTCTGCTAATTGTACCACAAATTCCCCAAAATCCGGCACCATCCTACAAATTCGCCCCAAATCGTGCTAACAGAGCTATTAGATTAATACCCGGAGTACATAATCTTCCGTATTTTCCAAAGAAGAACCAAACCACCCCCACTGGGATAGTGGTATCAACAATTGAAGATTTGGTTTTCACTACCCTTGAAGAGTTAGCAAAAGCTGAAGAGAACATAGAAAAACAAAGCAACCTCCAACCTTCAATGGTTGTGACGACAATAGCATTGTACTCTCAGACAATACTTTCCAGGGGTTAGGCGGTGAAGAAGAAGAAGAAGAAAACCAATCAGATTCTGATAAAGAAGGGAAAAACAATGACGAAGACACAACGGATCAAGATCTAGGCTGGATGAATCAGGGCCCACTTGCACTGTCGGGTCTATTACACAAAATGTTGAGGCAACCGAAGAAGTTGTTAACAAAGTATGAGGCTGACAAAGTAGTGAAGGAGGAGGAACACCTATACAACTTTTACACGCATCTGCAAACACTTCAGTTATGTTACGATGATGTTGCATGTAGAGTTTTTTCGTGTACCTTAGATGGAAAAGCATTTGTATGGTATCACAACCTTCCTCCGAACTCAATCTAGAATTGGAGGGGTTTTAAGAAATTATTTCTTGAGAAATTTGTTGACGATAAAACCCCCGCCATGCTTTTAAGAGAGTTGGGCAGTATCAAGATGGAGCATAAAGAGAAAGTGAAAGACTTCAATAAGAGGTTTAACTGTATCTTGAAATTTTTCTGGCAGACATGAAACCTCATGACTCCATCACCTTGATTATTTCACATCCACCTTACCAATAAGCATTGCACAACTCATGAAAAGAACTATGAAGCCAACTTTTTTGAGGAGTTAATCACAGTTGAAAAGGACTTGCATGTGATTAGAGTCATTGCAGATGACAAATCAACAAAGGACTCCAAATAAACAAGGAAAACGTCTCAGGCCTATATAAGCAAGGTCAAGGAGAAAGAAGCAATTGATCTCGAGAGCTTGACCTGCACTATCAAGTCTTTGTCCAATGATTTGGCATAATTGAAACAAAGGTCAAGCGAGATCATTATGAGAAACAAGCCTCCTAAGTTCAAATTTCTAAGAGGGACTTCCAACTCCAGCAACTAGCCAACCAAGTTTGCACAAAGCTTGAACGTTGTGCTACATGTTGGGAGTATGGGCATGGACTAATACTATTCATTTAATCAAGAATATCGTACAAAAAAGACATGGCCACAATGGAACCACAACATGAACACTCTTGTTGTGCATTCTATTGGTACAATGCTTTCTGATGGGCAAACCGAGCCTACATAAGAAAAGGAAGAAACTGTTGCGACCAAAGAAACTCCAAGCATGGGGCATGCAATGAACAAATTCAGTTGCATACTCACATCTAGAAAGAGCATTGCTAAAAAGTAGCCAATGTGCGATGACCCGACCCAAAAGAAGAACACTCAATACAACTTGAGAAGCCAAGGGCAAGCCTCCGCACAAGAGTTGACGAAGCAGAAGTTGAAAGAGTTGACGAAGTAGAAGTTGAAGAACAAAAGGTAGTTCTGCAAATTGTAAAGTAATCCCATCACTCCATAAGTAGTAGATAAGCTAACTCACCCAAAAACTTCGGCAATGTCTCCTGCACTAGATTATAACATAGTTGAATGAAGAAATCTAACGTGAATATCTCATTTTTTGAACTGAATAAGATCCTGAGCCAGTGGGAACTGCTTGCCTGTGCACTTGAATATTCTTCCTTAGGTAACGATGCTTCTTCATAGAAGGGATATGGTACATCCTTTGGTTCTCTCGAATATGTACTTAATGTTTTAACATTAGATGAAAACACACTTTGCCCTCCATTTCTATTAACGTTTGAAATTTTCAATTATAATATGCACAATTACTTAGTTGATTTTGGTGCGTCTGTAAACATAATTCCTTTATCAGTAGCAAAGAAAATAAATGCAAAATGGGATAAAATAGATGCACAAATCATTCAATTGGATAAGACTCTTGTCCGTGTGATTGGTGAACTAAGAGATGTGTTGATACGCTTATCATCTGACCAATGATTTCACCATTGTATAATCACAGTAATTATGGAAATTCCAGAAGCATACGGTGTATTGTTGAGCAGAGACTAGTCCAACAAGTTATAAGGGTATTTTGCGATGGACTGGTCACATTTTTGGCTTCCGTACAAGGGCATAAACAATCAGATCTGGGTAAATTCATAGCAGTACATGAAATACATGGTAACTCCCTTAGAAGGTGAAAATGAGCCAATGGCCTTTGCAAATCTTATCTTTTGGAATTGCTTTCTTGAAAATGATATGGGGTGTTATCTTTCTCATCCATCCCCAATACCGCCTAACACATGGTTGGAGCTCGTTCCTAGTCCAACTAGCGACAATGGAATTTGTACAGTCAGTAGTAGTAGTAATAGTAGTACTATTGTAGCACATAATCTTTTTACATATGATATTTGGACAATGTATTTTGCTGATTCCAAAACACAGGAGGGATTTGGAGATAGTTGTGTTTTAGAAGACCGGCAATAGAGGAAACATCTGATCTCTAGCCACTTGGAATTCAATTTCACAAATAACACCGTAGAATATGAAGCACTCATCTTGGGTTTGCAAAGAGCCATTGACCTTAATGTTGTAGTTCTCAAAGCAGTAGGTGACTCATAAATTGTCGTACGACATGTACGTGATACTATACATTGTGTGTCGCCTCATCTTAAGAGCTACCAACAAGAGGTATGGTGTTTGATTCTGCGTTTCCATCCATTCAATATTATTTTTGTTCCTAGATTACGCAATGCAACTGCGGATGCATTGGCAAATGTTGTTGCTAGGTTATCACCGCTTAGGGACGGTTTTTCAATAGAAATTCTTTATAAACCACATGTCCCTGATAATATTACTAATTTATGTGTTTTCAATATGACCAGTAGATACTACACTTTATGGTGAACACTAATGTATTTAAGGATGTAGTTATCAAGGAAGATGAGCACGAGAAAGCATTGCAGGATGCAAATTGCGCAATCAAAGAGAACCCCATGCCAAAAGGCATGGTATCATTGGAAAAAATATATGACCTGCAGAATCACTTTCGAGGGCCACTCAATGTGAAAACTCATAGCTAAACGTTGTCGCACAAGCAAATAAATCTTGAAACAGAAAAGGATCTGAAGTTTTTCAATCTTGGTACTTGTTGCATAACACAAGAGCGACAAGATTTCATTCGTTTATTCAAGTTGTATCGATATGTGTTCACATGGACATACAACGAGCTCAAAACTTACGACACGTGAATAATCTAGCATGTGATTCCAATCAAATAAGGGGCCAAGCCTTTTCAACAAAAGCTGTGGAAGGTACATATGACACTTGAGCCTTTTATTTGAAAAGAGTTAAGGAAATTGTTGGATGCTTGGATGATATATAAGGAGCAGAATTTTACCAAGGTATCGAACTTGGTCTCGGTTAGAAAAAATTTCTGGGGAAATCCACTTGTGTGCTGATTTCCACAGCTTGAACCTTGCCTTAGACAAAGACAATTACCATGTTTCGTATATGCAATAGATACTGCAAATAGTATCAAGGTGAGAGATGTTTTCTTTGTTAGATGGATTTTTTGGTTACAACCAGGTTCTAATATAAGATCCTGATAGACTAAAGACAACATTCCGCACAAAGAAGGTACATTCGCATTTAAAAGAATGCCATTTGGCTTGATCAACGTCGGTGCAACATTTCAATGTGCCATGGGCATTGCATTCTGCGAACTAATAGGATAGAGTGTAGTGGTCTATCTCAATGATGTCATTGTATTTTCCAAGAAGATATCCAACCACATACGCCACCTGAAGAAAATTTTCAAGTGATGTCGCAAATACGGGATATCCCTTAATCCCAAAAAGATAATTTTCACAGTGTCCAAGGGTAATATCTTGGGCCATATTATCACAAAGAGTAGTATTAAAGTAGACCCAGAAAGGGTCAAAACCATCACGCAGATTCCCTTCCCAGTGAATAAGAAATCCATGTAGTCCTTCCTGGGGAATATCAATTTCCTCTACAAGTTTATCTTCCACTATGCTCATATTGTCAAACCCATACAAGAGATGGTTAAGAAGGACGTGATATAAAAATGGGATAAAAGGGAAAATGATGCATTCTCTTGTATTAAGAAATCCATTACAGAAGCACCCGCATTGTATAGCCCATATTTCAGCAAAGATTTTATGCTCTACACCTTCTCTTTTGATACTTCTCTTGCCACAATGCTTACTCAGAAGGATGAATAGAATAATGAGTGGCCGATATATTTCATGAGTTCCAACTTTCAAGGACCCACACTCAACTATCCCGCCATTGATAAGCAGGCATACACAATTTATAAGGTGGTGAAACATTTATGGCCCTATCTCTTGAAAAATCATTGTATCATCTTTGTTTCACACCCACTAGTCATATCATTGTTCTTTCAACAAGAGTTGGGTGAAAGAAGAGAGAACTGGATGACCGTTTATAGGAGTATGATTTGGAGTTCAAACCAGTTCACCCAATCAAGGGCCATGGTGATATGATTGGGAAAATTAGTTTGTTGTACTAAATTCCTTTTCAGAATATGTTAAAAATTCTTATGGATTCATGAGGTTAATTGCAAGTTTAAAACATGAGTTTTTGAGTGTTTTTAAGTAAATTTTATATGAAAAATTAACATAAACAAATGGCTGAACAATAGCATATAACAAACATGAACATCCCCAAAAACAATATCATAGCAGCACATGATGAAGGAGTTCACCCCTCTTGGGCTACGTCTCCTTGGTCCAGCTTTCAATGGCTTAGCCCTCTCTATTATGCTAATAAATGTGAATACATCAGTTTACAATGCTCAAATATCTCTGAAACCTATTCCAATGGCTTCAGAATGCCGAAAAATGCATGTGTAGACTCTTTATGCTCCTGATTTGGTAAAAAACTGAAGAAGTTATGGCTCCCCCAAGTCTTTCTGCTAATCGCATCGCAAATTCCCCAAAATCCGGCACCATCCTACAAATTCGCCCCAAATTGCGCTAACAGAGTGACAATTTTGCCAATTTTTGGGCGAAATTGTCGAACACTTTAAATGCCCTCTAACGCCTATAATCTGAATTTTGTGGCCATATGGGAGTCATGCACCAGAGGCTAAGGCCAACGACTCTTCGCCGTTGGTCAAGTCCCCCACACCACTCTGTTGGTGTTCATATGGTGGTGGCGTGTCTAAGGTTCGATCCCCGTGGATTGGGCCCTTCCCAAATTGGCGCAAACATCAACAATAAATATAAACCACAACCATAACACGTTAATAACTTCTTGCATGGCGCGTTGGTAGAATGCTTGGCTCATTTCTTGGTGGCCGCAGGTTCGACCCCCGCTGCTGCTACCCAAACCTTGACCCAAAATTTTGGTAGCCCTAGGGCTACCACGTGGCGCCCTTTGGCTGGGCCATGTGTCAACCCGTGGTGGGCCACCAACCACCCAATCAAAAACTGCCAAATTTCACCCAATGAGAATGTGTCACTTGGCACAACATGATTCACTGAAGGCCATTGACCAGTCAAACCTGCCACCTCAGCCTACACAGTCAACGCCACGTCAGCAGTACGGACTACTGAGAGGGTTGTCACATTTTGCAAAAAATCACTTGGTTGGGAAAATTAAGAGAACATGATTCTGGGAGCATACGATGTTTATTTCACACGAAACAAGTTGTGCTAGATTCAGGATAATGATCACTATGCGGTCGTTCAAGGTCCACACCGATCCGACAACTTTTAATTTTGAGCTATTTTTTTTAGCGCCTGATCACATGGTATTTGTAAGCTAGCACTAGAAGCAGTAGATTTGAAAGAAGAACATTTGTCTAATTGGGATCATGAAATCGAAATGTATAATGTTGGGCAAGCTTCTCCCACTACCATCACGAACTCTTGGTACACAGATGTGCGCCAATACCTTTAGCACGACATCATGCCCTCCCATTTATCTACACAACAGAAGAGGGCACTCAGAATTAAAGCGTTATCTTATCAGTTGGTGCATGGGGTGATTTTCATAAATCATCATAATGGAGTATTTCTCAGGTGCCTAGAAGTGCACGATTCAGAGATAGTATTGCCTGATCTCCACGAGGGACCAGTCGGGGGACACTTAGTGGGTAACACAGTTGCACATAAATTTATGCAGACCATTTTCTATTGGCTTACATTATTCAAAGATGCTCACGTTTATTCTTGCAAGTGTCTACTATGTCAAAGGTGCACTGACCGAAACAAGAAGTCAGTCGCCCCATTGTATCCTATCGCAGTGGAAGAACCATTTCAATAGTGAGGCTTGGATGCCATTGGATAAATCTTTGCATTCCTCAAAGCAGCACCACTACATTCTCACTGCTACAGACTACTTCAGGTGGTGGATCAAATTTTTTCCACTTAAATAGGTGAATGATTAGGAAGTCATGAACTCCCTTAAGTAGAATATCATTTACAGGTTCGACATTATGACTTCACTTATTTTCAATAATGCAACATATTTTTCGTTGTTAAAATTATACGATTTTGCATTAGAAAATGGAATTGTATTGAAACAATCAACTAACTACTATCCACAGGGAAATGGTCTTGCTAAGTCCAAAAATAAGAACCTTATATGTATCATCAAGAAGACCATCTTCTTTGAACAAAGGAACTGACACTCCACAATGCCTTATGGGCTCACCGAGTCACACCAAAGCCCTCTCTGAAAACGTCTCCTTACTTCATAGTAAATGGAAAAGAAGCCATCCTTTCTCCTAACATCTACTTTCTTGCTCTCCAACTTTTGTAAGAATCCCAGGGCAAGCCATGTTTATTAGTTCAACGCAGGATGGACACTCTTCACAAGCTACAGGAATAAAGGCTGAAAGCAAAAGAAAAATTTCCCCTTCACTAGAGTCGTATCAAGAGGTGGTTCGACAAGAAGTATGCAGGGAAGAATAACTTTAGTGTGGGTGACTTAGTCTTGAAATGGGACAAAGCCCACGAGAACAAAGGAAAACACACCAAATTTTAATCCTCGTGGATTGGACCATTCACTATTCATGAAAAGCTTGACCAACACACATATCGTCTACAATCACTAGATGGGAAGATTAAACCTCTCCCTGTTAATGGCCAAGACTTAAAACACTATTTTCAATGATGATTTAGGGCTATGACCTACACTATGTACATAGTTTTTCTTGTTTGTTTGATTTCTATTTTGTTTCATCATGTAAATAAGTGTTGTGCGTGAACGTTTATTTTCGGCTTTTTAGTATGTGTCTGAATTTAAAAGAGTCTTGTGACACTTCAATATTTGGATAACCTTCTGTCTGTCTTCCTTATGTTGGACGATGAAGTTCTGACAGAAAATACGATCCGTCCGTAGGGAGAATTTTGGTCAAACCATGAACTCGTGTCTATTCAGGAAACCTTATGCCTATATTCAGTTTTTATGTTTCGGTGTTTTCACGCCTATCCAATTAGTAGAAGAGGAGAAGGGGAAAAATCCAAACAAGAAAACCTAAATCAGAGGTCTTGGTATTCTTCTCTGAAGGAACCTCTCCTGCTCTGAATAAGTTGATATCTCTCTTCTACCCATAAAATGAATAAGTGCCAATGCATAGTCGTATAAAAAATAAAAATAAAGGCAAAAGAAGAGAAAGGCTTCCAATTTAGAGAGGTGAAGCAAGCAACTCTGTTGGGGTACTGACCAGGCTGAATGGCAGTGGAGCAATATTTATGTTCCTAAAGTGTCTCCATCGGGGTATTGTCTAAGCCTGCTACCAGCGGAGCAACACCAGAGATTAAAAATCATACTCCGAAAATATAAAGCTTGTGAACTACACTACACTTACATTGCGATATCATTGAATCTTGTGTTGTGTTCAACCAAGATGGTACAAAGGGGACCATTTTTATTCATTGGGTAAGTGGGAACACCAAAGTAATCTGCATGATGAATCAATACTCCTCGAAGAACCAAGACCCTGCATAGAATAGTTAACCAAAGGAGAGAAGTTGGAATTCTATGAGTGTGTCACCCAGTGTTGTCGTTGCTACAATACCCTCCAAAATTTTGGCATACACTCAATTTAGGAGCCTTCCTTGGTCTTGTATGTTGTCATCGCAAACATTGAAACTCATTCCATGTGTTTTCTTTAGGTGTTTTGGTCCCTTTTGCAAGATAGGCAAAATGTCGCATTTTCGCATGTTAGTCATCACACAATGTGTATAAGCCTATTCTAGTAGTTTAAAGGGGATACATTTGTTTAAATGAATTAATATAACCATGGAAACATCCTTGGCACTCATTTCCAAAGTTTCAAGCACTATCACACAAGTGTCCTCACGGTTGTCGTAAAGTGTATCTTTAGTGTCGCACTTGTCGTAAGTTGTCGTAAAGTTGTCACACTGAGGGAAATTCATTTCTTATGTGTCCTGGATGATATATGTTGTTGTTTCATCAATTATTTTAAGTGTGCGATCACAATCGAATTCTTATCACTATTCACATGAGCCTCACTGATCCTGCACTTAGCCAATTTCTAAAAACTATTCCCGACCAGGAAACCTAGCTTCACCCAGCCTCCCTGAACTCTGCATTGTGCAGTCTCATTCCTCTAGTTGTGACATTTCCTTTTAACACTGTGCAATTCGTGCCTTCCAGGACTGATGCACTATGCAGTTCTAGTGCTCAAGCCCTGACTTTGGCTCCCAGAATTGCGTATTCCATCTTCCCAACCTGGCCTCAACTGCTCATTGCATAATCTCTAGCCTCAAGATCATCTCCTTATCCCCTGAGCTATGCAATTGCGTAATGGCCCATCCTCCTTTGACTCCTGGAACTACGTAATGTGTTGATCCAGTGCCCATCCCCTCAGCCTATGACACTAACCTCCAGAATTGTGCAGATTTCTTCCCAAGTCCATCCTGGACTGTGCATTGTGCAATCTCAAGGCTCAAGGTTCACCCCTGACTACTTGAACTACACAATTATGCAATCACTGAACCCCTCTCCTAGCTTGTCACCCAGTTTTGACTCAACCAAGGATCAATATGCACTATCTTAGACTATGGTTTTTTCATACTAATGTCATCTCGTCATGAGTGAATTACATATGCAGGTACCTTATCATGCCATGACTAGATGATGAAGAAGGAAAACATGCTTAAATACATCTTTGTACCTTAATATGCAAGTTGATCAACTAAGAGAAAGCAAAGGTACACCAGTTTGCGATCACAACTCAAGATTGGAGATCATCAAATATTCCTTATCACCAACCCATGCAGAGGTGGAGAGAAGAGAATTCTCAAGAAGACACTCAACACACAACAACAAGAGTGGCTTGACATTGCCTCATTATCAAGTAGTCCATGTCAGCAATGTCATGTCAAGTCATGCCACGAGTTATCACATGATAGACCATATTTTTAATGATGTAAATTATCTATTCGAAATGTATTGTAAAGTGGAAGTCCAAAGGACACATTCAAAATATGAAGAGTCATGTGAAGTAAAAAATTCATAGGAAGTCAAAGAGTCACAAGGAAGGTGAAGCATCACCTCATTGGTTATATATACACCGTCATTGTATGAGAAAATTACTTTTTCACCTTGGCTCTTCTCGCAAGGCATTAGAGAGATAATATAGTTATTTTTAGGAGCAAGGAGTGGCTCCAATGCTCCACTATTGAAGCTAGTGGTATGTTGTACTATGTAACAACCTCCCCGCCCCCATTTATGAATAACAATAGCTAGGTTAGAGATATAAATGGGGACCCTTTTTAAAATTTTAGTCTTAGGATAATAAAACCTAACTCTAAGAAATTGCCTTGAAAAATCTTGCAAAACAACCCAAGGATGAGATCCTTATCGCAAATCGCAAATCGCAATTTTCCATGTGACTATCATAAAACACCTTTAAAAATTTGTGATGCGCGATCAAACCTCCCACTGCGATATCCCGATTATAAGCACCTTTTCATTTCGCAAATCGCACTTCGCAAACTTCTCAAGTAATTAAGCTATGCCACCAAAATGCACATTAACGATCTGCGAAATGTGATATTGAGACAATCGCATTTTGCCTTATAGAAAGCACAACGCTATATTTTATCCGTTTGAAAATTGAGATGTGCGAATAAGAGCGGTAAGCGTGTGAAATAATTGCGTTTTAAATACAAAAACAAATGAATTGACAGGTTAATAAATATTTAGCGGCTCGAGGAGAGCTAATCATTTTCCAAGTTATGGGTAGTTAACATTGAGTATCTCATTAAACCTTTCTCACGATCCAAGGTCATTTCAGAAATGCTTTCAATATTAATTGCTCGATATTGTTTGCGCTGATATATCTTGTCCATTTCAGGCAAGCTACAAAAGACATGTCATTGAGGAAGGTGATGCAGAAACAGAAAAAGCAGAGCATTGTTGAATCCGAGTTTACAGATATGGCTCCTATATTCTCTGATATAGTATGCAGCTCTGACAGAGGAGCAACAACTTGGGAGGTCATTTACAATAGGCTTGAGGACGAGCATCCCAAGATTACTATTACAAGAGCAACAACTGACTCAACAAGACCTTTGGGGCTTCAATTCAAGGATGTTGCATGTTCTTTCCTGCATAGGATAGGAGTGAGGGCTAAAATCCTCCCATACACGGATATGATCAGGTGGGTGGTTGAAAACCTCACCATTGAAGATAGGCAATTCATTAATTCAATAAATGAACTCATGGGATCATATAGAGTAGAGGACATGAAGAAAATGTATCATATACCTGATCCTCAGGATATATATGATAAGACATACATGGCTAGCTTCGCAAAGAAGAACCTAGACCCCTTCAAGCTGATTTAGGGTTGGAGAGTATTAGACAACAAATTCAAATTTGACAAATTGGATATTTATGCTATAGCCTATTTGTCTAACCCCTATAACTATGTAACTGCTATGTTATGTAGACTATACGGATTGCCTAATAATTCTAAGTTTTCCATAGAATGGATTCCTCTGATTGATGCCTGCGTTAATTCCCACATCATGAATTGGGCCACCATCCTATCTGATAACTTGGCCACCATCATTATCGAATATCTACATAAGAGAGCCTCCTCTCCAGAGAACCTTCCCCCCTTCTATTTTAGTGCCTACATTATGGATGGCATTTGTTTTTGCACTGCATTTCCGACCATGGGTTGGAAATGGACCTTACAGGGCCCCTACCCTATCCACCTTAGTCATAAGAAAATATGGGAATCCCATTATATACCCCATTTCTATAAGATATGTCATTATGTTGTTTTGCCCCTGCATCAAATAATTTTCAATAAGAAAGGCCCCAGGTTTTCCCAAGAAGCCACAACAGACCTTCTAACTGTCGGCAAATATTTTATTGAATAATGGTTCACCTACATTACGGTTTTCGGTAGCAACCAAACAACATGTCCTTCCTTTATATGTTTTTGATAAATTGTTAGCAAGGGAAATCGCCCACTAGACCGTGGGAAAAGGCCTAACTAAAGTCCTCAACAAAAACAAGAAGTTATTATGTCCCTCTTTTCCTGTCAAGTGCGGTTCTTTTTCTTTTTCAAATTTTGATCATGCCATTAAGGAGACAACAAACATGGAAGCCCTCAGGGTTCATACATTGTCGAAAAGGAAATTCGATCTAGACAAGGTAGCACATAACATCACTAATACGGTAAATCTCAAGCCATACAACCATGAGGATAATGATTTTGAAGACCTATTACAGTCATCCAAGTCCTTCAAACAAGCATTCGAATGGGCTAAAGTGAACCTGAGTCCTGAAAATTTTGAAAGATTTTGAGAATTCAGAAATGAAAGGCTCAAAGTAATCCCACTGCACTTGTTGAAGATCAAAGATAAGCCTACCCAAGTGTGATTGTTAATAGTGAAGGACCTAGTTCTCGCACAACGTCTCAAGTGAATACGAAAACACCATATACACAGAAGGCCCAAGAGACAGATAATACAGGAGAGTCCAGCAGAAAGTCAGCTGAGAAAGAGGTTCTGAGCACCCCACCTAAAGAAATCAATTCAGAGGTCAAAGGCAAGAGTTTGGAGCAGGATAGGGATCAGTTTAATCAGAAACTACAAGACACTCCCAAAACGATAGATACCCAAGAGACAAAGGAGTGTCAAACTCCTCTACATATTCAGGAGCATACATAGTCCAAGTCTATGGACGAGCAGTACAAACCCATGGATGAATAGGTGACAACATCCTAGCAGACTGAGATTATCCCTGCTCTGCCCACATTAGAGATCGTCTTGAAAGTGACCGAAATCCCTCCACTTGATGTGTTCTACAACCCGCTCCACAAGGTGGTAGTAAGAAGATAGAGAAAAAGGAAAAGGGTATAAACACCCAAGCTCCCACCTGGAAACGAGCCAGTGGACATAGTTTGGAGGGGAATTTCTTTCAACCCAACTGAGAACTTGACTAGATTGTCACAGTTCATGGGAGCATATGCAACGGCTACCATGGACAAAGCCACTAAAGTCTCTACTTTGTTGAGAGAAAAGGAGGAGAGGATTTCACAACTTGAAACAGAGAAAGAAAATGTGAACAAGTAAGCAGCTGAGTAATTTTCCCAATTGCAACAAAACATGGAGGTCCTGAAAATAAGCCACGAAGCCAATATATCGGCTAAAAACATGAAACTCCAAGAACTGCAGCTAGCCATGGAAAGATATAAGGATTTTCCTACTACCAAGGAGTTCGTTAAAGAGGCTCTGGAACTGAATTGCCTCCTAATGAAACAGCAGGAGCATTTCTGCCAAAAGATGTCACACATTACTCCTTATCTAATCACTAGCAACCAATTAACAGATAAGGCGATCGAATAGAGAACTGATTTTACTGATCTCAACCCCAGAATATCAGAGTTCATCAAATGGCAGGAAACAAAAGATGGAAGGAAGGCCAATCTACCTGAAATCGAGGAGACACACAAAGACAATCTTTTCACAAATTGGGATGCGAGAATCAAGCAAGCTGAGATAGCAGTGGCAAGGGTAGATGGGGTATCAAAGAATATAATCAAGGCGGTGAACCACACTCTGTTTGTCACCAACCTACTAAAGGAAGGCATCGTAAAAGAAATGCATGATTTGGGTGCTTTGCATAAAAGCTGGTAGGAAAAGGCAAAGACTCAAAGAGAGGCAATCACAAAATTGATCAAGACCAATTGGGAGTCGTATTGGAAATACCTCATAAAACCGCACAACCATATCATGACTCTTAACTACTCACTTCATTCGACTCAACGGATGTTGCCACCTCTCACTGATGCGATTTTCGTAGGACAACTCAGGACACATTTTTGGGAACCTCCTCAACTCAAACCAATGATCGATATATGTGATTTGAAGAACAAGCTAACAGACAACAAATCATCATCTTAGTTCTGCTCGTCATGCCACCGTTTATTTTTAGAGTTAGTTAACTAGTTAAGAGGAAGGTTGTTTGAAACCTCCTCAAAATTTTGTACAATATATTTTTGCACATTAGTTAGAATAATATTTATACCCTTCTCATGCATTTAGAGAAGGTTCTAGAATTTTATCAAAAGCATTTGCAAAAAATGCACTTTTGTAAGTTTTTGAATGCTTTGGTGAAATTATGGAACATGATAATTTCTTTTTCATATCAGACTACTTTCCTTTGTTGATGCACTATTGTGTTCTTGGGAGATAATTTGATTTGAAGAAAGGAGTCGATACATGTCATTAGTTAAATGAGCATAACTTCGCACATATGGTACTAATATCTTGTATGATTGATTCTGTTTTCTTTTAATCAGTGAAAACACTTTACTTTCATGAATTGTATGCGAGATTTATTCTTTTTGTTAAGCGTTAATTGCACTATTGTATGATGCCTAGCTGAAATTGTTAATTTTTATATATATAATTCATCATATATGTGATATATTTTATAAATTTCTTTGACTAACTATTTATTCAAAAAAATTATCTTATACTTTATCATCTCTGTTTATACGTGATTAATCTTTATTATCACATGTTAAGTAGATATCTATGTAGATCGCATACCACACATAAATACACAGGTTTACATTAGAATAAGTTCGTTAGAATATTTGCATGATAGAATAGGTTATTTAGATTATCATTATTCTATTGCAAGTGCTCATGAACCACCCACTATCATCTTGAAACCCACACTGGGAAACTGGTCCCATTATCCCCAGTCGGAGCCACCACTTTAAACGGAAAATGAGTTTCCTTAAGGTCTGGACCGAGTATTTATCCCCCATGTTGGGGCAGCAGAGATCTGAGGCCCTTCAACATGGTGTTCATTGTATACATGTGTCTTTGTTACAAATCCATTTGGGAACATCACTCCCAACATTCAGATCAGTACTATTAGGGCTCATAAAACCCTAATCCAGTTGCTACATGACCTAGACAAGTCATCACTTTGAATGCCTCCTTCCCTGAAAGTTTCCTGACCTGAAGCCCTCTAGAAATATATCCTTGAGGTACCAACACAATCTTGGTCAAGGGTAAATGTGCTTCAGTGCAGGTAGGCCCATGTCAGGGTGCATTTCAGAGCACTTAGGCCCACTTTGACCCACACTAGGCGAGATTGAGTGAAATCCTCATAGGGTTCTGGGAATATTCTTATCTTCTGAAGCCTTCTAGAAGATTCCACACTTATCATCTCCCATGAGCTCGAAATTGGAAAGGGAATGAATTAAGTAACATCCTATCCTCTCATCCCTTCCTCCATGGAAACTAACTCTAAGTTTGGAAGGCCATTCAATATCCTCATTTATGACCAAACCTCCTCCATTTTCCTATAAATTGAGCACTCATCTAAGTGATTAGGTGTTGGACTTTGAGAATTTACAAGGATATATTGTTGGTGTGAGGTTTGAGATTGTAAGCAAGTATTGTTATGCTGCCATAGTGTTGTGATTTTGATGTGATGTTGGATGGAACTCAAGCTGGAGGAGTGACATTGGATCGGACTTTATGGTTGTAACTCTTCCTTCTACTTAATAAAGTTGTTTACACCTTTTCCCATATTCTTTTCTTTATGTATGATGATTATATGTGTAAATTATTTCGATTCCATTTGCTTATAGTAGATAGGTCTCTTGCTTTGATTTGTTTTTATCCTCTGTTTATGATTGCAGGTACTAATCAAGCAGATTTAGTTCAAGAAGGAGCGACGGGAGCTATTCAAAGGAGACAGAGGGAAGTGAAAGATAACAAGTAGGTCCCTTTCCTTATTTATCTTCTATAGAAAAAGGATAAACGCTTTAAATCTGTTGTTCTAGGTGTAGCTACCCACCTAGGGAAATTGTATTTATCCGTAGATGCAAAATTCCACATAACAATCTTAGAACTTTTACTTAATAACATAAGCCTTCATGGCCAGCACGTTCTTCATGCATGGATTATGAATGTTTGTAAGACTAGTCTGCAGATGTTTGTATTTCATGTTTGCTTTCATATGTGCTAAATTAGTTGAACTATCTTGGCTATTTTAGTACTTATCTTATTGAGAATGTGTTGTAATGGTTGTTATTGGTGTCCCATCCTTATGAAATATTCCGCAGGATACTAGACAGTTCTTTCTCATTGATTGGTTGTAATGTCCGTCACATCATTTGTGAAATATTCTGTTGGACGTTAGACATATTCTTCTTGGTTGTGTGTGTCTCTACTAGGATGGTACTATTACTGATCTCTTAGAGGCTAAGTTTACTCTTTCCCTTCACAGTAGAAGAACTTTGACACATCTAAAACCAAATACTCACCTGCCACACCTTCTTACTTTTTGAAGGTACTATTTCACCCCTCTCTCTTGCTAATAGTTAGAGCCAAGGAAAATCTTTAAGCATTTGGAAACCGGGCCATATTTTGGATGGGGCTCTTATCCCAAATGGTGTGAGGTCTAATTGGGACCACATACCAGGGAGACCCCTTGAATGTTGGCGAGTCCAACACCGTCAACAAAAGGATGACTTGGTGGAATTGAGGAGGTCTTTGTCTTAGTCAAAGGGTCTTGGTTGTCTCATTTGATATGGTTCTTAAAGAAAATATTTTTTTTGGGTTTTCCCCTAAAAGAAGGGTTTTGCCCTGGCTAAGAGCCTACATCACATCTCCTTTTTGTTTTGATCTTCATGCATTTATGTTTTTATATATTATTGATGATAAGAAGGTAAAAGAAGATAATAAGAATAATAAGAAATCACAAGTAATTATCAAGATAAGAAAATATTTTTGCCTTTCTGATTTTCTAACATGGAGTAATTATCTTGTAGGATTGGCTGCAAAAAAAACAAGCCTATTTTCCATTGAATTCAACTCCCTATGAATGCGATTGATAATAGAAGATGATAAATTAGAAATCATTTCCCAAATTGTTCGAGTGTACCCTTTAAAAAGGTTATTGGAGGGAGTGAATTTTCCCTTTACCAATTTGAAAATGAGTTATGAATCTCTGAATACAAAAATATGATAACAACCTAAATTAAAGGCATTTTCTATTTTGAGAAAAATATCTTCAAATTATGCCACATTGTTAGTGCAATAAAAATCAAAGTCTATAAGAAAAATTGTATATTTTACCCATGGGGGAGTAAAGTACTATACCATCTCCATTTCCCTCATTATAACATGCTCCATCAAAATGCATATGCCAAATTCCATCATTTGGATGAATGGGAGGTGGAGTGGAATTATCATCTTCTTCTAAGAATATAGAATGTACACCAATGTACTCTTCAACATAACTTACATGTGGTTGAGGTATAATTTCAATGTAGGGTGAAATTCACCCTTCATGAAGTACAATGGTGTTATTATTTCCTTTTGGCAAAGATATATGAGTTCCATCCATGGACATGTATCCACCAGTTAAGGCTTGCTAGTCTCTTCCCAAAATAATGGAATAAATACTGACCAAAATATCAATAACTTGAATATTACAAGTGTTCATAATTATGTGCACATAATGCTATTGTCACATCGTTGTTTTGACAACTGGTATGTGTTTGTTGATTATTATAATATAGCATACATTATGATTTTTCATTGGGGAAAGAGAGACCCAATCCTTCCAAAATTATCTTTGACATCACATTTGGGCCAAAACCACCATTAATTACGTGATAATGTGCAATCTTATCCATGATCTTCATTACTTCAGAGAAAGGAGGATTTTTATTTATATTATTAGAATTATGGTAACTTAATTTATCTATATATGTGTCTTCCTTATCTTACATTTTTATCGCACTAGAAATAGTGGAAGCCTTGCCTTCCATGAAGCTTTTATGATATTTCTATTTCTTAAGAATAATACGCATATCAAATAATGAAGCATCGACTTTAATAGTAGCCATTTGTTTCAATATGTTATATTTGACAAAGATGGAGAAGAAGGGTTTGAGTTTATATAAGGTCTATAAGTACCCCCAACGGCCTGATTTCTTATGTTAGGAGAATTTCAATAATCAAATGGTTATGAAGTTGTATTTTGAGCAAAAGGGGTTTTCTAAGAACCACCTTTATGTCTATTCCGATTAGATTTATTCCTTGTATCCATTAACAATGTATCATATTCATATTCCGAGGCTAGAACAACAACTGTTGAATCATATTTTTTTTCCCAAAAACATATTCTCTAGCATTTCTCCTTATTTCACAAGTATCCTCATCATGGTTATCTCCACAGAAAGTACACAATGAATCTTGAAAGTATAGCTCTAAGATGGAAATTATCTCTCTAAATTCTTAAAGTCCCTTTCATAGCTATCTTTATGGAGGTTGAAGCAACAATTTTTCTTTCAAAGGCTACTATCTTATTACTCGTGTCTTGAAAAACTTGCAAAATCGTAGACATGTCAATATGTTTACTTATAGCATCAATAATAAGGCCATTTATTGTCAACTGCTATTCATATTCCAAACAAGTTTGTAGAGCTAAACCTAAATTGTTTGTGTTCTTTTTTCCAATCCATGTTGATAGGAAGTAGGTAACGAATTATAATAATGCATTGGGGTGTTGAAATATGTAACTAGGTTCGGCCTTCATAATGACATATGTAATCATGATTTTATGTATTTGATGTAATGAGAAAAATAAATTTATTATTTTTTTCTTGAGGCATAGGTTTCATGCTCAAGGGAAATTTATTTTTAGGTAAATCACCCATTTAGTGCTTCTATGGCTTATCATTGAGTCTACAAGTCAATTGACTCATTGTCATGTATGAAATACCCTTTTGGGCATGTTACATATTGTAAAGAAAATTTATTAAAGTTAAAAGACCCTCCAAGGCCTCGCCATGGTGCAAAGATTAATTTGGCCTACATGAAGGGACAAGTTGTCCTAAAGATAATAATTCGTATCCCTCAAAGTCTATAAATAAGAATGAACTCAACCTCATTTGGACACACTCTCAAGGAAGTTCAATCTCTTCAAGAAAGTAGTTGGAAAAGGACGAAAAAGAAGAAGAAGAGCAAGATCAAAGTTTTGGGTCTCTCTCTCTCTCTCTTTCTCGTGATAGGGTTTACACTATTAGTAGGCAAATTGAAGTGCTGGAAAGCTATTGGGAAAATCAAAGTGGTGGAAAGTTGTTGGGCAAGTGAAGGACTGTGTAAGTCAAAGTGCTAGGAAGAAACTGTTGGGTTGAAGTTGAAGAAGAATTTGTCAGGCAAGTCAAAGTTACATAATAATTTGCTAGGCAGTTCAAAGTTGCAAAAGAATTTTTTGGGCAGGTTGAAGTTGCAGAAGAATCCGCCAATAGGTAAAAATTGCAGAAGTTGTTGGAATGAAAGCTCGTAGGAAGCATTGTAAGGATGCATCATATTAGGAGATGGCATGATGGTAAAAGCATATTATTGGAGAGAGGGATCATTATAGTAGCTTAAAAAGGAGAGAAAAAGCACAAGTCTACATGGATGTAGAAATCATCACATTAAAAAGGTAGCTAATGGAAACCTCACTTAACGCATGTGTAGTTCATATGGTTGAAAGAAAATCATCTAGCATATAGAAGGAATTCATCATACATCATCATCATGAGAAAGAAGCTTCTATAGGATGAGGATAATCTAGATCCTCTGTTGGAATCTTCATTAGAAGTTTAACCTCTACTTGGAAGAAGAAATTATCTCGTTGATTATTCCACCTTGTGTGGGATACATTGTTTAGAAGGATGATGATATGGTGACAAAGGAGTGAAATAGGTCAAGTTGATTGAAGTACTTTCCATCAAGGAAAGGAATTTGTCGAAGAAATTCTAGATGACCAAAAGGAGAAAAGATGTATATATTTGATATATTAAGTCATGTCATCATATAGTTGTTAAAAGCATGTGTAAATGCTCCACCTTGTAAGCATGATCAGGGATCTCTTGCTTTGAAAAATGCATGAAAGCAAGGTTCACATATTGACAAGATGAAATCAACATAATATGTCCTCATATGGAATATGAGGTGGTTGACAATCCTGATGAAGGAACTTTGTTAAAGAAGTTCATGGGGAAGCAATATGTGAAGAAAGGAAGAAGACATCCTTAAAGTTGAAACTATGGTCTCATAAGGGAAGGAAACAAAAATCCGATTACTAAAAGAATTAGACATGACATATCCATAGAAGGTATGAAGACCTTGATAAGCTTTGTAAAAGAAATAAGACCATTGACACGTGAAGTATTAGAGATGTGTTTATGAATGTGCAGGATGTTGATGTTGCAAGAAAGCAACATGTCATGATAAAAGGCCATCACAAAAGGTAACTTTGATTTGATGTTCATTTTTTATTTTTGAACAACATCTGGATGGGTTGATACAAGGCTAACAAAAATAGGGTTGTAGATGTTAGCTACAACTAGCACTCATGAGATTGGATGGAAGATCCTAAACATGACGTTAGAAAGGTTTAAGTATGAAGAAAAACAAGATGTGGACTAGAAGATCACTTTTAGATGAAAAGAAGGATGACATGACTGATTTGGTTCATGAAGCAAAGTGATGGATGGTCGATGCCCTACAAAAGGTGAAGTCTCCATAATGTCAAAAGATGAACTTCATGACATTGAAATAAGGAACCCCACAAGTAGCTGGTATCCCCATGATCTCCACCTAGAAGATAAAGTTGTTGGAAGCAAGTCCCTTGTTAAGAGGGAGTTTGGACAAGTCCTTGAATAAGAGAGAGATTGAGTACATTCCTTTTATAGGAATAGGTATATTCCTTTATATGAATGGGTATATCCTCCATAGTTGAGAGGGAGAGATAGACATGTCATTCTTGTTTTCGCTTTGGGAAGAAAGAATGGAGTATTTGATAAGCATCTAGCATCTAATACTCTTTGAGTATGAGGTAGGGCATCCAAGATAAGAGTAGTCGAAGAGGACCAATATTCTTTGAGGATTGGGAATCCAAGATAAGAATAGTCTTGGAAGGACATACTCTTTGAACACCTGGGTGGGGTATGTACTTTGAGAGACAATGATGATGGTGTCTATAAGTCATTGGTCTCACCAGCATTGTGCTATGATCTTGTGGAGAGATAGAGTTGTTAGTCAAGGCCTTGCTATATGACAATGATGGATGATATGATGCTAAACATATGGGTTACCAATCTAACTCTTCCTATGAGAATTCTTCATATTGAGAATTTCCAAGTATCTTGCATGGATTATGAATACCTCCCTTTGAAATATGTAACTAGGTTCGGTCTTCATAATGACATATGTAATCATGATTTTATGTATTTGAATGAATGAGAAAATTAATTTATTATTGTTATTATTGAGGCATGGGTTTCATGCTCAAGGGAAATTTATTTTTAGGTCAATCACCCATTGAGTGATTCTATGGCTTATGATTGAGTCTACAAGTCATTTGAGTCATTGTCATGTATGAAAGACCCTTTTGGGTATATTACATATTGTAAAGAAAATTTATTTGAGTCAAAAGGCCCTCCAAGACCTCGTCATGGTGCAAAGATCAAGTTGACCTACATGAAGGGAAAAGTCAACCTAAATATATCAATTTGCACCCCTCAAAAGCCTATAAATAAGAAGGAACTCGACCTCATTTGGACACACTCTCAAGGAAGTTTGATCTCCTCAAGAAAGTGGTTGGAAAAGGATGAAAAATAAGAAGAAGAGAAAGATCAAAGTTTTGGTTCTCTCTCTCTCTCTCATGCTAGGGTTTCTAAACTTGTTGGGAAAATTGAAGTGTTGGAAATTTGTTGGGCAAATCAAATTGCTAGAAAGTTGTTGGGCAAGTCGAAGTATTGGGCAAGTCAAGTGTTGCTGGGAAAGTCGAAGTGTTGTTGGGCAAGTCAAAGTGCTAGGAAGAAACTATTGGGTTGAAGTTCCAGAAGAATTTGCTAGGTAGGTCAAAGTTGCAAAAGAATTTGCTCGACAGGTCAAAGTTTCAAAAGAATTTGCTCAACAGGTCAAAGTTGTAGAAGAATCTGTTGGGCAGGTTGTTAACTTTTGGGTGTGTTCTATGCTAGAGAAATCTATTTAAATTTTCACAGTTAGCAATCACATCAGCATTAAGGTAAATTGCAGATAGAACATAAATATAAATCGCAGAAGACAAGCCAATACAAGAGGACACAAGATGTGGCGCTAGCCAGGGACAAACCCCAATGTGGGGAAACCCTTGATCAATTCTTCTTTTATGTTCTTCAAAGTTCAGCACAGAGAGAGAGATAGTACATTTACAATAGAAGTCAATATTTTGACTTTTGATATCGCATGAGATTAGTTGAAGACATATTGCTTCAACTGATTCTCTAAGGTGACTCCTTCACCTATCATAGTGTTGCCTATCGTCCACTTGCTGCACATAACCGTGTGACACCATGTTAATCTGTCACGTGTTGAACCTTGATGACTGAGCTGCTCCTGCTCTCATCATCATGCTGCTCATTATTATGCTACATCTTCATCATTATGGTCTCATTCATCATCATGCTACCCATGTCCATGATCTCATTCATCATCATGTTGCCCATGTCCATGATCTCATTCATCATCATGTTGCCCATGATCTCATTTATCATCATGCATCATTATGCTGCTCATGCATCCTCATGTTGTCTTCTCCATCAACATGCAATCTCATTATGCTGAGATTATCTAACATGAGATTAGGACCATATCTATGCTTCCATTGAGTGTATAGCATCGAGACACATATGCTAAGACTATTAAATAACAGGTCTGAATATTCTTCGTTGTAATACCGAGATCATTTTTGTGGCATGATTGTCTTACTATTTTATCTACTTCTGAAATACTGCTCTTATTCATGCGAGATTAACCCGATACTGGAATGCCGAGATTATCTATACGCGTCAGTTATCCGAGTGTGACTGCACCTAATACTTCATTCTGGATACCCTCATATCTAGCTGTAGCTTCAAGCTTTGACTGCGGTCACCGTGTCAAGATATCACATGAACAACGTACATATCTGGCTGTAGCTTCAAGCTTTGACTGCGGCTCTTGACTACGGTTATGACTGACGTGTCAAGATATCACATGACCAACGTACATATCTGGCTGTAGCTTCAATCTTTCGTTGTGGCTCTTGAATGCGGTTATGACTGTGTATAATCATATGAACAGCGTGTCAAGATATCACATGAACAACATACATATCTAGTTGTAGCTTCAAGCTTTGACTGCGGCTCTTGACTGCGTTACAGCGTGTCAAGATGTTACCATGACTGTGTGTGCAATCAACTACCTTTTATGACTACGTTATAGGAGCCTCCTTGACTGCATGGATTAGGGCCTACGTATAAGGCCTTTTGAACAACGTAGATCATCCTCATATGCCTGCGAATATGTCTCCATTTACAGAGGATAGGGTTAGGGCATCATCTGCAGCTAGGGCTCCTTCTAGGCCAGCATATTCTTTAGTTCTCTCCTTCTCCAAAAACCCAAGACATGGAGAGGAGATAACCTCAAGAATACATGTCTAAAATGACTTCAACTCCTCACCAATTTATACTAAAACATGGATGATGAATAGACACGTCTATTGGGCTTCTGAGCCTAGTCAAGTTGCTGGCCAACTTGACAATTTATTTTATAGCATAAATAAATTCATAACTTCATAAATACTTACCAGAATTAGATGATCTCTAGATCAATCCTACACCTCTCGATGAGAGGGATCCAATAAAATTATCAGCTGCCATAAATAAGATTACCCACATGGAGTTTGGCCCTAGTTTCCAATTTAACACTCCCTCTCAACTAGGGAGAACTCCATCTGCTGATCCATATGTCCGACTGTACTATCTCTGCCATTAGTGCCTTGCACTGCTCTGCTTAACTCTGTTGGCCCTCCTCAACTTTGCTAGCTCTGCTCAGCTCCTTTGGCTCTGCTCGGCTCTGTTGTGCTCAGCTCTTCTCTGCTAAACCATGAAGAAGAAGAATTAATCGAGAATGTCTCATACCATTCTCCACTAACCCGAAGTCAGTCTCAGAGTGCGTACCACTGGTCCCAGACCAGTCTCAACCGACCCAAAGTCAGCATCATAGTGGGTACCACTCCTACTACTAGTCCCAGACCAGTCCTCCACTGACACGAAGTCAGTCTTAGAGTATGTACCACTAGTCCCAAACCAGTCCTCTACTGACCTGAAGTCAATGTCATAGTGGGTACAACTCCTACCACTGGTCCCAAACCAGTATCATTGATCCCAGATCAATGAAGGTCATCCTACCATGGGGAGTACGGTAGATACAATGATGCATCCATCGGTACTACTATGGTCCCTATCCTCATTTCCCTACTCATTAATTAGATGAGAGGTACTTCCCATAAGTCCCAGACTACATGGGTAGGATGCCTCGACAAGAGAACTAATCAATCTTGTCCTCACAGGAGAACTAATCATCCTGCTACACAATCGTCATGGAGAACACATCATCCAAACCTCATAGGAGAACTAATCATCCTGCTACACAATCGTCATGGAGAACACATCATCCAGACCTCACATGAGAACTAATCATCTTGCTACACACGAGAGCGAATCATCTTGTCCCACAAAAGAGAGAATCATCTTGTCCACAGGAGAGCGAATCATCCTGTCCACAGGAGAGCGAATCATCCTGTCCCACAAGAGAGCGAGTCATCTTGTCCATAGGAGAGCGAATCATCCTATCCACAAGAGAGTGAATCATCCTGTCCCATAAGAGAGCGAATCATCTTGGCCACAAGAGAGCGAATCATCCTGCCCATAGTGCGCACCACCAGGGGAGTGTGAGTCACCCTGTGGTCGTATGTTGCTCCAATGAGAACCGCAAGTCCCCAGAGCTCCCAGAGTTCAATGTATGCAACATGCAGGACCCTTTTACAAGGGTCTCTCGACGACTCCAAGTCGTTCAGGAAAATCACAAATTTGATCTTTCCCCGGGGCTCTGACAAAGTGTAGCGACATGTACATCATCTCATTGCGATGGATCCTCCTTGCTCATTGACTTACCATATCCCAGATAAGGTAGTATCTAATGTCTATCTGCTAGAGCAATCGTCGAATACGGGATTCCTCAATAATCGAATCCCACCTCTGGTTGTCATAAAGAATCACAGTGGTATTCATCATCTGTACAAACAGCTCACTTGAAGAGCTTCCGCAACCAGGCAGCTTCATACGAGATCATACTCGTAGATATGTATCCGGTCTCGGTAGTGCTTATAACAACCGACTTCTACTTCTTGCTCATCCATGATATCGAACCAGTATCCAAAGAGAAACAACACTAATAAGTACTCTAGTGATCCTCCATACTGCCTACCCACTTAGCATCATGCAGTTTCATATTTCTAGCAGTGTATCTCAATCCATGAGAGATCATGCCCTGAAGACATCTCAGAAGATTCTTGGCACCAATCTAGTGAGGCTCAACCAAATATGAGCTCCTCGTGCTAACTGTAAAACATATGTTCGGACGGAAGTTCACCAAGAACATCAACGCAAATGAGTTTATGAAACTCAAAGGCATTTCCCAAATCTGGTTTGACATCACTACCATATAACTTCTGAAAGTTAAGATCCTCGAGGTAGTCACAGACTTGTAGTTCACCATTCCATATCTAGAATCCAACTCCCTCTTACTTCTGCAAATGAGAGGGTCTGCACCTGTTATAAGTAGGTTGTCCTCATAAGGTGTTGGTATGAGAGGTCTATCATCCACAACCTTCGGATGGTTTGGATCCGTTTCACTCCTACTGAATCTCAGCTTCATCAAACAGCTATCAATCCTCTCATACTATGCATAGGGTGTTTTGCTTCAAGCCATAGGGGGCTTTCTTCCACCTGTATACATGAGATTCCCGTTCATGAATCTCAAACTCCATGGGTTGTTCCAAACCTATGGCCCTGCTACATGAGGGGAATGGTCCCCTTGTAATATTTTCCTTTGGTACATCTTAGACATGTAATTTCATGCTCCTTTTGAATTCAGGCTTCCCTGTCACCATCTGACTCATAGACCTCCGGTGCTACGTGTCAATGGACATGGTCCCAGTGGACTTCATACAACCCTGAACTCAAAAACATCTTCGAAAATTCTATTTTCAAACACGTACCTTTCCATCGACGAATGCCACCATAAAACTTTGACTTCCATTCCATTTTCAGGATAGGTGGCATCGGCTCCAAGTGTAATCCCATGATTGTTTCAATCTCTACCAAATTAGAGAGTGCACCCTTCTATCCGATGAAGTGCCTTGAAGCACTACAATTAATACGCCAGATTCCCAAAGAATCTGAAGGAGAGGGCCAATACAAGATAACACTTCTTTATCTTATCAGAAACAATATTTGATTCTTCATACCTGGGGTTCCTTGCTTTCTTTGAAGAGTCGACCATTTTTCCTTGATGAACTGCATTACCTGTCATTCTTTTGAAGATGTCCCTGGAATGATCATCAAGTGATGTGTCCCTACCATTTGGACACTCCTTCTCATAATGGTCGAACTTATTGCAACCAAGGCATCCGCCTTTCCTTCCACCCTTAGATCCGAACTTCCCAATGAAGTGATCTTTAGATGGGCCATCAAAAACTTCCGCTACGCCATTCTAATAATATGCTCTGCTTCAACTTCACCCTTTGTGAACTTAGAAGAGAGATGTGGAACCCATTGATCCTTTTGTCTTGTCCCTATTGTCTTTGGTGATTGCTCTTTCACTCTTGCTTGGGCATTGTCTTCACCTCAACTCTGATACCATGTTAACTTTTGGGTATGTTCTATGCTAGAGCAATTTATTTAAATTTTCATAGTTAGCAATCACATCAGCATTAAAGTAAACTACAGATAGAACATAAATATAAACCGCAAAAGACAATCCAAGACAAGAGGACACAAGATGTGCTGTTAGCTAGGGACAAAACCTAATGTGTGGAAACCCTTGATTAATTCTTCTTTTATGTTCTTCAAATTTCAGCAGAGAGAGATATAGTACATTTACAATAGAAATCAATATTTTGACTTTCGATATCGCATGAGATCAGTTGAAGACATATTGCTTCAACTGATTCTCTAAGGTGACTCCTTCACCTATCATAGCACTACCTATCGTCCATTTGCTGCACATAACTGTGTGACACCATGTTGTACTGTCACATGTGTTGAACCTTGATGACTGAGCTACTCCTGCTCTCATCATCATGCTGCCCATGTCCATGATCTCATTCATCATCATGCTGCCCATGATCTTGTTTATCATCATGCAACATTATGCTACTCATGCATCCTCATGCTGTCTTATCCATCAACATGTAGTCTCATTATGCTGAGATTATCTAACATGAGATTAGGACCATCTCTATGCTTCCATTGAGTGTATAGCATCGAGACACATATGTCGAGACTATTAAATAACAAGTTTTAATATTCCTCGCTACAATACCGAGATCATTTTTGTGGCATAATTGTCTTACTATTCTATCTCCATCCGAAAGACTGCTCTTATTCATGCGAGATTAACCCAATACTTGAATGTCGAGATTATATATACACTTTAGTTATCTGAGGATGACTGCACCTAATACTTCATTCCGGATACCCTCATATTTGGTTGTAGCTTCAAGCTTTGACTGCGGCTCTTAACTGCGGTTAGCGTGTCAAGATATCACATGAACAACGTACATATTTGGTTGTAGCTTCAAGATTTAACTGCGGCTCTTGGCTACGGTTATGACTGTGTATAATCATATGAACAACGTGTCAAGATATCACATGAACAACATGCATATCTGGCTGTAGCTTCAAGCTTTGACTGCGGCTCTTGACTGCGGTTATAGCGTGTCAAGGTGTCACCATGACCGCGTGTGCAATCAGCTACCTTTTATCACTGCGTTATAGGATCCTCCTTGACTGCGTGGATTAGGGCCTATGTATAAGGCCTTTTTAATAGTGTAGATCATCCTCATATGCCTACGAATATGTCTCCATTTACAGAGGATAGGGTTAGGGCATCATCTGCAGCTAGCGCTCCTTCTAGGCCAGTGTATTCTTTAGTTCTCCCCTTCTCCAATAACCTAAGATGTGGAGAGGAGATCACCTCAAGAATACATGTCTAAAATTACTTCAAGTCCTCACCAATTTATACTAAAATGTGGATGATGAATAGACACGTCTATTGGGCTTTTGAGCCTACTCAAGTTGCTGGCCGACTTGACAATTTATTTTATAACATAAATAAATTCATAACTTCATAAATACTTATCAGAATCAGATGATCTTTCTATCAATCCTACACCTCTCGATGAGAGGGATCCAATAAAATTATCATCTTCCATAAATAAGATGACTCGCATGGAGTTTGTCCCTAGTTTCCAATTTAACACAGGTGAAGTTGCAAAAGAATTTGTTGGGAGGTCGAAATTGCAGAATTTTCTGGAAGGAAATCTCTTTAAGGAAGAAAGGTTTGACTTGGTATTAGAGGGTCCTGGTCAAGGGTCTTAGGTCTTGGAATTCATCAATTGAAAATTCTATAAGAAGAGAAGAATTTGTATAAAATCCTGTAGATTCACAATCTAATGCAATTTGCTAAAGCAAGAGACAAGAATCTACTTCTACTCTTTACAATGGAATCCCATAAACGTCGAGCAAACAATAATCAATAGAGGAAGAGAATAAAAGCCACATAACACAATAAATATCTGGGGAAAGCCACAACTCAAAACCCCATTATTTGTTTTGTATTAATCCAGAAAATCAAGATGAAATTGTAATTCTTGTTCTCTCTAGAACAATCCCAACACTCAACAAATTCAATCTCCAACTCATAAGAAATCTCAAGGCCAAATATTAACCTCTTCACAAGCTCTCCAAGTCTCTATTCCAATGCGTAATTCTTATGGAGGATAGTTTTTATTTAAAGGGAAATAAAGCCTCTAAAAACTACACAACCCCTTAAGGATCGGTTCTTGATTGCATGCACTATCAATGAAACTCAGAAATATCTAAAACAAATAGTACACTGTCCTTGCACTCTAGTCTCAACTGGGTCTTTCTGAGAATCGACATGCATGAGTTTCTCATGAGTAAATATTCAGTTAACTGGAGTAGCACTAGTTGAATGCACTAATGCATCAAATAACTGTTAACTCACTATTAGTTCCTCAAACAGTTTGGAACTAATTTAACTGGAGTTAACTCAATAAACTGAGTTAACTAATTGCCACTCATATTTAATTCATCTTGGACCCCTATAATATAGGGAGAACATATACATGACTTCAGAAAGACTTCCAACTCGAAATTCCTAAGTTAATTAAACTTAATTAACTATTTACAAGTTGCTATGAGAAAAGAATTACAATTTAGTTCACAATTTAATTCAAGGACAAATTAAATTGGAATTTCTGGATTCTATTTTTAACATTTCTTGTTGTTATTTTCAACATAATTCTTGTGGGTTTTTCTCTCAGTTAGAGAGGTTTTGGCCCTAGCTGATCACCCATATCTTGTGTCTGTTGTCTCATTGTTCTTTATGGTTTGGTGGTTGTTTGATGAAGAGAATATTAATAATAATCAAGTGAAAGAAAAATATTATCAAGTTAAGTAAAAATACATCACAAGCAGTTATCAAAGAAGAGAAACCACCTAATCCAGATGCCCCTAGATTCTCAGCATGGGGCAGGTTGATTTAGAGGCCTAATAATGTCGAGAATTTGATTAAAAGTAAATTAAAGGAATTGATTGTTTCACCCTTTTGGTAGATAATATTATTGTGTTCCCATAGCAAATATGTAGCGCTTTGTTGTTTTTTGTAACTTGATTTGAACTAGTAATACAATTCAACCAAAGTTGAGAAGACTCTAGGTAGTAACTCAAAAAAGTGAGTAGAAACTTTCACTTCCAATGAATTAATAAATAGTATGATGTGAGTATCATTATCATTTGCTCTAATATTATGACAAGCATTGGAAAAATATATCAAATTTTCATTTATGGAAATAGTTCAATTAATAGAAAATTTAGGCAAATGGCCTTTGAATTTAGGAAGAGAGCTTATTTCTAGAGCTAAATAGAGAGGGGAAAGTATAGGTCGTGGGGTGGCATTTTCATCTTCTTTAAGTAAGAACAATCCATATTGCTTAATTACTTTGACGATATTTGTTGTTGATTGAACATGATTAAAAATACTACACATACTTCCAATTAAAGTAGAAGAAGATGTCTAAGAAGTAGAGGTTGTGCTTGAACTAGTAGAGGATGTCATAATGACCTTTTTATGATAAAGAGTTCTTAATACACTTGTAATTTTAATTTCTGAACTAGAATGAGATTGCTTTGAGTCTTTTCAATTTTTTAATAATTTTATTTCTTCTTCCAACTTCTACTAAGAGGTCAAAGTTAGGAGACTTACCTTTCATTCTCCATGACTCTCGAGATTGTGAGGACATAAACACCTACTATGATTATCTAGGGTTATCTAGGGACATAAACACCTACTAATGACATAAACATAAGCTCTTATCTTCACTTTTGGATCTTGATATCTCTGGTAATAAATTTCCAAGATTGTTCAAGATGTTCAAGGGACACAACAATTTTAATAATAAGATCAAAATAAACCTGAAGTAATTCTTCTTTGATCCGGAAAATGCAATCTAAAATCCAGTTATTACTAGCTAGGCAAAGTCATTAAAATAAAAGAAAAATAAAAATAAGAGAAAAAAAACCAAAGAGTATTATTACTTTGCAGTATGGTCACCCAAAAATATGTCAACAATGAGAATTTTCTATGCCTCTCATGTAACACTGTCGAATATCAATAGGCTAGGCGAGATAGTTAGGATTATCACTCTAGGTTTATAGTCTTTATAACTATACAATCATAATTTAAGGCCTAGATCTTTCAATTTGAAATCTTGTTTTATTTAATTAAGAAAAGTCTTTCAGTAGAAATCACATAAGAGAAATTTTTGGTTGATGCATTTCGAACCAACAAGTGTGGTTTACCATCAGGACTTGATGAAGAGGCAGACCATGGCAAAGGCTTAAATAGAGAGCAATGTAGAGACCATAATTTCAAGTAACGACTATATTTGAACAATAATATTTAAATTATGATATTCATTTATTAATATATTAAAAACAAATATTATTAAGTAACAACTACAGCGAGTTTTTGAAAAATAATATTTAAATTATGATATCAATTTATTAAAAACAAATATTAATAAGTAACGACTATATTAAATGGCTAGTTTTTGAAAAATACTATTTAAATTAATTTATTAAAATAAAATATTATTAAAAAATCTATTACTTGGAAATAATCGAGGAAAAAAATCAAAGTCAAACTTCAAATGAGGGAAGTCAAAAATTATAAAAAGGATTCAAGACCCCAATCGAGACAAGATCATTTAATAAATAAAAATAATTAATGGAAATAAAAATAAATAATAGAAAATAAATAAAATAAAACAAAAATATACACAATTCAAAAGATATATATATATATATATATATATATATATATAGATATTCAAAGAAAAGTAATCAATAAATAAAACATGGTCAACAATAAAATGCGGGGCTGAGGCCCATTAAACAAATAACAAAAATACTAAAAGGAGTTAAGAATGAATAGGATGACAACATACTTAAGAAAACAAGAAGGATCAAGAATATAAACTCTAATGAAGAATAAACCAACAACAAATACTTAAAAAAATGACACCAATACCTACATAGATAAATAAACAAAAAAAATGAATCCCAAAAAGAAACCTAAAAAACTAGGAGGACGGGACAAGGACCCAACTTTTACTAATAATCCAACCATTGTCTCTATTCAAATTATTGGATCTTTTTTCGATTTCTAGGGCCTCTTTCAATTTACGATGATGGAAATGACTAACCCTAGCAACAACTTGGGCCTCCTCAATGCAGATGTGATGCTTAGATTTATCTGCATGCTTTGCAAAAGCACAGGAGTGGGTCCTACCATGCTTGATGTCAACAGCATGCTCACGAATCCTTTGATTAATCGAGTGACTAGTCTCACCAATGTAGGGAGTATTGTAAAGTTTTTATATTTTCATGATTAGATTAGCAAGTAAAGCAAATATATAATAAACAGAATAAATTAAAATTGTATTCAAAAACTTAAATGGACAACAATCTGTAAATATCAATTCAATGCTTCAAGAGGCCATAATTTTAGAAATCAATCAACAAATGTTGTGTGTGTATCTATATATATATATATATATATATATATATAGACCAATCTAAGTTACAACCAAAATCTTCCTTTTCAAACTTGCGATGATCAAGATTAGGGAAGATCCTTAGAACCCAAAGATGTAAAATGGACCCCTACAATGGGAACTAGGTGCCCAAAGAGATAAGTAAAAATAAAATATGCACTGGATCACTTCAACTAATGCCAAAATATCATTAAGCACTACAAACATAAAACTAAATAGCACTAAATAAAACAGAACTTCTAAATATGAATATATTTCAAATCAAGTAATCAACCTTGAAGAATACTAAAAAAATTGCCAATATATCTTTCTTCATTGCCTTTCAAGAGGTCCTATGATATGAATAAGATAGTTTAGTTCTATGAAAACATAGAAAGGGAAAGGAATGGAAATGATAACTTACTTTCAAATCTTAGACACACCTTCACATAGGATTCTCTCACCTTTAATACCATATACAACCCTATATATAAAACCAATTTCATAATTAGCATAAAGTTATATATCAATAGCACATGTGATGCAAAAATTAAAATCATCCAACCATCATTGCACATACTAAAAGTAAATATTATGCCATAGATGATAGACTTTTCCTATGGGACCTCGCCTACTTTAGCTTCTTATTTCACATAGGATAAGGCTTTATGACACTTTGCCATCCTTCAAAGTAAATAGGGCTATATGAGTTAACAATCAATTTAACAGAAGACGAAAAATCAATGAAAACATGGGGATTTTTTTTTTTTTTTTTTTTTATGAGTGGGTCGAAAAGATTATCGATGAACTATGTGAAGAATAAGAAATTAAGGAGTGAGAATAATTGGGTGACATGAAAAGAATATTATCAATGATAATGAACAACAATTTATTCTATTATTTAAACAATTTATTCCACAAGTTCCTCACCAAAAAAATAGTTGAACATGTTTTCATTGCAAGATGGTCGCTATGAACATTAGTTTTTACTAACTAGAAAAGGAAGCTAGCAAAGTGTGAATAATTCTTATGAAATTAACATGATTTGTATTTCCACGCTCATCTACTAAAATTAGACTTAGAGCTCTTGATTCGTGGGTAGCTACCCATGTGGTGTCTCTATAAAGAATAAACCCTAGTTGACTCATTCTAAAAGGGAAGAGACCAACAGATAATTCAAGTACATAGATGGATGAAAGTAAGCAAGGAAAATCTAAGAGATAAATAGAGAATATGTTGGATGAATAAATAGTTAAGATAATGTAAAGAAGAATGAAATACTATAATTCTTTAGTTAACTTATAGAAAATTGAAAGAGACAAAAGACAAGAAAAGCAGGTTGAATTAAGAGAATTCATGGACCCTCATCAATCAAGAAGAAAAGAAGTAATAGTAAAACATTAGGTCGATAATATGTTAAACCTAGCTAAGTGATTCAGATTGGAACATTACATTATTTTTCATCCATGTCGAGGCTTTCAAAGTGGAAAAAGTGGAGGAATAAGCTCACAGGACCATTTTTACTAGCAAGACCTAATATGGAAAATTGGGTTTTGTAACCTTTTGGAAGCATTTTGGGGTATCAAATGATGTTTTCTGGGGATAAATATTTGTCGCTTTAAGAGTTGAGGGAGTTAAACCTAACCACTAATAGGTTATCGAGTTGTGTTATAACCGGGTCATTAGGAGGGAAAGGGGTTCTATTCCTTTTTAGGGTATCTTGTTCCATAGAGGAACAGAGTAGCCACGAGGGATAGGGAGAGAGCACACAAAGAGGATTTGTGCACTGTACTAGCCCATGGGCCACGTGCCATACTTATTTGTACTTGTAACCATTTTCTATTTAGAGAAAGAGAGCAGAGCGACCTCACCTTCTAGTTGGGTTTTTTATTGAAAGGGTTTCCCAAGTTATACCTTATGTTGAATCATGGTTTCTGAGTTTATATTTCATTTTTCTCTACTTTTGACATAATTATAATTTACATGCATATGCAATAAACAATAATTCATTAAATCTAAAGGGAAATAAACCTTCATAGTGTAGATTTCATATTTTTAAGTATGATTTATCAAATCTGTTGTGACAAAGTGTCTAGTTGCATATCCATTGAAGTTTACAGATCATAATGGTACTAGAGCAAGTTTCTTTAGGTGTATTATGGTGATTTGTAGGGGATATAAATTGACTAAGCCAAAATTTATAAAACAATATTCATCTCCAATGAATCTCTAAAAAACCCTTGCGATCTTGTAGAAGAGAGATTTTTACTATTGGAAGCACAGGTTGTAGATATAAATCGTAATGTGAATCTCCTCATGTTAGCCCTAAGAAATAAGCTTAATATATTTGATGAATATGGGGGACCTACATAGAGAACTGATCACAGGGGGATCGAGAGATTGATAGAAAATAAAGAATGAGTAGAAGAAAGGACCCAAAAGAGATTAAACCAGTTCAAGTGTCGTGAACCATTCACAACCCCTATTCAAATTTGAAGTGAAGGTTTATATCAAGTCATCTCAAAGTGAGATCAATAATATGAAGCTAAATCATTGGTCGTAGTAATTAGAAGTATATTTTAGTGTTCATCATATAGAGGAAGAACAAAATATTTCATTTGTGTGGCTAAAATTAAAGTGTCATGCCCTGATCTAGTGGGAAATCCACATAGAGACCTTGAGGCTAGAAGGATATCCTCCAGTGACTAAGTGGGAGGACTTCAAAGCCCCCATAAAGTCACTATTTTACGTTATCAGTTATGTAGAGGACCAATGGGTCCAATGACACTAATCTAGGCAAAAGCAAGGAAAACCATATAAGAGTACACAATAAAGTTCAAAAAGGTGGCCATAATGTTGAGTATCTCCCAAAAAAACTCAGATGAACTCCTTGAGTATTTGAGAGATATACAAAGCCATCTACGGAAGTAAGTGATGTTGTTAAAGCCTATAATAGTGAACATGTCTTGTGTATAGGCACAATACATGAAGAACATAGGCCAGAAGAAAGGGAAATCAAGTGGATCAAAGTAGAAGGAGCAACAAGATGCTTCTAAGGAGGGGAAGAAGAAGTGGAAAAAGGGAAACAATAAAAATATGGCAACCACAACACACTAATGCAAGGGCCCAATAACCACTACAAAAATTGTAACATTGACGGTCATACAAAGAAGAAGTGTTGGAAGTTGCATCTTGAGCTTATCCCGAAGAACAAAATGAAATATAATAAGAAGAATCTCATGGCGATTGATTTAAGAAACCAGGTTGACAGTACCTCGTACGTGGATGAGAAGATCGTATGTATGTCAATGCAAAAGGAGGTGAATCTAAGTAACCTTCAGCAACAGGGAGAGAAAGAAATGACCAAACCCTTCCACATAAAGATACAAGTTATGAAGGCAAATATTGATGCTCTACTTAACTCAGGATCACATGTGAATCTCATTGTAGCAGACATGGTCAACAAAATTGGATTGGAAGTTCATGATCATCCAAGCCCATTCCATTGTTATGGGTAAATAAGGATGCAAAGGTAAAGGTAATAAAGCAATGCAAAATTAGATTTGCTATTACTGTTGATTTTATTGATGAAGTAGAACTAGATGTAGTTCCCCCTAATGTATGTGGAGTGGTGTTTGAAAGCTCCTACATGTACATGTGAGATGCAATATGAATTCAAAGAGATAACCAATACCAACTCATCAAGGATGAAAAATCATTCACCATCAATGTGCACAAAGGCAAGTCGAAATATTCACCAGTAAGTACCAACCAAGCAAGAAACTGATAAGTTACTAACAAGAAGTATGTTTTACTATATTTAAGAGAAATAGTTTGCAAAAGAGTCAATAAGAGAAAAGGCATTCGTGGAGGGTTGTAATAAGAAACAAAAAAAACAATTGGAAGAGTTGTTATAGGCATACAAGGATGTGTTCCAAGAGCCTAAAGGGCTACCACCAAAGAGTGAATTGGAGCATGAGATGCAACTATTGTCAGACTTCCCATTGACAAACATTGGGATATAAGACAATTTGTTATAGAACTAAGTGAGGTGAAGATATTCTTGTAGCAGCTATTGGAATATGGTTTCATTTGACTAAGTACATCGCCATGTGGGTCACCCATCATCATTGTGCCAAACAAGGATGGGACTTGGCAGATGTGTATAGATTGCAAAGAATTTAACAAAATCATTCTCAAGAATATGTACCCCCTGCCTAGGATTGATGATTTGTTAGATGAGTTACAATAAGCAAAATACTTCACCAATTTGTACTTAAGTCTGGATATCACCATGTTCGGTTCAAAAAGAAGATACCTAGAAACCTTCAAAGCCAGGCAAGGTTTGTATGAGTGGTTAGTCATGAAATTTGGCCTATGCAATGCACCAACTACATTAATGATGTTAATGAATGATATATTGTGCCCTTTTAGATATTCATTTCTTATTGTATATTTGGATGATATATTGGTATACATTACTACTTGGGAGGAGCACATATCAAATTTGAATAGGTGCTGGAGATAATGAAGGAGCACCAACTACTAGCAAATCTTAAGAAGTGTTAGTTTGCACAACAATGTTTAGTGTATCTGGGGTATGTGATAGGTGGAGGAGAGTTGAAGATAGATTCTTCCAAGATGTAGTCCATCATGAAATGGTTGGTACCTACTAATGTTTTTGAGGTTAGGGTTCTTGTTGGGAAAACACAGTACCTGAGGAAATTCATAGCCTCATTTTCAGTAGTAATAGCACCACTCCACGCCATAACAACAAGTGGCAAGAATTTCCAATGGGGAAAGGGTCACTAGCGAGCCTTTAAGGAGTTAAAGAAGAAGACCAGTCAAGCACCAATTTTGGTATTACCAAACTTGTAGTAGCCCCTCGAGGTGGAGATAGATGTGAGTGGGTATGTCATGGTAGCGGTCTTGATGCAGGGAGGAAGGCTTGTATGCTACCAGTCTGAAGTATTTCATGGGCCAGTTGTTAACTACCCTACCTACGACAAGGAGCATTATGCCTTTGTGTAAGTTGTGAAGATGTGGAAGCACTATCTAATGGGAAATGAGATAGTAATACACACATATCACTAGCCACTACAGTATCTGTAGGGCCATAGTAAGTTGCAATAGATCAAGTTTTACAAGTGAATGGGGTTTCTAGAATAGTTTCATTTAATGATCAAGTATAAGAATGGAAACATAGATAGCTTGGACAACATGTTTTCAAGGCCACCCACATCAAATATGATAGATTTGGGAACTCTAATGCACATGGAGCCATTCACCCATGATGCATATAGAGAGGCATATTCAGAGGATGAGAACATCGAGGAGGTGTTTCAGAAGTTCCAAAGTCAGAGTCATGTGCATGATGGTGAACGCACAGTTGACTATCATCTCTGGGATGGGTTACTTTACTGGTTGGATAAGTTATGTGTTCCTAAAGGTGAGTGATTGTAGCTAATTAGAGAGGCTCACACCTCCAAGGTTGTAGGGAACTTTTGTGTAGGGAAGATAATGGCCAACTTGCATAGGCATGTGCATTGGCTTAAGATGTAAGAACATGTAGCTAGGTTCATAAGAGGATGCATGATTTGTTGTACCAACAAGCCTAGAAATAGGAAACAAGGTCCATATCATCCCTTCCCTATACCCATTCATCCATGGGAAAGCATTTCCATGGACTTTGTGGGAGGTTTACCAATAACCAGGAAGGGACATGAATCATGGTAGTTGATAGGTTCAGTAAGATGTGTGTTTTGATGCCCTGTAAAAAGACCATCAATGGGAAGAAGAAATAAAATTGTCCTTTGAATAGGTATGAGTGCACTTTGGGATACCAAGGAGCATCATTTCAGATAGGGACGCAAGATTTCTCAAAGAGTTTTGGACTACATTGTGGAAGATGGACAAAAAGTTGAAGAGACTTGCAGCATTCCATCCTCATACAGATGGGGTACAAAAGTATTCAATTGGAATTTTGTGTAGCTTTTGAGGGGTTACAATCAGAAGCATCCAAAGACCTGGGATGAAAATATGGTATAAAGACAACACTCTTATAATATATCAATCCACGCGTCTAACATTAAGTTCCCATTCGAAACTTGTTTTGGATATTTGTTTCCTTCACCTTTGGATATTGCATATGGGAAACAAGAAGGAGTGAGGGAGGATCTTAGGAAATGCCTCTAGGGATAAAAAAATTGTAGAAAATATTAGGCAAATCCATATATAGGTACAAGAGAAACTATATAAGTCGCAAGAAAAATACAAGACTAGGCATGATCAACACAAAATAGAGAAGTCGTTCAAGGTGGGAGACATAGTATGGTTATAGTTGAAAAAGGAGAGGCTATATGCTCCCAGTAATAAAATCAAGGATTTGTGGTATGGTCCCTTTTAGATACTAGAAAAGGTGGGAGATAATGGTTATAGACTCAGTCTACCCCCATATATACACATTTACTTAGTTGTGAATGTGGATAATTTGAAGCGCTATGAGCCTTCTATGTTACATCAGAAAGAGGAATAGGGCCTAACTTCTATAGTAGATTTTGCCCCAGATGCTCATTTCAAGTTGAAAAAATATACATTTTTTCATAAGATTTCCAAAACTACAAGTTAGGGGAAACATCACCTTTTGTAGATTGGATTGAAATGACAACTTCCAAGAAAAGTTAAATGGTACACCCACAACTTTTGGGGACCAAAATCCTCACAAATAAGTGTGATTTGAATTAGATCATTATATTGTTTTTCATCCATGTTGATTCTTTCCAAGTGGAAAAAATGGAAGAATCGACTTACAAGACCATTTTTACCAGTGAGACCCAATTTGACAAATTAGGATTTGAAACCTTTTAGGAGCATTTAGAGGCATCAAATGGCGTTTTTTTGGGGTAAACTTTGTTACTTTAGCCTACATCTTTTTTTTTTATATTCTACACACATAGACCTTTCCAATGGCACAAGAATTGCCTCAAAGAGAGTTCGTATGCAAAAGTTATGCCACTCAAATGTTGACCTTCTTGTTTTAGTCGCCATAATTCAATAGGATGCCACATTAGCTCCATCTTTTTATGGAAAATTGGATATCCTCATGATCATGATTAAGGAGACTCTAGAAGAATCCATATTTTAACTTCGGTTAAGAGTTAAGGGAGTTAAACCTAACCACTAGTAAGTTATTGGGTTGTGTCATAACCGAGCCACTAGAAGCAAAAGCGGTTTCATTTTTTTGGAGTGTATCTTGTTCCATAGACGAGCAGAGATACATAGAGGAATAGGGATAGATCACACTAAGTGTGTTGGTGCATTACAGTATCCCATGGGCCACATACCAAATTTCTGTTGGAAATACTGAGAGGGGGGTGAATCAGTATTACTTAGCAATTAATTTAATCTTTTTCAGAGTATTAGTTAATCTTTAGTTATTATTATTTTTCTTCTTCAGATGATCATAAACAATAATCAACAGTAGACAACACCATACAACAATGCAAAAAGATAAAATAGAGGAAACAAATATTTTTAGGTGGAAAACCCCCTCCGGGTCAAAAACCACCGAATGCTTCTTTAGTAATTGTCTTCTCCCTTTTAAATAAAATTGATTACATCAAGATTTCGATTACAACTGAGGGAGGCGTCAACCCCCTAATTCACAAGCTACAATATGTCAGATGCTACTAAACCCTAATATCTTGTTGCAACCAGAAGGACGCCCCAACGCCCTGTAGATCAGGCCATAACTTGATGAGTGCCCCAACACTCTATTTACCAATTGCTGTCAGAAAGGATGCTTCGTTGCCCTTTTATTTTATCAGCCACAACTAAATGGATGCCACAATGCCCTGTGCAAGCCACAACTTTCCCTAACATCACCTTGCCACCCTTAAGTGTTTTGAGGCCACAACCTGAAGGTGACTCCAATCACCTGCCTTGCACCACCCTGCCACCCTGAAGAGTGGACAGACCGTGTTTCACAATTTTCAAACTAGATCCCCTTGTGCTTTGAATCAATATAGTAGACCTATGAAGAAGATGTTGTATATTAATCAAATCCCGATAGCCACTGATCACTGAAAAATCAAACAGATCACTGCACAATGTTGCACATCAAAGTCATTGCTCAACTACACATCACTTCACTTCTTAATTGCACATCACTGTCACTGCAATGTTGCAAACATAGATCATTGCACATCTGATCACTGCTCAAAATCAAGAGATCAAAAAGTTGGCTACCACTACACGTCACAAATGAATAAGCATCAAGGCTCATGTGCAGACAATCATACTTCACACTGCTTCACTGTTCCAAACCGCTTACAATGTTGCAACCATCTGGCACTGCTATCAAATGATGGCACAAACCAAGGTGCCTCGGGTCACCTCGATGCCCTGCAATCAATGCTTTCAAACTCTGTCCCTAAAGAGCTACTAGCATATAATTCAACACTATTATTTGACTGGTCATTCCATCCTTATCCAATAGGTTGTATAAAAAAATGAGATTTTCCTTAAAGACCTCCTACCATGTAAATTCATGTCATTATGATGGTACACTCTCTAGGTCATCACTATAAGATACATAATACAAATCTATATCAAGTATGTCAAGGTTGTATGTCAATATGTCAGATTACATTCATTATAGTTCTATTGATATCAAGTCAAAGTCAAAGGTCAACATAATTATGCCAAGTGTCTATACATATCAAATCTATGAGTTAAGTTAATATATTGACGTGTCAGTGTGTGTCATGTCAACAAGCTCATTGATGTTATTGTCATTGTCACAATCATTTTCATTTCACTATTCAATGTATCAAGTCACTAAATTTGTATCAATTCACCAAAGATTTGTTAACATTGCTATAATATAGTATACGGTCTCATGGCATAGATTATCAAGTGAAGTGTCTCATCATAGAATGCTCACTAAGTCAATCAATAATTCACATCATAATCAAGGTACTTGATGTCAAAGTCATGTAATTGTGTTAAATCAAAGTCAATATATTGTATCAATGTCATTGTTGTCCCATTACATATAATCACATCACTTTCTTAGCACTGTCTCACTAGATATAGATAGTGAAAATCCTAACAAGCTCTTAAGAGAAGTGTCACTAGTGTTGTACTTATGTTTGTTCAAGGTGACATATCAAACTTCTTGTCATATAGATGATTAACATGTCATTCAAAATTGTAGTATCTTATGTAATTAGCCGATAACTATACTCTCATATACTAAGTCACTTGTAGGATAGTTATATAGTCATCCTCACTGTAGAAGCTTTCATGTCGAAATTAGATCCTCTTACGTGTTCCTCTGCCCTAGTTACTTTCTCATTGCTAATATATTATAAAATTTCTTTATGTCAATAAGCTATATTGACTGTTGAAGGCTACAATGGTTGTTTAAGGGTATGTCACTACACTTGATCCAACTATAGTGAGTGATAATAAGAACCCTTACAAGTACCCTTCTTCCACAATGTTTGCTTCAATAAGTATTAAAAGATGGTACCAAGAGTATTCTGTTGTAGTTTACTCTTTATGTTAGTGAAGAACATACTATTGTGGCTAATATGATAAAATAATAAGACTTCTGTCTGAACCCTCAAATGGCTACATTAATAGAGTACCTCAATGATGATCTATACAAGGATGAAAAAACATTTGATGACAACGATGTTTGAATTCTTAGAGACAATGGCACTATATTGTGCCCTAGTTTAAGGTCTACTTGAGGACTGAAATTCCTAAATCACAATACTTCGTACAGGATTTGATAGGTGATGTTTCAACAGAGAACCAAAGTCATGGAGTTAATGATCATGCCATGCCTTGCTATCCTTCAATAGGTCTGTGTAATGTGCTTAGAAAATGGTCCTACTAGATAGGTATGAATCCTAAATTAGTTTATTCAAGGTTATGAAATGGATTCCTTCTTGTTGTTGTATGAGGACCCAGGTCCTGAAGTTATTCTTCTCAACCGAAACCCAATAAACGAAGTCAACGAATCACCAAAGTAAAAGGAAACAAAGGAATCCTAACCAACTCATATATTTCACTATTCCTAAAAGTATGCCTTGACTGCATGGTCTATATACACAAAGAAAGTTGGCCAACCAAACATGAAATAGGAGATCAACAAGCAAAAGAACTTACCTAAATAAACCAAGTAGAAGAGGACTGACTTCGTTTTCTTAAAATTTGTCCATGTACTTCAGGAAATCTGAATTCATTTTCTGCCTTAGACGTCCCAACCACAGGTAGGTCGAAGTTATTTCAGAGATAGACACCAAGATAAATCGTTGAGATATGATATGTCTTGAGAGTGAATAGGTCTCCCTTTTATAGATTTGTTTTTAGTTTAGGAGGGGCTTCTAAGTGACCATTGGAGAACTTAGGAAGGGGTTTTAAGGTAGATGTTACAGGGCTTTAATTATTAAAAAAATGATTTTGTAAGCCTTGTAATTTAATGCTGCCATTAAAATGATTAGATCAGACTTGTAAATCAAGGAAGGGATGCTCCTTGTGAGTGAAGGTAGTTTGACGTTATTCTTTAAGATAGATGTTTAATCAATTTAATTTAATTTAGTAATTCTAAATAAATTGTTTATTAAACTCCAAGTAATTGTACACTAATCCTCTTTGGTGTGTTTTGTAGGTGACACATGAGTGTATTAAATCAATGATTGATTTATTGTCTTTGGTTTTGAAGTTTTGTAACTTATATGGGGTGATATTACAGTGATAAACCATGTCATATGTTTAAAATCGTAGGAGGAGGTGTCATGTCACTAGCCTTGGGGGCTTTAGCCCATAAACTGTGGTCACTAACTTCAATTGTGAATATCTCTCAAACCAGGAGGCCTCTCAGGGCGTACCACATACCAACAGAAACATATTTTCAAGGAGAATCTAATGACATAGATCTCCAACCCAAAATCAATTATTTGACCTACCAAAAATCCTCGACAATGCCGGGGCACATCCTAATTCCAGGGAACACAAACCCTAGGACTTGGGCTTTAACCATCCAAAAATATAACTACCATCTTGATGTAATTCAACAATATTAATAAGTGTTCATTAACCATTTGACATCAATGACTGGTGTTTTTGGTCAAAGTAAAACCCAGTCAACACAATGGGTTGACATCAATGACAACACCATCCAACAATCTCCCCCTTTTTCATTGATGCAAACACACGTACTCCCCCTGTGAGTACAACTCCCCCTTCCTTCATGCTTGACCTCCTTCTCAAGATTTCAATCTCCTTCTTAAGTTTTTCTCTCCCCCTTTGACATCAGTGGCAAAGGGTTACTCCCCCTGAGAATTTTCTTTGCTTCATGTGGACCTGTTATCTACTTGTGTTCCCCATAATGAGAAGTATTTTTGTACTAGTCTATCAGTGACGATCCCTGTGGACCTGTGTCTTGTATGTGCTTCCCTTGAAGAGAAACCTTCCTTTGTGAACCTGTAATCCTTCAATTGTTTTGCTTCCTTTGAACCTGTAATGAAAGTGCCATTTTGTTCAAACTATATGCCTGTCAATCGTATACTTGTTCCATATACTGCTGCATAGATGACTCCTCTTCAAATTTGAAGGAGTTGATGAGCTTAATCATTCAGAATAGTGAGTCATCTAATGGACCATCTTGACTTGAATCATTAACTGAAGCAACTGTTGATTCCTTGTGATCTATTATGAACCCTGAAAGAATAACTGCTAGACCTTCTTTCCTTCCTAGTTTGCTTCCTCATCTTGTACTTGTTTTATTTTCCAGACTTTCTTGTTCCTGCAATATCGATCCATGTGCCCATAGTTATGACACTTGAAGCATTCAACGTTGTCCATAGGTGATTCCATCTGATATCTGCAATCACGAGCGCTATGGCCATAGTTATGGCATTTCAAACATTCAATGTTTGGCCCATCTATCATGTATGCTCTTATGCAAAATCATTGTGGAACCTGCCTTGTGATCCTACAAACTTGCTTCTAGGGTTCTGCAGATAATGATTGTACCTGTCGAAAAATTCACAATCCCTAGCCATATGTCCATAGTTAGCAGATGAAAAGAAATAACTATCAAATGAAGTGCATACTTGGATAATTCATTCAGAGGCAGTGGTCCTTCATAATTGTATATGTCAACAACTTTACAGTTCCTAGCCATATGACCAAAGTTTGCACATGAAAAACAATAACCATTAAATAAACGAACATACTTGGAAGATTTTTCATTCTTCTTTGAAGGCGGTGCTATAGTCATTTGTCTTCCTTTATCCTTGACTACTTTGACATCATTCTTCAGAGTTACAACGTTCTTCTTTGGTTCAATTGTCTTTTCAATTTCACTGTGCGAAGATTTGGAGCTTGTACCTTCATCAATTGGAGCCTTACCAGCTTTAATGCCTTCATTTTTGCTTCTTCATCTGTCTTATCTTGTAAGTGTTCTTTGAGTTTGTTGTGTTAGCACTTGAAATTTCACCTCAGGCTGAAAAGGCAAATCTCAAAGCTACATCAAACCATTCAGCCTCGTAGCTAGCCCTACGGGGCAGGAGAAGGCTCTCTCCGGTCAATCTCGGTAAATTTTCAATAGGAAGAGATGACCAATCAAGGTAACACTGATATTAGGCTAGTAAACTAATTTGAAGGTTGATTTGGGGTTTTTTTTTTTTTGGGTTTTTGGTGGCAAATTGAGGAGCTGCAATTTAGGGTGCGGGGATTGGACACAGTTTCTGCAGGGGGGTCTTTGGGGCAAGGTAGGAACCTGTATTGATGTCTTTAGCTGAAGTGGATGATTAGGAAGAAAGAAAAGAAGGCTAAAGAGAGCAAACAATGGATTTGAATTCTCTTTAGACAGCAGAAAACATAGAAATTAAACAAATTTAAAAGTAGAGCATGGCAAGCATGAATTCTAACTTTATCACTTCATTTGTTTAATATGCAGCAGTATAGAAAGGAAATGAATCACATAACAAAGCTTACAATAACATGAAGAAACACACCATCAACACCTGAGTCCACATGAATCCCAAAGATGACTGCAAAAACCTGGTCTTCCTTAGCCAAAAATTGCAGAGATACAGTGAAAATATACAATGATAGCTCCTCCCTCAAGAGTCCAACCATGAAAATGAGCATGAAAGTACATAATATAGATTACCTAACCTCTTTCCCTGCCTCCATGGGTCGAGCTCACTATCCTAGGAGCTGTTTGAACAACTTCTAAACTAAGCACTACAAAATAGGCAGTCAAAACAACTTGCCTCTATAAACTTGGAAACCAGTTCATACAGTCAATTTTACCCTTTTACATGAGAGAAACTTCTAGAAGAGTAAAGGTATCCAAAAAGTGCCACAAGTACATTCAAAAGGACCACCATCGACCTCAGCAAGTCAAACTAGAGCTAAACTACAAATTCTGGGCTGAACTGGTCAAATCTGGCACAAATTCCTCAACGGGTCGCGCACATCATCCTCAACGGGTCGCGCACTTTGGAGCCCTGTTTGGAGGCCTTCCTGGTGTCAGAATGAGGTGCAGGATAGCTCGTTGGAAAGGTCTCTGAGTCTACTTTCCAACCCAACTAGAATTTTTGGATTTGGAGGTCATTTTCCCAATCAAAAGTCAATTCTCCCAAGACTACTTCTGCAGCTCAAAAAAGGGGCAGAAAGTCAAAATTTGGCTGTATTTTGACCTTTTGGAGGCCCAAAACTCCATGAAAACTCAAGGTAATGCATGGGCATATGTAAATTTGCATGAAAAATCCAGAAATGCTGAGTTTTTGCAAAACGGAGCTACGATGACAAAGGGTCTCACCGGGGGTGAGACCCGTTGAGAAGCCAAAACCTGTAAATTGCCCAAAAATGCCAAAAATGAGCCAAAACTTCCAAATTTTTTTGTGCTTGGTGCTGTGAAGAGGCTAGTGAGTGTCATGATGAGTGAGAGAAGCCTCGGCTAAGATACGGAGGGGGTTGGTCTTCTTCTTCCTCTTAAGAGCCTCGGTCAACCTTCTTTGGAATATTTTCATCTTTGCTTTACAAACGTGCATCCTAGCCCAATAGTGGTTTTTCATGTTCCTCAGCAGCTTTTTCTCTTGGTTGGCCTTAGCCAACAGCCTCTCCAAGTGGGCATTCTCCTGAATAAGCAATGACTCCCGGTCAACAGGCAATGGGTCACCGGGCCTCCTACGGTTTAGGACTCGATCACTACGAATCCTCCAAATCTCATCAAGTGCCTTCTCCTCCTCCAGCTGTGTGTTCCGCTGCTCTAGATATGTGATGGTCCATTGGGCACCCTCAAGTCTCCGCTGCAAAACATCATTCTCGGTCCTGAGTTGCTGAATGATCTCCTTTGCCTCTTGGCTAGGAGAACTGACCTCAAGATCAATCACCGGATCCTCATGAACCATGGGCTCTTTGCCCCTCTGCAATACCTGTGCTGGCGAAGAAAACGAGGCCCCTTCCACCTGCTGTGGAGATAACACTCGCTGCTCTGAAGATGAAGGCGAGACCCCTTCCACCTGCTGTGGAGATAATACTCGCCTAGCTGCTGCAAATAAGGCCCTTGGGCCTTTCTGATAGGTGACCATAGGAGTGGAGCTGACATGTCGGGTGATGGGAGCATCAGGCTGCTGAGATGGTCCTCCCTCCTCATGAATAGCCTCCTGATGTGGCTGAGGTGGCACTGTGAAAAACTCACGGGAGATGAACTCCTCCCATGAGATACCCTGCTGAGTCAACTGATGAGAGACTATAAGCTGGATCAAACCATAGTGACAAAGGCTCCTGTACTGCTGGGCCAGGGTCTTCCTCTGCAACATGGGCACCATTCTCTGAATGTTCTGAAACAGGAAGATCGGGAGGTTCATCATCCTCACCCGGGTGAAATGCATCAACAGGCGAATGTGATATGAATACACCTGTGAAAATCTGCCCTCACATGTAAAATAATGCATGATAAGTCTCATGAGGGGGGCATACTCACTCCGAAGAAATCTGAATGGGAAAACACCCGTCAACAGTTTCACAAATGATGGCCGGACATAAGGCTCAAAGTGAACAAAATCAAGTAATCTGCGCTTAGGCCACACCTCACCCACATTTGGTATCCATGTAGCCTCTGAGATCACTTCGGGTGTCAATATGAAATTCACCCCTGCAAGAGTGACATGTCCATCATGGAGGTGTAAGACAAACAAGCGGGCCAACTCTCTATGATGCTGAATCTGAGAGAGCCTCTCACAAAACTGATAGCATGACATGTACCGGAAACAATTCACTGCCAAAGGACAAGCCTGTAACTCTGCCAAAGAAGTAGGCTCCTCCCTCTTATGATGGCCTCCCTTACCTCCTCTACGAGGCCTCCTCTGTTCCTCAATCTCTGTAGATGATGAATGGTCATCACCTTGCTCATAAGTCTCGGTATCTGACATGGTTTTGGAGCAAGGTGAGCAAACTGAAGGACAAATTGAACTGCTGCCTCTGCCTGCAAAAGTACTGAACTCTATGCTGTTTCAAGGGGAAAAAACATGAGGGGAATGTTAGGGGAGGGAACTTCTTAACGAGGAATGGGAATATATGAAAATAACAGGGAATTTTCAAGGGAAACTTTACAAATTGTCATGCATATAGGAACACATTTTAACATTGGGAAATCATTTGCAAAGAACATCTCATATGGGACAAAACATGTATGATAATGAACATGGAAGAGGCATATATGTATCAATAGGGACATAGGGACACCATACACCAAATTTGCTTATAGGAGTTCATGTGTGTCATAAGGCAAATTTTTTGCTCTTTTTGTTCTTAAGGAGTACATGCACATTGTTTTCACATAGAGGGGAGGTTTTCATGTACAAGGGGATGTCAAGGGTATATAGAGGTTATGTACATGCCTCTAGATATACAGCAGCATTTATTTTCACATGACTCTTTCTTTATTTACAAATGTATCTTTTCTTTTTGTTTTATTTTTTGCATGTGTATGGTAGAGGGAATTAGGGTTTTATGTGCTTGTGAGAGGGGTAGGGTTTATAGCTTAGGGATGGGGGAAAAAATCAACATTTTATGTACAAATAATATGGGACAGAGATGCAAGCATGACTATGAATGAAAGAGGAAAAGAGGGAAGGGACCAAATGGGACAAAAACACTTGAAACAATCACAAAACCCTAGCATTTTACAAACATTAGCAAGCAGCCATATTAGTCCATTCATTTGCAAATTTAGAAGATGAAATCATAGCATACATCCATATTTTCACTACCAATATCAACAACCATGCATTAAGAGCCTACCTCGACCGATTGAGCAAATTTGAAGTGGAATGGAGGAATTCAATTGAAGTTTTGGTGGCAGACAGTTGAACGGGTCACGCACGCTCCCCAACGGGTCACGCACAGCCCAACGGGTCGCGCCCGTTATAATTTCACACTTCCGGAGTGCGCTGGACGGGTCGCGCACCGCCCAACAGGTCGCGCACAAGCCTGGACGGGTCGCGCACCTGCAAACTGCCCGAAACCGTTGCAATTTCGCCTCCTTCGCCTATCACTCTCTCACAATCTCTCTTGCAAGCTTGAAATGCACAATGAGAGTGAAAGGAGGGAACATTACCTTTTATAATCTCATTTAAAAAAATTTCATCCAAAAACCCACTTTATAAAGTCTATTTTGACACTTTTTAAAACACTGATTTTCTTGGTTTCCTTTATCCTGAAGTTGACTTTTTGAGTGCTTTGACCTGATTCTTTTTGCAGGTAGATCATCTGAAGGACTGTGGCAAGGGGACCAGGGTTGTTGCTGCCTTTTTGAAGACATTTTGGAAATTTATTCTTTTTACAAAAATTATCATGACCTTGGCTTTAAAAACAGGGTTTTTAAATCCAAGGTTAAAAATGAACTGTACATGATGAAAATTTCAAAGGAACATGTTTACCATCCTCCCTCTGGCTTGCTGGTCACTCAAGGACTTTCAGAGACATGACCTTGCTAAGACAACTGACCAAAACCCTAGACCTAGAATTTTGACATTAAGACCAAACAAGAGCAGCTTGACAAACTCAATGACTGATATGACCTGATCCAGCAAAGCCAAGAGGGGTATGAATAGACCAGCTCCTCCATCAGGGTTATGGCATGCCTAACGGGATGCAAATTTTGACACTGATGAGACACCTACTAATGCAAATGCAAAGAGCTTTGATCACTGATGGAGGGCTTTCAAGACCGACACTAACATTGGCTCCAATGGGGATGGTAGCTCCTTGGAGGTACCAAGAACCTCAGACCTCTGGGAGAGCAGACCAGTGCCTTTATCATTGGGCAATGGAGTCAACTTATTCACATGTGACCAACTTGAAAACAACTTTATTTGACTTAGACAATTGACTGAAATTCAAAACTATCTTGGACACTAACTCACTAACTCTATACAGAAAATGAACTGACATGAAACAACTTGTAAAACTCACACCAACTAATCACCATTTTCAGAATTATAGCCTTCACCGCGGGCCCCAAACTGAAGATGGAAATCAACTTCACACTTGCTGCAGAAAGAAAATGACATGGTATTTACAATGAGAGTGATTATAGCAGAAAATGCTCAAGCATGATACCTTTTGAGCAGCCGGACATTCACCGACCCTCCAAGACATTCATCTCCGTTCATTTCTTTGAGAAGGAAAGCATTTGGACCACGGTATGCTGCAATTTTATAAGGACCCTTCCATAAGTTGTCGAATTTTCCATGCTTCCCTTTATCCTCATTGCGGGCATCCCACCGTAACACAACATCATCAATCTGAAACTCATCTGCCTTGGCCTTTTTGTCATAGATTCTCTTTATGCGCTCCTGCAACTTAAGGGAATTCTGGTGAACTTCTTCTCGTGTCTGCTGCAAATGAATCATTTGACTGATCCGTCGTTGCATAGGATCCTCTTCACCACTAGCTTCTTGAAACAACTTGGCTACTGGGACACTAAGTGAAGTAGGAAACACTGCATCTACTCCGTAAACAATTTCAAAAGGTGACATACCAATTGACTTCTTTTGACTTACCCGATCAGCCCATAGTGCATTTATTAACTTCTTATGCCAGCTCTTCTTGTTTATTTCCAGCAATTTCTTTATAATATTCACAAGGGATTTGTTTGAAGATTCGGCCAGCCCATTACCTTGCGGATGATAAGCGGTTGAATGCCCCAAACTGATGTTATATTTAAAGCAAAAATCAACCAACTTCTTTGATTTGAATGCAGCTGCATTGTCAGTAATCAACTTTTGTGGACAGCCAAAACGTGACAAGATATTATTTTCAAGAAAGGAAATAATTACCAAATCTGTGGCCTGCCGGGTGGGAATGGCTTCAATCCATTTTGTGAAGTAATCTGTAGCCGTCAAGATCCATTGATGCTGCCCGGAAGATGCAGGGTGGATTTCGCCAATAAAATCCAAGCCCCATTGCTGAAATGGTGCACTGATTTCCACCGGTTTGAGAGGCAAGGGCTGTAATTTCTGTTTTCCTTGAAAAATTTGACATTCATGACAGCTCTTTACCGCTTTATACACATCAGAAAATAAAGAAGGCCAATAGAAACCGGCTCTCAAAATCTTATTAGCCGTGGTTTTCCAAAATAAGTGACCCCCACAGTCACCTTTATGGAAATCATCTACTGTTGTTTTTGCTTCCTCTTCGACCAAACAGTTCAGCAAGATGCCACCGGGATCCTTCCAATAAAGTGCAGATTTGATAATGCAAAATTTGGCAGCCTTTAGCTTCAATGTTCTAGCTTTGTTTCTAGGCATTCCAGGAGGTGCAGATAAGTTTTGAAGCACATAAACTATATCAGCATACCAAGGGGAAGACACAAAGATATCGGACACCTGTAGAACTGAATTTTCTTCATCTTCATCGGACAAGGCAGCAATCAAATTTATATCAAGGACATGAAGGTTCACTTCAGCCATCAACTTAGCTAAGCCTTGACCTTTAATCAACTTGGTCGGCTTAATTTCAACATCATATTCTAAGAGTGCAGCAATCCACTTACCCCTTCTTCCTTCCGGTTCCGTTTGCACTAAAACATCCTTCACAGCTGCATTAGGAACACATGCTAATACATGAGAATTCAATATGTAAACTCGGAAATCTTTCAATGCTTTGATCAGGGCCAATGCTTGCTTCTCAATGATATTATAATTCAGCGCTCCGTCTCTTATGATGCGGCTGAAAAAATCTATGGGCCTCTCAACTCCATCTCTCTTTTGCATTAACACGGCCGCCAATGTATGCTCAGAGGCGAATGAAAACAAGATAAAATCCTGAGTATAATCTGGGCTAATCAAAGTTGGGGCTGAAGATAAGATTACCTTTATCAAATTAAAAGATTTCACCGCCTCTTCGGTCCATCTTAGTTCGCTGTCCTTCTTGAGCATATTGGTTATCTCTCTGAGATGTTCAGCAAGATTGGGAATGAAACGACGCAGAAAATTCAACTTACCATTAAAGGACTGAATTTCTTTCTTGCTACGGGGCTACTCCAATTGCTGAATTGCTTCCACTCGTGCAGGGTCTATACGAATGCCATCTTTAGAAATGATATGGCCTAGCAGCTTGCCTTCACTCATAGCAAAAAGACTTTTCTTCGGATTCAATGAGATGCCATATTTTCTGCATTTTTCAAACACCTTGGTCAAATGAAACAAATGCTCTTCATCTGATTTAGAAAACACGGTCAAATCATCAAGATAAACTACTAAAAAGACATCCTTCTCATTTGCAAAGGCCATGTCCATTGCCCGCTGAAATGTGGCACCCGCATTCTTCAATCCAAACGGCATCTTGGCATAATGAAATGTACCCCATGGAGTAGTAAATGCTGTCTTGTCACGGTCATCTTCGTGCACTAAAATCTGATTATATCCGGAGTAACCATCAAGCAATGACATTCTAGATGCCCCCACAACCCGCTGCAATATGTGATCCATCTTGGGCAGCGGATAATTGTCCTTTAATGACACTTTGTTCAGATTTCTAAAGTCTATACACAAGCGAATCTCACCGGTTTTCTTCCTCACGGGCACCAAGTTTGAGATCCAATCGGAAAACCAGATTGGCACTATGATTCCGGACTTATACAACCTGTTGACTTCCTTCTCAATCAATGGCAACAATTTAGGATTAATTCTTCTCAACTTTTGCCGGAAAGGCTTTTGATTTGGCTTTATGGGGATGGTATGCTGAATAATGCTTGTGTCATAAGTTTTCAAATATGAATAATCCCATGCGAAAACATTAGAATACAGAGACAATAATCTGATATACTCATGCTTTACCTTAGGCGGCAATGCTTTTGAAAGTTTCACCATTTTTGGATTTGCAGCTATCCCAAGGTTCACATCTTCAACTCCTTCAGCTGTTGGCCTCAAAGTTGGCTTGCGGGCCACATCATCCTGATCAAACAATTCCTCCAAAGGAATCAATCCTTTTGGAATGTGATTATCTTTGAGCTGCAATACATCCATCTGATTCACTCCTTCAGCTTCCGTATCTATTGAGATGTCTTCAAACTTACCCTTAACTTGCAGAAAATCTTCAATTTCTTCGTCATCTTGGAACACTTGCCAACACCTTTGGTTATCTGGAACTGTAGGACGATGCTTCACATATATCTCGAACTTATTGCTGGAATTCATGGGTATTTTCAGATTACTTGCTGCCTTAGCCAATGCATCCGCAACACCATTTTGAATCCGGGGCACACATGTCAAAGTATGTTCAGAAAATCTTTTCAAGATATCTAAAACAACATTTCTATAAGCTCTCATGCGAGGATGTTTGGCCTGAAATTCACCTTTCACTTGCTTGATAACTAGTTCGGAGTCGCCATATACTGCTATTTTCTTTGCCTTTAACTTCAGAAGGATTTTCAAACCAGCAATAAGAGCTTCATATTCTGCCTCATTATTCGAACAATCAAAAGCCAATTTATAAGAACATACTCGTACCTTGCTTGGAACTTGATCTTGGGCTGAGAATGGGCTTCGGATCCACACACCTATACCAGCACCATCGCTGCCCACTGCACCATCAAAATCCATAGTCCAAAGACCCTCTTCATCATCTTCTAGGTGCTGAAAGTCTGATTTTGTTTCATGTTCTGTTTGCTGCCCATTTATTTCTGCAATTGGCCTTATGACAACAGACCTTTCTTCACTTTCCTTTCTCAAAACATCCCTGAAATTTTCTGAAATGTCTGGTATATCTTCTACTTGAACTAACTGACTATCTACCTCATTGAAATTTTCCGCAAACAAAACAAAAGATTCTAAATCTGTTTGTACATAATTTACAGGATGATTCACGGGCTTTTCCTTACTAGTGATCATGTATTTCATCTTCTGTTCCCGATATAATTTCCTCATTTGACCGAAAACTGGAATTGAAGCATATGAAAAATCAAGCTGAATCGTACCTTTGAGTTTGGCTCCCCATGACCTCGACAACAACATGCCAAATCGTGGAGGAATGTCCGCCACCACCACATCCATTAAAACATTCTTCGCTGGAATTTGATCTAGACTCACCACTAAGTCTTTGATCAAACCAATGCATCTTACCCGGCTAGAATCAAACGAATACAAATCATGGTACTTCCTTGTGATGTCAAGCCCCAGCTTCTCCATGATTGTTTTCGGCATCAAATTATGTGAAGCTCCCGAGTCAAACATAGCATTGTGCAGCACAAACTCATGCAATCGCAAACTAATATAAAATGGAGGAATGTCACTCTCGGGAGACTCACCATTCAAAGCTAGCCCAAAGATTAACTCCGGCTGATCATCTTGTACATTCACCATGTCTAGCATTGGGTCAAAATTCAGCAACTTGGAAATTTGGCCTCGGTAAGTAGCATTCTTCATAACCTCCGTTAAAGGAATAGATATCTTCACCTTTGCAATTTCATTCTCCAAACTGAAAACTGGAAACTTCTCACCTTCCTTTGCCGGATTATCTCTCTTCTCAGCTTTATCCTTTGGTGCATTCGATGGCTGATCTACTTTAGCTGCCGATGATGTTTGAGTTGATGATGGACCGGCTATATCTTTACCTTTTGAAAAAACCGAATCATTCTTTGCTGCAATGTCTTTCTTTTTCTGCATGGGATTTATAGGAATAGCCCGGCTTCTCAATTGCCTTTGCTGTCCTTGCTGAGCTGATAATGCATTCAAATACCCTCTTTGATATTCTTCAGATTCTTCTTCAAGTATCATATCATTTGACAAAATATAATGCTCATCTTGGGGAAAGACAGAATTACTCACCAACTCATCTTCTTCCGTGATATATGTAGGCATATCATCAGGGGTAAAGAAATGATTTTCCTCGCCAACATTATCACCCTCATCTTCAGACTCTTGACTAACAAAATTCTGCTGAAAAGGCGGTTTCATTTGCTGCTGAACTGCTGTGTCTTGTGCCTTTGTTTCACGCTGCTTGATCCTATATTGTTGCTGCTGACCTCTGAAATTTGGGTTACGAATCTGCGGTTCCGGCTTGTCAATTGTGACCCTTTCAAGTAACCTCTTCACCTGTTCAACCTGCTGAAGAACCTGATTTGACGTGGATGCCTCCTCCTTGATGGTGACTCGCTTTTCTGCCTTCATTCTTGCTCTTTTATCATTCAAATTTGCCTCAACGCTGACAGCAATTTTCTGCATATCCTCCAAGGTAGGGGGATCTCGGTCTCTTAGTGAATAAGCCATCTCCGGATCAAAACCATCCGGGAATTTGAGAAGTGCTGATTTTCTAGATGGCCTCAAATCATCGGGAATAGCATTATAAACTGTATTGAATCTGATTATATAATCTTGAACAGACTCACCCGGATTATGCTTGAGGTTGTTGTATTCGGCATTGATTTGAAGCGGATCCTTTCTGATTTCCCACCGATGTAAGAATTGATTCTGAAGTGCTTCCAAGGTAGCAATGCTGTTAGCTGTTAACCCTCTGAACCATTTTCTTACTTCTCCGGCAAATGTTTGCACGAGCAACCGCATGGTAACATCTTCTTCATCTAACTCATATAGATCAAAGAAAGTGGACATTTTATCGATATGTTGCTGAGCTGTAATACTTTGTGGAGTGCCATCAAACATGGGGATTTTACTTTGGTAATCAGCAGGCATATCATGAAGATTAGCAGGCAATGCAAGTGGGGCAAACCGGGCTGCCATTTTTCTAGGTAAGGTAGGTCTTGGAGTAGCAGGCGGAGTAGGTGTAGCGGTATGAGGAGTAAGAGGAGGAGAAGCAGTATGTGATGCTGAAGGCGAAACAACTGTAGATGGAGGATGAGTAACTATGGGAGAGATAACAATAAAAGGAGGATTTGTCTGTTCATGCGCCGTGATAGAAGATCCAATATGACCAGAGATATTTTCAAGGAAATCAGCAAGAGTAGTAGCTTGTACACGTGTCTGGAGATTCCTCAAAATGAAGTTTTCAACTAATTTATTATGCCTCTCAAATTCAATAGCAGCTGCAAAATCAGGATTAGGAACTAGAGTTGCAAGTGCACTTTCAGATTTAGTTTTGAACAGAGACAACTCAAAGCTTTCGTCAAAATCCAAATCTTCAAGATAATCAAAAATAGCTGGGCATGAATGAGATCTGAAAATGGGTCTAGGATCTGTAGCCAGCTTGTTTTCTCAGAATAACTAGGAAAGAAAAAGCATTCAGCCTGTGAAAACTCTCAACCTATCATCCACGGCTAAGAGTTAACAAATACATGGGGATAAGATGTCAGAGAAGCGCTATATTCACAAGCTCACGGAGATTGACTGAAGCAGCGTTTATCTACTTGCGCTGATGTAAAACAAGAGCGTTTTCGAAGGCTACCTGGCGTAACTTCAGGCTCCGTCTAAGACTTATGAAATAACACGTCTATGAACAAGAAATTTGATGTTCTCCCCAGTATGGTCGCCAGTATGTTAGCACTTGAAATTTCACCTCAGGCTGAAAAGGCAAATCTCAAAGCTACATCAAACCATTCAGCCTCGTAGCTAGCCCTACGGGGCAGGAGAAGGCTCTCTCCGGTCAATCTCGGTAAATTTTCAATAGGAAGAGATGACCAATCAAGGTAACACTGATATTAGGCTAGTAAACTGATTTGAAGGTTGATTTGGGGGTTTTTTTTTTGGGGGTTTTGGTGGCAAATTGAGGAGCTGCAATTTAGGGTGCGGGGATTGGACACAGTTTCTGTAGGGGGGTCTTTGGGGCAAGGTAGGAACCTGTATTGATGTCTTTAGCTGAAGTGGATGATTAGGAAGAAAGAAAAGAAGGCTAAAGAAAGCAAACAATGGATTTGAATTCTCTTTAGACAACAGAAAACATAGAAATTAAACAAATTTAAAAGTAGAGCATGGCAAGCATGAATTCTAACTTTATCACTTCATTTGTTTAATATGCAGCAGTATAGAAAGTAAATGAATCACATAAAAAAGCTTACAATAACATGAAGAAACAAACCATCAACACCTGAGTCCACATGAATCCCAAAGATGACTGCAAAACCCTGGTCTTCCTTAGCCAAAAATTGCAGAGATACAGTGAAAATATACAATGATAGCTCCTCCCTCAAGAGTCCAACCATGAAAATGAGCATGAAAGTACATAATATAGATGATCTAACCTCTTTCCCTGCCTCCATGGGTCGAGCTCACTATCCTAGGAGCTGTTTGAACAACTTCTAAACTAAGCACTACAAAATAGGCAGTCAAAACAACTTGCCTCTATAAACTTGGAAACCAGTTCATACAGTCAATTTTACCCTTTTACATGAGAGAAACTTCTAGAAGAGTAAAACAAGAGTAAAAGTATCCAAAAAGTGCCACAAGTACAGTCAAAAGGACCACCATCGACCTCAGCAAGTCAAACTGGAGCTAAACTGCAAATTCTGGGCTGAACTGGTCAAATCTGGCACAAATTCCTCAACGGGTCGCGCACATCATCCTCAACGGGTCGCGCACTTTGGAGCCCTGTTTGGAGGCCTTCCCGGTGTCAGAATGAGGTGCAGGATAGCTCGTTGGAAAGGTCTCTGAGTCTACTTTCCAACCCAACTGGAATTTTTGGATTTGGAGGTCATTTTCCCAGTAAAAAGTCAATTCTCCCAAGACTACTTCTGCAGCTCAAAAAAGGGGCAGAAAGTCAAAATTTGGCTGTATTTTGACCTTTTGGAGGCCCAAAACTCCATGAAAACTCAAGGTAATGCATGGGAATATGTAAATTTGCATGAAAAATCCAAAAATGCTGAGTTTTTGCAAAACGGAGCTACGATGACAAAGGGTCTCACCGGGGGTGAGACCCGTTGAGAAGCCAAAACCTGTAAATTGCCCAAAAATGCCAAAAATGAGCCAAAACTTCCAAAAATTTTTGTGCTTGGTGTTGTGAAGAGGCTAGTGAGTGTCATGATGAGTGAGAGAAGCCTCGGCTAAGATACGGAGGGGGTTGGTCTTCTTCTTCCTCTTAAGAGCCTCGGTCAACCTTCTTTGGAATATTTTCATCTTTGCTTTACAAACGTGCATCCTAGCCCAATAGTGGTTTTTCATGTTCCTGAGCAGCTTTTTCTCTTGGTTGGCCTTAGCCAACAGCCTCTCCAAGTGGGCATTCTCCTGAATAAGCAATGACTCCCGGTCAACAGGCAATGGGTCACCGGGCCTCCTACGGTTTAGGACTCGATCACTACGAATCCTCCAAATCTCATCAAGTGCCTTCTCCTCCTCCAGCTGTGTGTTCCGCTGCTCTAGATATGTGATGGTCCATTGGGCACCCTCAAGTCTCCGCTGCAAAACATCATTCTCGGTCCTGAGCTGCTGAATGATCTCCTTTGCCTCTTGGCTAGGAGAACTGACCTCAAGATCAATCACCAGATCCTCATGAACCATGGGCTCTTTTCCCCTCTGCAATACCTGTGCTGGCGAAGAAAACGAGGCCCCTTCCACCTGCTGTGGAGATAACACTCGCTGCTCTGAAGATGAAGGCGAGACCCCTTCCACCTGCTGTGGAGATAATACTCGCCTAGCTGCTGCAAATAAGGCCCTTGGGCCTTTCTGATAGGTGACCATAGGAGTGGAGCTGACATGTCGGGTGATGGGAGCATCAGGCTGCTGAGATGGTCCTCCCTCCTCATGAATAGCCTCCTGATGTGGCTGAGGTGGCACTGTGAAAAACTCACGGGAGATGAACTCCTCCCATGAGATACCCTGCTGAGTCAACTGATGAGAGACTATAAGCTGGATCAAACCATAGTGACAAAGGCTCCTGTACTGCTGGGCCGGGGTCTTCCTCTGCAACATGGGCACCATTCTCTGAATGTTCTGAAACAGGAAGATCGGGAGGTTCATCATCCTCACCCGGGTGAAATGCATCAACAGGCGAATGTGATATGAATACACCTGTGAAAATCTGCCCTCACATGTAAAATAATGCATGATAAGTCTCATGAGGGGGGCATACTCACACCGAAGAAATCTGAATGGGAAAACACCCGTCAACAGTTTCACAAATGATGGCCGGACATAAGGCTCAAAGTGAACAAAATCAAGTAATCTGCGCTTAGGCCACACCTCACCCACATTTGGTATCCCTGTAGCCTCTGAGATCACTTCGGGTGTCAATATGAAATTCACCCCTGCAAGAGTGACATGTCCATCATGGAGGTGTAAGACAAACAAGCGGGCCAACTCTCTATGATGCTGAATCTGAGAGAGCCTCTCACAAAACTGATAGCATGACATGTACCGGAAACAATTCACTGCCAAAGGACAAGCCTGTAACTCTGCCAAAGAAGTAGGCTCCTCCCTCTTATGATGGCCTCCCTTACCTCCTCTACGAGGCCTCCTCTGTTCCTCAATCTCTGTAGATGATGAATGGTCATCACCTTGCTCATAAGTCTCGGTATCTGACATGGTTTTGGAGCAAGGTGAGCAAACTGAAGGACAAATTGAACTGCTGCCTCTGCCTGCAAAAGTACTGAACTCTATGTTGTTTCAAGGGGAAAAAACATGAGGGGAATGTTAGGGGAGGGAACTTCTTAACGAGGAATGGGAATATATGAAAATAACAGGGAATTTTCAAGGGAAACTTTACAAATTGTCATGCATATAGGAACACATTTTAACATTGGGAAATCATTTGCAAAGAACATCTCATATGGGACAAAACATGTATGATAATGAACATGGAAGAGGCATATATGTATCAATAGGGACATAGGGACACCATACACCAAATTTGCTTATAGGAGTTCATGTGTGTCATAAGGCAAATTTTTTTGCTCTTTTTGTTCTTAAGGAGTACATGCACATTGTTTTCACATAGAGGGGAGGTTTTCATGTACAAGGGGATGTCAAGGGTATATAGAGGTTATGTACATGCCTCTAGATATACAGCAGCATTTATTTTCACATGACTCATTCTTTATTTACAAATGTATCTTTTCTTTTTGTTTTATTTTTTGCATGTGTATGGTAGAGGGAATTAGGGTTTTATGTGCTTGTGAGAGGGGTAGGGTTTATAGCTTAGGGATGGGGGAAAAAATCAACATTTTATGTACAAATAATATGGGACAGAGATGCAAGCATGACTATGAATGAAAGAGGAAAAGAGGGAAGGGACCAAATGGGACAAAAACACTTGAAACAGTCACAAAACCCTAGCATTTTACAAACATTAGCAAGCAGCCATATTAGTCCATTCATTTGCAAATTTAGAAGATGAAATCATAGCATACATCCATATTTTCACTACCAATATCAACAACCATGCATTAAGAGCCTACCTCGACCGATTGAGCAAATTTGAAGTGGAATGGAGGAATTCAATTGAAGTTTTGGTGGCAGACAGTTGAACGGGTCGCGCACGCTCCCCAACGGGTCGCGCACAGCCCAACGGGTCGCGCTCGTTATAATTTCACACTGCTGGAGTGCGCTGGACGGGTCGCGCACCGCCCAACAGGTCGCGCACAAGCCTGGACGGGTCGCGCACCTAGAAACTGCCCGAAACCGTTGCAATTTCGCCTCCTTCGCCTATCACTCTCTCACAATCTCTCTTGCAAGCTTGAAATGCACAATGAGAGTGAAAGGAGGGAACATTACCTTTTATAATCTCATTTTAAAAAATTTCATCCAAAAACCCACTTTATAAAGTCTATTTTGACACTTTTTAAAACACTGATTTTCTTGGTTTCCTTTATCCTGAAGTTGACTTTTTGAGTGCTTTGACCTAATTCTTTTTGCAGGTAGATCATCTGAAGGACTGTGGCAAGGGGACCAGGGTTGTTGCTGCCTTTTTGAAGACATTTTGGAAATTTATTCTTTTTACAAAAATTATCATGACCTTGGCTTTAAAAACAGGGTTTTTAAATCCAAGGTTAAAAATGAACTGTACATGATGAAAATTTCAAAGGAACATGTTTACCATCCTCCCTCTGGCTTGCTGGTCACTCAAGGACTTTCAGAGACATGACCTTGCTAAGACAACTGACCAAAACCCTAGACCTAGAATTTTGACATTAAGACCAAACAAGAGCAGCTTGACAAACTCAATGACTGATATGACCTGATCCAGCAAAGCCAAGAGGGGTATGAATAGACCAGCTCCTCCATCAGGGTTATGGCATGCCTAACGGGATGCAAATTTTGACACTGATGAGACACCTACTAATGCAAATGCAAAGAGCTTTGATCACTGATGGAGGGCTTTCAAGACCGACACTAACATGTTGATCTCATCAAGTTCCACATCAAGTTCTTCTTTATTTTGAGAAAGATCTTATTGAAACCATATTTTCAAGATCTCCCTTCTTTTTTCTGCCTCCTCAACCTGTAGCTTGATCAAGGATAATTTTAGGGGCGAATGTTCGCCCTTTGGCGAAATTAAGGGGTTTTAAATTTTTAGTGGGCGAATATTTTGTATCATAGTACATTTTTACAAATCACCTCAAATAGCCCACCTTATTTTAAGGGAGAGGGTAAAAAAGGTACATTTAGCCCTTGAAATTAGGACTTACAACCTTCCATTCGCCCATTTTCAAGAATAGGTTTTATTTAAGTGAATCCATTCGCCCATTTTCAAGAATAGGTTTTATTTAAGTGAATCCTATCGGCCAAATACCATATTTATAAAAGAGGTATGGTAAATTAATAAAAATATAAATAAATGAGAGGTATGGTAAATAAATAAAACATTTTTTATATTTACTCCATAAGTCACCTTATATACATGTAACGGTGTAAAGAAATAAAAATATAAGTAAAGTGGAGGTATGGTAAATAAATAAAACGTCTTTTTATACTTACTCAAATGGTATGGTAAATAAATAAAAATATAAATAAACTAGACGTATGGTAAATAGATAAAACCTCTTTTTATATTTAGTCCATAACCCTCGTTCTATTTATGAAGTCTCAAGAAAGAGGTTTTATTTAAGTGAATCCTATGGGCCAAATACCATATTTGTAAAAGAGGTATGGTAAATTAATAAAAATATAAATAAACGAGAGGTATGGTAAACAAATAAAACATTTTTTTTTATATTTACTCCATAAGTCACCTTATATTTACGAACACTCAAAAAATGGGTTATATTTAGGTGAAACCTATGGCCAAAATACTATGGGACAAATACCATGGACTAGATTGTTATTAATACCATGCAAAAAACCATTATTAACCCTAATATTAGAATTAATAAAAATAAAAATGGCACATGGTATTGACCCATGGTATTCACCAAAATGGCACATGGTATTGACCCATGGTATTCACCTGGAATGTAGCCTATTTAAATGGGGGAATTAAACCAGCATGTAGCCTATGCTAAGATTCACTAGGACTTTACAAAGTTTTATTATTTAGTGAAAGACTCGCCAAGATCTTACAAGATTTTATAATTGAGTAAAATATTCGCCATGCCTGGTGAGAGATTCGCCAAAAAATTATATATACATATTATATTATTGATAAAATCGCCTTCCATTTTTCCTATATACCATGGATATTCGCCCATTTATTATATTTATAAATTTAGGGGGGTTCTTAAAATTTTCCCTGAGCTTGATAAGAGTGGTCTTATCTACTTCTCTGTTGAGAGCCTGTATCCGTTCCTTCTGCTCATTTTCAATCTTGAGCCTGATAAGAGTGGTCTTATCTACTTCTCTGTTGAGAGCCTGTATCCGTTCCTTCTGCTCCTCATTTTCAATCTTGAGCCTGCTTAATTCAACTCAAGAGGTTTCCAATTCCTTTTGCTTTTGGTCAACTGCGAATATGTATCTTTGGTCAGATTCCTTCCTTTCAATTTCTGCTTCCTGCATCTGTTGTTTGAGCCCGCTAATCTCTGCAAACGTTGTGTCGAGTTCTTGTTTCTTATGTTGGACTTCTCTCTTGAGGTCTTGTGTTTGTATATTCTTGACTTCTTCCAATTGAGTTCTAAGACTGCTAATCATCTTCTTAGACTCTTCATTTTCTTTGATGAGTTCTTTTGTTGTCTTCAATTATGCTTTCAAAAGTCTTGTCTTTTCCTTTTGACTTTTGAGTTCCTTTATCACCTTGATCACTTGATTTTGAAACTCTGTCTTACTCATTTCTCCATTTTCTTCATCATGATCAGAAGGATCTGAAGTTTCAATAACATCTTTACCTAATTGTTGTGTTGAATAGAGATTATGAAGCCTTTTCCAAAGAGCTTTAGTTGTTGAATATTGACCAACTTTTGCTTCCACAGAATTTGGCAAAACATTCAAAATTACACTCATGGCCTTTGAATTGTACCTTTTATATTCGTCGGTAGATGTCTCCCCAAAGACAATTGATTCCCATACTTCATGTGCCTGCGAATGTTCTTCCATCTTGGATTCCCATATCTAGTAATTATCTGCATCAAAATCAGGGGTTGGTACACAATACTCACTTTATTTAGATTTTTTTGTACCTGTACCTTCCTTTGATATCCTTGTAACCTGCCTTTTTGACTTTCCCATCTCTATGCTCTGAAAACTGCCTTCCAACAGTTAAGTTGTTACTGAAGGAACCACGCTCTGACACCAATTGTTGAGAATATTGAGAGGGGGGTGAATAAATATTTCTTAGCAATTAGCACTTTTTAATATTTTTCATAGCATTAGTTAATCTTTAGTTATTATTATTGTTCTTCTTCAGATGATCATAAAAAATAATCAATAGTAGACAACACCATACAACAATGCAAAATGATAAAACAAAGGACACAAAGATTTTTAGGTGGAAAACCCCCTCTGGGTCGAAAACCATCGAACGCTTCTTTATTAATTGTCTTCTCCCTGTTAAAATAAAATTGATTACATCAAGATTCCATCTAAAACTAAGGGAGACGTCAAGCCCCTAATTCACAGGCTACAACATGTAGGATGCTACTAGACCCTAATATCCTGTTACAACCAGAAGGACGCCCTATCACCCTGTAGATTAGGCCATAACCTGATGAATGCCCCAACACTCTGTTTACCAGTTGTTGTCGGAAAGGATGCTTCGTTGTCGTGTTGTTTTATCAGCCACAACTGAATGGACGCCACAACACCCTATGCAAGCCACAACTTTCCCTAGCACCACCCTGCCACCCTGAAGTGTTTTCAGGCCACAACCTAAAGGTGACTCCAATCACCTGCCTTGCACCACCCTGCCACCCTGAAGAGTCGACATACCACGTTTCACAATTTTCAAACTAGATCCCCTTGTGCTTTGAATCAATATAGTAGACCTATAAAGAAGATGTTGTATATCAATCAAATCCCGATAGCCACTGATCACTGAAAAATCAAACAGATCACTGCACAATGTTGCACATCAAAGTCACTGCTCAACTGCACATCGTTGTCACTGCTTAATTGCACGTCACTGTCACTGCAGTGCTGCACACATAGATCATTGCACATCTGATCACTGCTCAACGTCAAGAGCTCAAAACATTGGCAACCACTGCACATCACAAATGAATAAGCATCAAGGCTCATGTGCAGACAATCATACTTCACGTTGCTTCATTATTCCAAATCTCTTACAATGTTACAACCATCTGACATTGTTATCAAATGATGGCACAAGCCAAGGTGCCTCATGTCATCTTGATGCCCTAAAATCAGTGCTTTCAAACTATCTCCGCAAAGAGCTACTAGCATATAATTAACACCGTTATTTGACTGCTCAAGCCCTGTTATCCATCCTTCTCCAATAGGTTGTATAACAAAATGAGATTTTCCTTAAAGACCTGCTACCATGTAAATTCATGTCATTATGACGGTAAACCCTCTAGGTCATCACTATAAGATACATAATACAAATCGATATCAAGTATGTCATGGTTGTATGTCAATATGTCAGATTACATTCGTTATAGTTCTATTGATATCAAGTCAAAGTCAAAGGTCAACTTCATTATGACAAGTGTTTATACATTAAAAAAAAAAATCTATGAGTCAAGTTAATATATCGACGTGTCAATATGTGTCATGCCAATAAGCTCATATGATGTTATTGTCATTGTCACGATCATGTTCATTTCACTATTCAATGTATCAAGTCACTAAATGTGTGTCAATTCACCAAAGATTTGTTAGCACTACTATAATATATTATACAGTCTCATGGAATAGATCATCAAGTCAAGTCTCTCATCATATAATGCTCACTAAGTCAATCAATACTTCACATCATAATCAACGTACTTGATGTCAAAGTCATGTAATTGTGTTAAGTCAAAGTCAATATATTGTATCAATGTCATTGTTGTCCCATTACATATAATCACATCACTTTCTTAACACTATATCACCAGATATAAATAGTGCAAATCCTAACAAGCTCTTAAGAGAAGTTTCACTAATGTTGTACTTATGTTTGTTCAAGGTGACATATCAAACATGTTGTCATATAGATGATTAACATGTCATTTAGAATTATAGTATCTTATGTAATTAGCCCATAACTATACTCTCATATACTAAGTCACTTGTAGGATAGTTACATAGTCATCTTCACTGTAAAAGCTATCATGTCAAAATTAGATCCTCTCACTTGTTCCTCTGCCCTAGTTACTTTCTCATTGCTAATATGTTATAGAATGTCTCTATGTCAATAAGCTCTATTAGTTGTTGAAGGCTACAATGATTGTTTAAGGGTATGTCACTACACTTGATCTAACTATAGTAAGCGTTGATAAGAACCCTTGCAAGTACCCTTCTTCCACACCATTTGCTTCAATAATTATTAAAAGATGGTACCAAGAGTATTCTGTTGTAGATTACTCTTTATGTCCGTGAAGAACATATTATTGTGGCTAATATGATAAAATAATAAGACTTCTACCTGAACCCTCAAATGGCTGCATTAATAAAGTACCTCAATGATGATCTATACAAGGATGACAAAACATTTGATGACAATGATGTGTGAATTCTTAGAGACAAAATGGCACTATATTGTGCCCTAGTTTTAGGTCTGCTTGAGGACTGAAATTCCTAAATCACAATACTTCGTACAGGATTTTATAAGTGATGTTTCAACAGAGAACCAAGGTCATGGAGTTAATGATCATGCCATGTCTTGTTGTCCTTCAATAGGTCTATGTAATGTGCTTAGAAATATGTCCTACTACATAGGTCTGAATCCTAAATTAGTTTATTCAAGGTTATGAAATGGATTCCTTCTTGTTGTTGTATGAGGACCAAGGTCCTGAAGTTATTCTTCTCAACCGAAACCCAATAAACAAAGTCAAAAAATCACCAAAGTAAAAGGAAACAAAGGAATCCTAACCAACTCATATATTTTGCTATTCCTAAAAGTATGCCTTGACTGCATGGTCTATATACACAAAGAAAGTTGGCTAACCAAACATGAAATAGGAGATAAACAAGAAAAATAACTTACCTAAATAAACTGAATAGAAGAGGAATGACTTTGTTGTCTTAAAATTTGTCCATGTACTTGAGGAAGTCTGAATTCATTTTCTTCCTTAAACGTCCCAACCACAGGTAGGTCGAAGTTATTTCAAAGATAGACACCAAGATAAATCGTTGAGATATGATATGTATTGAGAGTGAATATGTCTCCCTTTTATAGATTTGTTTTTAGGTTAGGAGGGGCTTCTAAGTGACCACTGGATAACTTAGGAAGGGGTTTTAACGTAGACGTTACATGGCTTTAATTATTAAAAAAATGATTTTGTAAGCCTTGTAATTTAATGCTGCCATTAAAATGATTAGATCATACCTGTAAATCAAGGAAGGGACCCTCCTTGTGAGTGAATGTAGTTTGATGTTATTCTTTAAGTTAGATGTTTAATCAATTTAATTCAATTTAGTAATTGTAAATAACTTGTTTATTAAACTCCAAGTAATTTTACACTAATCCTCTTTGGTGTGTTTTGTAGGTGACACATGAGTGTATTAAGTCAATGATTGATTTATTGTCTTTGGTTTTGAAGTTATGTAACTTATATGGGGTGAGATTACAGTGATAAACAATGTCATATGTTGAAAATCGTAGGAGGAGGTGTCATGTCACTACCCCTTGGGGTTTTAGCCCATAAACTGTGGTCACTAACTTCAATTGTGAATATCTCTCAAACCAAGAGGTCTCTCGAGGCATACCACATATCAACAGAAACATATTTTCAAGGAGAATCTAATGATGGAAATCTACAATCCAAACTCAATGTTTTCACCTACCAAAAACCCTCAACAAAGTCAGGGCACATCCTAATGTAGGAGCATCCAGCTCAACAATTCCATTATATTCTAGTTAACTTAGGGGGTCTTGTGTTTTCAATGAAGTTGGATTCCTATGTATCAAATTAATGTAATTATTAACGTTTTGAGTGATTGAAATAGGAATTAATTAGATATTGTGAGGATATTTGTAAATGCTCTCGAATGTAGAAGAACATGAGTGATGATGAGTGATTAGTAGGGATTGAGAGATTTGGAAATCAATTGTAAGTCTTAGATTAGGAATTGTTTTCGTGATTTTGGGGATTAGAGAGGATCCTTAGGGATCACTTGAGTCAAAAGTGGACTTAGAGGATATTCAGGATTTAGTTCAAAAAATTAAGGATCTGAACCAGAATTGGCTAACAGAATCTTTTGTATAAATGTAAGCCTAAAAGGCATAGAGTTAGTCAGTTAGATAGGGTTTGACTGTAAGCCTACGGGCAGGAAAGGAAAGGCCACTGATATAGAAGATCAGGCCGAGAAGGATTTCATTGTGTAAATGTTTGTTTATTAATACAGATAACTCGATTTCTGAGTTTGTGTGGTGTGTATTGAGTAATTGAATTATAACCTGTGTGTGGATTAGAGTAATTCTGCATAACATAAGTGTGCAAGGAATTCAGGAACAATTTGAGAGAGAGGACAGTGCTCAGAGGAGTATTGCGATGATCCAGTGTTGGAGTCTAATTGAATAACCAAATCAAAGCTCAGAAGTGGTAGCGTTTAAATATACGCAGAACAAATTTCAAGAAGGAGTCAAGTGGGAGATCAATTAAAGATTGAAATCAGTGAAAGGAAGAAGTACTAGAGTGACAGTGCACAGGAACTGTTGGATCAGTCAGATCAACGGACGAGATTGTGTGCGATATAGGAATAAGATTAAGTCCCGCAAAATAAAGTCAAGAAGACGAATGGCAGAGATTTACACCACGTGTTAGCAGAAGGATAGAGCGGTCTTGAAAATATGGTAAGTGGTATATCACGCGCCCTGAAGGTGGGAAGTGATATTCCTAAATTTCATGCGATTTCCCTTAGCGCTTGACACATAGCACGAGAAAACTACTTTTCTCGTGCGCTCTTGACCTGATATGGGTCGTGCAAGATTTCACGCGAGATTGCGCAATAGTTGTTGGATCAAGTGGGATTGATCAACGGTGGAGATTGGCCAAGCTAGTTGGTGAGCGGACGACACGATAACCGTTGGATCGAATGAGACAGATTAACGGTGGAGTTTTGAAGCACATGTTGAGTGTCGATATATGTGTAAAGGTTTTTGGAATGGCGGAAAGGTAAGGTTTAAGTGTGGGTTACGAAATATTTCTATTATATGGAAATTATAATAGAAATAAGCGGGATTAATGTTTTATGGTAAAGTTTGATAGCTTCCGCTTAGATATTCAATTAAAAGACTTAAACTTTGGTTTAAGAGGGTTTCACCATTTATATTGGTGTTCATCTTGGGACATGACAGACACATAGTGTGACTTGCAATTTTATTTGCATATTGTGGGTATATGCGACTTAGGCTGCATCACGTCCTCAGTCCAAGGAACACAAACCCTAGGACTTCGGTTTTTAACCATCCAACAATATAGTTGCCATCTTGATGTAATCCAACAATTACTAAGAAGCATTCATTAACCATTTGACATCAATGACTAGTGTTTTTGGTCAAAGTCAAACCCATTCAACTCCATGGGTTGACATCAATGACAACACTATCCAACAATTTATTTATACTTGCAGTCATTTTCTATTCAGAGAAATGGAGTAGAGCAACCTCACCTTCCAACTAGGTTTTCTCTCGAAATGGTCTCCCAACTTAAATATTGTGTCAAATCATGTTTTGTGGGTTTTTATTTTGTTTTTCTCTATTTTCTATGTAATTATAATTTACATGCATATGCAATAAACAATAGCTTAAAGATCCATAAATCTAAAGGGAAATAAACCCTCATATGTATATTTAGGATTTTTAAGTATAATTTATAATTTATGTTGTGAAGAACTGTCCAGTGGAATATCCATGGTAGTTTACGAATCACTAAGCCACGTTTTGAAGATTAACCAAGTGTGGAAGAGGAAGCAACTACAACGGTTCTTGAGGCTACATATCTAGTGGATTATTATGTTGATTTAATGCTAAGCTTATATGAGTTGAGGTGTGAAGGTCGATCAAATGTGGAAGTGGAAAGAAACCATAATGGTTTTTGTTTTAGAAGAGAGTTTGGACATGTAAAGGTTGTAATGGGAACCCCACATTTAACAAACAATTTTGAAATCATAGAGATCAACGAATCAAAACCTATGATGACAAGAACATATAAAACAAGAGACACAGTCTTAATACAAATGAAGTCCTTTCTCAACCCTTGTATATTGAACCTAGTCCAACATCAATATAGAGTTGAATATATATAGATGGTTAAGTCACATATAGAATATGGATTCAAATTCCATGAGTAGAATACAAATTATTAAACATTATCCCCAAAGAAAGGGAAAATGACTTATTAATCAACATTGAGGATCTCAGGGGAGCACCCTCACTAACAAATCTGATTACTGAGAAACCCATATTCCTTAAATTGAAAGTCATGATGGTATTCTTAATGAAGAAACAAGACATAATTGAGTATAAATATTGGGGGTGTTAGACCAAGTTAAAAGAAGATAACGAGTAAAAAAATTGAGAAGACCATTAAGATTACCATTAATTTAGTGAACAACAAATAATTTTTATTTTTATATTTATATTCCATATGAGGAATATACATGTTCTAGTCCTCGAAGGAATATTCATTCTCAACATATAATTTCATCATGTCATTTGCGGGAATTGAACTTGAGTGGAGAGGATCCTAATCATTCCTCTCAACCACCTAAGATAAACCTAATTGACACATTCTTAGTAATGGAAACCTACCTTATATAAAGGGGATGAAGATAGACACTAGTTCATCTATGAAAATAAATAAGACACAATGGATGTTAGTAGTGAGGTTAGGCAATGGTGTGATTTGTTTTGCATAAAGAATAAGGGCTCTCATGTTATTTATGAAATTTATAGAAAACCACAATATAACAAGGGATAAGATAAAGATTCAATTTGTGTTATTCTTCAAAAGATAAGATGAAAAGCATCCTATAGCCCATAATCTAAAGAAATAAACCAAATTCCAAATGAGTTGATAAGGGATTATGATAAAATATTTAGGGATTTTCTCAACAAGATTCCTTGTATTTTTTAATAACAGCTTTGAATTTAGAGGTTGTTTGATGTTTTGTTATCAAAAAATAGGATATCTCTAAGAATGCACAAAATCAAACACATGAAAAGAAGCCCCAAACAATGCATATCAAATTTAAACCAACAAAGATTGGGTGAATTCATCAATAGACAAAATGATGGTGGAAATTTTGAATAAAATGTAAAAATCATTGCAAGACCTTACAATACAGTCAAGGAAATTGGATTCATGGTGCATTATGTGCATGAATTAAGTCCATAGAAAGGAAAACCATAACTATAAAGAATTGACTAATATACATCAAAATTTTAAAAATTCTAAAGATTTCTCTTATGAAATTTGTGAGGCTGTGATTAATCACAAAACAAAAGATTGTCCACAAAATCTAAGGATTTACAAGCAAAACCGGTGTGCCATATATGAATAAAATACCCATGCTACATCTGAGTGTCAACATAATGGGAGAAACAAGCTTGATTATTATCAATATATCACATAAGTAATGAATCAAGACCAAGGTGCTCTAGGTGGAAGAGAGGGTGAATAGCCAGGAGGAGATAACTATTGTGGAATAAGAGTTAGTCATGGTGGTCAATATGGAGGATTGGGTGGTATCTAAAGAAGGTTTTTCTTTACTCACTATAAATAAAACCACTTTAGCCCCAATGATCCCTTGAAATATATGATTGAATTATAATGTTGCAACAATTGTGGGTCACAAGGTCATTCCTTAGAAGATTTCCTGAAAATATTAGAAAAGATAATGAATCAATGAAATGTAAATGTTTTACAAAGCATACTTAGATATGAAGCATTGAATTCCAATAATATTAATGTTTTCACCAAATTAGGAGCAAGAAATGGGAAGGATGCACTTTTGTAGTCAATGAAGCTTGGAAGGAAAGAAAAGAACATGTACCCAAATTCGATGAGACAACAAGAATATGCTAATGAAGCAATAGGTATGTTCACAAAAGTTGACAAGGAGGATGTTGTTGAGATATGCACATGCATGATTATAATTTATTAGTATTAGATAACTAAAAGGATCATGATTTTTCCTAAATCATGGATCTTGACTCCTTGATAGGGAGCTAGAGCCTACGCTTAGTAGTTGATTACTTCACCTAGATCCCACTCAGAACTTGCATCATGTTTTCCTTTGAGATCATGGACAATCCCCTTGGCCTTTGCCACTCTTAGACAATGAATCTATATATACAAGGTACATTGGTGTGTCATTCATAATTTTTTTGCGAACATGATTCATTTCAATTTTAATAAATATCACAACTGGTAATTTACTATATATTTTTCATGTTGTATGTGTGAGCACATGTGTGTGGCTAATGAAATTTTTTATGTGAATCAAATATAGTGACAATGATAACAACAACAGTAGTGGATTGACACATACAAGTTTTTACTTGAGCGGGAAGCCTAATTAGAGTGAGAGGAATATTTATTCTAAGCCTAACACAAAATTGTGTCCTTATGAGGAAAAATGGTCTCTTAAAGTTTGATGGGGAACATGATTCTTGATGTAGTTAATCCATAAGTAGTATCGTGCCAATAAATCATTTAAGTTTGATCATAATCTATAGTGTTATCCCATAAAGGAGGATACTTTTTTCATTATAAAGTTGTTTAGGACAGGAGAGGATTTTCCTTAGTTCCCTTGTCTATTACATGGCTTTGTGGGAGAGAGTCAATTTGCATTTTCCAAGGGGTATATTGGTTTGAATATCACTAACCCTAGTGGCTTCCAAGTTGTTGGTGGCTCATTTCATTTACATTCATTTAGTGTAGAGAAGGTTAGTCACCTATCACATATGGTCACAATATTGGAACATTATATTTCTAAGGGAAACACAATAGTTTCCCTCTAATGCACTATGTAGATACATTAGTTTAGAGGCCCATACAACTAATTCTATATTTGATGGGATGAATATCTTCCTCTTTGCTTCAAAACTATTTACTTTATTTTGTTAGAGATTTCTAGTCATTTAACCAATATTTGGTTTCATCCCTCCTAAGATGACAACTAATGTGTGTGTGCGCATGTGGCGGTAAAAGATTCCCAAGAGGGACTAAGAGGGGTTTTGTAGGCCAATTAGTTTAAAGGTATTGTATTTGATAGCTCATGAGGATGATCATGTCCTCGAACTTCCACAGTAGCCCTACATAGGGATGGATTGGCAAGGATGTATGAACATCTTATTAATTCAAGTCAAACCACCAAATGAGAGAGATATTATTATCATTATATTTTGATTAATATAGTTTCATTTTTTTCTTCTCTTATTTAGTGCACATGTAATTGGTTGCAATAATTTGTTTAGATTTGAAAATTGAAGCCATGTTGTTATCCTTCGCTACATAAAGCAAGAAAATAGGGTAAACCATAGTCATCAACAAATTACAATATGCATTATGGCACTACCATCAACCTTCATCACGAAATGCAGGATAAGTGTCATCATAGTGGGTCATTAGAATTTCTAGACATGAGCCAAGCTATAGTAGGTGCATTGGCATCATTTAGCAAGTTTATAACATTCATTGCATCTAGATCCAAATTTGAGGGGTATTTCTACACCCAATTATTCTTTCACCCAAGAAATAAGGAGAGAGGACATATGCTTAAAGATAGAGGCATTTAACTCCCTAGTTATGTCTCTAAATGTGAGAAAGAGAAGCTAGACTTTGTAAAGGAAATTTGTAAATCAATTGGAAGCCATCCCTCAAGTTAATCTCCCATCATCAAAACCAAGAAGAAAAACCCTCATTTTGTTTGAATGCATGTTTATTGAGGGACTCCAAATATTCAATATCAAGACGCACCATTTCCATTTAATTGAGGTTATTTTGTTTTTCTTTACTTTTCTTTTTTCTTTTTTTAATGAGTAAGAATGTGATTTGTATTTTCAACATATATGTTACTCCATAAGGTCATAGGGAATTTATTTTTCATCTTAGTCTCTTGACTTCCACCAAAAAGAGGAAATTATATAATATCATATGTGGTTTATACTACTGCACATCCCTTTTATTTTTGTGAACCATTGGATTAGTGAGAAATTATTGGTCATTGTTAGGTATTTGTGGGTCCCCATATGTTAGGTCCCTACGCTACTAGTGTAGCCCCTTATTGTTATTAGTGCAACCCTCTTATTGTATTGTTGTGCCCATGTAATCCCCATATTGTTATTATTGTACCCCATAGAAGCCCTTACAATATTATTGTTATGTAGGCTTTGATTATATTGTGACCCCTTAGACTCCTATATATAGAAAGGAGGCCTTGTCATTTGTATCATCCAAGAATTTTTCATTTGTGTAATGTAAAGGATGTTCCCCCCTCAAAGAGACTAATTTTGAAGTCATTGATCTGTCTCTTCTTCTATTTTGAGAGTTGGTTGCATAACATTTGGTTTCAGAGCTTTGGATTCTAGGGTTTCACAGCTACAAACAGGTCATCATGGAATTTTCGATATAATTTTTTTTCTACGAAGGTTCAAAAGCTAAAAAAACTATCACAAGGAGCTGAAATCTTGATGAACTTCGTGTAAAATTTCAGATCTTGGTTCACTATATTTTCGAAGATATGATCCAATGAAGTTAGGGTTTCTGCATGATCCAGAATTTCGTCTCAAATAGGTGACCTTGGGAAAATCATCATAACTTTCTCTTTGAGCATAGGATTCAAATTTTGTCATAAGTGACAAAAAGAGGACGGAATTCATTTTGTTTGGTATTGTTTTCAGGGCCGAAGGTTGAAATAGTGACACGTGGCACTCCATACATGTTCGCTTTACTGAACCAGTCTATAATCAAATCATTGTGGGAGATTGGGCATAATTCTTTCTTGAAGAATCCAATATCGATCATACTTGTGGGATTGGAAATAGGACTCAGAGGGCTACATAGGACAAAATTTCAGACCTTGGAGATCTAAAATTACATAGTTACAATAGATTAAATATCGAGCTCCTACAAAGAAGAAAAAAAAGGTGTGTAGTTTTAAAATTTGCATAACTTTTGTTTGAAAAAATAGTTTAAAGCGATTCAAAGCGAATAGTGAAGCATAATTATCATTAATTGATGCCCCAAAGAAAGAAAATGGAAACACCTAGTAAGTAACCCGAAAGCTCTACTATGACACATGCAGAAGAGGAAAAAATGCAACATGATATATCAAAATTGCAAGACCAAGTGAAACAAATTTCTCTCTCACAAAAAGTAACAGAAGCTAATATTGATGGTATAGAAGAAAAAATGAAAGGCAACATGGAAGATTTGAAGAAAGACTTGACAAATTTTCTACAATAAATTCTCCCTAATGGAAAAAATATAGTAGAGGAAACTCATGATGAGAACAAAAGAAATTTTAATCATGATTTCATAAACTCTAATGTTGGATTGAAGACACACCATATTCCAAAGATCGATATGAGAAATTTTGATGGCAAGGATCCAGTAACATGGATACTATAGATGGAGCAATATTTTGATCTCCATAATGCGCAACACATACAAAAGGTATGCATTGCATCTTTATATTTAGAATCGAATCAATTTGTATGGTATCGATGGCTTTATTCTCATAAACCACTTGTCACTTGGTAAATTTTTACAGAGGAAATGATAGCACATTATGAGAATACAAAGAGAAACACCTTCTTTAGCCAATTGATAAAACTCAAACAATAGGGTTCAGTGGCAGAGCACATTGATGACTTCAAAAAATTGAATATCAGGGTAAATGATATTCCATAGGAGAATAGGATACATATCTTCATAAGGACTTTAAAGGATAAAATCCAACACGAGGTTCGCCTTTAGGAACCTGATTCATTGGAGAAGGCATTCAGGGTGGCCATAATAGTGGAAAGAAAAATTATGGCAATAATGAAGTCTACCACTCGCAACTATAAAGACAGAAGTGTTGCTGCTCCTAGCCTTCCACAACCTACAAGGTTGACACCACAACAATTGGAGGAAAAAAGAGCGAAAGGGCTTTGTTGCAATTGTGATAGAAAATACGCTAAAGGTCACAAGTGTGCTGAGAAGAAATTATTTTACATATAGTGTGAAGAGGAGGACGAAAATGGTTAAGAAACATAAAAATAAGAGGATATACACCAGGAATCAACCCCATAGAAAGAAGAAATGAATCTGAGTAATGAATTGGCAGGAATTACCACTCCACAAACTCTCAAGATAGAAGGACATATCAAGAAGAAAAAGGTAATAGTATTGATTGATTCAGGTAGTACCCATAGTTTTATTCATTGTAAGATAGCCAAGGAATTGAATTTCTTCCTATATCTAGCACCAGAGTGCCAAGTAATGGTTGCAAATGGAGGAACTATAAATTTCTCTAGAAAGTGTCATAATATCAAGTTATCCATGGGGGAATAAGTATTGAATAGTCCAATGATTTCAATTCCAATGGGTGGTGTTGATGTTGTACTAGGAGTCCAATGGTTACAATCTTTGGGGACAATAGCTTTTAATTTTTAAGAACTTTTTTTTGGGAAGGAAAGGAAGTTGAATTAAGGGGTATCGCAGGGAAATGAGGAAATATAATCAGCTCTAATGGCATGACAAAGCTTCTAAAGAAAGAACAACGAGGTGTAATTTCACAATTATGCTCACTAGATGTTCAAACATCGAAATCAACTATTTCTCCAGATCTCCAAAAAGTCTTTGACAATCTTTCCAAGGTATTTGAGACTCACAAATGTCTCCCACCTATTTTTGATCATGATCATGCTATTCATATGATTCCAGGAAGTGGTCCCCCAAACATCAGGCCTTACAGATATTTGTATGCCCAAAAGAGTGAAATTGAATGTATGGTTGCAAAAATGACATCATCTTTAGAAGAAATTTCCAAGGTTCAAGCAGTGGAAGATCACATCGAGCATCAACAATAAGTTCTCCAACTCTTAAAGGATAACCTCACTTTGGCGCAGAATTGAATGAAACAACAGGCATATCAACATCACAACGAAATAAGTTTTGATGTAGGCGACTGGGTATTTTTACAACTACAACCATACAAAAAAATGTGCCTCAAGAAAGCTAAGAAGGATATAAATTATCACCAAAGTATTATGGTCCTTACAAGGTGTTGCAAAAGATTGGTACTAAGGCATACAAATTGGATCTTCCTGCATCTTCCCGAACGCACCTAGTTTTCCATTTTTCATGCTTAAAGAAGGTGATAAGTGACAAGCTCCCAGTTCAAACAATATTTCCGAAACTTGACGAGGAAGAAAAGATCATATTGGAACCTAAAGCAGTCACGAAAACAAGAACTCGACAACTAAGAAATCGATCAATTTCATAGTATCTCATCAAGTGGAAGAACTTACCCACTAAAGATTCCACATGGGAGGATGAGGATTTTATACAGAAGCATCTAGACCTACTCAAGCATTGAGGACAACACTTTTTCAAAGGATAGGGGCATGTTAGGTCCCTATGCTACTAGTGTAACCCCTTATTGTTATTAGTGCAACCCCCTTATTATATTGTTATGCCCATGTAGTTCCCATATTGTTATTATTGTGCCCAATAGAAGCCCTTACAATATTATTTTTATGTAGCCTTTGATTATATTGTGACCCCTTAGACTCCTACATATAGAAAGGAGGTCTTGTCATTTGTATCATCCAAGAATTGTGCATTTGTGTATTGTAAAGGAGGTTTCCCCCTCGAAGAGGCTAATTTTGAAGTCGTTGATCTATTTCTTCTTCTATTTTGTGAGCTGGTTGCATAACACCATACAACTCAATCATACATTGAAAACGATTCAAATGTAAAACATTTTGAAAATATAAAACTTATAATTTGCGGAGACCATACTTCAGTTCCAATCTTTGATTGAAGAAATGCTCAAATCCTCCACCCAAACCCATGCGAATAGTAGAAAGGAAAACCCCATTTTATATTTTAGATAGGAAAATGAAGCAATTATGGTTTAAAAATAATTCAACCATAAAATCTTTAATAACTTACATTACACCTAGAATATAGGGATGAATTAGACAACATTTAGGCAAGCAATTAGACAAGAATGAAATGGATTTAAATTAAATTATCCTAGGATGCAACTAAATGATGTCCATATGTTTCATTTAGAATGGCTTGATCATCCTCTTTGTTAGCTTTGACCATTGGATGAAAAAGGGAGACGTGACAAATTAGTCTAGTCATTGTATATCAATGTTGTTCTTCCTTCCAATTAATAGATTTGGCAGATATAAATCTCAACTTTCATTCATTACCTTTCAATCTATTTGAGAATATAGAAAAAAAACTATTGTGTCTCGCCTCATTATAAATCCTTGCATGGAAATTAAAATTAATAACTTGTTAGGAATTTTATATGTCGTTGGATTCCCTAAATTAAATTTTCAACCGGAGTCCATAAACTTTGGGTTGCAATGCATTCTGTTTCGTATTCAAACTTACCCTATACAATTCTACTACGAAATTAAGTATGAAATGCTCAACTCTATGTCTAATAATCACACCTAGAATTTTTGAAGTGAAGAAGCTTATTTCATTGTAACCTAAATTACCATTAATGAGATCTATTTTCTATTCAAAAATCAAATCACTATTATGTTCTTAACTACGATGTATTTAACTCAAAAACTCATTCGGAAATAAAATGGACAACTATCATTAATTATGTTCTCAAACCAATTTAACATTAACCCTATTCAAAACTTATGCATAAGCTAATACCCAAGGTGCTATGAACCAAGATTAAACTCAATGATAACTCAAATTAATCCTTATGTGCTACTTAATTCAAAGCAAACTCATCATTTAAAAGACATAACTGACGATTTCCTAACTTAGAACTAATTTCGATCAACACACAACTTCAAGTTATCTAATGATGAACATAAATAAATCTAATTAAAGCTTCTTATGAAATCAAACAAATAATCAACTATATATTCAAATGTTTATTGCACTATGATTCAAGTAAATCTCACACAAGAAATCAAACAACTATACTACAAATGACATACAATTCCTGAAGCATTAACACACATTTTATTCTAAAAATGATACTATGTCTCTAATCGATTATGAATATTCAAACAAAGAATAAGCTACATGAGTATCATGCCACTGATATATAAATTCATAAGCAATGAAACACTTCCATTCAAGACAAGAGATTCAATTTAAAACATAAGAATTTACTCCTTTAGAAATTAATTTTAAATCGAAATTTCCTTTTCCAGCATTCACGAATTTGGAAGAGCACTCACAGAGTTAACATGTACAGATTATTCTCGTAGAAATGTTCCATGACTTGTGAAGATTCAACAACATTACACTTGTTATCGTTAACTCAGATCTACGAAAAGATTTGAAAAACACTCAAGTACGAAATTAAGTGCACGAATTATGTAATTCACTAACAAAAGCAAATGAGAAATTAAGTGTAGTTTTGTCTACTGAATCAAAACACACTTCCCACACACTAAAATGGTTACAATACTCGATCAAGGTTCATGGTGGACCCTTGCCACAACCTAGATAAATCCTAATCCAATTCAATACTTGTATATTAAAGAGACATGAACGCTTAAATGAGAGTAAAAGCCGAGACAATAATTATATTAAAACTTCAATAAAACATCAGTTCAAGAGTTTAGTCTTAACATAACAGAATCAAAGAGTGTTGTGCCACAATCACCAACTCAGCCTAAGCATGTATCTCTGCGTGCATATGTGTGCGTGTGTGTGTGTGTGTAACTTTACATATAAAACATTGGGCCTTTTAAATAGTTCAGGACGATCAAATAGTTACAACCAACTGACCAAGGAGAGTAAAATATAAGGGATTTAAACTAAATTAAGTCAAGTGAAATATTCAAGATTATTTCTCCCAGATTGTAACCAAACTTGTCCCAATCGTGGCACTATCCTTGAACCAAAGAAACTAATTCCATATTCGAGAAGAAGAAGATTTTGGGATGTCGATGGTTAACTGGTTGCCAATGTTGAGTAGAGTACTGAATTAAGTGCAAAACTGAGTACATAATGTTGGTTCCAAAAATGGTTGCTTGATACGTTGTTGGATTGTGTGTTGGACCATTTGATGACTTTTCCACGTAGTCCTTTTATAGATCAGTCAATTTGAATCAAGAGTTATAAATATATTTAACATCTACCTAAACCAAACAAAGACATACAAAAATAACACTTATTAATAAATCTTACCTCCATTGTACAGTAACACAATTTAACTGGTGTGGATTGGTTTTAGAGTACAAAAAAAGAGTAAAGTAAGGTAAATGATAGTAAAACAGTGGGATAAGATGTGGAAAAAGGGTAAAAAATGTAGGTCCCAACATAATTCAAAACCAATATACAAAATTGAGACAATTAAATTTCATTGAAAAATCCACTAGATATAACAAGAGTTATATAAATTCCCCAATCGGGGTGCCACCACACATCGCAAAAAATTTGGATGCATATTCTAGATTGGAAACATAAATCATCGGTTCCTTAGCTTATGAACCCCCAACCTTGGATTAAACACTCTCGTCAATATGAGTGCCATCACTTGTGCACCAAGGTGGCCATTATACTCGCTCATGTTGGCAGTTCTGGAGCCTTTACGAATAGGGCTTGTTCCTTTCTCAAGAGTTCGTGCTCACTCATTGTTGGTCCCTTCCCCTTATAAGGCCTTACTCACCTTGCAATGAATCTCTATCATAGGCCTCACTCATAAATATTTCTTTATGTTTATCAATCTTTGGATTTTGTCTTGTATATGGTGCCATTGTCAGACTCATTAGGAAATTCTTTGGATTTGGTTATTGCGGCTAAATTGTTTTCTCCTATGGAGTTGTTGCCTATTTAGTGCCTCATATTTACATATCTTTTGTTCTCTTCATGCATTCCTTGCCCCAACCACCATGACCAGGCATCACCTAGACTAAATATTAGGAGGCGGAGGTCATGGTTCAATGGTGGCTCTCATACTCGGTTTTGGGATGAGTCATCAACAAGTCACTATCAGGAACACACCCTAGTTGAAATGTAGGAGGAAATTAATGACGTAGAAGCATAGGTTCACTAAGAACTTTAACACATTCTATATTAAAAGGTATTGGAGGGAATAACTACATGGATTCCCAACATTAGCAATACAAGGGGGTGATACAATCACTATCTCCACTCTATTGATCTTTATTGGCATATTAAACTTCTATTGGAGAAGGTGATTATTGAATGAGGGGGGTTGAGGATAACCTATTGCACAGGATGTTTTAGACCAACAAACACACTTAGAGGGTGGTTAATTAGTGTGGCAACAATTTACCATTTCACAACTTTTCATCACTAAACAATTATATAGCAATGAACCATAACCATTTGTAGCATATCAGATTTGGAATCTTAGATTTACCGAGATTATCCAAGATCTTTTCTTCGGTTGATGTTAGTAAAATTGCATGAAAGAGCATGTAAAAACCATATGTGCAAACACTTAAAGAAGAATCAACATAAAGGAGACCATAAAGACAATGCACACAATGTTTGTTAACGAAAGTTCGTCCAGTGTGGACTCCGTCTTTGGGCCTTGTTTCAGTAGTGGGGAGTCTACTTCATTAATCTCAGCTAAAGAAAGGAAAGTACATGGAAAAATACATCATTATACCTCCAATCCTGGGAGTAACTTGAAATTTGACTGCTCAAAACTCCACAATCACAACACCAATAGGTTTGTCTCATCCTCATGAAACTTTCGACTATAAACATGAGCCACTTTTGAAAGATGCATTGTTGTCTCGAACTTCATGCCCAACAATTAATGAAGAATGTGGGTTTCTGCCATGACCCCTGAGATTCATTGCTCAAATGAAAAAATAGACCACACCATCGCAATCCTTGAGAAATTTTGGTTAAAATGAGTATAAAGTTGGCCCCACTCTGACATTGTCAATTCTGGCCCCTCAAGCAAACTTTTAGATTCCTCATGGATTTTACATAGAATGTTCTAGGGAATATTCCTATGGAATATGCGCCTGGAATTTCCCCCACCTGGTTCCTTCACATAGGGTTTCGTCATCGACCTTCCTAGTTTCGACTGTGCATCGTTTTGTCCCTCTGTGGTCCCGCACCTCCTCCTCTCCTCTACAACAAAGTCTAGGTTTAAATAAATTTTACATGGAGGCTTTAACATTGATCAACCCATTGGGAAATTGGTTAGCAGAGTAATTGATTAAAGGAGTCCTAGGGTCAAACCCACAGGCCCTCTTCGCTCCTTTCCATTTGTTTGCCTTCATACTAAGCATATGGCATAATGAACTTTGGTTTTATTTGTTGGACCATATGTATATGGTATGCTTGTTAACATATGGTCACTTTTAACCCATAACAAACCAACGAACTTTTATTTATATATTTTGTTTTAATATAATTTGTTTTTATTTGTTATGAATTTTGTTATATATATATATATATGTTTGTGTGTGTGTGTGTGTGTGTGTATGGGATTTTTAATATATATTTTTGTAGGGTCGAAGGAACCAATGATCCAATGACAAATTTCATTGACTGGTAGGCCACTAGTTGGTTGCCATATATATTGTGGGTCTCATGTGGCATGTTGTAGGCCCCCTTTTTCCTGCTTGTCCTATCAACTTCAAACTACGATAAGTTAGTCATACGAACTCGAATTTGAGTGTCGTTTGCTCTAATGGAATCATAATGAAGAGCACTACAACTTCGTGCTAATTTTGTTAAGATTTGAGGACTTATAAAATTGAGCCTTCATGGATCCTCCTGGATCAATAAATAGAACAATACACCATGAAGTTATCATCACATCAACATAAGGAAATATGAACTTTTATGTGGAAACCCATATGGGAGAAAACCACAAATTTTTCTTCTTATTTTTCTTTGATTCATTACATAGATTTATAGGCACCGGCCTACTGGAGGCACCCACCCCCAAGATATGCAAGATGCTACTTGCAATAGGCTACAATTTGATTGAGGCACCGGCCTTGAAAATGTGCAAGAAATAATGCATTGTAAGATACAACTTGAGTGAGGCACCAACCTTGAAAATGTGCAAGTAGCAACTCAATATAGGCTACAAACTAATTGAAGCACCAACATATAATATGCAAGCTTTAACTTGTCAGAGGATCCAACCTAATTGAGGCACCAACCTCCTTCTTCAACTTGTTGTCAAAATATTTCAAACTAGATCCACTTTCTCTTTAAACAACATAAATCTTCAAATTGAAAAACCTAACATTGTGATACTGACGTCAACAACCCATCATACCCTATCCAAACTTTGTTCCAACCTATTCATCAAGTTGGTCACATAAAACTCATCTCGAACAAATTCCATATACTTCAACATCACTGCAACCTCCTCATAAGCCCCTAAATCATATAACAAAGATTATGGTCATAAAAAATTATCAACAAGGTGTTGGTAGGTTAAATTGCTTCAGTTTTAACCCCTTTTTCCCTTCAAAACCATAACCTTAGACCTCTGTTTTAACCTTGCAAACCTCCATATTCCTGCACTAGTCCAAGAATCGTTCCTTTTCCTGCACTAGCTTTATATTTCATGTTTAATGGTTACGAATGTGCTTAATTAATCATTTTCATAGATTTTGTACCTTTAATAATATTTGCAACTAATATTTCTTTTCCTGAAGTATTTGATAGGAAATGTATTGATCATCCCGTTAGAATGGTCGACTTCAGGTAGGATTCCTGCACCATTGGCGAATCCTTAACTGTTGTGACAACTCACCACCTCATGCGGACACCTTGTTCCAGAACGATCAACTCGAGTTGGGCTCGGAGCAGAGAAAGTCAAGGATATGGTGGAGATTGAGTCATCGACCGAATACTTATATTAGAATTTTGTTATAACCGAAAGGCTTAGTATGAATTGTTATTGTTATTTTGTTATAGCTGAAAGGCTCAGATTGGAACGCTTGATGTAATTTGGTTATGGCCGCAGGCCTGAACAGATGTATAAAATATAGGATTCAAATAGAAAATAGTAACGAGCGATAGATATACCAAGGATATTGTAATTCTATTCTTCTGTAATTTTGTTGGTATCGCCCTCGTTCTGGGCCGGATTCGAACTTATGATGTACATTTGTTGATTATTAATAGAAAGGGACTGCGCCATGATTTCTCAATCTTGCGTTGTAATTATGTGTTGATGCATTGATTAAGAGCTGAATCTTTACGTTTCCTAAACAGGGAAACGAGCTGGTTGGCTAGGGCCCAGCCAACCCAGCTCGTTCTCCCTCGTATTCTTATTTTTCAATTAAGGTGTGTTAATTTCAATTAATGCAAAGTGTGAATTAAATAGATGTATTTATCCTTCTGCAAAGCTTATATTTGATTTCATCATTGTGTGATGGATCTGTGGTGTGTATTCTCGACTAAGTTTAATTTTATGATTTATTTTCTTCAAAGTTTAATATTGTTTCTACCTGGATCGTGCAAGCATGCATTCCTGCACTAGTGCATTTATAGTTTCGCAGATTGATTCCTTTGGTTCATTACAATAATAGTCTTTTATTCTTATATGATTGATGAGCCTTAATGTGTTTCTACAGTGTGTGATTTTCATTCCGAAGTGTTCTTGATATCTCGAACTAAACATGATTTTGGTAATTTGAAATTGAACGCCATTGTGCACACTAATATGTACCTGTACTTCATACTATTTAGGGAAAGATCAGACTCTATGTGTAATTATTTTCAAAGAGAATCTTTCTGAGTTAAGAAGGTTATGAATGCATATCAGTTCGTGTGAATAACTATTACAGGATTGAAGCATGCAATCGCAATTATATAATTTCTTTAGATTGCATGAGAGAGTTCCTTGATTAAAGAAGGGTGCACTTTGACTTTGGATATTAATTTTTATTTTAGATATTAAGATTGGTTAAAGCAACTTTTTGTTTTAGGAATTTATTTTGAAGTTTTTGTTTCAGGAAAACTTGGTGCAGGAATATTTGTTCTGGTACAGGAACCAATATCCTGATACAAGAACAGAGTGCTCTAGTCCTGAGGCTTAGAGCTCCTGCATGAAGACATAAATCTTCAGTACATGTGTAAAATATACTTTCAGCACCTAAACTTTGTTCTGGTACTAGTGCAAGAACATTGCAGAAGTACAAGAATAATAACTTAGTGTAGGGAGAAAGATCTATAAGAAGTCGGATATCTTCAAGGGTCCAATTATTAACCTAGCACACAACTATACTGAAGATAAACATAGATTTACATTTTCATTAGTCAAGATTGTTTGCAATAAGTTTGAGAGTTCCTTTCATTTATTTTCCTGCAAGAGTACTTTCTTTCACATTCCAACACTAGAATATCTTTAGTGTAAATTGTCGGGTGATCTTTTCTTTTTGATTCTGCAAGATTACAATTAAAGAAGTAGGAATAGAGATAGGAATAGCTCATATCATTTCTAGCATTTCCTTTGCTTCGTCTCTAAGTTTACGAAACCCCCGGGTTGACAATTAAGTGTTGAAGGATTCTGCCTAACCGTAATTCTTGCACCCAACATTTTGGCATTGTTGTCGGGGAGGCGATTTGAAATTGGTAAGAACTTTCCATTTTCTGCAATATGGGTAAGTCTACTATTACTTTTTTTTGCAATATGCTTCTATTGTTTTGAGGATTTTATGAGTGTTGTTTTTTTATTCATTACAACAATTAACATATTCTTTTTCTTTATAAGCATTTGAATTTTGTTTTTTGGATTTGATTTTTTTAAAATGAATGCCTAAGAAAGGTAGGGGTCCGAATCCCAATAAGGGCCGAAAAAATACTGAAAATTATGAAAACTCTTCTCATATTGGACCTTCTTTTGCAGGTAGAAAGTCGAAGAAAACCCAGACTCATCACGCCAGAACAGTTCGCTTGGATTCTAGAAACAGTGATTCAAGTGTGACATAACTCGAAAAGGGGAAGAAGGAGGCTAATGATGATCAGAAAGTTAAATTCAGCATTAGTCAACCTTCACCTTCTAGAAGTGGTCCGATTGGAGGCACAACAATGGCTGATCATGAAGACCATGCAGAGGGGACTGGCGAGAACCAGGTAAATGAAGAGCAGTCCACTTTTGGATTTCCAATAGTGAACTCAGAAGTGAATGTACAAATGAAGAATATTTCACCTTCATCTCTTCCACACTTTCATGGTAAGGTGCATGAAGACCCAGATTCATTTCTTTTTTAGTTTGATATATTGTGTCAGAGTTATGATTATTCTTCTGATGCCCAGAAATTAAAGTTGTTTCCTGCAACTCTCAAGGATTCAGCCTTGTGCTAGTTCATGGGACTATGAGGAAACACTATAAGTTCTTGGGACCAAATGAAGAGATAATTTTTGAATAAATATCAAGAATATTATAAAACTAGAGAAATGCAAGACGAAATCTTCACCATTGTACAAGGTGATGATGAGACTTTGGAGGATTACTTAGAGAGATTTTTGTATATACTCCAAAGGTCCAAACACAAATTTGATTTAAGTACTATTCGAACCTTGTTCCTACAAGGACTTACTGAGGATTCTAGACATAATCTGAATTTTTAGGACAAGGAGACATTGCTCATAAAACTTTTGAACAAATTTGTGACTTGTGCAGGAAGTTCTCCAGAAATTAATCTAGATCCACTAGAGGAGGTCGAAGCAAAACTAACAAACTGGGATCTACAGATGCTATGATCATTGGCTTGGAGAATAAAATGGACAACATGAAAATTGAAATAATGAATACTGTTAGCAAACAAATAGACTCTTTGAAATTTCAACAAAAATTAGAAAAGGAACAAGAGTCATTGTCTATTTTTTGTCCAAAGTGTAGGAAAAAACATCCTTTAAGAGAGTGTCCTACTGATATGAAAGGTGCTAATAAATGTGTGATTTGTGCAGAGAACCATGCCACTAAGGAGTGCCCCTCCATACATGGATTAAAATCTATACTTGGAGAGCATTTTGAACCTGAGCCATTACATGCCATGGGAGCACGAAGAAACTGGCCACAGGTAAGTGCAGGTATGGCTCCTGAACCACATTTTTATGGCTATAATGCACCTCCATATTCCTATTATAATAATAATAATCACTCTCAACATTGGCAGCACGGGAATCATTTTCATCATGGACAGTCCTCTCAACCTTGGCAACAAGGATGGAGAGGGCCAAACCATTCATATCATTCCTATCTTGCTCAGATGCCATCATATCCTCCTTCCTATGCACCACACCATATGTCACAACCATATTTTCCCTCTCTACCTCAACAAAGTCAATCATTGCCACCATTGCCTTTGCCACCACCATTTAGACCACCTCAACTACCTGCTCAACCGATACCGAATCCTAATAATAAGGCGGTACAACTAATTCATTCGGTTGGACTATCCCCTCTTCCTACCTATTGAACCCTGCTAGTTGGGATAAATGAGCTTCAATTGAGATCAAGAAGGGTAGTTAAACCAGAAAAACAAAAACAGTCCACGGTGATTATTGAGGAGAAAAATGAGGAGGTAACTCTTGATCATTCGAAAAACAATGCCACCCTTTAGCCCATCCATGTACCTTCATATTCACCATATTCTTCAAACCAGCCCCCCTATCTAGAGCGTTTGGTCATGGAGAAGAGTGACCCCGAGTCCACTCTGGCTTCTGAATTAAGGAATCTTTGTATAAAGGTCCCTTTACTTCAAGCTATCTGAGAAATTCCCATCTGTAAAAAGATCATTTGGGAATTATGTCTTAAAAAGCCAAGGAGGAAGAGAGTAGAACCTCAGACCATTCAATTTGTTGGTAGAGCAGCTGAGTTGGTGATAGGATGCATATCAATGGAGAAATATATAGATCCTAGAAACACAGTTGTTTCTGTCCAGATAGGTGATATCCTTGTCTCTAATGTATTAAAAGACCTAGGGGCGACCATCAATGTGATGACCAGGCAAAACATGGAACAACATGGGTTGGGCCATATTCGTCCTACATCCACCGTGCTTGAACTTGCAGACAGATCTAAAATCAAGCCCGATGGAGTATTGGACAACGTGGTTGTCTCTATAGATTCATGGGAATACCCCGCGTATTTCATTGTGCTTTAGCCAAAGAATCTAGTGGGAGGACATCCTTTGATTCTTGGACGACCATGGCTTGCCACTATCGATGCCTATATTTGATGTCGCTCCAATGATATATACATTTCGCATGGAGACTCTAGGAAAAAGGTCACCTTATACCCACCTACTAGATCTAATCGGGAACTCAAGGATACTTTATGGTTAGATTATGACAGTAGTGATGAGGAGACCCGGCCTATTTCTTCGATTCAGCATCATATCGAGTCCACCCAGGATGGTGAATTACGAGATTTCTTGAAAAATCTAGACACTATGCCTAGTTTTGATACACTTCATGAGATCTTTAGTCTAGATTTCCAAGAAAATTCTGATTTGCAACCTTCCTTATCCCATATTGTGGCATCATCTTCCTGTACTCTTGAGCCCAAGACCACTCTTGTTGAAATTAGTCCAGGCAAACATTTACACATTAGTTCAGAACTAGATTCTTCTCAGCAAGAGAATCTTGTTACCTTGTTGCGAGATCACTTGGATGCATTCACTTGGAGTTATGAAGACATGAAAGGCATTCCTCCTGAGACTTGTACTCATCATATCTATATCCAAGAGGGAGCCCGACCTATCCGACAACCCCAGAGATGAATGAATCCCACACTAAGAGATATTGTTAAGGAGGAATTACAAAAACTCTTAGATGTTAATTTCATCTACCCCATTTCTGATAGTTAGTGGGTCTCTCCATTAGTGATAGTCCCTAAGAAAGATGGGAGATGGCATATTTGCATTGACTATCGAGAATTAAACAAAGCCACTCTCAAGGATTACTTTCCCCTTCCTTTCATCGATCAGGTGCTAGATACCCTTGCTGGTAAAAAGTACTTTTCATTTTTAGATGGCTTCAGTGGGTATAACCAAATCCAGATCGCACCCTCAGATCAAGACAAAACTACCTTTACATGCCCTTGGGGTACATTTGCTTCCTTTCGAGTTGTGTAATGCACCCGCTACATATCAAAGGGTTGTGTTGGATATTTTTGTTGATCTTGAATGTGTTGATATTTATATGGATTATTTTTCTATGTTTGGTAACTCATTTGATGAAGCTCTTAAAACCCAAAGGGAAGTGAGAGGTTTCCTAGGACATGCTGGTTATTACCGGAGATTCATTGAAAAATTTCCAAGATTTCTACCCCCTTTTCAATTACTAGCTATAGATAGTGAATTCACCTGGTCCACAACTTACCAATAGTCATTTGAAACATTGAAGGAAAAACTAGTACAGGCACCAGTTTTGAGAGGACCAAATTGGTCCCTGCCATTTCATATTTCCTCCGATGCTTCAGACACTGCTATTGGCACAACCTTAGCACAAGAGGAGAATAAACAGTCCTATGTTATTTACTACATCAACAAAAATTTGTCACCTGCCGAATTTAACTATACAGTGGCTGAGAAAGAATTTTTAGCCGTTATTTTTGCTATTAATAAATTTAGACATTACATTAGAGGATATGAAGTTTATGTGCATACTGATCATTTTGCTATAAGATATTTAATGAATAAACCTTTAACAGTAGTAAAGTGCCTAGGTGGTTACTTCTATTATAGGAATTCAATGTTATAATTATTGATAGACTAGGAAAGTCTAATGTTTTAGCTGATTACCTTTCCAGATTAAACAATCCTGGTGAAGTAATTCCTATTGATGATGATTTCCCTGACAAGCATATTTTGCTATGTTAGAAAAATCTCCATGGTTTGCTGACATAGCCAACTATTTATTCACCGGAAAGACACCACCTCACTTATTCACTCGTGAAAAGAGGAATATTATTCAGAAAAGTGCTTCATATTCTTGGATATAGGGAGACCTCTTTTACAATAGGCCAAATTTTGTTATTCATAGATGTATAAGAGAGGAAGAAATGTTTGATATCTTAAAATCTTCCCATGATGAACCTTGCGGTGGCCACTTCGCTGACAAGCGAACTGCATATAAAATTTTACGCACTGGTTATTTTTGGCCTTCTTTGTTTAAGGATTCCAAGCAATATGTTAGGCATTGTGATAGTTGTCAATGAATGGGTCAACCTGTTCAAGCCAATGAAATGCCTTTATGTCCTCAAGTCATGATTGAGCCCTTTGAAAAATGGGCTATTGATTTTGTAGGACCCATAAACCCCACATCTTTAAATAAAAAGCATATCTTGGTTTGTATTGATTTTGTTACTAAATGGGTAGAGGCTAAAGATGTTTCTTTTACCACTAAAAAAGTTGTTGATTTTTTGTTCAATGAATTTTTTACTAGATTTGGTGTTCCTAGAGAAATTGTTTCTAACAATGGACCGTAGTTTGTTTCTAACTTGGTACAGGAAGTCATGAATCAGTACAAGAATCGGCACAGGAAATCTACATGTACCACCCTCAAGCAAATGGCTAGGTGGAATCCAAAAACAAGGTGATCGAATCCATCCTCACCAAAATAGTAAACATGCACAGGAAGGATTGGGCTAGCCAATTGCCTGAAGCCTTATGGGCTTATCGAACCATTTGGAGGAACAACATGGGGTGTACACCATATGAGCTGGTGTATGGAAAACAATCCCTTTTGTCAATTTAATTTCAGATAAAGAATTTCAGAACTTCAATTCAATTGGGTCTAGATCTCTCAGAAGCACAGCAGCAACGTCTATTGCAACTAAATGAGTTGGATGAATTTCGAAGGGATGTTGTTCAATAGAATATTTTGGTGCAGCAGTAACACAAGAAGTGGCATGACAAGCTTATCAGGAAGAAACAATTCCAACCAGGTGATTGGGTACTTCTCTATGACTCTAGATTTAAACATTTTAAAAGGAAGTTCCATACTCGTTGGATGGGACCGTATGAGGTAATTCAAGTTTTCGACAATGAGGTTGTAGAAGTCAAAAATATCGATGGAAGAGATTCAATTTTCCTTGTGAATGGGCATATTCTTAAAGTATATTTTTAGCCCATCACAAAGAAAGACTTCATGTAGCAAGTGCAGCAACAATCTAAACTTCAGTTGGTAGGTGGCTATGCCAGCCTATTGTAATTTGATTTCTTCTCTCTTGAAATAAAGTTTAAAGAAAATCCAAATATATATATATATATATATATATATCCTATGATTGTGAAGATCATGTTTACTGACATGATTGCAAAAGGATCAACCTGAAAACCAGCTTGCTGGCAGGAAGATCAGTTCTAATAAAATGGAAATGTTGCTTGATCTTTAGATGTGTTAATTGTCACCAAGAAGAAGCAAGTTCAAGTACAGGAACCAAGCCCTTATCCAAGTTTGGGATAGCTGGCACAGAAATTTTTATTCAAGCAACACTCAATTCCCGTTGCATTTATTTTATGGATCAGCACTATACAGGCAGATGTCAGGTGAAATTCTGCCCTTCTTCTATTCCCATTTTCGTAAAAAAAAAAAAAAAACCTTATTTTCTTCTTTTTATCCCATAAAGTTTACCATCCATTTCTTCAAAGAAATTTTCCCTATCCAATTTCGTATTTCCCTCTTTTTCCCTTGAAATTTTTTCCCCAAAATCCCTTTTTCGATTTGTCCCTCTTGGTGGTTTCGCTCTTGAATTTTTTGTCGTAATTTCCTTCCCATTATAAAAATTTACCCTTTTTTCCCACTTCTTTTTTCCCTCATGGATCGATTACAGGATTTGATGTGAACTCACAAATCATATTGAAAGGCATATGTCAACACCAAAGAATGGAGAATAAAATATCCTTTGTATATTCATCAAATTTTTAATCCAACCTATGAATTATATCCTATCAAAATTTTCTTTTGGTTCCTGTTATGTTACAAATATCGTTGGTGCAGGAATGTGTGTTCGAGTGCAAGAAAATTTGGTGCATGCATGGGTAGTGCAAGCATTGCTCGGTGCAGACATGGTTGGTTCAAGCACCTTCAGTACAGGAATCCTCATTGTTGAGTGCACCCAATTAAAAAAAACACATGTTCTGGTGCAGGAACACCTAGTGCAAAAATGTGTATTGAAGCTTATCTTTTGTTTCATGAACTTTTGTATAGGCAGAATAATTGTACCACCTGCAGATCATGTTATTCAATTTGTATTATGATTAACACTTTGTTTTATCATTTACCAAATTAGGAAGAAATTGTTTAAGTACAAAGATATTTTAGGTTATGAAATCTTATCTTTTTAATGAGTACTAAGTACACCTTATGTGAGATCATGGAGTAAATGTGGGATGGTACAATTCTCCCGAAATCCAATACTTACCTTCCCTTGAAAAACTCATCACCTGATAATAATGGCCTTACTCCATATCCGACCTTGCATGACCGTTATCACATGTCCAAGAGTACATATGCACAGATATAAGACATCAACTACTTGTTCTTCAACTAGTTTGAGGTCAATCTTTTTTTACAAAATAATATTTTCTATCTAAGGTTTGTTCTTTCACTAGTCCTCTTCAACAATTCTTCATATTTTTACCCAAACAACAGTCTGAAATTTGTTCCCTGTAAGGTGTTATAAATCTGAGCTTAAATGTGTGCCTTTTGTCACATGTCTGTGCTGAGATTTTCTCCCACAAATCTAGCCTCCAAAAATATTTTTGCTTGAGTGTCCAATATTCTTCAACCTATATTTCTTTACCACTGACTGTATATGCCTTAATGCCACCATAGTTGCTTCAATAGTAAAGCTTTGAAACTTCAAAGTGTTGGACTGTCTATAGCCATTCTCTTACTGAAAGTCTGAGAGTATTAATGCTGCAATCATAGCCTAGCTCACCACTTAACCTAAGCTTATGACAGTCCTTTATACCTGAACCATAGCACAAAATTTGAAGACTCCACAAACCGATATTTATCTAAGGGACAATACTGCTCCACAATCCTTAGGTTAATGCACTAATTCGAGCCTACAGCAACCAAAACTGTTGCACCAACCACTGTCAAGATATATCACTACAATCCGAGAGAATCTGAGGAGAAGCTACTGTAGTCCGAGGAGAAAAGGATCACCACTGCAAAATTATGTTACAGTCCGTGCATTTTTCTCTTTCCACAAATTCGAGCATAAATCTTCAACAAATCTAAATTAGAAAATCATATTTATCAAACATAAATACCCAATCTTTGTCTCCTTTGCCTCCACGAGTTCTGAATTTTCTTATTCTCTCTTACTCTTCTAGTCTTGTTCTAATCCGAGTTTTCTTCTTTTTCTTCTCCTTGTCTTCTCTATTCGAGTTGACCTCTCTACGAATTTTTCTCTGGTCTGAGCTCCATTATTTTGTTATATCCAAAATCTAAGCTTCAAGAAAATACTCAAATAATAGGGGACGTGGCTTATTTATAGCTTTAGTCACCGTTTAAATGAGCTGACATGAAATTGAAGGGGCATGTCTTTTTATAAATATAGTTTAGTGTAGTCGTCCAAAAATGTGGCATGTAAATTTTAACATAAAGTTAATTTTAACTTTAAATTAAAATTAAAGTTCTTTTAATTTTACTATAATATAAAGTTAAAATTTTGTCTGTCTGGGGTAGCTCAAGTGGTGATGGCCATGGAATGAAGTCTCACCGAATCAGAAATATTGGGTTTGAATCTTGTACTACCCTCCCCCTATTGCGGGGTGAATAATGCACATATAAAAAGCAAAAATGAGGGTCCTTCCAAGCTTAACAAAAAAAATATAAAAAAATTAAAATTTTAATATTAACTTTATATTAAAAAGTAATGTTTTATTAAATTTATAAATTCGTTATAGGCTTTAGGGTTATGATTTTAGGATTTAGGAATTAGTGTTAGAGTTTAGGTCTTTAAAGGATTGGAGTTAGGGTTTCATCAAAATATTAGGGCAAAGGGTTTCTTAGGATTAGGGTTTAGGGTTTCATCAAAAGATTAGACCAAAGGGTTATGTTTTGACATCATTAATAATGTTGGGGTTAAGGTTTTCTAGGCTAGGCTAAGGCTTCCAAACAATTAGGGTTTAGCCATCTTCAATAATTCCATATTGACATCAATGACAACCTTGATTAATAATCTCCCCCTTTGTCATTGATGGCAATATTATTGCCCTTCCAACATTCTCTCCCCCTTTGACATCAATGGAAAATGGGTTTCCCAAGTACTCCTCCTGTCAAGTTGCTTATTTTCTTCATGAATAGCAGTTCTTCATAGATATGTTACTCCCCCTATCATGGTGTTTTTCCTTCTGGAAATGTGGTCCATGATATATGTGTTTTCATTTCTTCATGTGATGAACCGACTCCCCATGTTTACATAAACTCCTTTAACTTCTTTATACAAGAAAGATGACTTCCTTGTGATCAAGTGGAAGAAATATTCAACAATTGTTTATCAAATGAGTAAGGAATCATGTTCTTCAATGGAGTTTCTCCCAAGATATAATCTATCAAAAGATGATTGTCAATGTGTGACTCATCAAGAATTTCATGAGGCCCATTCATGAATAGCTTCTGCAAGAATGATTAAGAATCATAAGCTCCCCCTAACAGTATGCATGGTCTCCCTTTTGGCAGAGTCTCATCATAAAACACTTGGGATATCACATCTTGATGTCTTCATCAAATAAACATGTGTTGTTGGCTACAGTGTCCAAGAGACTTTCGAATCCAATTTGCTTCTTTCACCATATTTGCGTAACTTTATTTTCTGGCTTGGTTGTCATGATTATAGCTTGTGTAGGGACCCAAGTCAAGTTACAATCATGTGTTGTATGTCCAATGTTATGGCAATTGAAGCACTCCATATTGTTTATGAATGAGTAATCGTGACTTCTTCTTGCAAAATTTCTTTTAGGAGAATGATGGGGACCCTTATATTTGTCTTTGTGATATGCCCTACAATATTTTTCCATGTGCCAAAAATTTGTACAAGAATAGCAATAACCAAGAAATATACTTTGGTACCTTGGAGATGAAGATTTCCATGATGTACTTCTGAAGTATTTTTGCCTTGGGATTCTTTGATGATATTCATTTCCTTTTGTATTCTTGACACCATCTGCAAGTCTCCTTGGGGTAGGATTTCTTCCATAGTTGTCTTGACTCTTCTCCTTGCCTTCAGTTGAATTGGGAGCATCAACATTTCTTTTTGGCTTCCTCACATCCTTGTTGTTTTAAGCATTATCATTCTTGCTTGAGGATTCACCTACATATCCAGGACCCGATTTATCAAGGGAGGACCTTTGATGACTTAGGATGTCATCTAGGGTTTGAGAAATTTTCAAGTTCTTATTCAGCAACTCAACTTCTTTTTTAAGAAAGACAATTTCTTCCTTCATTTTCTTGCATTCTTCATCCCTCTTTGATAGAATGATCACCATTTATTTCTTCATCTTAGTTGCTTCACAGGATTGGGCCTTAAGAGAAGTGATTTATAATCTTAACTTGGTGATGTTATCATCCTTTTCTTCTAGTTGGAATGTCATGGTGTTTCTCTCATTTTCTGCTTCATCAGCTTGTCCTTCTATGAATGCCAAAGCTTCGGCTCCTTGTGCTTATTTCCTTGCTTCTTATAGTTGAGTTTTAAGTTTGTTTAAACTCTTGAGTCTTTTTTCAAGGCGGCTTAACAAAGTTTCTTCCATTTTATTTGCCTTATCCAATTGATTTGTCATGGATATGAATTCTTCATGATGCTTTCTTTTGTTTTGATGAAATTCCTCCTTAAGCTTGGTGAGATCCTCATCTCTTTCTTGAAGCTTGAAAAGGTCAACTTCCTTCCTTGTCTTGTCTTGGTCACCATATTTCACTTTCTTCCTAAGTTCCTCATTTTCCTTTTTCAAACTGTTAATCTCTTCCATTGCAGCTATATGTTTAGTCATGAGATCTTCTCCAGAGTCTTCTTTGCTTTCTTCTTCTTCTAGGTCTTCTTTGGCCTTGATGTCATCATTCTTATTTTCAGCTTCCTTGATGGGTTTTGGATTTCCTTCTTGCTTTCCATCATCTTATTGACTAGTGGTCGTGGTAAATGCTCCTTTTGAGTGAAGGTCATGAATTTTGTCCCATATAACCTTTACTAACGAATATTTTTCCAAACTGGCCTTTATAGAATTTGGTGTCCCATTCAAGATTTCCTTCATCGCGTTTGCATGGTACTCCTTGCATTCTTCGTTCATCATGTTATCAATAATCACTTATTCCCATACTCCAACGCCTTGAGACAATAAGAAATTTCTCATTCTTACCTTCCATACATCAAAGTTTCCATTGAACATCGGAACTTTCTCAACTTGATTGTCTTCAATTTTCATGGTTAAGGAAAATACATATTTAGGAGTATTGGAGGCTTTCTTCCTTGGCTTTGCCATTTGTGTTCTAAGGATCAACCTTCAAGCTACTAAGCTTTGAATGAAGGTACTGGCTCTAACACCAATTGTTGAAAATACTAAGAGGGGGGTGAATTAATATTTATTTTCAATTGTTACTTTTACCAGTTAGATCACTTATATTTAGAACACAAAATGAACAATAAGAATAAATGCTTTTATTAATTTTTTTCTTTACAATAAATCAAGTACAATATATGTAGGGCTGCAACCCTAGGTGAAGACATTGATCTTCAATCTCCCAGGCTCTAACCAGTATTTTCCAAGCACCGTCTTGGACTTCCAAGGCTCTAACCTTGTCAATTTTGAGGCACCAACCTCAAGGGCTACAACCCTACATATGGTTCAGGCTCCAACCTGGTTTATTGAGGACCATGATCCTTTAGGGATCCAACCCTATCCTCCAAGGAACCAACCTTGTCTTTTTGAGGCTCCAACCTCTTGGGCTCCAACCCTTAACTTTACTTCGTCAAGATATATTTGATTATACTTCACGGCTCCCAATGTCTTCTTCAATGAGCCTTGTATATCTTCATTTATCCCTTAACTTTGTCTCCTCTTCATCTTATCAATGACAACCTTGATTTCTTACAAGTTGTCATCATTTCTCTTGATCATACCCAATAAAATATCTGCAAGGTTACTCCATGAGGGCTTCAATCATGATCAAGGTCTCCAAAAATGACTTCAAGATCTTCTTCTAACAAATATTTCCAATGAGATGTCTCTAATAGGCTGCTCCAAAAAGGTCCAATCAATATTTCTCAAGGCATACTCAAATATGACCTTCAAAGGTTCTTAAACAACACTAAGAGATGCTTCAGTGATTTCTTCTTTAAGGTTTCCAACGAAAGGCTTCCAAGAAGTTTCACACATGGTCTTCAATGCTCCTTCAACATTTGGTCCAAAGAATACTCTAGGAATACCTATATATTCTTCAAGTATTGTCACAATTTATTGTTATTGGAGAGACCCCTATCACAAAAATCCAATGCTCAAAGTTCCATTGAAACTTAACATGTCCAAGGGTATAGATTCACAGATATAAGATATTAGCTACTTGTTCTTCAACTATTTTGAGGTCAATTCTTTAAAAAAAAATATTTTCTATCCAAGGTTTGTTCTTTCACTAGTCCTCTTCAACACTTCTTCAAATTTTTACCCAAACAACAGTCTGAATTTTGTTCCCTGTAAGATGTTATAGATCCAAGCTTAGATGTGTGCCTTTTGTCACATGTCCGTGCTAAGTTTGTCTCCCACGAATCTGGCCTCCAAAAATATTTTTGCTTGAGTGTCCAATATTATTCAACCTATATTTCTTCACCATTGGCTGTATATGCCTTGATGCCACCACAATTGCTTCAACAGTAAAGCTCTGATACTTCAAATTTTTGGATTGTCTGTAGCCATTCTTTTACTGAAAGTCTGAGAGTATTAATGTTGCAATCACAACCTCGCTCACCACTTAACATAAGCTCGTGACAATCCTTTATTCTTTAACCATAGAATAAAATCTAAGGACTCTACAAACCGAGATTTATCTGAGGGAAAATACTGCTCCACAATCCCTAGGTAGTTGCACTAATTCGAGCTTACAACAAGCAAAATTGTTGCACCAACCACTATCAAGATATGTCACTACAATACAAGAGAAACTGAGGAGAAGCTATTGCAGTCTAAGGAGAAAAGGATCACAACTGCAAAAGTATGTTACAGTATGTCCATTATTCTCTTTCCACAAATCCGAGCATAAGTCTTCAACAAATCTAAATTAGAAAAATAGATTTATCAAACATAAACACCCAATATTTGTCTCCTTTGCCTCCACCAATTCTGAACTTTACTATTATCTCTTACTCTTCTGGTCTTGTTCTAATCCCAATTTTATTCTCTTTCTTCTCCTTGTCTTCTCTATCTGAGTTGTCCTCTCTGTGTCTTGTTCTCTAGTTTGTGTTATGTTATATTGTTATATCCAAGATTTGAGGTTCAGGAAAATACTCAAATGAGAGGGTACATGGCTTATTTATAGATTTAGTCACTGTTTAAATAAGCCAACATGAAATTGAAGGGGCATGTCCTTTTATAAATATAATTTATAACGCAATCGACTTGCAAATTAGTGTAGCCATCCAAAAATGTGGCATGTAAATTTTAACATAAAGTTAATTTTAACTTTATATTAAAATTAAAGTTATTTTTTAACTTTATTATAATATAAAGTTAAAATTTTAATATTAACTTTATATTAAAAAGTAAGGTTTTATTAAATTGATAAATTTGTTATAGGCCTTAGGGTTAGGATTTTAGGATTTAGGAATTAGTGTTAGGGATTAGGTCTTTAAAGGATTAGGGTTAGAGTTTCATCAAAATATTAGTGCAAAGGGTTTCTTAAGATTAGGGTTTAGGGTTTCATCAAAAGACTAGAGCAAAGGGTTAGGTTTTGATATCATTAATAATGTTGAGGTTAAGGTTTTCTATGCTAGGCTAAGGCTTCCAAACAATTAGGGTTTAGCCATCTTCAATAATGTCATATTGACATCAATTAAAACCTTGATTAACAACCATACCTTCTTGATGATTCTTAGATAAGTATGAGACCCTTATGTTCAAATATGCATTTTTAACCTATAGATTACATGTTCATGATGTGTTTCACAAAAAAAAATTCATGGTTAGGATGGGTCAGGTTAAGTCCTTGATCAAGATTTGAAGTAAAGGCTTTTTCTTTGTGTTATTTATCATTTTTTAGAGTTTCAAGTTCTGGGCAGAGGTCAGGGTCCTAGCCATGAAACAATGGCTCAGATCTCAGGGTCGCTGGCACAGAACTGAGTAAATTAGTCTACATTCACTGGGAATCAGGCTTGTGGGAGCAACTAGAGCATTACATTCATTAGCTTGCCTTGTCATGGGAGCGAATGAGAGCCCAGGCTAGTGAAAAAGCAAGTTAACTCAAGGGTTGGGCACATGGAGTGGTTGGTTAGCTCCTGGGGGTCCTGTAGCACCTGAGGGAGAACTGTAAGGTTTCAGTTCGTCGATTCCACAACCTTAACTTTACTTAGTGAGTTGAGTCATATCATAGTAACTCTTCATCACAGATTTACCTCGATGGACTAGTAAGCTTGGTTAAGTGTCGGAGGAGGGTGTTACATTATTTCTATGACAATAACGAAATAATCACACTATAATCTTCACAAAAATACTACAAAAAATAAAAGCGTTGGAAACTGAGAAAATATTAGCACAACCACACAAATTTGACATGGTTATTTTCGGACTAAAGTCCCTGGAAAAAAAACCCAACTTTGGAAAACCAGTGTAGTAGCTAATATTTTTTACTGTTATGCAGCAGTGTTTGAGTACAATCTCGATGTTGAAATCCGGCAATCCTACAGAGAAAATACTAGAAAAAAATATATAGTCAAGAATTTTCCTCACCCCATGAGAAATTTGACATTGAGGCTTCTAAAACCCCTCCACAAATTGCCCTACGTCACCCTCTACATAGGCTCTGCGCAGGCACAAATTCATGTTACTTGGATCTCACACTGAGTTGTCTCTTCAGCCTACTACTAACTCTGGAAACATTTCTCCCAACCTCTGTGAAGTTTTCATGCCTTCATAACTCTAAAACGACTTCCAAAATCTACAAATTGAACTGCCACTTAGAGACTTTTATGCAACACTTGCGCAACCTCTCTATTGTTATTTTTTCCTCTCTAGAATGTGCTCTCCAGAATTGGAAAATCTTCCTCCAAATCATTATCCCTGCCCCTCTATGTCTTTGTTTACCTTCTCTGGATCGAACTCTTCTGGCGACGTTTCTTCTCCCTATAAATCAAATTTCCCAAGGAAATCGATCTCAAGTGTGTGCGCTCCATATACCTATTGACCTCCTCTTATAATCTCTAGTTGGGACTCCAATGGGCAAGATTAAAACATAATCAATGGTTGAGATTCTTTATGGATCGATTAGTGCCAATTTCTAGATTATTCATACCATTCTCAATTAATATTGATTAATTAACCACTTTTCCTAAGTTTATACTTAGGAAATATTTTAAAATAGGCTAATAATCTAATTGAGACACTTCTAGGTGGAATTTCCAAAATGATTTATGGGTTATGGATAACTCTCATGTTTTAGCCTCTCCATAAGGTTTTGAGATTGCAACACCTCTGGTTCTCTAAAAACTAACACTCCCTCTTAGCGAGGAAGGTGTTATATTGCTACACTACTTATACAACACCCTATCTTTGTATCACCCTCTGTATGTTGTTGATGTCTGGCCACTATGACTGCTTGCCACTACTCACCAACCACTGTGCAACTCGGATGCTTCTGCTAAGGCTGTTATACTATTGTCAACTCTACATCTACACTCTAACTCCCTCTCATTTTTTGTTGCTACAACTGCAACTACTACAACTGAGAAGCATACAAAATAATGAATCAACTGTGTTTTTGTGTTGCATCTGTCTCTTGAGTATCTAATTGCTACTAGCCTCTACACTGTCCACTGAGAATCTGTGTTGTTGATGACCCTACACTGAACCTCCTGCTCTACGCTCCTTAACACTTGACTGCAACTATTCTACAACTGTCACTTTGGAATCTAACCGCATCAACTAACATTGGTCCATCCTAATACGGAATATTGTGGGCCCCCGTAGCAAGGTAATGATCCATGAGGAGGACACCTCAATGGACCCTGCCCAACCATTGTGTTGCTTTGGAACTATAACTCCATATCACCCCACCTCACTCCTAGAGGTATAGTTGCAAACATCGTGAAATCTTCCTCCATCCTTGAGGAAAACTTTTCTATCTCTACAGATGTTGTTGCATGGTCCTGCTTCTCTTGATTTTCCTTCTTCCTAAGAGGAAATTAATTATTGTAGTGGCAAAATGCGATACACCTGAGTCACTTGACCTTAGATAGGTCCTTCTATTTCTTCCACTCGCCTTGTACCTAACTGAGACCTTTAGATGTAAGGGCCACAGTCTCCTCTTCCTTCTCAACCTTCGATCCCTTGATCTTGTTTCCACTGATGGTGCTCTTCACTAGAGATCACCTCAACTCCTCCTATTGTAGGTCTGACCATTTCCTGTCCCATCTAGGCAATTTATCTCGGCCCAAGATACTTTGGATAAAGACTTGTCACTCCTTTGAGACATTATTCAATGCCAAATGTACAAGCTTTGATGGTCGAAGTGCCTCCCCAATGGCTGCAAGATGATCACAGACCTCCTAAACCTAGCGAGGAAGGGATCTATGCCTTCACCCTTCTGCATCCTTATGTTTCTTAGCTTCTCCTACAGGAACATCTTCTATTGCTCGAAATAATTTTGATATAGTTGGTAGAGAGTGTCCCACATCTCCTTGGAATAATTCTTGCTAGAGATATGAGAGAATGTATGGTTTGATACACCATCTAAGATCATCTACTTTGTCTTTTCCATCTCCTTCATGTACTCTCGAAGTTGATATGCATCTGTAGGTACTCCCACCACATTATCTGCATAGGTCTTTAGACCAAATTCATCTAGCAAGAAGGACATCTTGGCCTTCCAAATGACAAAGTTGGAGGCTCCCTCCAACCTATCCTGATCTCTGAGCCCAGTTGTGACCATCTATGAATCTAAACAAAAATATCCCTCTTCCCACTACTTGGATGTTGAATTTTCTACTCACACTCCCTTCTAGAGTGAAAAATTTTGCTTACAACTACTACCAACTACAACTGGAAAACCATATTTCTAAACTAGAAACCCTCTGCGGTAATTTATCTCTATGTGTGCACTTTCTCTTCCACTCGATGTTAATTATTCTCTCATAAACTACTGCAAAACCATTTTGTGCCCAAACAAGAAATATGCCCAATGAAAATCTAAGCTATAGTTGCCCTTCTGCCTGTTGGAATTACTCGAATTGGAAAGCCGAATTTTTCTGCCAATTGTTATCTAGGCAATCCCTTCTACGGATAGAAGCGATCCCTCTAGTGCAATGAGTGGATCTAGTAACAACCGAAACAAATACATGCAAAATATCCTAGTTTAAATCAGAATTACATGAGAGAGGAAAGATGGCCTACCTCACTCCTATGCGGTCGCTTTTCGATCTCGATCTCGTTCTCCTCACTTCTAAGATCCATCCTCGCTATTCTGTTGCGAACGAATACGTACAAGAGAGATCAAACAAAGAAAACAAAGGAAAAGCATAACATATACATTCTAATGTAAACCATATGAGATATCAAGGAGCATCATACTAATCAAGTAATTGTTTACATGCTTATGGAAAGTAAACATGCATTGTATTAATAATAAACATAAGAGGGAAGCATACAACCACTGCCTTGATGTTAGAAGCCTCCTTCAGGATGGGTTTCCAAGTCCAAGCCAAGAAGTCTCAAGCTCTCCTTTCTCCTTCACAAATTTGCAACAATTAGGCTTAATTTAGCAACAACATGACCAATCTAGTCTGACCAACCATTTGAGTGTGTAAGGGAATGCATTTATAGGGAAGGAGAGGGAGTTAGGGATCCACAAAAGGGGGAAGAAGTTCTGCATCTTGAGGGGAAGATCCCTAAAGTTAGGATCAAGGACTCAAAATGGGAGAACTTGACCATATCCTTATTGACAACAACCAACTCACCATTCTCAAGGCTTCTAGTAAGAGAAGCTTCTATTCCATTTTTGGAGAAACTGTCTAAAGAGAATTAGCCAGATTTTCCTATCGAAAGTCGCACTTCCAGGGCTAGTCCCTAGTTAGACCAAAGGGTTCCAGCATGGGTTTTCCTGCTAAAAGTAGCATTGGGCTTGAAAATAGGGTTTTTTTACAAGCTCTTCCAGAGTTCCTTCAAGGCATTTCTTCTTCTTTTCTTCAGGGATGCTCTGATCCATGTTTTTCATGGTGAATTCATTGGAAACTTTTGTTGCTTTGCGACATTTTGGGCAAAGCTCGACAGCTCAGGGTATGAGTCAAGGAGTGCAAAAAATTACTGTATAAAAAATTCCCCCTAAAGCATGAATTCAGAACAGGAAGTGATGGTTTAATAATTTACAAGTCAAGGCAAGGAATTTGGAGAACTACCATTAGGAGATGTGCAAATCAAAAATAATACATCATATATGACATCTCTGACTAGGCACTTAAAAATACATGAATCCATGGCATGGACACAACCATCCGATTAGAAAGGAACATGTGTATGGATCCACAACATGGATGTAGCCATCTGACTAGAAAGGATCATGTGTATGGATCCACGGCATGGACGTAGCCATCCGACTAGAAAGGATCATATGTATGGATCTATGGCATGGACGTAGCCATCCAACTAGAAAGGATCATGTATACAACCATGAATACTAAATAACTCCATGTAGCCTGGATTTATCAGATGAAATCCAGGGTCTTCATCTCCGTTTTGATCCAACCAAAGTACGAATCTAAACATGTGAATAGATGTGTTGAAATCGAACATGGTAGAAACCACCTCATTACTGATCAATGATGTGAACTGTTAACAGGCATGAGAGAAACCACCAATAATGACAATGGATCTCAAGGTACAACATCACAATCCACAAGCGTGAACAAGGAAGGTGGAGTCAAACACTTGCAGAATCATTCGATCGAAGTCCAGTGATGTGAACCTATCATCGAATGTGAAGCACCTGCCACTGAGGCATGCAAGCTCCAAGGTACTGAAAGGGATTTTCAAGATCATCTTCCAGGATAATGAGTTGGATTCAACAGGAAGTGATCCATCGAAGGAGGGCCATAATGTTTCCCACATCATTGACATGAAATAAAGGACTTTGTAAATTTTGTGAGAGTGATTCAGGATTGTAGCAAAGAAGGTCAAATGGAGTATAATAGCTTTGAATTTGTAGACGAAACTTCTCTTGAACATATCTGCAGCATGACTCTAGAGTTTGGTAGCATTTGACTCAAAATGGGATCAATGGTCATGATGACGATATCTAACAATTGAATGAGAGGCTAATGGTTTTCCCAAACCCAGAGAGCCAAGTGACTAAGAGAGGATATCCCAAACCTGACATAAAATGAAAATGAGTGTCATGTTCAAGAGTGACATGTTGCCTTTCATACAAAATACAAGACACATTTACTTCCAATTTTCCCCCGTTATTTTTAGCGAGTACCTCTTTACTTTTAATCACAAGCTTGAAGAGGATACCATATGCTTGTCATATAAGTTCATCCTTCGAATGAATACATCCTGGTAAGTTTAACGAGCCCTAGGAAAGAGTAGCTCAGTCTCATCATGGTGACAAGTCCTGCGTCGTTTAAGTTTTACGAGCCCGACGAAGGGGTAACTCAACATCTTTTTCATGTTAAGAGAGTTTTAAAAAGAGTTCGAAAAGAAAACTCTAGATATCCCTTTCCGTAGATAGTCTCTTAATTCTGAAAATGTATAAAACAATACTCAAGAGAACCTCTTAGCCATGTTCGACTAAGGTATTCCTTTTTCCTAGCTAGTATATCTCATTCCGGAAAAGGGTTAAACTTATACTGAGTAGACGTAATTTCATTTACTTTTACGAGTTCGAAAAGACAATTGCTCGACAATATTTTCATATTTTTGGAGTATGAAAAGAGATGAAAGATGACTCCTCCTCGAGGAACGAGTGGTATAAAATATTAGCAATTGGTTCCGGTGATGATGGAACTGCTTAAAACATGTAAAGGTCAAGAGATTGGCTAATAAGACCATTCATCAGAGATGTTCCTTAGGTAAGGTAAAAACAACCAAGTGAAAGTGTATGATCAGCCAAAGAGATGGTGATGATGGAATGAAAAAACCAAGGCTCATCTAGCAAAAACAAGCTGATAAAAATGGCAATCACGAGAGGTAAAGTGGGAATGGTTTCATTTTTACACAAGCTTGAAACATGGGAAACTATGCTTGAGTATACTTGAAGATGGTTTCATTTTTTCACAAGATAGATACATGGGAAAAATTTGTGCTTGGATTTGGTTTCATTTTTACACAAGCTTGAAACAGAGACAAACTATTCTTGAGATTGGTTTCATTTTTACACAAGCTTGAAACAAAGAAAAACTATGCTTGAGATGAGTTTGCATGCCCCCAACATAATGAATCAATTTGAGGTACATGCCCCCCAAGCTTCATTTCATTCACCTAAGAAGACTACTGGTTACTAATAGGTGGATGGAATGAAGGTTCACTTACGAGATCAAGTGAAAGACTCGACTAGGAATTTACGAGATCTAATCAAAGACTCAAATTGGAAGGGGATTTGTTTCATTTTTTAACGAGCTTGACATAGGAAAAGAACCATGCTCATGACACCTTGTTTCATTTTTTAATGATCTTGACACAAGTAAAGGAACTCTGCTCTAGGAACATTCATTCATTTTTTAAGGAGATTGACACAAGTAAAGGAAGTGGGCTCTAGGAACCTTGATTCATTTTTTAAGGAGCTTGAAACAAGAAAAGGAACCATGTTCCAAGAACCTTGATTCATTTTTTAAGGAGCTTGACACAAGAAAAGGAACTGTGCTCCAAGAACCTTGATTCATTTTTAAGGAGCTTGACACAAGAAAATGAACTCTACTCCGACACCTTGTTTCATTTTTTAAAAAACTTGACACAAGTAAAGGAACTCTGCTCCGACACCTTGTTTCATTTTTTAACGAGCTTGACACAAGTAAAATAACTCTGCTTATTGGGACCTATTTCATTTTTTAACGAGGTTGACATAGTAAAATAACTATCCTCATGGCAACCTATTTCATTTTTTAACGAGGCTGACATGGTAAAATAACTATCCTCATGGGTACCTATTTCATTTTTTAACGAGGTTTACATAGTAAAAGGACTATCCTCAAGGGGACCTATTTCATTTTTTAATGAGGTTGACATGGTAAAAGAAATATCCTCATGGGGACCTATTTCATTTTTTAATGAGGTTGACATAGTAAAATAACTATACTCATGGGGACCTATTTCAATTTTTAACGAGGTTGACATAGTAAAAGAACTATCCTCATGGGGATCTATTTCATTTTTTAACGAGGTTGACATAGTAAAAGAACTATCCTCATGGGAACCTATTTCATTTTCTAACAAGGTTGACATAGTAAAAGAAATATCCTCATGGGAACCTTGATTACGACCTATAAGAGGTCATAGATTCCAAGAGGTTCTGATCAGATGGGAGAACAATGCTCTTGAAGGGATACATGTGAAGTGATCTAATGGAAAGCTCAAGTTCCAATTCCCCCAGTACATGATGCATTATATCACTGACTAGATCATCAGTAGACTCGGGCATGGAACAGGTGGCCGCATAATTAACCTGTGGCGGGGATGATACTATTGGGTTGTGTTATATTCTTTCCATGACTAGCCTACGTAATTAACCGGGGGGTTAGAGGGGGGGCATAGCCCCCCCCCCCCCCCCCCTTCGTTGCGTCGATTGCGTAACGGGGGTGTCACAAGGCTTTTGAGGGGTGCAGGTAACCCCACTCTATGGGGTCTGGGGCAGTGCCCCAAAAAATTTTGGTTTTGGACCTTATGTTAGGTTGGGCAGACCTACCTATGGTTTTGTGCATGATTTTTGCACATGGTTTTGGACGCGATGGTTTTCAGTCCATGGTTTTGGACGCGATGGTTTTCGGTCCATGGTATTGGATGCTTCAGCATGTATAAATATGTATTGTAACATTGAAAGGAACATAATGAAAAATCAAGCTGGTAGTCCCAGTTTTGGGATCCAGGGGAAAATCTCTGTATATATGTGTTTTATGTGTTATGCTCTCACATTGTTTATTTTCTGTGTTTTAGAATTCGTATGCAGGTAATTTCTGTACAGGGTTAAAACCTACATTTGGTATCAGAGTTGTTTTGGCTTCAAGGGAACACCTTTGTTGCTGAGCGGTTTCGCTCGGGCCTGTAGTAGACCCTGTTCAGTGGGAGATCTTCGGGATCGATTCTAGTGGTGAAAGAAGATGGCGAGCAGTGGAAAGATAGAGATCAACAAATTTAATGGTCGGAGTTTTGAGTTATGGAAACTCAAGATGGAGGATCTGTTGGTGGATAAAGATCAGTGGGTCACAGTAGATCCAGGTACTAAACCAACGAGAGTGTCTGATGAAGAATGGAAGAAGTTGGATCACCTTCTGATCCAACTATGAATCTAGTGCCTCACATTCTAATCCTTCCAAGGATACCTTCTTGGATTTCTTCAGTGGACAATTTGTAGCAAAATGGCCCACCTCATGACAATGAAAGCATCGCACTTTCGATTTGTCAAACTTCTTCTCACCATATGAAGAACTCGATTTGGGATGAGAATCCTTCTCCTTCCCTTTCTTTGCCTTACTCGCTAAGGTGCAATTTTCTTCATCCTCCTTGGATGAAGAACCATCTTTGGTGCTTCTCCTTATCTCCTCCTACATCAGATCCGACCAAAGTCGTTCCCAATCTGGCAGTTTCTCTCTTCCATTTACCGAGTCTTGGTAGCTATGCCAGCTCTTAGGAAGACCGAGGAGAGCAAGACTCACCATGTCATCATCGACTGTCGTGATCCCTACACTTCCAAGCTCATCCCTATAGGTGGTGATCTTGTTCAAATATGTAGAGACCGTGTCGCCCTTTTCACACTAGATTTTCCGAAGCTTGTCTTTCAACCCCAGCTTCCTCTAATCGTTTTTGTTTTGATATAGATCTTTCAATGTTTTCCACATTGAAAATGGTATCTCCTTCCCATGGAGACTCGAGACTATGTGGTCTCGAACTCCCTCCAGAAGGATTATCCTCGCTCTAGCCACACATTTCTTCCATTTCACCAATTATGTAGCATTAGCTGCTACTGGCTTGGGGACTTCTTAATCAATGAAGTCCTTTACATTGTTGTCCTCTAATACTGCTTCGATGTGATCCTTCCAGGCTATATAATTCGAGCTGCCATCAAGATCATACTCGAGTATTAAACCGTTGAACACCATTGGGGAAATTTGAGATGTGATAAGAATTTGAATTCTATAATCAGGAACTTGAAACTTCGAACTTCTCCCTTCTTTGTATATTGTTCTTCACTTTGATCACTTTTTCTCTGATACCATGTAGAAATTCCCACTATAGATCACCTGATAATGCAATATACTAAAGCAAAATACTAGATCTACTTCTACAATAAAACTTTGCAGAAGCTTAATTAATTTGAGCTAGATCAATTAGAACACATATAACAGAGAAGAAGAAATCATACACATGAAACACAGAAGAATACTTTGGGGAAAGCCTCAGCTAAAAACCCTGATCTCTGTATTATTATACAAGTGGAAATATGTATGGATTACACAAAGCTTTAGCTCACAAGCTATCCAGCTCTCAGTACAATCCCTCTGCTGCTCATAGATAGTCAAATGCCTCTCACAAACCTTCTCCTCTGCCCTCCAAGTGACCTATTTCCGTTCGCAGTTTCTCCTGGGGTCAAATGCTGCCACCTGTGTGAATTCACCTCTCACACTGCTCACTAAATTCATAAGTAACTGTGCAATCTTGAAGGAGATAATGCCCTCTGCATGGATGAGTTTCCTATATAGGAAAAATCCTCCAACTAATAGTACATTGTCCCATCATCTGATCTCAACTGGGTCTCTGACTCAACTGACATGCATGAGTTATTTATGAGAGAATATTCAGTTATCTAAAGTGCAGTAGTTACATGCATGCATGCATTAACTAACTTAACTACAATTAGTTCAACAAACTATTTGAACTAATCTAATTGGACTTAACTCAGTTAACTGAGCTAACTAATTACAACTCATCCTTATCTCTTTAACTAAAGGATAAATTCCTCAATCAATGGGATAACTATTGCATGTCCTCACATAGACTTCATGTTTGATTTTTTCCAACTAATTAACTCAAAATGAATTAATTAATTATTAATCAAACAAATGCTAAGAACAAATTCGAATTTTACTTCTCTATTTTAGTTCAGGTACTAACTGAAATAGGAAGGTATCTCGAATACTATTTATAGCAATGCTATTTTTAGCATTTCCATTTTTCATTCCTTGTTGCTATATCCAACACTGGTACTTGAGATGCTATTTATAGCATTTCTTGTTGCCATTTTCAACAACATTGTTGTTGATGGGTGCAACAGTTCTATGGTTCCTGAAAGTGGAGCAGAAAATCTAGTGGTCTCTGGAGAGAAGAGCCTTCGAATACTTCATGGTAAAGGTATGGTAGAAGGTATGAGTAATAGCTCTCTAGATTTTGATTTCTGTGAAAAATGTGTATATGGGAAGCAAAATCGGGTGAGTTTCCCCTTTGGTGGTAAGAGGGTGAAACAGATCTTAGAGCTTTTGCACAGTCATCTGTTTGGACCTATGAAGGTTCCATCATTGGGTAAGTTTGTGTATTATGAATCATTTATAGATGACTTCTCAAGGAATACATGGATATATTTCCTTAAGAAGAAATCTAAAGTCTCTGACAGGTTTAAAGAATTTAAGGCTCTAGTGGAAAACCAAACAGAGAAGAAGATAAAGGTGTTGAGGGCAAATAACAGTGGAGAGTTTTGCAGTAAGGAATTTGAAGAATTCTGTAAGAAGTGTGGTATAGCATGGCAGAAGACTACTCCATCTACACCTCAGCAAAATGGAGTTGCAGAAAGAATGAACAAGACGTTGATGGAAAGGCCAAGAAGCATGCTCAGTGGTGTCGAGTTAGGATAGGAATTCTGGGTAGAGGCGATGGAGACAGCATGTTACCTGGTCAATAGATCACCTTCATCAGCATTGGAGGATAAGACTCCACAAGAGGTATGGACTAGTAAGAAACCCTCTCTTTTACATCTAAGGGTATTTGGATGTGATGCATATGTACATATTCCAAATGAGAAAACAACCAAGTTGGATAGTAAATTTGAAAAGTGCATCTTTATTGGATATAAGGATGGTTTAAATGGTTATAAGCTTTGGAACCCAGTAACAAGGAAGGTTGTGTACAGACGAGATGTGGTGTTCAGAGAGGTGAAAGATGTTATTAAACATGAAGTCCAAACATAGGAACCTGAGAATATAGAGTTTGAGCTAAAGGCGGAAGAATCAAACTCTACAGCAGAGGAGGAATCAGAAGATGAAGAGCCACAAACTCTGGGTGTGAGAAGATTGGTTCGAGAAAGTAGGCAGCCAGAAAGGTATAGTCCATCTGCTTTTTGTTCAAATTTTGCTTTATCTATTACTGATGATGATCCTAGAACTGTGAAGGAAGCAGTATATTCAGAGGATGGAAAACCCTGGAAAGAGGCCATGGTTGATGAAATGGCATCTTTTCACAAAAACGAGGCTTGGGATCTAGTGGAGTTGCCAGCTGGAAGGAAACCCATTGGCAGCAAATGGGTGTTCAAGAAGAAGACAAATGCAGAAGGAAAGGTGGAGAAATACAAATCTCGATTGGTAGCAAAAGGTTATTCCCAGGTGCAGGGAATTGACTTTGGTGATATTTTTTCTCTTGTTGTCAAGGCAACTTCTATTAGATTACTTTTATCTGTTGCTTCTACTTTTGATTTTGAGGTATAACAGATGGATGTGAAGACAACATTTCTTCACAGAGATCTGGAAGAGGAGATCTACATGAAGCAACCTGAAGGCTTTGCGGTGAAGGGTAAGAAAGAACTGGTATGCAAGTTAAAGAAGTTTATGTATGGGTTAAAACAGTCACCAAGGATGTGGTATCAGAAATTTGATACATTTATACGGGGACTTGGCTTCACCAGAAGCAAAGCAGATCACTATGTGTATTTTAAATTAATTGGTGACCGTGTTATTTATCTGGTCTTGTATGTGGATGATATGTTGTTGGTTGGAAATGACAAAGAAATTATCCAAGATTTGAAGACCCATTTGTCCTCCAAATTCAACATGAAAGATCTTGGTGCTGCAAACTATATTTTGGGCATGGAAATTAAAAGAGATCGGACAAAGAGGAAGCTCTGGTTAAACTAGAGGAAGTATGTCGAGACAATATTGCAGAGGTTTAATGTGCAGGATAGTAAACTGGTGAAGGTTCCTATTACTGTAGGTGTAAAGTTATATGTTGAACAATGTCCCAGGACACAATAAGAGGAAGAGGACATGTCTCGTGTTCCGTATGCAAGTGCAATTGGTAGCCTGATGTATGCGATGGTCTGTACTAGACTAGACATTGCACATGTAGTGGGAGTATTAAGTAGGTTTATGTCAAAACCAGGGAAGGAGCACTAGACAGAAATGAAGTGGGTTTTCAAGTATTTGCATGGCACTAATGATTATGGTTTGTGCTACTAAGGAAGACCAGGATTGGATAGAGTGTTGGATATTCGTGGCTTTGTTGATGCAGACTGGGCTGGAGATCTAGATCAGAGAAGATCTACAAGTGGGTATGTGTTTAACCTATTTGGAGGTGCATTCAGTTGGATGAGTAAGAAATAATTTGTTGTGGCACGATCAACTACAGAGGCAGAATACATGGCAACCACTCATGCAAGCAAGGAAGTAGTTTGGTTGCAAAGATTGTGTTCAAGTATGGGGTTAGTACAAGGAGCTATAAGGATAGACTATGACAGCCAAAGTGCAATTTTCTTGGCAAAGAACCCTGCATATCATTCAAATACAAAGAACATTGATGTTCAGTATCACTTTTTGAGGGATATGATAGAATACAAAAAGGTGTTGCTGGTAAAGGTGGACACTTTGAAGAATACTACAGTTGCATTGAAAAAATTTGTGAGCTCTGAGAAGTTCTCTTGGTGTAGAGAAACAATGAGCTTTGCAGGGCTAGATAAATGACTAAGCTCTCTTATGGCCCCCTGTGGAAAGAAAACAACAAGTGGGAGAATGTTGGGTTGTGTTATATTCTTTCCACGACTAGCACACGTAGTTAACCGGGGGGTTAGAAGGGGGGAAGAGCCCCCCCTTTGTTGCGTCGATTAGGTAGCGAGGGGGGTCCAAGGGGTTTGAGGGCTGCAGGTAACCCCACTCTAAATTTTGGTTTTGGACCCTATGTTAGGTTGGGCGTACCTACCTATGGTTTTGTGCATGATTTTTGCACATGGTTTTGGATGCGATGGTTTTCGGTCCATGGTTTTGGACGCAATGGTTTTCGGTCCATGGTATTGGATGTTTCGGCATGTATAAATATGTTTGTAACATTGAAAGGAACATAATTAAAAATCAAGCTGGTAGTCTCGGTTTTGGGATCCATGGGAAAATCTCTGTGTATATGTGTTTTATGTGTTATGCTCCCGCATTGCTTATTTTCTGTGTTTTAGAATTCATATGCAGGTAATTTATGTACAGGGTTAAAACCTATAGATACCACTTGAATACAAGGACCATTTAGGGAATATGGTTGCTTGGGAGTAAAATTAGGACCAACGAACAAAAGTTGATCAATGGCCACAATTCTTCCTTCACGAGGGAAACATATGACACAAGAGAGAAGAGACAAGAGCTCTTGTGAAATAAACATAGTCACGGCCGAGGAGTAAATTAAAATCCAAAGGGCCTTGGATAACCATCACGTTTGTTAGTATCTGTCAATCATGCCAGTCACCAGTGATCAAATATGCTCTTTCAAAGATTTTTCTAGGGTCTTAGGTCAATTTTTTTATGGTTTCAGTAGGTCTTCAAATAAAAAAAAATTATCATTGGTTTTAGAGTCTAGGTCAGTGCTACATCCTTCAGTAATCATAGTTCTCATTAGTTGTCATGGTCATGTCATTGCTGGTCTCGGATTAGTTGAAGTGTCAACATATAAGTCTTCGTCTAGGGTTTCCACTGGTGTTGTCATTACTATGTCCAAATTCAAAGCAAAGAACCATCATTGTTATGTGTCTTAAGTCTTCACACCAAGGGAGATATCATTGTTATGTGTCTTAAGTCTTCACCCTGCTCGCTATGTTTTCATCTAGACGTTACATTTTCTTGCAAGGGTGGCTTGAAATGCATCTCCAAGCACTTTATTCAATGGGTGAATGTCTTCTCATCTCAGTACAGGTATGTCAAAGGCAAACACCACCTCAGCAAAGTGAAATTTTCAGTTTGAAGGTGTGGAACTCTCTCCTAGGGTTTCCATGCTATGTTTTCAGTTTTTCACTCTATGAGTTAATTGGCACACAACTAAACTAATTTCCCCAAATTTACTACCCTTCCTCACACTAATATACATTTCCCCTATCATTTCTAACCCTTCTCATTCATCCCCATAGCTTCTAGGGCAAATCCTAGACCCCACGCTACGTTTTCAGTAGAAAGGGTAGCGTGGACTATGTAAAAATTATTTGCTTCCCTTCCCATCACTCCCTATCCTATTTCTCACTTCCCTAAGGTCCCTAATACCCATACCCACATCCCAAAATTTTCCCATTTCTTAATTCCCTCCCTAACTCCTCTTTCCCCTCACTTCAAATTACAAAACCTAAATCCCTAGTTTCCCTAATTAAAACTCTGTTTTTTCCATTCCTCATAAGCTAGTTTGTTGTGAAACATTTGAACATGAAAATTGAAAAGAAAACATACAAAAAGGGAGGAAAAGTTTCAAGGTTTGAACCCCTTAATGCTCAGGATTTGGTCTCCTCACCATTTGCTAAGAAGTGTTTCCAGAATGTTGGTTGCATAGGGTTTTGTGAGCAAATCCAACAAGTGGGTTAACATGCTAAACTAACCAATCTATTTTCCACAAACCTTAGAGGAGATAAGGTCAATATTGTAGGGTTGAACTTCATCATTTCATTGGAGACAATATTTGTTGCCACAGGGATACCAAACAGTGGGGAAAAGTGGTTCAGAAACTCAGATTTGGACACTTCAAATTACAGGGCTTTCATCAAAATTCAGTTCAAAGAGGTTCCCAAGAGTATTTTTCATTTTGGACTGTCGCTTGAAAAGTTTGCTCCATTAATGAAGTTCATCATGAAATATTTTACATGTGAGGGCAGGTTTTCAGTAGTGTATAAGTATCATATCAAATTGTTGATGCACTTCACTGGTGTAAAGCCTCTCAACCTACCTCACTACCTTTACAGAAATTTAGTTAAGATGGAAAAGAAAGTGAAAAACAGAAAGGGTGATCACCAAGATAGTCTCTACCACCATGCTTTAATTAAAATCATTGTCCTACAGTAGCTTGAACAGAGGAGCATCTCTTGGGAAACCTTCATGCAATCCACAATATTTTCGCCTTCTACTAGTCAGCCTATTAGCCACAGCACATCACCAGCATCATCCAAACCAAGGGAAGTTGGCTCATCTAACAGAGTTTCAGTGAAGAAGACACCTAGGGCAGAAATCACTCAGACCTACATTAGAGGGAAGAGGCTTATGTTTGCTCCTAAAGAAGAGGAAAGGACCAAGCCTACTTCAGTTGATAGGGAATCATCTCCATATCACCATGAGACATCATTCCATGAGCATATTCATGAAAAACAGGGAAAATAATTAAAGCATCTTGTCATGGAGAAAGAGGCTAATATTAGAGGCTTGAAAGATTATTTGGCTAAGGCCAACTACATGATTGCATTTTTGCAGCAGGAAAATAGGCAACTCAAAGTGAATCAAATGCTAATGTCAAAACCTAGAATGGGTGTAGAGGATGAGTCAGGAAAAGGTAAGAAAGTCATTGGTTTAGAGAAAATGGAGGACACTAAAGTTAAATTCAAGCTAAAGAGGCCTAGAACCAAGGGCATGAAGAGGAAAGGAGACCAAATGAGTGAGCCATCTACACCTTTGGAGCAGCAAGACATTAACAAATCCATTGAACAAGATTTTGAGAAAGATAGGGAGTATTTGCTGGATAAAGTTAATTTCCACTTGGAGAAACTCCTTGAAAGGGCCAACAGGGCCACCAACTTGCAAAGGCACATGGCTAGGCATTACTACACCCGGAACAAGATTTGTCAAATTAGGGTTAAGAGCATGAAGGCAAAACTCAAGAAAACCCTAAAGAAGCTCAAGAAGAAGGATAACTTGGAATTGCTTGTTGATGCATCCTTAATAGTTTGACTTATCTTTCAGAGGGTCAATGGAGCAAATTTTGAGCAATTTTGGCAAATTTTTGAATTTTTGGGCATTTTTCCAATTTTTAGCAGGTTTTGGCCAGAAAAGGTAGCGTGGCCCATGCTACGTTTTTGTTGGGGGCCTCTATTTGACAAATGGCTTAGTTTTATGGATGTCTTTTGACCTCTACATCAATCCTAGAAAACCATACTTCCACTACAACATGATTTGGCAGGTCAAAAAGTCAAAAAGTGCATTAAAAAACACATTTTTGCCCTCTTTTTGAGCAACACACTACATTTTTGGAGTAGTTGTGGGAGAATTGAGTTTTGGAGGGCTAGAATCAGTCTTTTTCAGTGCTTGAGGACTCTATGGTGTAATAGACAGACATATATTTCCAATGAGCTATCATGAGCTAAATTTGGAGCACAAAAACCCCTCCAAAAGTCTCTTTCAAGCTGCACGCTATGTTTTCTACAAGCACGCTATGTTTTCTGGCAATTCACTATGTTTTTGCCTAGAACTCATTTTTCTCAGTTTGCTCAGTCCAGTTCAACTTTTTGTGATGTAATTATTATTTTATGTGTTGAAATGATGTAATAGGAGGTAAATAAGCTTGTTAGAGTAATTTTCATGTAATTTTAGGCCTCATTTATGAGGAGCAGTTTAGTCAAAGTTTAAAAGGAGGATTTGTTTTAACCTCCCTAGACATTAGGGCTTGTTGAGCACTTCATGTGATCAGTTCCTAAACTGAAGGATTCAGCCCTGAGAGAGGGTGAATAGTTATTTGGTCTATTTGTATCCAGTTTTCAGTCAGATTGAGGGTTGGAAATCAACGAGTAGAACTCTTGGAGCTTGTATTCAATTGCCTTTTTTTACAGGAAATCAAAGGACAGTTGCAACTATTATTCAGGAATTCTTGTGTTGTGAGTTTGTGATAATGTTAGGTCCCTATAATACTAGTGATACCCCCATTACTATTGTAGTTGTATCCCTTATTAATATTGTTGTGCCCCTATTGTCCCCATATTGTTATTACTGTGCCCCATAGAATCCCTCTATTGTTATTTTTGTGCCTTTATATTATTATTGTTAGGTCGGCTTGGTTATATTGTGACCCCTTAGACTCCTATATATAGAAAGGAGGTTTTGTCATTTGTATCATCTGAGAATTGTTCATTTGTGTAATGTAAAGAAGGTTGCCCCCTCGAAGAGGCTGAATTATAAGGCGTTCAACTATCTTTTCTATCTTTTTGTGAGCTGGTTTCATAACATTTGGTATTAGAGCTTTGGATTCCAGGGTTTCGTTGCTCCAAATAGGTCATCGTGGAATTTTCGCTATAACTTTTTTCTACGACGTTTCAGAAGCGAAACAAAAAACCCATTTGAGACTAAGTCGCGTTGAACCTTAGGTCTGAATTTTAGAGCTTTTCGCACTATATTTGTGGAGATATTATCTGAGTGTTATAGCTCCAAATCTCACTCTTATGGTTTGTGATGTTGCACTCATGGCCTAGGGCAACCCCTCCTTCCAAGTCTTACTCAATGGTGATATAAAGGATGAATGATCACAAATACACATGGAAACAAGGGTTTCCTATGCAAAATAGGGGAAGTGTAGAAGGCACCAAGGACTTCAGACCTGGTCTATGGGGAAAATCTCAGCATAATAAACTTGCTCTTCTTTTCTCTCCCCCTTAGGCCTTCCCTTTGATGTCTTTTTATAACACTGAGGAAGTTTGCTTTTTTGCAGACTCCTAAATTACATTCCAAACAGGTGACCTTGGGAAAATCGTCATAACTTTTGTTTCGAGAATCAGATTGAAATTTCGTAAGAAGTTACAGAAAGATAATGGATTGTAGTTTCTTGTGTATATTTTTCAAATACTAAGGTCAAAACAATGACACGTGGAACTTCATACAAGTCCGCTCTTCTGGAAAGTTCTATAATTAGGTCATCTTGGGAGATTGCGTATAACTCTGCCTTGGAGAATCTAAATTCAATCAGACTGGTGGCATTGGAAAGAGGACACAGAGGGCTACTGCATGTCGCAATTTCAGAACTGGATGATTTGAAATTACAGAGATACATCAGATTCAATATCGAGCTCCTACAAAGTGAAAAAAGGTGTGTAGTTTTTTTTTTAATTTTTGCGTAAGCTTGGTTTGAAAAATTAGTTTGAAGGAATTCAAAGGGCATAGTAAAGCATTATTATCGGTAATTGATGCCCCGAGGAAAGAAAATGCAAACACCTAGTAAGCAACCTGAAAGTTATAGCATGACTCATGAAGAAGAGGAAGAAATGCAACATGATATATCAAAATTGCGAGACCAAGTGCAACAAATGTCACTTGCACAAAAAGTAACAGAATCTAAGATGGATGGTTTAAAGAAAGATGTAGAAGCTAAGATGGATGGTTTAAAGAAAGGCATACAAGCTAAGATGGATTGTTTAAAGAAAGTCGTAGAAGCTAAGAGGGATGGCATGGAAGCTAAGATGAATGGCATAGACGCTAAAATGGATGGCATGGATGATAAGATGGAAGAATTGAAGATAAATTTGAATAAGTTGCTACAAGAAATGGTCATTAATAGTGAAAGGGTAGTAAAAGAAACTCATGATGAGAACAAAAGAAATGTTAATCATGATTTCATAGACTCTAATGTTGGATCAAAGACCCACCATATTCCAAAAATCGATATGAGGAAGTTTGATGGCAAGGATCCCGCAAAATGGATACTACAGATGGAGCAATTTTTCGATCTCAATAATGTGAAAAACACACAAAAGGTACGTATTGCAACTTTATATTTGGAACCAAATAAGTTTTTATGGTATCATTGGCTTTGCTCTCGTAAACAAATTATCACTTGGGCAATTTTTACAGAAGAAATGACAACTCATTATGAGGATACAAAAAGCAACACTTTTTTTAGCCAATTGATAAGTCTCAAACAAAAGGGTTCAATGATGGAGCACATTGAGAAGTTCCAAAAATTGAGCATAAGGGCAAAAAATATTCCAAAGGAGCATAGGATTGATGTGTTCATAGGGACTTTAAAGGATAATATCCAACATGATGTTCGCCTTTGGGAACCTGATTCATTAGAGAAGGCATTCAGGTTAGCAAGAAAAATGGAAAGCAAAATTATAGCAACTAGGAAGCCTACCACTCACAACTATAAAGATGGAAGTGTTGTTGCCCCTAGCCTTCCACAACCTATAAGGTTGACACCACAAAAATTGGAAGAAAAAAGAGCAAAAGGGCTTTGTTACAGTTGTGATAGCAAATACACTAAAGGTCATAAGTGTGCTGAGAAGAAATTATTCTACATAGATTGTGAAGAGTAAGAAGAAAAGGAACAAGAAAGGTCAAAAGAAGAGGATATACTCCAGGAACAAAGCATAGATAAAGAAGAAATGAATCTGACCATATCTTGTAATGCATTGGCTGGAATTACCACTCCTCAAACCATCAAGATAGAAGGACATATCAAGAAGAAAAAGGTAATAGTGTTGATTGATTTAGGAAGTACCCACAATTTTATTCATTGTAAGATAGCAAAAGAATTGAATTTCTTCTTATATACAGCACCAGAGTGTCAAGTGATGGTTGTAAATGGAGGAACAATAAATTTCTCAGGAAAGTGCCATAATATCAAGCTATCCATGGGAGAATATGTATTGAATAGCCCAATGCTTTCCATTCCAATAGGAGGTGTTGATGTTGTACTAGGAGTCCAATGGCTACAATACTTGGGTACAATAGCTTTTAACTTTCAAGAACTTTTCATGAAATTTTATCCCGAATGAAAGGAATTTGAATTAAGGGGTATTGCAGGGAAACCGGGAAAGATAAGAAGCTCTAACGGTATGACAAATATTCTAAAAATGGAACAACAAGGTGTAATTGCACAATTATGTTCACTAGATGTTTCCACATCGAAATCATCTATTTCTCCAGATCTCAAAAAAGTCTTGGACAATCATTCCAAGGTATTTGAGACTCCCGAAGGTCTCCCACCTATTCGTGATCATGATCATGCTATTCATTTGATTCCAGGAAGTGTTCCTCCAAACATTAGGCCGTACATATATCCTTATGCCCAAAAGAGTGAAATTGAACGTATGGTTACAGAAATGCTTGAGGCTGGTATAATTCAACCTAGCCAAAGTTCTTTCTCTGCTCCAGTAGTATTGGTGCAAAAGAAGGATGGATCATGGCGCATGTGTCCGAATTATAGGGAGCTCAACAAGCTCACTATTAAAGATAAGTTTACCATTCCTATCATTGATGAATTATTGGATGAATTGCATGGATCAATTTACTTCACCAAGTTAGATCTTCGTTCAAGATATCATCAAATCAGAATGAAGACTTAAGACATTCTGAAAACAGCATTTAGAACTCATGAGGGTCACTATGAGTTTTTGGTCATGCCCTTTGGCCTTACCAATGCACCTTCTACATTTCAAGGTTTGATGAATTCCATTTTCAAACCCTTCCTTAGAAATTTTGTGTTAGTATTTTTTGATGATATACTAATCTACAGCAAGTCTTGGAAGGATCATGTTGAACACATTGACAAGGTGCTACAACTATTGGAGGAGAAACAATTATATGCAGAAAGATCCAAATGTTTCTTTGGAGTACAAGAGGTGAATATTTGGGTCATATTGTATCTCATGAAGGAGTTAAGGTAGACCCTAGCAAAATTAAAGCCATTAAGGAAAGGCAAATCACCACATCCATAAAGCATTTGCGAGGATTTCTCGGGTTGACAGGGTATTATCGCAAGTTTGTTAAGAATTATGGGAAAATAGCAGCACCTCTAACAACATTGTTGAAGAAAGATGCATTTTAATGGACTCCAGAAGCAACAAAGGCCTTTGAACATCTTAAAGAGGCAATGTGCCAAGCACCAGTCTTAGCTACACCAGACTTCACAAAAACCTTTATTGTAGAATGTGATGCTTTCGGAAATGGAATTGGTGTTTTTTTAATGCAATATGAAAGACCCATTGCTTTCAAAAGTCGTCCAATCAAGGGAAAGTATTTACACAAAGCTATTTATGAGAAGGAAATGTTGGCAATACTACATGCACTTAAGAAATGGCAACCCTACCTAATGGGAAGACACTTCAAGGTAAAAACGGATCATGATAGCGTTAAATACTTTTTAGAACAAATATTATCCTCTGAAGAACAACAAAAATGGGTCACAAAGATGTTGGGTTATGAATTTGAAATCATATACAAAAAAGGGAAGAAAAATGTTTTGGCAGATGCACTCCCAAGAAAGGATGTGGATGTGGAAGCGTTGTTGTGCGCCATTTCTATTATCCAACCAGATTGGATAAATGAAGCAACGGAGGAATGGAAGAATGACGAAGAAGTGTGGGAACTTATTCGAAAGTTACAACAAGATTCTAGTACATCTGATACATTTAGCTGGAAAAATGATTCGTTATGGTACAAAGATCGCTTATAACTGTGTAAGAATTCCCAACTCAAACAAAAGATTCTTCTGGAATTGCGCGCTTCTCCCTTAGGAGGGCACTCAGGATTTTTAAAAACTTACCACAGGGTTAAGAAGGAATTTTTTTGGGATGGCCTTAAATCGGATATTCAAAAGTTTGTGACGGAATGTTTGGTATGCCAACAAAATAAAGCTGAAACAATTAAGACACCAGGTCTATTACAACCTTTATCCATTCCAAGCCAACATTGGGAAGAGGTTTCAATGGATTTTATCATAGGTTTACCCAAGTCTGAGGGAAAGAGAGTCATCATGGTGGTAGTTGACAGACTTACCAAGTATGCACACTTTTGTGCATTATCACATCCATTTAAAGCCAGTACAGTTTCTACAGCATTTATGGAAACAATTCAAAAGCTACATGGAAACCCAAAGATTATTGTAAGTGACAGAGATCCCATTTTTATTAGAAATTTTTGGACAGAATTATTTTCTTGTCTTGGTACTCAGTTAGCTCATAGCTCATCTTATCATCCTCAATATAATGGGCAAACTGAGATAGTAAAAAAATATTTGGAAGGATATCTTCGTTGCTTTGTATCTGATAAACAAACACAAAGGGTCAAATGGTTGCCTCTGGCTGAATGGTGGTATAACACTTCCTTCCATACTGCAACAAAAATGACCCCATTTATGGCACTTTTTGGATATCAGCCACCATCCATCACATCATATTTAAGAGAAAATTCTAAGGTTCAAGCAATGGAACATCACATTGTGCATCAATAACAAGTTCTCCAACTCTTAAAGGATAACCTCGTGTTGGCGTAGAATAGAATGAAACAAAAGGAAGATCAACATCGCAGTGAAAGAAGTTTTGATGTAGGTGACTGGGTATTCCTACTGCTACAACCATATAAACAAATGTCTCTCGAGCAAGCTAAGAAGGATAATAAATTGTCACCAAAGTATTATGGTCTGTACAAGGTGTTGCAAAAGATTGGTACTATGGCATACAAATTGGAGCTTCCTGCAGCTTCTCGAGTGCACCCAGTTTTCCATGTTTCATGTATAAAGAAGGTTATAGGCGACAAGCTCCCAGTTCAAACAATATTGCCAGAACTTGACAGGGAAGGAAAAATTATATTGGAACCGAAAGAAGTCATAGAAACAAGAACTTGACAGCTACGAAATCGATCCATTTTAGAGTATCTCATCAAGTGGAAGAACTTATCCGCTGAAGATTCCACATGGGAGGATGAGAATTTTATATAGAAGCATCCAGAACTACACAAGCGTTGAGGACAACACTTTTTTGAAGGAGAGGGGCATGTTAGGTCCCTATAATACTAGTGATGCCCCCATTACTATTGTAGTTGTATCCCTTATTAATATTGTTGTGCACCTATTGTCCCCATACTGTTATTATTGTGCCCCATAGAATCCCTCTATTGTTATTTTTGTGCCTTTATATTATTATTGTTAGGTCGGCTTGGTTATATTGTGACCCCTTAGACTCCTATATATAGAAAGGAGGTTTTGTCATTTGTATCTTCCAAAAATTGTTCATTTGTGTAATGTAAAGGAGGTTGCCCCCTCGAAGACGCTAAATTCTAAGGCGTTCAACTATCTTTTCTATCTTTTTGTGAGCTGGTTTCATAACAGATAATGTTTTCTCTCTATTATAGTTTTATATGAATGATAATTTCATCTTCTTTCCATATCTATGATTTAAGTGATTTTCCTAAGAGGTTTTAAACAAAATTCTTAAGTTTGAGCTCTGTTTTGTTAGGAACTACATGTTTATGTTACGTATCTTCTGATAATTGAATTCATGCTTGCCATGCTCATTTTAATATTTTCTTTTCCACCCTACACGACATCGACAAAACCCCAAAGTCTCACAAAGGCATACCTACCCTACTCCTTTATATCTCTTGCAACTAAAACCTTTGATCTTTTCACCTAGTTCCCTGATTTTCACTCCTGATCCAGCAAAACCCTAAATTTCAAAACCCTAGAGTTGAACATACCTAGCCTAATATCTTTTTCCCTCTCCAGTCATATTTGGCCGTGAGATTTACAAAGAGAGCCATCTCAAGTTTAACAGGGCTAGTTGTTGAACCCTAAGTGGTTTGAGGTTACCTCCATCGATCTCCTTTCTCAGCCTTGGGATATTGTGCAGGATAACATTTTGGCTTCATTTTCGAGGAGCACAAGATCATATTTCCCTAGGAAAGAATGACAAGGATCAAATCTAATTTGTTGATGGTGGACAATGGTAAAACACATATGAAGGCTTAAATCATTCACCTGGTGACTCCAAATCAGTTTCAAATTTAATTCAAAGACTCCACTGGAGGATGAACCTTACCAACAAAAAAATGAAAGGACAATATGGGAAGATCGGGTCTTCAAATTGGAATTTCATCCATGCTTCATGTTCTTTTTCATAAATTATTTCTTATCTTTTCCTGAGAATGTCAATAAGTTTTTCCAAAGTATATTGTATTTGAGAAAAGATCCCAGACCCACATTTGATTCCTTTACTTTGAAGATTGTGGATAATTTTTTTTATTTTGATCAAGACCCTTATTCTGAATCTTATGTTGATCATCTTCAACTTGATGAGCCTAAAGAGGTAAAGACTAATCCTACAACTTTTGTACATACTCCTACACCTTGTAAAATTCCATATAGATACAAGCCACCCATATTACCTCCTATACTCCATGATTTCCGTGAAAATTATTACAAATATCTTCCTAGGTTCGATGGAGAATATGGTAACATCATTGTTGAAAAACACATTCAGAGTTTTGAAAATTTTCTTGACCTTTTTGAGGTTGAATAAGATGATGTCAGTATCAGGATTTTTGCTTTATCTTTGCAAGGTGAAGCCAAGAAATGGTTCAAAAACTTTCCAACTGCAAGAATTTTCAATTTTCATCAGTTTGTGAGAGTCTTCCTTAATAAATGGGTGATCAAGATTAATCCTTTTCTGATTTTAAAAGAATATATCATTTGAAAAGACATGCAGGAAAAATAGTGCAACACTTTTGAACTAGGTTCAATCAAGTATGTCATTCAATCCTTGTTGATATCAAACTGCCACCCGGTTTAGCTCTCTTACACTACCCAGATGCGTTTGATCCGGAAATGGAATTTAAATTGAGAGAAAGGGACCCTACAACACTTGAAGAAATGCGGGATAGTGTAATAGCTATGGAAGCTAATCTAATGGTCAAAAGGTAAAAGTTGAAAGAAGCAATAGAGATAGAGAACATAAAGAAGGAACACCTTACATCTTCAAAAGTGAAGCTCGACATTTTGGTAAGTACAATGGCAGAAATGATATAAAGGATCACCATGAGAGATGAACTTGTTGTTCAGAAACATCATGTCCCACTTATTGCAAAAGAAGAAAAGGTTGTTGGCCCTAATCATTTTCTTGCTAATTCTAGTTACCATAGATCAGAAAATGATTGTTTTAAGTATTCATTTATGGACAATCATGAAAATGGATTTGTAGATAAACATGTGGATCAATCTGCTGATATAATGTGTGTGCTTGATGTCATTCCTTATATTGATGAGTTACCCAAGTATGATCAGTATGATGATGATTATATTGTTGAAATAGAGGCCGACTCTTCAAGGAAATCAATGACATGTTGTTTGGAGGAGGAAGTTCAGTTACAACAACTAAAATATAGCACTCAACCTATGCATATCAATCATGACAGCAATGAAGAGAATCCAAAAAATTTCGAAGCAGGTGAAAGGACTTTGCCTTTATATTTTACTTCACTTAAATTACTGAGAGAAAACTTTCCTAAGATTAGAAATCAACAGTCTTTCACTTGTGATATTGAGCACAAAGAAGACAATGAACTTCTTTATCAAGACTCCTTACCCTTCTGTTTCTCCTCATTTGAAAAAATAAGAGAAAACTATAAGCAAGCAAATAAGCAAGTTATCAACAGCATAAATGGGCAGCCTTCTCATGAATTGGTTGAGGATGTCACTTGTGATATGGAATCTTCTTTCGCTCCAGAATCCCGGCCACTGCATTACATTGAGTTTCAAATCATAGATGAAAGTTTAGAATCTGAAACATATTGTGAATTAAAGCAGTATAATTTTGTACCATTTAGTTTTGATTCATTTCATTTTTTGAAGAAGTTTTTTGATAATATCTCTAAAGCAAAGAATGGAAGACTTGTAGAAAATCATGTAGTCTCATTGGAACCAATGTATGACAAGTTGCAGTAATCCTCTCAAGTTCATCATAATCCAATAATTGGTGTTTTGGACGAAACATACTGGGATCAAAATAGAGAAAGGCCTATTCCCGATCTTGAAAATGAAAATAACCAAGCCAGTGTTGATTTATATAAAGTTCAGCGTTCTCCTCTATCTGAGGATGAAGTAGATCAGCTCCTGAAAAGCCATGTTACAGCCCAAGTTAAGGCAGGTTTGCAGTGTTCACACAGTCAAGAATGTGTGGGTGAAATTTTTTCCATTATTGAAAATGAAAATATGGGTTTAAATGATGACAGTCATGAGATTGATGAAACTATACAGGAAGTTGTTGTGAGTAAGTCAATTTGTGATATAAATTTCCTGCAAGGAGATCAGCTAACAGGGAGGATAGGGTTGGCATGTTTAATAATCTTGGAGAGTGTTTTCTGTTCAAGGATGATTTAGACTATGAATTGGAAGAGTATGAGTATGAGATAGATAATATGCCATAGATAGAATCAGAGTTTCTCAGGCTTGAAGAATTTATAGCCAACACTCAGGTAGCAGAAATTCATACTTCTCTATGCCTTCCTATGGATCAACAACAAAGTATTCTTTCAAATCAAAATGAAAGGAGAACTTGTATTTTTGTTGGATTTCAAGACAAGGTAACATTTCAAATTTTTAAGGATCCTTACACTGATTTGCTACAGTCAACAAGGAAGATGGATTTTCTTTTATTTATGGATCATGAGCATATTTTAAGTGGATATTTGGAGTTGCCTAGTTTTTTGTTTTTTTTTTTTTTTTGCCTGCTCAAGGAAAGTGTGAGTAGGATTCAAATAAGTAGCCATTTGTTGGATTGTATATATATATCTTCAACAGGTGGGCAATTATCATTAGGATTTGAAGCCTGAGGTGAAGTACCTAAGATCTCGATGGTCTATTGTCATAAGTAAGCTCAGTCAGTGGTCAGTCTTAGAGTTAAGCCAATTCAATTTGTCGGTCAATTTTCAGTTTTGAGTTTGGTCTTTTTGTTTTTTACTTGAAGCCTAATGGATCAAGCTACTTGGTCTGTTGTGTTCTTGACACCTCCTAAAGGAGTTGCCATCCCCATCTGGAGCCAATCTTAGTGTATGTCAATCCTGCCAGTCACCAGTTATCAAATATGCTCTTTCAAAGTTTTTGTTAGGGTCATAGGTCAATTTTTTTTATGGTTTCAATATGTCTTCAAATAAAAAAATTTGATCATTGGTTGTTGAGTGCAGGTCTATGCTACTCCCTTCAGTAATCATGGTTCTCATTCGTTGTCATGGTCATGTAATTGTTGGTCTCAGATCAGTTGAAGTGTCGGCATATAAGTCTTGGTATAGCATTTCCAGCAGTGTTGTCATTACTATGTCCAAATTCAAAGTAAAAAGCCATCATTGTTATGTGTCTTAAGTATTCACACCAAGGGAGATAGCATGTTAGGAAATAAAGGTAATAAAAGGTATCAAGTAACATTTATGAAGATATTACTGCAAAAGGAAGGGTATATTGTCATCCTTTGACATATACAAGAAAAGGTGTTTTTATAAGTTTTAAATACATTCCAAACATTTGTTTTCATCATTAACATGTACAAAAGACTCCAATTGATCATCCATAGCCTAAAAGACTCATTCAGCATCGAATCTCATTCTTATTGTGCATCTCAAACTCTCACACTGCGTTTTTACCCTGCTCGCTACGTTTTCATCTCGATGTTATATTATCTTGCAAGGGTGGCTTGAAATGCATCTCCAAGCACTTTCTTCAATGGGTGAATGTCTTCTCATCACAATACAGGTATGTCAAAGGCAAACACCACCTCAACAAAGTGAAATTTTCAATTTGAGGGTGTGGAACCCTCTCCTAGGGTTTCCACGCTACATTTTCAGTTTTTCACTCCGTGATTTAATTGGCACATAGCTAAACTAGTTTCCCCACATTTCCTACCCTTCGTCACACTGATATTCATTTCCCTTATAATTTCTAACCCTTCTCATTCATCCCCATATCGTATATGGAAAATCCTAGACCCCATGCTACATTTTCAGCAGAAAGGGTAGTGTGGACAGTGTAAAAATTATTTGTTTCCCTTCCCATCACTCCCTATCCTATTTCTCACTTCCCTAAGGTCCCTAAGACCCCTACCCACCTCCAAAATTTTTCCCATTTCTTAATTCCCTCCCTAACTCCTCTTTCCCCTCACTTCAAATTACAAAACCTGAATCCCCAATTTCCCTATTTAAAACTCTGTTTTTTCCATTCTTCATAACCTAGTTTGTTGTGCAACATTTGAACATGGAAACTAAAAAGAAAACATACAACAAGGGAGGAAAAGTGTCAAGGTTTGAACCCCTTAACACCAAGGAGTTGGCCTCCTCACCATTAGCTAACCAGTGTTTCCAGAATGTTGGTTGCCTATGGATTTGTGGACAAATCCAACAAGTGGGTTATCATGCTAAACTAACCAGCATGTTTACCACAAACCTTAGAGGATATAAGGTCAAGATTGCGGGGGTGGACTTCATCATTTCATCAGAGACAATAGTTGATGCCACAGGGATACCAAACAGTGGGGAAAATTGGTTCAAAAACTCAAATTTGGACACTTCAAATTAAAGGGCTTTCATCAAAATTCAGTTCAAATAGGCTCCCAAGAGTATTTTTCCTTTTGGAATATTACTTGAAAAGTTTGCACCATTAATGAATTTCATCATGAAATATTTTACATGTGAGGGTAGGTTTTCAGCAGTGTATAAGTATCATATCATATTGTTGTTGGAAATACTGGGGGGGGGGGGGGGGGGGGGGGGGGGTGAATCAATATTCCTTTTTAATTGTTACTTTTACTAGTTAGATCACTTATAAATAGAACACAAAATGAACAATAAGAATAAATATTTTTATTAATCTTGATAAATCAACTACAATGTTTGTGTAGGGCTCCAACCCTAGATGAAGACACCAATCTTCAATCTCCCGGGCTCCAACTTGTATTTTCCAAGCACCAACTTGGTAATTTGTGAGGCTCCGACCTCTAGGGCACCGACCTTATCTTCTCAAGGCATTAACCTTGCGTTTAGAGGCTCCAACCTCTAGGGAACCAACCCTTATTTAGTACAGGCTCCAACCTGGTTTCTTGAGGACTCTGATCCTATAGGGCACCAACCCTTCTTTGGTACAGGCTCCGACCTAGTTTCTTGAGGACTCTGATCCTTTAGGGCACCAACCCTTCTTTGTTACAGGCTCCGACCTAGTTTCTTGAGGACTCTGATCCTCTAGGGCTCTAACCCTATCCTTCAAGGCACCAACCTTGTCTTTTCAAGGCTCCAATCTCATAGGCTCCAACCCTCAGCTTCACTTCATCAAGATATGTTTAGTTGTGCTTCACGGCTCCCAAGGTCTTCTTCACTGAGCCTTGTCAATCTTCGTCTTTACTGTAGTCTCCACATTATGTCATCAATAAAAACCTTGATCTCTTCACATGAAGGTGTCTTTGCTGTCCTTCATGGTACCCAATCAGATTCTCCAAGTCACCTCATGATGGTTTATGCATCATGGTCTTTAAAACAACTCCAAGAGTATCTCCAATGAATATTCTTCACAGTCTAATACTTCCCTATCAAAAAACACCAAATGCTTCTCTATCCAAGGTTCCAAATACTTGACTATTCAAGTGTCCAAATGCTTCATTATTCACACTCACTATTTTAAAATGATTATAGGTTCGAGCTTCAATTCATAAGTAGTTGTTTAAGAACTTAAAAGAGATTCACCACCTAAATTTGTTGCTATAACCTTGAGACTGTAGTTTCTACAATCCTAAAACTGCGGTATCCTAACTATAGTCATAATTATCACTAGTCTGATCTCCTTTTCACAAGTCTGCAATGTAGTCTAAGCTTGAGACTGATATGAGGTGAAGTACAAATTGTTGTCCAAGTTTCAACAAGTCTTCAACGAGTCAGAGCTCCAATCTGCATTGTAAAGCTACAGGTGAGAGGTCTGGACTTCATCAACTGGATGTTGGTTATGATCACAATTCACAAGCAAAGGTCCGAGCTTCTAGAGCCTTCACAGAATATTGCCACATGTCTGAGCTACAACAAGGGGTCTTCAATCGAACACAGTCAAAGTACAAGCATTCGAATATATCTGAAGTTACACCACCCAAACACTACTATCATAGATTACACTTCTTGATCCTCATTTATGTGTCCACGGGATTAACAATTCAGAGATATGGGACCCGCTCCATTGAACTTGGACAATCTTATGCTTTCATAATAGATCTGCTCGAATTAACTAGTGAAAATAATATTCCAAGACAAATGCCAAAATAGCTCGATGCTCAGTAGAGTCGAGAATGGTCCTTGATAAGATAATTCTCAAGAATTACCAACGTATATCAAAAGCATATTCGAACTACGCTTGGCCGCAGAGATATCACAGTTAATTTAGCGTTGATTCACCTCAATTTGAGCAATGATAACCCTGAAAAATGTGCTCAAAACATCACCCTTTAACCATATCGCTTACTCAGAAAATATCTCAGCGAAAATGAAAAATAAGAATAAATACTTTTATTAATCTCGATAAATCAAGTACAATGTTTGTGTAGGGATCCAACCCTAGATGAAGACACCAATCTTCCATCTCCCAGACTCCAACCTGTATTTTCCAAGCACCAACTTGGTCTTTTGTGAGGCTCCAACCTCTAGGGCACCGACCCTATCTTCTTAAGGCACTGACCTTGCGTTTAGAGGCTTCAACCTCTACGGCACCAACCCTTCTTTGGTACAGGCTCCGACCTAGTTTCTTGAGGACTCTGGTCCTCTACGGCTCCAATTGTACCCTTTAAGGCACCAACCATATCTTTTCGAGGCTCCAACCCTCGCTTCACTTCATCAAGATATGTTTAGTTGTACTTCACGGCTCCCAAGGTCTTCTTCACCAAACCTTGTCAATCTTCATCTTTACTGTAGTCTCCACATTATGTCATCAATAACAACCTTGAACTCACAGAAGTTATGGATCACAGAAGTCTAAATTCCTTAACCTTGAACTCTTCACATGAAGGTGTCTCCACTGTCCTTCATAGTACCCAATCATATTCTCCAAGTCACTTCATGATGGTTTATGCATCATGGCATTCAAAACAACTCCAATGAATATTCTTCGCAGTCCAATACTTCACTGTCAGAAAAACACCAAATGCTTTTCTACCGAAGGTTCCAAATACTTAACTATTCAAGTGTTCAAATGCTTCACTGTTCACACTCACTGTTTCAAAATGATTATAGGTTCGAGCTTCAATTCATAAGTAGTTGTTTAAGAACTTGAAAGATATTCACCACCTAAATTTGTTGCTATAACCTTGAGACTGTAATTTCTACAATCCTACAACTGTGGTATCCTAGCTGTAATCATAATTATCACTGGTCTGAGCTCTTTTGCACAAGTCTGCAATGTAGTCTGAGCTTGAGACTGATATGAGGTGAAGTACGAATTGTTGTCCAAGTTTCAACAAGTCTTCAACAAGCGAGAGCTCCAATCTGCATCGTAAAGCTACAGTTCATAGATCTGGACTTCTTCCACTGGATGTTGATTGTGATCACAATTCACAGGCAAAGGTATGAGCTTTTAGAGCCTTCACAGAATATTGCCACATGTCCGAGCTACAACAAGGGATCTTCAATCGAACACAGTCAAAGTACAAGCATTCGAATATATCTGAAGTTACACCACCCAAACACTACTATCATAGATTACACTTCTTGCTCCTCATTTATGTGTGCACATGATTAACAATTCAGAGATTGGGACCCGCTCATTGAACTTAGACAATCTTATGCTTTCATAATAGATCTACTCGAATTAACTAGCGAAACTAATATTCCAAGACGAATGCCAAAATAGCTTGATGCTCCACAGAGTCGAGAATGATCCTTGATAAGATAATTCTCAAGGATGACCAGCATATATCAAAAGCAAATTCGAAGTATGCTTGGCTGCAGAGATATCATAGTTAATTTAGCGTTGATTCACCTCAATCTGGGCAATGATAAACCTGAAAAATGTGCTCAAAACATCACCCTTTAACCATATCACTTACTCAGAAAATATCTCAGCGAAATTTTTCTCTAATCTTTGCTTGTTGCCTCACCAGTCATTGAATTGTTCTCACTTCAGATATTTCTTCTGCTTTTTTTTCTTTTCGAATGAAAACGTCCCCTTTTTATTTGTACACATTGTTTGTGCCAAGAGACACATCAGTTGGATGAGAAGGCCAACCTGTGCGGCTAGGAGTGCTGGAACTGACCATTTACGTAGTGAAAGAATTTATGCGGGTTTTTAACCTCAACTATACAATTTTGTTGAAGGGCCCACTTGAACTGTGTTTAAAGTTTTTTATTTAAAGGCAACCGATTAGGAGAGTTTTATGTCATTTTTATGTAATTTTAAAGTCTAGTGACAAGTGAAAGATTTAAGGGATTTATTATTTTTATTATTTTTTTAATATTGGACATGTGGAGAGTTTAAGATAGATTTAATTTTTAGAATATTAGCAATATCATATATTAGGAGTTATGGAAAGAATTTATGTATATGGAATTATAATTTATAAGGAATTAGGTAGGAAAAGCTAGTTTAAGTTATATGCTTTTCATGTGACTTTTATTGGAACTAGGTATTATAGTCAAACATGGGGATTAAGGTTAGTAATTTAATGGTTTTTTATATTAAGCATGCCATCGTTTTAGCAATCCATTTTGGCATTAGGGTTTTATCATCATAGTTAGGGTTTCATGTTAGGGCTTCTAGGATAAGAACTAGGGTTTCTTTAGTCATCATCTTTAACAATGACATCAAGGTTTAGGGTTTCTATATCAAGGCTAGGGTTTCATGTTAGATTATTCAACCAATATTATATTAAGGTTAGGACATTATTAGGGTTTTACCCATTTTCAACAATACCATATTGACATCAATGACAACCTTGACTAAAAATCTCCCCCTTTGTCATTGATGGCAATATTATTGCCCTTCCAACATTCTCTCCCCCTTTGACATCAATGGAAAATGGGGTGCCCAAGTACTCCCCCTATCAAGCTGCTTCTTTCTTGACAAATCGTAGTTCTTCATACGTATGTTACTCCCCTGTCACGGTGCTCTTCTTTCTGGCAATGTGGTTCATGATAAATGTGCTTACATTCCTTTATATGATGAACCAACTCCCCCTGTTTGCACAACCTCCTCTAGCTCAGGAAAGATTACCTACTTAATGATCAAGTGGAAGACATCTTCAACAATAGTCCATTGGATAGATAAGAGATCATGTTCTTCAATGGAGTGTTCCTGAGAATTGATCTATCAAAGTATGATTATCAATATAGCTCATCAAGGATTTCATAAGGCCCTTTCACAGATAACTTTTGCAAGAATGCTCAAGAATCACAAACTCCCCCTAACTGTATGGTCTCCTTTTGGAAGTGTCTCACCATCAAATAGTTTAAATTTCAAGGATGACATCATCAGATCAACAACATGTGTTGTTGGTTGGAGTGTTCAAGAGACTTCTCGATTCAATTCGCTTCCTTCTCCATATTTGTGTAACTTTCTTCTCTGGCATGGTTCTAGCTTGTGTAGGGGCCTAAGTCAAGTTACAATCACGTGTCATATGTCCAATGTTATGACACTTGAAGAACTCTATGTTGTTCGTGAATAAGAATTCATGATTTCTTGCAAAATTTCTTCTCGAAGATTGACGGGAATCATTAAATATGTCTTTGTGATATGCCCTATAATCTTTTTCCATGTGCCCAAAGTTTGTACAAGAATAGCAATAACCAAGAAATTTACTTTGGTACCTGGGAGAAGAAGGTGTCCTTGATGTACTTCTGAAGTCTTTTTTCCTTGGGGTCCTTTGATGATAACCATTGCTTCTTTCATCCTTGACACCATCTACATTTCTTCTTGGAATGGGATTTGGTCCATTGTTGTCTTGACTCTTCTCCTTGCCTTCGCTAGAACTGGGAGCATCAATATGTATTCCAGGCTTCCTCACATCCTTTTTGTTTGAAGCATTAGGTTTTGCATCATTCTTGCTTCAGGATTCACCTGCATAGCCAAGATTTGATTTATCTAGGGAATACCTTTGATGACTTAGGATGTCATCTAGGGTTTGAGAACTTTTCAAGTTCTTATTTAGTAAGACAACTTCATTTTTAAGAAAGACAATTTATTCCTTCATTTTCTTGCATTCTTCATCCTTCTATGATAGAATGATCTACATTTATTCCTTCGTCTTGGTTGGCTCACACGATTGGGCCTTCAGAGAAGTGATTTCTGATCTTAACTTGGTGATGTCATCATCCTTTTCTTCTAGTTGTCATATCATGGTGTTTCTCTCCTTTTCTGCTTCATCAACTTGTCCTTCTATGAATTCCAAAGCTTACATCACCTTCTCAGCTCCTTGTGCTTGTTTCCTTGCTTCTTCTAGTTGATATCTAATGGAGGATACCTTTTCCTTGTATTGACCAATCTCTGCTTCAAGTTTGTTCAAGCTTTTATGCCTTTGTTCAAGGCGGCTTGACAAAGTATCTTCCTATTTCTTTGTCTTATCCAATTGATTTGTCATGGATATGACTTCTTCATGATGCTTTCTCTTGCTTTGACTAAATTCTTCCTTAACCTTGGTGAGCTCCTCATATTTTTCTTGTACTTGAAGCTTGACAAGTTCAACTTCCTTCCTTGTCTTGTCCTAGTCACCAACTTGTGCTTTCTTCTTAAGTTCCTCATTTTCCATTTTCCAATTGTTAATCTCTTCCATGGCAGCCATAATTTTAGTGAGGAGATCTTCTTCAAAATATTTTTCATTCTCTTCATCTTCTAGGTCTTCTTTAGCCTCGATGTTATCACTCTTATCTTCACCTTCCTTGATGGGCTCCAGATTTCCTTCTTGTTTTCCATCATTTTCTTGATTAGAGATCATTGTCAACTCTCATTTTGAGTGAAGACCATGAAGTTTATCCCATATGACTTTTGCTGACGAACATTTTTCAAAATTGGCCTTCATAGAATCAGGTAGCCTATTCAAGATTGCCTTCATCGCTTTTTCATTGTACTCCTTGGATTCTCCAATCATCATGTTATCAATAATCACCGATTTCTAGACTTCAATGCCTTGACTTTTCAAGAAATTCCTCATTCTTGCCTCCCATATATCAAATTTTCAATTAAACAATGGAGCCTTCAAAAATTGATTGACTTCATTCTCGGTGGTTGAGGGAGACACATCTTTAGGAGGATTGGAGACTTTCTTCCTTAGCTTCGACATTTGTGTTCTAATGATCAACCTTCGAGATGTTAGGCTTTGAGTGAAGGTACTAGCTCTGATACCAATTGTTGGAAATACTTAGAGGGGGGCTGAATTAGTATTCCTTTTCAATTGTTACTTTTACTAGTTAGATCACTTATAATTACAACACAAAATGAACAGAATAAATACTTTTATTAATCTCGATAAATCAAGTACAATATTTGTGTAGGGCTCCAACCCTAGATTAAGACACCAATATTCAATCTCTCAGGCTCCAACCTGTATTTTCCAAGCACCAACTTGGTCTTTTATGAGGCTCCAACCTCTAGGGCACTGACCCTATCTTCTCAAGGCACCGAACTTGCATTTAGAGGCTCCAACCTCTAGGGCACCAACCCTTCTTTGGTATAGGCTCTGACCTGGTTTCTTGAGGACTTCGATCCTCTAAGGCTCCAACCCTATCCTTCAAGGCACCAACCTTGTCTTTTCGAGGCTCCAACCTCTTGGGCTCCAACCTTGAGCTTCACTTCATCAAGATATGTTTAGTTGTACTTCACGGCTCCCAAGGTCTTATTCACCAAGCCTTGTCAATATTCATCTTTACTATAGTCTCCACATTATGTCATCAATAACAACCTTGATCTATTCACATGAAGGTGTCTCCATTGTCCTTCATGGTACCCAATCAAATTCTCCAAGTCACCTTATGATGGTTTATGCATCATGGTCTTCAAAACAACTCCAAGAGTATCTCCAATGAATATTCTTCACAGTCCAATACTTCACTGTCAAAAAACACCAAATGCTTCTCCATCCAAGGTTCCAAATACTTGACTATTCAAGTGTCTAAATGCTTCATTGTTCACGATCATTGTTTCAAAATGATTACAGGTTCGAGCTTCAATTCATAAGTAGTTTTTTAAGAACTTGAAAGATATTCACCACCTAAATTTGTTGTTATAACCTTGAGACTGTAATTTTTGCAATCCTAAAATTGTGGTATCCTAGCTGTAGTGATAATCATCACTGGTCTGAGCTCCTTTGCACAAGTCTGCAATGTAGTCTGAGCTTCATACTGATATGAGGTGAAGTACGAATTGTTGTCCAAGTTTCAACAAGTCTTGACCAGGTGAGAGCTTCAATCTGCAATGTAAAGCTACAGGTCAGAGGCCTGGACTTCTTCCACTAGATGTTGGTTGTGATCACAATTCACAGGCAGGGGTTTGAGCTTCTAGAGCCTTCACAGAATACTGCCACATGTTTGAGCTACAATAAGGGGTCTTCAATCGAACACAGTCAAAGTACAAGCATTCAAATATATCTGAAGTTACACCACCCAAACACTACTAGCATAGATTACACTTCTTGCTCCTCATTTCTGTGTGCACAGGGTTAACAATTCAGAGATATGGGACCTGCTCCATTGAACTTGGACAATCTTATGCATTCATAATAAATCTGCTCAAATTAACTAGCAAAACTAATATTCCAAGACAAATGCCAAAATAGCTCGATGCTCAGCAAAGTCGAGAATGGTCCTTGATAAGATAATTCTCAAGAATTACCAGCGTATATCAAAAGCAGATTCGAACTATGCTTGGCCATAGGGATATCACACTTAATTTAGCGTTGATTCACCTCAATTTGGGCAACGATAAACCTAAAAAATGTGCTCAATGTCACCCTTTAACCATATCGCTTACTCAAAAAATATCTCAACGAAAACTTTTTTCAATCTCTGCTTGTTGCCTCACGGGTCCTTGAATTGTTCCTTCATCGAATTTTTCTAGTCATCTTGTCCAAGTTCTCACTTTAGATATTTCTAAACGTCCCTTTTTTATTTATACACATTGTTTGTGCCAAGGGAGACATCAGTTGGATGAGAAGGCCAACCTGTGCGGCTAGGATTGCTGGAACCGACCATTGCCGTAGTGAAAGAATTATGTGTGTTTTTAACCTCAACGATACGATTTTTTTGAAGGGCCCACTTGAATTGCATTTAAAGTTTTTATTTAAAGGCAACCGACTAGGAGAGTTTTATGCCGTTTTTATGTAATTTTAAAGTCTAGTGACAAGCGAAAGATTTAAAGGATTTATTATTTTTTTAATATGGGACATGCGGAGAGTTTAAGATAGATTTAATTTTTAGAATATTAGTAATATCATATATTATTAGGAGTTACGGAAAGAATTTATGTATATGGAATTATAATTTATAAGGAATTAGGATTTCAAGAATTAGGTAGGAAAAGCTAGTTTAAGTTATATGTTTTTCATGTGACTTTTATTGGAACTAGGTATTATAGTCAAACATGGGGATTAAGGTTAGTAATTTAATGGTTCTTTATATTAGGCATGCCATCCTTTTAGCAATCCATTTTGGCATTATGGTTTTATCATCATAGTTAGGGTTTCATGTTAATAAGGCTTCTAGGATAAGAAATAGGGTTTCTTTAGTCATCATCTTTAAAATGACATCAAGGTTTATGGTTTCTATATCACGGCTAGGGTTTCATGTTAGATTATTCAACCAATGTTATATTAGGGTTAGGACACTATTAGGGTTTTATCCATTTTCAAAAATTCCATATTGACATCAATGACAACCTTGACTAACAATTGTCGATGCACTTCACCGATGTGAATCCTCTCAACCTACCTCATTACCTTTATGAAAATTTAGTTAAGATGGCAAAGAAAGTGTAAAACAGACAGGGTGATCACCAAGTTAGTCTCTACCACCATGCTTTAATTAAAATCATTGTCCTACACCAGCTTGAACAGAGGAACATCTCTTGGGAAACCTTTATGCAATCCACAGTATTTCTGACTTCTACTAGGCAGCCTACTAGCCACAGTACACCACTAGCATCATCCAAACCAAGGGAGGTTGGCTCATCCAGCAAAGTTTCAGTGAAGAAGACACCTAGGGCAGAAATCACTTAGACCTAAGAATTGGTGTAGAGGGTGAGCCAGGCAAAGGTAAGAAAGTCATTGGTTTAGAGAAAATGTAGGACATATAAGTTTAAATCAAGCTAAAGAGGCCTAGAACCAAGGGAATGAAGAGGAAAGTAGACCAAATGAGTGAGCCATCTACACCTTTGGAGTAGCAAGACATTAACAAATCCATTGAACAGGATTTTGAGAAAGATAGGGAGTATTTGTTGGATAAAGTTAATTGCCACTTAGATAAACTCCTTGAAAGGGCCAACAGGGCCACCAACTTGCAAAGGCACATGGCTAGGCATTACTACACCTGGAACAAGATTTGTCAAATTAGGGTTAAGAGCATGAAGGCAAAACTCAAGAAAACCCTAAAGAAGCTCAAGAAGAAGGATAACTTGGAATTGCTTATTGATGCATCCTTAATAGTTTGACTTATCTTTCAAAGGGTCAATGGAGCAAATTTTGAGTAATTTTGGCAATTTTTTTAATTTCTGGACATTTTTCCAGTTTTTAGCAAGTTTTGGCCAGAAAAGGTAGCGTGGTCGGCGCTACGTTTTTGTTGGGGGCCTCTATTTGACAAATGTCTTAGTGTTCTAGATGCCTTTTGACCTCTACATCAATCCTAGCAAACCAGACTTCCACTACAGCATGATTTGGCAGGTCAAAAAGTCAAAAAAGTGCCTTAAAAACACCTTTTTGCCCTCTTTTTGAGCAGCATGCTACGTTTTTGGAGTAGTTGTGGGAGAATTGAGTTTTGGAGGGCTAGAATCAATATTTTTTAGTGCTTGAGGACTCTCTAGTGTAATAGACAAACAGGTCTTTCAAATGAGCTATCATGAGCTAAATTTGGAGCACAGAAACCCCTCCAAAATTCTATTGCAAGCTACACGCTATGTTTTCTGCAGGCACGCTACATTTTCAAGCAATTCATTAAGTTTTTACGTGGAACTCATTTTTCTCAGTTTTCTTAGTCCAATTCAACTTTTTCTTATGCAATTCTTCTTTTATGAGTTGAAATTATGTAATAAGAGGTAAATAAGCTTGTTAGAGTAATTTTCATGTAATCTTAGGCCTCATTTATGAGGAGCAGTTTGGTCAAAGTTTAAAAGGAGGATTTGTTTTAACCTCCCTAGACATTAGGGTTTGTTGAGCACTTCATGTGATCAATTCCTAAACTGAAGGATTCAACCCTGAGAGAGGGGAAATGGTTATTTGGTCTATTTGTATCTAGTTTTTAGTCAGATTCAGGGTTGGACATCAGTGAGTAAAACTCTTGGAGCTTGTATTCAATTACCTTTTTTTTACAAGAAATCAAAAGAAATTTGCAACTATTTTTCAGGAATTGTTGTGTTATGAGTTTGTAATAATGTTTTCTCTCTGTTATAATTTTATATGAATGATAATTTTATCTTCTTTCCATATCTATGCTTTTAGTGATTTTCCTAAGAGGTTTTAAACATAATTCTTAAGTTTAAGCTCTGTTTTGTTAGGAACTTCATGTTTATGTTACCTATCTTCTGATAAATGAATTCATGCTTTCCATGCTCATTTTGATATTTTCTTTTCCACCCTAAACTACATCGAAAAAACCCCAAAGTATCACAAAGGCATACCTACCATGCTCCTTTATATCTCTTACAACTAAAACCTTTGATCTTTTGACCTAGTTCCCTGATTTTCACTCTTGATTGAGAAAAACCCTAGGGCTGAGCATACCTTGCATAATATATTTTTCGCACTCCAGTCATATTTGGTTGTGAGCTTTACAGAGAGAGCCCTCTCTGGTTTAGCAGGGCTAGCAGCTGAACCCTAAGTGGTTTGAGGTTACCTCCATCAATCTCCTTCCTCAGACTTGAGATATTGTGGAGGATAACAATGTCAAGATAGACGATTTTCCTACCAAAGTAATAGGAAACTTAGGAAGGATCCCTAATGGTTGAGTGGTTCCTCTGTTAAAATCTAAAATATTTTGGGTAACAGGAACAATTTGCGGAGAACCTAAAGTTTTCCAAGTAGTTGGGGACAGAATACTAACATATGTACCTTCATCTATGATTGTGCCAGGTATGGGTATATGATAATCATGTGTTGTGATCTGAAAAAGGCACATGAGAAGGAAGACGATATCCTGCCAATCAACTCCAATCAAAGAAAGTGACTAAACTACTTTGACGGGGTGCTATCGGAATGGGAGAATTTCTCCCTTGCATTACGGAAACAAGAGGATCCCCCCCTATATCGTGTGAATAGGAGGATCATCCCCCTGTATCATGGGAACAAGAGGATTGCCCCCTAATTCTTTGGAATTTGAAGAAACCAAAAGAACTTGAGTCGTATGAACTTCACTCTCTATGGGACAGATACGATCAATTGAAAGTAGAATCAGGTCAACCATTTTTTCAACCAATGGTTGGTTGAAAACAGATTCATGGGATTGACTTTCAGAGAGAGTAGGATTGATCAGAGATGAGTTCTGATCACTCGCTTGATCAACTAGTGGAGGATTAAGGGAAAGCCTCTAATAACCAGTCGGAAGACAACGTTAAGAAGAGGTAAGGTTATACAACACGTTAGAGGCTTCATCCATATAAGGAAAAAGTTAAATTGGATGATACCTTTCACATAACCTAGAGGTAAATTTGACTTTTTCATTTTTCCCATCGGTTTTATTATCAGTTATTGAAGGTTTATCACCAACATGGTCTCCATAGTCAGATGACAAAGGTCGATGTGAACATGTGGACCACACTTCTAATATCTTGGGAATACCAGGACATTCTCGAAGAAGGTGGTCACCCATACAAATATTGCAAGGGAATTTCACTTTCCAGGGTTGATTGAAAGGTTTCTCAACATCAACTGCATCGGTAGTAATGGTTGTTGGGTTTCCCCCTTCCTCATTTTTCTTCTTCTTAATCTTTCTCTCCTTCTTCTTATCCACCCGGTTACTAGCTTGCAGGGTTTCACCAGATGAAGAAGAAGAAAACCGAACAGGTGAAGAAGGGAAAGAGTCAACTTTAGGGTCAACAGAGGTTGATATGGCTCAGGTGGAGGACAGCACGGTTCAGGAGAAGTTTGGATATTCGTCGAAAATAACCAAACTGGTAAACCAATGGTAAATCCAGGAAGTGACAACATTTCCATATAAGGAGCACCAACATTTCCAAAACAAGGAAAAGGAGTAGGATTCCCATCAAATGGGTTTATGTGGTTGGTAGACTCAGGAATTGTTGCCATTAGTCTTAACCTAAGATCTACTAATTATTATTGCCACATGAAGGATGTTTTTCCGTAGTTAATTAATTGATTTTAAAACTTTAAAAAAACCAAATAAAAAAGCGGTAACTAGGCGTAAAGGTTTACCAAGAAACTGTGAACTACAATATACACATTGGTGAAGCAAGGACTTAACGTACGACAACTAATCTCCCCGAATGTTGTGTTCTGTGTTTAACAGTATACAAGGTGGCAGACTCGGTTACCTATGGATGGATAACAACCTATTGGTGATCCAAATTGGATCCATGAAGATTATCAAAGTGCCATGACTGTATCAAGACAGGACAGACTTCGAATTTATGAACACGAAGTGATCAGGAATACCTCTGGATAGTGGCAGATTGTAGCCAGCAAGGAATAATGAGGACCTCGGTCAAAGGGCACTGACCGAGGCCCATGGAGTTCGTGCAAGAGGCAAAATTGGCACTTGGGAAGCCCAGATCGGGAAACGAAGGCCATTTTTTATGCATGATTAGCGCGTAAAACCCCTTAAGAAGGAAAGGCCCCGAGCGCTCGATCGAATGGGAAGCTGGGAAAACGTGGGAAAAGCGCTAAGGCGAAAGGCGAGACCCGCGCTCCAAAACCGGCGGTATATCGGGGGCACCCTTGAGTGGTAAGCGGATTTGGTTGAAACCAAGCGATTCCATTCAGTGCTCGACGCGTGTCCAGTGGATGAGAGAGAAAATCACCGCTCATCGCACACTAACGATCGAGCAAGTCAACCACGCGAAATGAGCGAATAACATCAGATCTGGGGGCTCCAGATCTAACGGCAGAGATCACGTCCGATGGAGAAACCAAATTTGACAAGGGAATTAAGCCGCGACATAAAAGTTTGAAGTCCGATTTGACCGCTGAGTTGGCAGATGAGTCATTCCATAGTGCAATTGGATTACCGAACCGTCGAAGAAGAGCTGGCGTAGTTCATGAGAGGACAAGTGGCCACTTCCCTGTGGATGATGGCGATGATGCAAAGGCAGGGAACTCCAAATGAACAGCAGCAGACGAACTGAAGGACGGAAGAGGAATCAAACAAAACAAGATGACGAAGAACAGAGAAGAAGAGAATGAAGACAAAGAGAGCAAGAGCAAAGAAGAGACAGTGAAGCAAAAAGCAGAAAACAGAGAGCCGAGCTGACCTAAGGCAGCATCGAGCAGACAAAAAGCTTGAGAGGTTCAAGCAATCCTTAAGAGGATCTGTCAGGAATTGAGCACCACATTGGGCTTCTCCCATTAAAGACCAGAGAGGTCAAGATCTGGTAAGGAAAAGAGTCTGTGTACTCTAGTGGCTTGGGGAATCCAAGAACCACCCTACCAAGCATCATCTGTTTCAGGAGACTCTAATTGAGCTCCTCACTGTAAAAAAAAAAAAAAAAAAAAAAAAAAAAAAAAAAAAAAAAAACTCTGCTTTGAAGACACAATAAAAGAAGGCCACCACGGAAAGTTGGACTGGAGATGTAGCCCTAGAGAATAGGGTGAACTCTTTATTAAATCTGTTGTGTTCTCGCATTTTCTTACTATGTTCCTCTTACTATTTTCCATTCTTCCAATGTCTATGTATTTTACAATCTGACCGATCCATTGCCAAAAATAACATAGACACACACCAGCACATGAGTCTGTAATACCTTCATTTAATAATTCTTTAACTAAGATCACTCAAGAGCAATTTTCAGATCAAGTGGTATCAGAGCTTTAGGCTATTAAGGTTAGACAATCTTGTGTTGGTTTCACAGTTGAATGCTAACTAGATCAAAGCTCAAATTAGGAGAAGAAGAGTTGGTCGAAACTAATCCTGAAATTGGGAGAGTCTATCCTCAGAAGACAGTGTCAGAGGAAGGTTCTAAGGGGCCAAACCCTCAATTCATAGATAGTTTCCTAGCCATAAATTCCATGGTAGAAGAAATTTATAGGGACTTTATAAAACATATGGATGAAGATTCATCAGGCTCTAAGCAAGACAAAGGAGAAGATGAGTCACATTCCCATGACCACTCAAAAGGAAAAGGGAAAGAGGAAAGCTTTCTCACACCTCCTGATAGCCCTAAAAAGAAAGCATCTTTGATCAAACTAGATGATAAATTTGACCTACCTATATATGATGGGGAGTTGAATGCAGAAAAGCTGAACAATTGGATTAGACAAATTGATGTTTATTGCAGAGTGCAGAATATCGACTCAGACAAGAGCAAGATTCAGCTGGCAAGCCTACGCCTTGGAGGCACTGCCTTGGTTTGGTGGGAAGGCAGAACCCAAGCTGACATAAAAAGACATGGTAATACCATCTATGTCTGGAGTGAATTTGTTTCTGCAATCAAAAAGCAGTTCTATCCATTGGCCTACATGCAGAAAGCCATGATGAGTTGGAAAACTCTTCTACAGTTGAAAGGGCAAAGTGTGCAAGGGTACACTCAAGAATTTAGAAAGAGAGCATTAATTCTAGGAATCTCATTAGACTCACCTGAGACTCTGTTGAAGTACATTGGTGGTCTACACAACTACATGAGGCATACTATCCTCATGTTTAGTCCTGTTAGCGCTTGAAATTTCACCTCAGGCTGAGAAAGGTAAACCTCAAGGCAACATCAAACCATTTAGCCTCGTAGCTAGCCCTACGGGGCAGGAGAAGGCTCTCTCCGGTCTATCTCGATAAAATCTTCAATAGATGAGATGACCAATAAGGTAACACTGATATTAGGCTAGTAAACTGATCAAAGAGTTTGATTTGGGATTTTTTGGGTTTTTGGTGGCAAATTGAGGAGAGGGCAATTTTGGGTGCGGGGATTGGACACAGTTTCTGCAGGGGGTTCTTTGGGGCGAGGTAGGAGACAGTATTGATGCCTTTGATTGAGGTGGATTATCAGGAATGAAAGGTGAAGAGCTAAAGAGAGCAAACAATAACTTTGAATTCTCTTTAGATAGTAGAAAACATTGGAATTAAACAAACTTAAAAGCAGAGCATGGCAGGCATGAATTCTTACTTTAACACTTCATTTGTTTAATGTGCAGAGGTAAAAGAAAGGAAATGAGTCACATAACACACTTACAAGTACATTGAGAAACACACCATCAACACATGAGTCCACAAGAATCCCAAAGAGGACTGCAAAACCCTGGTCTTCCTTAGCCAAAAATTGCAGAGATACAATGAATAATACAATGATAGCTTCTCCCTCAAGAGTCCAACCATGAAAATGAGCAAGAAAGTACATGATATAGATGATCTAACCTCTTTCCCTGCCTCCATGGGTCAAGCTCACTATTCTAGGAGCTGTTTCAACTACTTCTAAACAAAGCACTACAAACTAGGCAGTCAAAACAACTTGCCTCTATAAGTTAGGAAACCAATTCATTCATTTAATTTTCACCCTTTTCATGAATGAATCTTCTATAAGAGGTACATAAGAGTAAAAGTGTCATAAAATTACAATAATTACATCAAAGAGCCTAATAATCCACCCCAAAAAGTCAAACAGGGTCAAACTGCGTTTTTCTGGGCTGTACACTGAAATCTGGAGAAGTTTGCCTGACGGGTCGCACGCCTCTGCCTGACGGGTCGCGCGCCTTTGGGACCACATTTGGGGAACTTCTAGGTGTCCAAATTGAGCAAGAGTAGGCTTTTTGGAAAGGTCTATGAGTCTACTTTCCAACCCAACTGGAAATTCTGAATTTGGTGGTCATTTGCCCCTCCAAAATTGCAATCTCCCAAGACTGCTTTCTGCAACTCAAAACTGTGGCAGAAAATCAATTTTTGCTTGTTTTTTGACTTTCTGGAGGTCCAAAACTTCATAAAATCTCAAGTCCATTGATGAGAATATGTAACTTCTCATGACAAGTCTGGAAATGCTGAGTTTTTGCAAAATGGAGTTGCCATGATGTAGGGTCGCGCGGGGGGTGAGACCCGTTAATGAGCAAAATCCTGTAAATTGCCTGAAAAATCAAAATTGACCCAAAATTCTCAAAATTTCTTGGGATTTGTGCTGTGGCTAGGCTATTTAGTGCCTTGATCCTTGAGTGAAGCCTCAGCCAAGATACGGAGGGGATTGGGCCTCTTTCTCCGTTTTAGTGCCTCAGTCAACCGCCTTTGAAACATTTTCATCTTTGCCTTGCACACATGCATTCTTGCCCAGTAATGGTTCTTCATGTTCTTCAGCAATTTCTTCTCTTGGTTGGCCTTAGCCAATAGCCTCTCCAAGTGTGCATTTACCCGGATGAGCATGGACTCTCGGTCAGCGGGCAATGGATCACCGGGTCTTCTCCGGTTCAAAATGCGGTCACTACGAATCCTCCACAGCTCATCAAGTGCTTGCTCATCCTCCAACTGTTTGTTGCGCTGCTCGAGGTATGTGATGGTCCATTGTGCCCCCTCTAATCTCCTATGCAAGGCATCATTTTCAGCTCTGAGGTGCTGAATGATCTCCTTTGCCTCTCGGCTAGGAGAACTGACATCAAGATCAATAAACTCTATATCCGGAACACCTGATGGTCCCTCATCAATCTTGGGCTATTTGCCCCTCCCTGGTACCTGTGCTGCTGAAGAAAGCGAGGCCCCTTCCACCTGATGTGGAGATAACACTCGCTGAGCCGATGAAGAAGGCGAGACCCCTTCCACTTGGTGTGGAGATAATACTCGCCTGTCTGCTGCAAATAAGGCCCTCTGGCCTCTCCGATAAGTAACCAAAGGTGAGGAGCTGACATGTCTAGTGACGGGGATGTCATGTTGCTGTGATGGTCCTCCCTCCTCATGAACAATCTCAGGGGGTGATGATGGCGCTGTGAAAAACTCACGAGAGATAAACTCCTCCCATGGGATGCCCTGTTGTTTTGACTGTTTGAGATGCTGTTTCAAGGGGACAAATAGCACAAGGGAAATGCTAGGGAGGGGGACTTAGGGAAAATATATGTAAGAGTGAATTTAGGGAAGAAATTATGACATATACAACATCACATAATCATAATATGCAAGGGTTTTATGGGAAGTAGGGTTTAGGGTTATGTTATTGATTTTTAGGGGTAGGGGTAGGGTTTTAGGGCTTTTAGTATTTTTGGTAGGGAGATTGGGTAAAAATGATAAGGGAGGTGATAACGGAATGTGGGGAAAAAGTGGGGATGAAAAGGATGACCTTGAGCACAGCAAAACAAAACCCTAGCTTTACTTGCACTTTGACCTTTTTAAGCACAATACACATGAATTTCCCATTTCATCTTGATGGCATTTGACACATCTTCCATGCTCATTTTTTCTTTACCAAGCAAAATCACCATGATTTAGAGGCCTACCTGAAGAAATTTAGGCGAAAGAAGTTGATTTGTGACTCACTGGAAAATTTCTGTGGAGAAATCCCCAACGGGTCGCGCGCCCTCAACGGGTCGCGCCATTGTAATTTTTGCACTGGCAAATGTGTCCTGATGGGTCGCGCGCCTTCAACGGGTCGCGTGCTTTTACAAGAGACTTCTGGAGGCCTTCTCGGTGTCAAAATTGGGTGCAGGATAGCTCGTTGGAAAGTTATTTGAGTCTACTTTCCAACCCAACTGGAATTTTTCAATTTGGAGTTTATTTGACCTATCAAAAATCAAATCTCCCAAGACTGGTCAAAAGTGCCAAATGAGGCTACCTCAAGGAAGAGTGTTGTTGCAGTCAACTTTTGAATGCCTTCCTCAACCCCAAATTGAGCTCATGATAGCTCATTGGAAATATATTTGTGTCTAGTTATCATTTTTCCCATCAAGAAAATCATTTGGCCAACCAAGCTAGGAAAAAACTTGATTTTCCCAAGGTCACTTCAGAGGTGTCTTTGATTCTCCTAAGGCAACGGTATTTTTGATATTTCTGTCAAGCCATGACACCTGTGTAAAAAGTGAATGAGGTTTTTCTTCCTTGGCATTTTTTGAACAAAAACCTCTCTCAGTTTCCCAAAATTCATCTTTGATTTATCTAAAACATCTTTTGAGTGAAACTTATCCCGATGTGTGAAACAAGGAATTCTATCGAAATGAAGCGAAATGAAGGGGATAGGGGGCTTCTAAATTCTTGGGGAAATTTTTGGGAGTGGGGAGGGATGTTAGGAAGCAGGGGAAAGTGGAATATCAGAGATTGAGCGAGGGGAAGGGGTCCAAAAGGGAAAAACACAGGCCCAACCTAGAAAATTGCCAAGTTGTAGCTAGAAACTAGGGTTTGTGCAAAAATGAGGAATTTGGGGGATCTCAGTGATGGGAAGTGTTGGATAAGGTACATGAAAGATAGGGGAAGGTGTATGAACATCTGGATACAAGTTGTGCTAGTGATTTTACCATCCAAGAGAAATTAGCTTTCAAAACCCTAGGAGAGGGAAATGACCTTGCCAAGGCGCAACTGAAGCATGAACAAGGTGTACAATGACTCATTAGACACTGAGATGATAATGAAAACCCTATGAATGATGATAGACTCAGCTGAATAATGACATGGACCGACATTTTGACAACTTTAGAAGAAGTTAAAGCAAACCCTAGACCTAATGCCTAGTGACCAAATTTTGCTTGAAAACTCTTTGAAATGACAAAATTTGACTTGGAAACTCTGAGACCACTTTGTAAGAGCATATTTGATCACTGGAGGAAGGCTGGAAAGACTGACACTAACAAGTCCCACTAGTATAGATAAGGTATATGTACAAGCTACTCATCTAGAAGCTAGAGGAAAGAATGGAAGTCCAGAAGTTGGGGGATCATCCCAACCCACTGCAAGCAAGAACAAGGAGAAAAGAAAGCAGAAGTGGAAAGTAAGGAAGGCTAACACTGCACAGAAAAACAAGGCTTCATTCACTCACTGTAAAAAGGATGGGCATGATGATGAACATTGTTGGATTCTGCATCCAGATCTAAGGCCTAAGAAGTTAGAGGGCAAGAAGAAGAAGATTGCTGCAACTATTCAGAAAGATTTGGGGTCAGACTCGGGAGATGAAACAACCATTGCAGCCATAGGTATAAGAGGTAAGAATTATGAAGTATCTACTAGTAACTCTGCACAATCTACTATTGATGAAGAAAAAGGCATGAGCTTTTCCATATTCGAGTTATTTCCAAACATCAAAAGATTGATACTTTGTTTGATAGTGGCTCACAAGTAAATTTGATTTCTGAAGCAATTGTAAAGAAGTTGGGATTAGCAACTACACCTCACAAGAAACCATACCCATTAGGATGGTTAAATGATAAAGCACAACTACAAGTGACTAGACAGTGCAAACTCAAGTTTTCTTTTGGGTTAGCATTTGTAGATGAGGTTGAGTTAGACATAATTCATTTGGATATATGTGGAATTGTTTTAGGAAGTCCTTACTTGTATGATAGGAAAGCTATTTTCTATAGAGCTGATAACAAGTATCTACTTGTTAAAGATGGAATCGAATACTTTGTAAGAGCTCATAAGCTCAAGAATAATTATACTCTCATAAACTCAGGGCAGATGAAAAGAATGATAAATTCATGCAAACAATTCTTATTGATGGTTGTAAAGGAAAAGAAACCTGATAAAACCAATGTATTGGGGTTGTAATGCTAAACAGCAAGCTGATTTAGAAAAGGTTGTTTCAAAGTATAATATCTTGTTTCAAGAACCTAAAGGTCTGCCACCCAAAAAGGAAATAGTACATGATATTATTTTGCAGCAAGATGCTCCATTGCCTAACATTGGAATGTACAGGTTGTCCGCTTTAGAGAATGCTGAAATCAAGAAGCAGGTGCAGGAGTTGCTCGAGAAAGGGTTCATCAGACCTAGCACATCACCATGTGGGTCACCAATCATTTTGGTGAGAAAGAAAGATGGCTCGTGGAGAATGTGCATTGATTACTGAGCACTGAATAAGATAACAATCAAAAATAATTATCCCCTTCCTCGCATAGATGATCTCTTAGATCAATTGAAAGAAGTCGTTTATTTCTCCAAGCTAGACTTGCACAGTGGATACCATCAAGCCAGAGTTGCAGAACAAGATGCATGGAAGACTTCTTTCAAAATAAAGCAGGGATTGTATGAGTGGTTGGTTATGCCTTTTGGCTTAACTAATGCTCCTGCTACTTTCATGAGATTAATGAATGATGTACTCAGACCTTTTCTTGATGATTTTGTTATTATGTATCTGGATGAGATTTTGATTTTTAGCAAAACGTGGGAAGAACACTTAAATCATGTTAAGCAGACACTAGATGTTTTGAAAAGAGAAAAACTTCATGTTGAACTCTCAAAATGTGAATTTGGCAAAACATCTCTGAATTATTTGGGTCATATAGTAGGGGGTGGTGAATTGAAGATAGATCCCTCTAAGGTGGCAGTCATTGTAAACTGGCCTAAACCCAAATCTGTTACAGAAGTTAGAAGCTTCTTAGGAGCAGCACAATATTGGAGGAAGTTCATTTCTAACTTTTCCTTAATTGCAGCTCCCTTACATGCTTTAACAGGATTGAACAAGGTGTTTTAGTGAGGCAAACAGCAGAAAGGCTTCGACACCTTGAAAGAAAAGATTAGTACAGCACCTGTACTAGCAATGCCTGATCTTCAAAGACCATTTGAGATCCAAACAGATGCCAGTGACTATGCCATGGGAGCAGTGTTGACACAGCACAGTAAACCCATATGTTATCATTCTGAGACTTTTAATCCTGTAGTAGTTAACTATCCTACATATGATAAAGAATTGTATGCATTAGTTCAGAGTGTGAAAAAGTGGAAACATTAATTAATGGGCAAAGAGACATTAATACATATTGACCATCAACCACTTCAATATCTACACTCCCAAACTAAGTTGCAGCAATCAAGGCACTATATATGGATGGGTTTTCTACAACAGTTTCATTTAGTCATCAGATATAAAAAGGGCATACACAATAAAGTTGCAGACATGTTATCTAAACCTATTATAAATGCATCTACTATACTTAAGCATAATTTTGTGCTACATGAAAGCTACATTAAACAATATGCTCAAGATATAGACTTTAAAGATGTATATGCAACTTTAATTCAAGGCAAACGAGTAGAAGAATTGGATTATCATATAAAGGATCGACTCTTATACCATTGTGGGGAGTTATGCATTCCACAAGCTGAGAGAGTAAAGATAATTACAGAAGCACACACTTCTCTGATATCAGGTCACTTTTGGGTAAGTAAAACAGTTGCCCAGCTTCAAAGATTTTGTTATTGGCCAGAAATGAATGAGACAGTTTCTAGATATGTAAGAGGGTGTACTATGTGTGCTAAATGCAAGCCCAACAACAGAAAACTAGGCTTGTACACTCCATTACCAATTCCTTCTCACCCTTGGGAAAGTGTTTCCATGGATTTTACTAGAGGACTGCCTAAATCTAGGAAAGGTCATGATTATCTATATGTTGTTGTCGATAGGTTCAACAAAATGTCTATCTTTATACCTTGTAATAAACAGATTATAGCTGAACAAACTGCAAAACTATTTTTTGAACATGTATGGGTTCATTTTGGATTACCCACTTCCATTGTATCTGATCGAGACACCCGATTTGTGGGGAAGTTTTGGTTAAGTCTGTGGGGACTGATGGACACCAAACTGAAGAAAAGCACATCTTTTCATCCACAAACTGATGGCCAGACAGAAGTATTCAATAGGACGGTGATCCAGTTGCTCAGAGGATATTGCAGCAAACATCCTAAGCTTTGGGATGAACATTTGTGTTATGTGCAGCATGCTTACAACAGAGCAAAACATTCTTCTACACAGGGATCTCCTTTTGAGACCTGTTTCATTTCACACCAAGGTCTCCTTTGGATTTTGTCTTTGGTAAAGATACCACGGTTTATGGACACAGTGATGTGGAAAGGGCAACTAGGTTCATTGAACAGATCCAAGAGATCCACCAGGCAGTACAGGAACAGCTGGAAAAGAGCCAAGCCAAATACAAGGCAAGGCATGACAAGTATTAGATGGAGTATAGTTTCCAAGTTGGTGACCAAGTCTGGTTGTATATCAGCAAGGAAAAGATGCAAGGTGAAGGTAAAAAGCTAAAGTCTATCAGGTATGGACCCTTCAAGATACTTGAGAAGATTGGTGAAAATGCTTTTCGCCTTGATCTACCAGCTTACATGCACATCTACTCAATCGTAAATGCAGATTGCTTGAGATTGTTTGAACCCTCTATAATTTAGGATCCCGAAGAGCAGAGTCAATTGCCTTCTATTGATGACCTGCTACCTGAATATCTTAACGAATTGCAGGAAGACACAGTTTTGGACAAGTAGGTGAGGACGACACGCAGAGGAGATGTTGAGTACCTCATAGTAGGGCTCAAGGGTTTAAAGCTGAGCACTGCAAAGTGGATAGAGATTGGACAAGTGAGACAATTGTACCCTCACTTAGTCGATGCTTGAAAACCAACTTTTGGCGGTCCAGAAGCTTTTTCAGTAGGAAGGCCATGATCCAAATTGGATCCATGAAGATTATCAAAGTGCCATGACTGTATCAAGACAGGACAGACTTCGAATTTATGAACACAGAGCAATCAGGAAGACCTCTAGACAGTGGTAGATTGCAGCGAGCAAGGAACAACGAGGACCTCGGTCAAAGCGCACTAACCGAGGCCCATGGAGTCCGTGCAGGAGGCAAAACTAGCACTTGGAAGCCGGGAAACCGTGGGGAAAGTGCTAAGGCGAAAGGCAGGACCCGCACTCCAAAACCGGCGATATATCGGGGGAACCCTTGGGCGGTAAGCGGATTTGGCTGAAACCGAGCGATTCCATCCAGCGCTAGACGCATGTCTGGCGGATGAGAGAGAAAACCTCCGCTCATCGCACACTAATGGTCGAGCAAGTCAACCGCGTGAAATGAGTGAATAACGTCGAATCTGGGGGCTCTAGATCTAACGGCAGAGATCGCGCCCGATGGAGAAACCGGATTTGACAGGGGAATTAAGCCGCGACATAAAAGTTTGAAGTCTGATTTGACCACTGAGTTGGCGGATGAGTCATTCCACAGTGCAACTGGATTACCGAACCGTCAAGGAAGAGCTGGCACAATTCATGAGAGGACAAGTGGCCACTTCCCTGTGGACAATGGCGATGACGCAGAGGCAGGGAACTTGAAACGAACAGCAGCAGGCAAACCGAAGGGGCGGAAGAGGAATCGAATGGAACAAGATGACGAAGAAGAGAGAAGAAGAGAACAAAGACAAAGAGAGCGAGAGAAAAGAAGGGACAGTGAAGCAAAAAGTAGAAAACAGAGAGTCGAGCTGACCTAAGGCAGCATCGAGCAAATAGAAAGCTTGAGAGGTTCAAGCAATCCCTGAGATGATCTGTTAGGAATTAAGCACCACATTGGGCTTCTCCAATTAAAGACCAAAGAGGTCAAGATCTAGTAAGAAAAAGAGTCTACGTACTCTAGTGGCTTGGGGAATCCAAGAACCACCCTACCAAGCATCATCTGTTTCAGGAGACTCTAATTAAGCTCCTCACTAAAAAAAAAAAAAACTCTGCTTTGAAGACACAATAAAGAAGGCCACCATTGAAAGCTGGACCAGAGACGTAGCCCTGGATAATAGGGTGAACTCCTTATTAAATCTGTTGTGTTCTTGCATTTGCTTACTGTGTTCCTCTTATTGTTTTCCATTCTTCCAATGTCTGTGTATTTTACAATCTGATCGATTTGTTGCCTAAACTAACATAGACACACACCAGCACATGAGTCTGTAATACCTTCATTTAATAATTCTTTAACTGAGATCACTCAAGAGCGATTTTTAGATTAATTGGGGACTCCCAAAATATATGCAACAGTATGTGGGAGTGGTTTTCGTAGTAGTGTTGTCTAATGCGTAACCATTCGATGAGAGAATTCCCATATACTAACCATGCATGGAGCACCTTCGATATACCTGAAAGTACTGAAGAACGGTCCTATACACTTCCGTGCATGGAACTGGATTTCACCCCCAGGGATACAACGCTAGAAAACAACGACAACTCCTACATTTAAGGATGTCGGAACACATCTCTAGCCTAGACCTCTAAATGTTTTTCGTTAATGACAAATTCTCCTTAGATTAATTGAGGTAAATTTTAAGTTTATCTTCAATTAATTTGTAGTTTTAAGGCTCAAAATGAGGTCACCTAAACACCTATGATGCAACTATCATGAGAAAAGGATTCTTTCCATTTCGATGAAAGATAATCTAGTAAGCAAAAAGATTCAAACAATGATGAAATAACGAAGAATGTAGCAAACAAAGCTTTCCTAACTAGATCTTTCACTTTCATTTTCCAAATGCAACCACCAAAAGCAAAATGATTTCAATGAATGAGTATGCACTTGATGTACTTTTAGCTTTCAATCACTAAACAATGTAATCTATGTCCAATGGTAAATCTCAAAAAATGACTTTTCAAGGCAGTGTGATCTAATGCACTTTACGAAAAGTAAATTATGAGATGAAATCTAAATGAATGCAAAATCAATTTTTTATGGTCTCAAAAGAAAAAATAATGCTAAAACAACAACAGATCAATATTCCTTCCAAACATACAAGCAACAAACAACAATTTTAATTGACTCAACGAAGCAAAGACTCAACCAAAATTTACTTTCACCACTTCAAACAATAGGAGGGACATTTTCACACCACAAAGGAACTAACACAAATCAAAGAAAATTCAATGCACACAGAGCAAGAGGATGGCCTCAGAGATTAGGACACGCTAAAATTTTGAGTAGAAACCCTAAAAATTCTCAATTTTAAGGATAAACACTACTTTACATAGCAAAATCTGTGCTAATAGGATCATCAATGCTACTTTACATAGCAAAAATTATGTTGGCAACACTACTTTACACCAAAAAATCCGTGTTGGATGAGAAAATGGACCAGCGCAGGTAGACATTGGAAGACAGGGTTTCTAGCGCGACTGTACTGGGAAAAATTCACGTTGTCAACACGACTGTGTCTAAGAAAAACATGTTGAGAAAAACCCTAGATCTGATACCCTAAATGACCGACTACTCAGAGTGCAGACTCAAAGGCAATCAAAACCAAGGATCGTTGAAAGGTGGGCAAATTAATCAAAAAGGCCAAATGCAAAAGGAGGGTTGAAAGAGCTATAGGCTCCCCAGTGGAGTCGCCAATTTGTTATCTAGGATATCCCTTCTATGGATAGAAGTGATCCATCTAGTCCAATGAGTGGCCTAATAACAAATGAAATAAATACATGCAAAACTCTCATAGTTTAAATCAGAATGACATGAGAGAGGAAATATGGCTTAACTCACTCCTATACGGTCACTTTTCAATGTTGATCTCCGTATCCTCACTTCCAAGCTTGATCCTCGCTATTTTGTTCCGAATGAATACCTACAATAGAGATCAAACAAAGACAAAAAAGGAAAAACATAGCATATGCATTCTAATGTAAACCATATGACAGATCAAGGAGCATCATACTAAAAAGTAATCATATACATGCTTATGGAAAGTAAACATGCATTGTATTAATAATAAACATAAGAGGGAAGAATACAACCACTACCCTGATGTTGAAGCCTCCTTTGAGATGGGTTTCCAAGTCCAATCCAAGACTTCTCAAGCTCTCCTTTCTCCTTCATAAACTTGCAGCAATTAGGCACAATTTAGCAGCAGCATGACCAAACTAGTGTGACCAACCATTTGAGGGTGTAAGGGAATGCATTTATAGGGAAGGATAGGTAGTTAAGGATCCACAAAAGGGGGAAGAAGGTCCACATCTTAAGGGGAAGATCCCTAAAGGTAGGATCAATGACTCAAAATGGGAGAACTAGGCCATATCCTTATTCAACAATAACCAGCTCGTCGTTCTTGAGGCTTCTGGTAAGAGAAGCTTTTGCTTCATTTTTGGAGAAACTCCCTGTTGACAGTGTTGTACCCACCAACATTCAGGGGATCTCCCCGGTACGAATTCCCAACTATACCTCACATCGTTTGGTGTAGGAGTCCCATCCGGTATGATGGCACGGTTGCCATTATCTTAAAGATTTGCCTTGGATCTTGCTTGTCAGCACATGAGAGTGGTATACTTAGTCTTCAAACATCGAGGTTCGTGTGCCTGGCTTAGTGTAACTTTTTTCTAATTTCTTTCACTACAGAGGGAAAGGGTGAGAGTGAGTCTCAAGTTGAAAGGGAATAGTCCCAACTCTGTTAGAGACACACAACACTTTAGGACATGCGCAGCTTCCGGCAGAGTAGTCCAAACAGATGTGCAAGTCACAACACAAAGTGAACAGATAACACGTACAACGCCTAGCAAAATATTCCACACGAGTGCGATAGTCATTATAACAAGTTTACAAGAATGAATTTGTCGAGTGTCCGGCGGAATAGTCCACACGAGCGAGATAACGTTAACAACTGATACAACACATTTCCAACAGAATATGCACTAAAACAACCGAAATAGTTCAACTATCTTAATATAGGTTAAAGAAACATGCATTACAAGCATCCAAGGAATAGTCTGACAAATTAATACAATACATGTGTGAAAACGTTTTGGCTTTTTAATAGGCTTTTGAATTAAGCGAAAGTTCGAAGACACATACGTACACTATACATCATTAGCCACAATAGCGGGGCGTTGGAGCCACTGCTCGCTCCTCAAAGAAAATACTACAAACTCTCAAGGCTATGTGGGAGGAGCCAAGGTGAAAAAGGCCTTTGCATTTACAAATGATGAGTATATATAGCCAAGGGTGAACTTGACCCTTCTGACTCTTCGACTTCCCTTATGACTGTTTGACTTGCATGACTCTTCAACTTCGCATGTGGGTCTCTTGGACTTCCACGTTACATTATATTGATTACAATAGTATGGCCCATAGTAGTGACGTGGCCGAGATGACTCATGACATGACTCGACACGACAGTGCTGGTATGTTCATGCCGATGGTGGTGTGCATGTCGAGTTGCAGTGTTGCTGAATGATGAGTGTGCTCTTGGTGTATCATAGCTTCACCTCTGCATGGCAAGGTGTGTGGAGCCTTCGATGGTATTGGTGTTATCTTTATGTTTGCACATGCATGTATCATCTTCACTGATGCTTGGCATGCTTCATGTATTCATCTGTTCACAAACAAGTCTCCTATCATACGCTCCTTATTCATCTCGTTCATCTTCGCACCATGTCTCATCCATGTACATGTATCTATAATCATTCATGATGAGACAACATCAAATCTAGAAATCCCCTAGTCTACCATGATGCATCATCTTTCATTTTTGAGTGCAGGTGACCGAGAGAGAGGACAAGGCTCTGAAACTGCGCAAAGCACATTTCAGGCCAGGATGTGGGGCTTCGGGGTACTGTCAAGAAAAATTATGCAGAGGTCACTAGGAGGTTGGGTTGAGAAGTCCGGAACAACAGTGACATTCTGCGGGATATGGCTCGAATGGGAGGAAGAACTGCACATTTTTTCCAGGGAAGGCAGTGCAGGGAGCAGGGAGGACTGGCAGTCAAAACTGCACAGACTCTCAAGGGAGACTAGGAGAGGGTTGCAGGAGCTTGCTGTCCAAAACTACGCAGAACTGGGAGGCATTCATGCAGGACATGTCTATGCAGTTTCCGGGCTGAGCAAGGTGTCAGGAAGTTGGTGGACAGTCCAAGAAAACTGTGCAATTTTCAGGAGGAGCAACAGGCCAGCTTATAGGGGGACTGACTGATAGAACTGCATAATTTTCAGAGATAGTGTAGTTACAGGCAGCAGTTTCTTGTCCCTCTTGTCTGTGCAATTTCTTTAGTTAGTGGAGGTAGGCATGCTAACAACTTCTATGCAATTTTTTGGAGGATTGAAGCTCGGGGTCACCGCCCAATCAAACTATCTAGTTGACCAGTGGGAGGCTTGATGGATTGGCTTGTGGGCAGCGCAGATTGATATGGCTTCTTCAAAAACTTCTGTGTTGTTCTAGGTGAGAGTCAGCAAGTTCGATTCCAAGATTGCGAAGTGCAGACTGCCTGAGAGGTAGCATTAATCTCTGCACAATTCTGGGCAACAGTTCTTAGCCACTGAGGGATGAGAATGCGCAGTGAAGCTCAGTGGAGGTTCGACTAATGGAGGGTGGTATGGTCAACAGCTATTTTGAAAAATGACTGTGTGTGGGTGAGTGAACTCGTGTATGCATGACCTTGCAAACACACATTCAACATGACTTGACGACAAGACACCTCGTACCAACAAGAAAACATATGCTTAGTGTGACTGACCAAAGGGTGTGAGCGACAAGTGCGACACTTGAGATAGATTGTTGAACGACCGTGACGACACTTGCGAGACATTGCCTACAACTTTGTGTGTGAGTGTGATAGATGCTTACATAGCAAATACAACTTGTACACATGAAGATAGACCTTGAACATAGCCTGAAAATGATTGCAAGCACGACATTGCAACCAACATGATAAAAGACGACCAGTGAACGGTCAAGCGAGGAGGGTGCAAAGACTCTACAAAGGCTCATGGGATGAGCCTGAGCATTTGAAAATATCAAGGAAAAAACCAAGGAAGGCTCTGAAATTGGTCGCAGAATAAAATTTTGGAGGGTGTTGCAGCTGCTACAACACTTGGCGACACACTGGTTGAATACCAACTTCTCTGTTTTGGTCCTTTGACATCACAGGGCCTTGGTCCATCAAGGAGTATTGAATCGTTGTGTGGGTGACTTCGACTTCCCCACTTACCCCATGGATAGACATGGTTCACCTTTTGCCAACTCAGTCAAACACAACAAGTTTCATCTTGATCATAGTGTTTCAAAATTGGTAAGGTTTGGCAAAATTTTCAGAGTATATGTTTTCATCTCTAATGTTGCTCGCTGCTAGCAAGCCTGGAGAGTAGCCCGACAGAGTCACGCAGGAACACATGCATTGCTCCACCGCCAATGAGCCTGGTCAGTACCCTGATGGAGTTGCATGCTTCACCTCTCTGTGTAAGAAGCCTTTCTCTTCTTTTGCCTTTGTATTTTGAAAAGAGGACTGTGCATAGGCACTTATTTATTTTTGGGGTGGAAGAGGGATCCTGACTTATTGAGAGAAGAAGAGGTTGTTCCTTCAGAGAAGCATGTAAGACCTCTGATTTAGGTTTACTCATTTAGATTTGCCCCTTCTTTGTTTCTATTGTTTGGATGAGCTTGAACACACATAGTAGAAGACTGAGTATAGGAATGGGGTTTCCCAGTGTGGACATAGGATCATGGTTGGAACAGAGCTTCCCTTGCGGATGACTCGTATTTCCCGTCAAGTCTTCATTGATCGAAGGTTATAACCAATCACAGAGAAGACGGACACAAGACTAGCCAAGTACTGCAGTGTCACAAGACTCTTTGGATCTTAGCCACATACTCATTCAAAATCCAAAACTCAGTAGATGAAAACACTTATTGGAAAACCAAAAATAGCATGGTATTAAGCAAACAAAACAAAACGAGGAAAAAATAGCAAGACAAAATGAAAAGACAACAAGCAGTAAACATACTATGTACATGGCGCGGGGCACGACCCCAACTTACTGAAAGTAGTATTTTAGATCTTGGTCATTGATAGGAAGGTTGCCAATCCTACCTTCAAGTGATTGCAGACGATACGTGTGTGGGCCAAGCTTCTCCTGAACAGTTTACAGACCAATCCACAGGGACTGGACCTTCGTATGTTTTCATTTGTCTTCATGGGGTTTGTCCAATTTCAAGATTAAGTCACCCACATCGAAGTTAGTGTTCCCTGTAGACTTCTTGTCGAACCATCTCTTGATATGGTTCTAGTGGAGTAGGAATTTTTATTTTGCTTTCATCCTTTCTTCCTGCAACTTGTGAAGTGTATCCATCCTACGTTGAACTAGCAGACAAGGTTTGCCTTGGGATTCTTTGGACAATTGGAGTGGAGGAAAGTAGATGTTTAGCGGAAGGATGGCTTCTTTCCCATAAACCAGGAAGTATGGCGAAGTGTTCAGAGAGGGTTTGGGTGTTACATGGTCAACCCATAAAGCATTCGTCAAAGCAAAGTGCTAGTTACATTGTTCAAATTTAATGGTCTTCTTGATAATGTGGATAAGGTTTTTATTTGTAGATTCTGCAAGACCATTTCCCTACAGGGATTAGTTAGATGAGTGTTTAAGCACGATACCATATTGCAATTCAAAATCATAAAGCTTTAAATATGCAAAGTAAGTTGCATTGTAAAAAACAAGTGATACCAGAACGCCAAATCGTGAGATGATCTTCTGTTGAAGGACGTTGATGACTTCCTGGTCATTCACTTGCTTAAGCAGAACTGCTTTTTCCACCACATGAAGTAATCTGTAGTTGTTAAGATGTAGTGGTGTTGTTTCAACGAATGTGGGAAGATTTCCTCAATGATGTCCAGGCCCCACTGTTGGAACAGTTCAGTCACTGCAGCAGGGTGCAGCGGGGTTGCTGACCTTCGTGTTCTGTCGACGCATCGCTGACAGACCAGGCACTTGCAGGCATAAGCATGTGCATCCTTGAATAATGTGGGCTAGTAGAAACCAAGTCGCCTGAATTTGTGTGCAGTGGTGTTTCCCGCGAAGTGGCCCTCGGCTAGTTCATCATGCAGATCATGCAAGACCTTCTTTGAATCACATGTCTCCGGGCACCTAAGCAAAATTTCATTACTCTGATTTTTGTAAAGCGCTTCATGCACCAATTGATAATGTAAAGCTTTGAGGTGAAGCACCCTCTTCTGTCTCGTGGAGAAGTGAGAGGGTATGGTGCCATGCTCAAGGTACTAGTGAACATCTTTGTACCAAAAGTTTTTGCATGAAGTGGGTGCTGCTCACTCTACATCGTACATCTCAATTTCTTACTCCCAACTAGTGAGCTCTTCTTTTTCCTGCTGGGCATGGACTGCTTCAGCTACAAGTCTGTAGAGACCATGACCCTTGATAGTGTGAACTGGCTTGATGTCAATATCATATTCCTGCAATACTGTCATCTAGTTCGAACGTCTTTCACCCAGCTTTTGCTATACAAGCAATGATCAGACTGTTGGGTGTGGCACAAAGACTATGAAATGGTTCTTCAACAAGTAGGGTCTGAATTGTTTCACCGCCTTGTATACTGCATATGCTTTTTTTCCAATGGCGCGGTAGTTGAGTTTGGGTCCATGCATGCTTGCACTCATGAAGGACATGGGACGTCTATCATTCAGCTCATCCTTATGAGTGAGTATTGCAGCAAGCACGTTGTCAAAGGCGAAGGTGTATAACAACAAATCCTTGTTAAAATATGGGTTGTAAAGTATGGTGCCATGCTCAAGGTACTAGTGAACATCTTTGTACCAAAAGTTTTTGCATGAAGTGGGTGCTGCTCACTCTACATCGTACATCTCAATTTCTTACTCCCAACTAGTGAGCTCTTCTTTTTCCTGCTGGGCATGGACTGCTTCAGCTACAAGTCTATAGAGACCATGACCCTTGATAGTGTGAACTGGCTTGATGTCAATATCATATTCCTGCAATATTGTCATCTAGTTCGAACGTCTTTCACCCAACTTTTGCTATACAAGCAATGATCAGACTGTTGGGTGTGGCACAAAGACTATGAAATGGTTCTTCAACAAGTAGGGTCTGAATTGTTTCACCGCCTTGTATACTGCATATGCTTTTTTTCCAATGGCGGGGTAGTTGAGTTTGGGTCCATGCATGCTTGCACTCATGAAGTACATGGGACGTCTATCATCCAGCTCATCCTTATGAGTGAGTACTGCAGCAAGCACGTTGTCAGAGGCGAAGGTGTATAACAACAAATCCTTGTTAAAATATGGGTTGTAAAGTGCAGGCACATCTTCTATAGCCTACTTGATATGGGTGAATGCATTCTTTTCCATCTTACCCCAGCTATAGACTACATCCTTCTTGATCATGTCTTGCATATGTTTCACTATCTGTGCATAATCCGAGATGAACTTCTGGAGGAAGTTTATCTTTCCCAAGAAGGAATGCATGGCTTTATTGTTGGCTGGGTGAGGAATCTACGTAATCATCCGAGCTCAGTCCACATCAATATTGATCCCACTTCTGGAAATGATGTGCCCGAGGACGTTCCCCTTAGACACTGTGAATACACTCTTTTTGGGATTCAAGGATATCCTGTATTTTTGGCAGCGCTCGAATATCTTCTTTGGATGGCATATGTGGTCTGACCATTTTCTAGAAAAGATAGTCACGTCATCAAGGTACACCACTACGTTGTCTCTGAAATGTCCATGAAAGCAATGTCCATGGTGCACTAAAAGGTTGCACCTGCATTCACAAGCCCAAATGGCATTCTCCTATATGCGAACGTACCCCACTTGGTACGGAAGGTAGTTTTCAATCTATCAGGTTCCGCTACCAGAACCTAGTTATATCCTAAAAAACCATCGAGGAAGGAAAACATTTATGCCCCAGATACTATCTCTAAAATATGCTCCATTGACGGCATGGGGTAGTTGTCTTTATTCGAGTCGTGGTGTAATTTTCGGAAATCAACACAAAAGCGGACCTCCCTGGACTTATTACGTATAGAAACTAAGTTATAAACCCACGTGGAATGACAAACTCTGTAAATGATCCGTGCATCCAATAGCTTAGCCAGTTCTTTCTGTATGAGGGGTTCAAGTGACGGATGTACTTTTCTCAGCTTCTGCTAAAATCGCTTGACCCATTCTTTGATTGGAATCACATGTTGGATTATTAGTGTGTTGTATGTTTTCAAGCCATCGCATGTCCACGCGAACACATCCTGGTACTGTTTGAACAAGCGGACAAAGGCTTTCCACTCATGTTGTGTGCAACATGTACTGAGATTGACGAACTTCAGATATTTTTTTGTTCCCAAGTTGATATGTTCATACATCATGGTGGAACTATGGGTTTTGTTGTTCCTTGGCCCTTGAAAGTGATTTTGTAAGTCATAGAGCATTTCAAGAGATACCATACCCTTAGGGATGAGGTTGCCTTTGTTGTCATCAGCTGCGGCTTACAAAGACTACTCGTTCTCATCTTCCTCAATCACTACGTCCTTGAAGACATCAATGTTAGCAATGAAGTGCAGTATTTGTTGATCATCCACAAACATGCAAATTATTTATGTTATCAGCAATAGAAGGCTTATACAAAATTTCAACAATAAACCTATCCCTAAGTGGTGTCATCCTAGCAGTTGTGTTAGGTAAGGCATTGACAACTGCATTACGCATTCTTAGCACAATAATGATATTGAATGCTTGGAAGGTAGAGAATAGTCGCCATACCTCTTTCTGATAACTTTTGAGATGAGGTGATAAACAGTGTATGGCGTTATCTACCTGTCATACCACGATTTCTGAATCACCTAACACTTTGAGCGTGGCAACATTGAGGCTTATGGATTTGTGCAAGCCCAATACAAGTGCTTCATATTCAGCAGTGTTGTTCATGCACTCGAACTCCAAGCGGCTTGAGATCAAGTGTTTCCTGTGCTTTTGGTCTATCAAGACACACCTGGCTCCAGAGACATTTTATGTCTTTGATCCATCAAACTACATGGTCCACAACTCGTCTGTACACGAACCGCTTGATGCGCTAGTACTATTGGTGCCACTGTTACTGCTACTGCTAATAGTGTTACAATGTATTGTACATGTTTCATTTCCATCAGTTAGGCAAGGAAGGAGACCCAACTGCATGTCTGGTGGGGTTGGAGTTGGTTGTGCGAGATAACACCCCAGCTGTGTTTCCAAGAGGCAGTTTCCAAACATGAGTTCCATGAAAGCCAATGGTTCGTTCTCACCATTGATGGGAGTGACATTATGCTTCATGTATCTCTTGGATAACACTTGGATCTAATTGCTTTTTCCCTGGTACAAAAGCCATAAGTGTGACCAATTTGTGGCAAAGTACCCATTCAACTTGTTGGACCAGCCTTTGCTATGCAGTGAGCCATACGCTTCCAATATGTCCACAATGACAATGTTGATGCACTGGTGAAGTGGTCATCATGATATAATTAGATCATCACATCCTAAAGTTCACCAATGGATGGTACATATGTTTGATCAAATTGGATGATCTACACAGATGTCTTTCTCCATTACGCATTGATCTGCTTGGCAATGGAGAGTGGCATGATGTTGGTTGATGTGCTAGAGTCAACCAAACAGTTGTGAACATTGCAGTCAAAAATTTCAAATGAAAGCAAGAATGGAGGGAAAATAGAGTTTGCTTCTTCTATATGGAGTGTGTTGAGCATAGTTGTGAGTGAACTGGTAGATGTGGTTGCTCCCTTGCTAGTAGAGGTTGTGTTGTCTGCAGATGTTTACCCCAATGCGCACAAAATAATGTCTCACTGACCCTGGATCTTAGCTAACTCAAACAAAGAGATGTTTGCGCGATTTTTCTTCATATATTCCACAATATTATAATCAAGAGCGAGTAAACTCATCAATATGTTCGGGGTTAGACTCGTGTTTGTACTGTCAGACGAGGTGTTTTGAATTTTACTGCTCATGGACGTACGCTTGTCTGTAGTTGTCTTCCCAGGATTGGTTTGAGCTTTTTTATTTGGGACGGCTGGTGGATCAACCTTCCTCATTAGCAGTTTTAACTTTTCTCACACCTCCCCAATAATAGGGGGAGCCCCTTGACTTCTGATATTGTATCGACCACTTTGATTTGGGGGCTCCTTCTCAGTGTTCATTTTCTGTGTTGCTTGTGAGCATTGATACATGTTGATCATCTGCCCAGTGCTTGGTTCCTCATCAGATGCAACATATTCCTCATCATCTTCATCTTTCGGCTGAAACTGCACATTGTTTATCTTGTTTGTCATATTGACATACATCGAGTCTGCAACTCGTTTCCATTCCAGACAAGTCCCTTTCGAGTGACAGCCTTCGTGGAATGAGCAAAACTTGGAGTTTGCGAACATGTCCATCTGGAACACTAAACTAGAGCTTTGCACAATTTTAGCCGGGAAGTGGTTGCTACCTGATGACATGCTCCCCTTTTGTTGTCTGGGAGGTTGGCTGCTAAAAGATGTCTCAATTGTTCATTGCTTTAGCTCAGACGTATTTGTTGTTAAGTTCCTGACAAGACAAGTAAGGGTTTCAATTTAACTTGCTTCTTTGTCTTTCCCCTTACTTGCAGCATCTTGGGGCTTCCTGCTCGCATCCTTGGAGTCTTTTTTTGGTTCATCATTCTTGATGACTCCAATCGTGCGCATGTCCTTTTCCATAGTGATTGCCTCTTTTCAATTTCAAGTAACGTCTGTTTCGCAGCTCGCTTGACGAACTGTGCAACACTGGTTGGCAGTGCAGACGTATAATAGTCGATAGTGATGGAGTAATGGGGTTTTGTGTTTGCTACAAACTTGTTCAAGATGCATAAAAAAATTTGATTAAAGTATTTCACTTTTTTTTTCGACTCCATCTTGAGACTGCCCAACTCTTTTAGGAACATGGCAAGGGTCTTGTCATCAACAATTTTTTCCAAAAACATTATTTTGAACATACCCCAGTTCTGGATGGATTTGACAGGAAGGTTGTGATACCATAGTGCTGCTTGGCCATCCAAGATACACGAAAATAGTCTGCATGCAACGTTGTCGTATTGTACCTCGAGTGTCTTCGGCTGTAAGTAGAAGTTGTCCAAGTGTTCTTTTGCCTTCACTGTTCTGTCAGGGTCATACTTTTTCAACATCCTATTTGAACACTTGGGCATCCTACGCAAAGCACCCGGGAGAGCCAATGGTCCTTGAAACATCCATTTTAAGTTTTGGTCAACCATGTCTTCTTCTTCTTCGTCCTCCTCTTCTTCAGAATTTGATGGTTCCACCTCTAAGTCGGTTGGCTTGTCTCCGCCTCCACCTCCTCCACTGCCTTCCCCTCCACCTCTTGTACTGAATTCTAAGCCCAAGATCATGAGGGTGTCCTATTCTCCCTGTCAGAAAACTCAGGGTTCCTCTCCGTTCTCAACAGCTTCTACCAAACCTTCAAGAGTGGCAAGAACTACTTCTTCCACTGATGAGAAAACAACTCCCGTGGGAGTGATCTTTGACTTCTTTGATGTGTATGGAAGATCTTGTATTCCTGCAATCAATCCAACTACTTTGGCAAACCGACGGGTGATGGGACGGACAGAGCGAAGGTGCTGAAACGAAATTTCGTGTTCACTCTAGGAGGTGAGGAGTAACCAATTTCAAAGTTGCGCATAGGTGAGAGGGAGTGTGAGTTACTGCCTTAACCACATGATTCACGAATGGGGTGAGAGGACATTCAACCATAAACAATTGGCAACCCTTCTTCTAGTGCCAGAAATGTTGACAGTGCTAGACCTACCAACATTCAGGGGATCTCCCCGGTATGAAGTCCCAACTAGACCTCACACTGTTTGGTGTAGAAGTCCCATCCGGTATGACGGCCCGTTTTCCATTATCTTAAAGTTTGACTTATCTCTTGCTTATTATCACATGATAGTGGTATACTTAGTCTTCAAATAGTGAGGTTTGTGTGCCTAGTGAGTTCTTAGTGTAACTTGTGTATAAGTTTTTTCATTATAGAGGGAGAGGGTGAGAGTGAGTCCCAAGTCAAAAGGGAATAGTCCCAACTCTGTTAGAGACACACAAAACAACAGGACAAGCGCAACTTCCAGTGGAGTAGTCCACATGAATGCAGCAGTCACAACAAAAAGTAAACGGATGACACGTACAACACCCAGTGTAATAGTCCACATGAGTGCGACGATCATTATAACAAGTTTACAAGAATGAATCTGTCGAGTGTCCGGTGGAATAGTCCACACAGGCGATGTAGAAATTTTGAATAATATGACACATATTCAATGGAGATTATCCTGATCATGTACTATTGTGGAATACATACACAATACATAAGCTCCTCTACGTTGATCATCAATTTACAAAAGCAGAAACATTCACAGGCGCACATAGAAGCATCAATCAAACTCATTGACACAGTATGTATCCTGGGGAAAGCATCTCGCTAAAAACCCCAACTATCTGTATATTATATTGATTGAATCATGTAACATTACAAAGTACAATGCTTATCACAAGCAATTCAGTACCAGCTCCACCTGTTACACACAATACAGCTCAGATCTGATCTCCAAGTCTATTCCACTGCTTGCCTGCCTCCATAGCTCAATACCTGCTCAAGAATGAATTAGAATGGTTTACCAAACTCGTATTTAACCTCCAAAGAATCACTCACACTGGGAAAGATGTGAGCAGAGGCTATAATACTTGGTATTGGCCAATTCATTGGCATACTCAATCCCTTTGATTGTGCAAATCATCATGCACAACTATAGTCACAACTGATAGCAATCTGATCCTCTAACACCTGTCCCTATTGAACTGAACATGCACTAACATGCAATTGAGTTAATTGATGTATTCTATAGTTGCATTATGAGTTAATAATTAGTTTAACAACTCATCATTAGTCTATTTGTAGTTAGACTAATTACAACTAGTTTAACCAAGTCAAACTGAACACAACTCCATCAACTCTACAATCAACTCCACCGAACTCAATTGATTGAGTTCTAACTGAAGTCATCCATACCACAACTCAACTGAACCACAAAGAAAGCGTACTTCCTTCTGACAGCTGCATGTGCCACATCTGTAGCCCAAACTGAAGTGCTCCAAGAGAATAAGATCAAGTTTATAGTCCAAATATTATTATGAGACAATAATATTTGACTTTTCTATTTTTGATAGCCAGTCTAAAAATAGACTTTGATCACTCCTGTTGTGATCACTCCTGCTGTGATCACTCCTGTTGTGATCACTCCTGCTATGGTCACTCCTGCTGTAGTCACTCCTGTTGTGATCATCCCTGCTGGGATCCAAAAATAGAACTTGCGCCATAATTTGCCTGCAGGCCCACTTAGTGAAGGCGACTCTTTTCACTAAGCTCCATCATCTTGTTGCATTATCAACAAGAATTTCTTGTTGCACACTTTTCAACACTCCCTCTCAACAAGAAAGGCTTCCTCTCAAACCTAATCCTGTAACTCTGGAATGTTCTCCATGCAACACATCTAGCCAGTCCACTTGCTCTGTCATCAAAGTCTCTGACTGTTATTGCCTCTGTCGACTGAAAACTCTGCATCTCTGTGCTCTTCAGTATATGACTGCTCTAGCCTCTATCACTTTGATCTCTGACCGCATCTTTGTTGTTGCTAGTTCTATCTCCCAGCATTGCATCCGCACTGCACCTCCCAACTGAACTCCCTGTTGGGCTAGAAACATCCTCTGATGTTGAAGCTCTACCCGCTGCTGACAAGTGCTCCCTCTCTGACATCTGCGCTACTGCAACATCTCCATGCATCTCACACCATTGCACACCTGTCTGTGCCACCTAGCACTGTGCAAAACACTTGTACCTCTCGCATTGCTGCAGCCTGCTAGCTATGCGATGTCCTGGGATTCCCTGCATTGTCACTCTCTCTGCCGCTTCATCCGCATCTGTCTCTACCCAATCAGTTAATTCCTGCTACTACACATTGGGGCTCCCGTAGCAAGGTCTCATCCAAGAGGTTGGGTACCTCAAGGATCCTGCCCCTCCTCCTTGGGACGATCAATCCACATCACCCCGCCTCCTACCTGGAGGTATGGCCGCATGTGATCCCTCAGCCCACCTGGCTCGAAGTTTCCCCTTACTGGAGGTCTCTGCATGAGTAGATGTCTCTACTTGATCTCCTCTCAGCTTCCCTTGTTGTGGCTGCTCCACAACCTCCTGAAGCTGCTGCACCAATCATGGCTCCTCCACAATCGTTTGAGACTTCTTCTGGCTCTGCATGTCGAGAGGTAATATACACTCCCTCTCAACCACCAAGTCTCCATCAGTTGCCTCGCTACTTAAGGCTTTGCATGCATCTTGAACCTCAAGAGAATACAGTTTCTTGACTCGTGAACCAATCTGCTTCACCTGTCTAGTGATGATGTGTCTAAGGAAAACCTTTCCCTTACTAAAGACCACATCATAGCCTCCGTCTTCCAGCATCGCGATTGACACCAAGTCTCTCTTCAGTCCTGGTACATACTTGACATCGGTCAAGGTAAGGCGAGCTCCATGCTCCCTCTGAAAAATAACCGTGCCTACACCTGAGACACTATACTTCTCATCATTACCCATCGCTATGAGTATCTGGAGATCTTTCTCCTCCAAAGTACTGAACAAACTTTTGTCACCGGTCATGTGGAAAGAAGCTCCACTGTCAAGAAACCAACCACTTCCCATCATGGATGAAACCATGCATGCGAAGAGTGTGAAATCCAACTCAAACTGTGAAGCAAGTGCCTTTCCTTCAGATCCTTCCCCAGATCCCTTCTTGGACTTCTTCTTTGGGCATTAGTAGCATAATGACCCAACTCATGACAACGAAAGCATCTCACCTTTGCCTTGTCAACCTTCTTCCCATCATTGGAAGAACCAGATTTGGAAATAGAAACCTTCGCCTTCCCCTTCTTCACCTTACTTGCTAAGGCACAGTTCTCCTCATCATGCATGGATGAAGAACTGTCTCTGGTGCACAATCTAATCTCCTCTTGCACAAGATCCGACCAAAGTCTCTCCCATCCTGGCAATTTCTCCCTTCCATTCACTGAGTCCTGGTAGCTATGCCAACTCTTAGGAAGGCCAAGGAGTGCTAGACTCACCATATCCTCATCCTCAACATTTACCCCCACACTTCCTAGCTCATCCCGGCATTGGGTGAACTTCGTGAGATACTGGGGCATACTATCTCCATTCTCACACCTGATGTTTCTGAGTTTATCCTTGAGCGCCAACTTCCTCTAGTCGCTCTTGCTTTGGAATAATTCTGTCAACGTTTTCCACATCAAATATGGAGAAGCCTTTCCATGGAGACTGGACACAATGTGATCCCTCACGCCCTCCAACAGAATCCTTCGACACTTTGCTGTCTTCTTTTGCCAATCCCCGACTTGAGCAGCATCAGTAGGTTTTGGGACATCCGCATCTATGAACTCCTTCAACCCATTATCATCTAATATCGCCTCCATCCTGTCCTTCCATGCAATATAGTTCGAGCTTCCCTCAAGGGCATACTCCAATCGCAATCCATTGAAAGACATTTCAACTTTGACACCAAGAAAACACTGCTACAAATTCGAATTCCACCAGCTCAACCGCCTCTGATCTAGAATTCGTGAGAACAAAGTATTTCTCGTACAGAGATTGACTATATGGGCATTCACCGGATATCTCACCTTCCAAAAGAAGGATGAATACAGAGGCTACCTGGCCCGATTACAGACTCTGCCTGAAGAAATAAAATGTAATCACTTTCTGAATAATAGATCTGATGATCAATCCTCGATTTGATATCCTGTAGAACTTTTTCTACGAATCAAAGAGCTCTGATACCATGTAGAAATTTTGAATAATATGACACATATTCAATGGAGATTATCCTGATCATGTACTATTGCAGAATACATACACAATACATAAGCTCCTCTATGTTGATCATCAATTTACAGAAGCAGAAACATTCACAGGCGCACATAGAAGCATCAATCAAACTCATTAACACAATATGTATCCTGGGGAAAGCATCTCGCTAAAAACCCCAACTATCTGTATATTATATTGATTGAATCATGTAACATTACAAAGTACAATGCTTATCACAAGCAATCCAGTACCAGCTCCACCTGTTACACATAATACAGCTCAGATCTGATCTCCAAATCTATTCCACTGCTTGCCTGCCTCCACAGCTCAATACCTGCTCAAGAATGAATGAGAATGGTTTACCAAACTCGTATTTAACCTCCAAAGAATCACTCACACTGGGAAAGACATGAGCAGAGGCTATAATACTTGGTATTGGCCAATTCATTAGCATACTCAATCCCTTTGATTGTTCAAATCATCATGCACAACTATAGTCACAATTGATAGCAATCTGATCCTCTAACACTTGTCCCTGTTGCAATGAACATGCACTGACATGCAACTGAGTTATCTGATGTATTCTATAGTTGCATTATGAGTTAATAATTAGTTTAACAACTCATCATTAGTCTATTTGCAGTTAGACTAATTACAACTAGTTTAACCAAGTCAAACTGAACACAACTCCATCAACTCTATAATCAACTCCACCAAACTCAACTGATTGAGTTCTAACTGAAGTCATGCATGCAACAACTCAATTGACCCACAAAGAAAGCATACTTCCTTCTGACAGTTGCATGTGCCACATCTGTAGCTCAAACTGAAGTGATCCAAGAGAATAAGATCAAGTTTATAGTCCAAATATTATTATGAGACAATAATATTTGACTTTTCTATTTTTGACAGCCAATCTAAAAATAGACTTTGATCACTCCTGATGTGATCACTCCTGCTGTGGTCACTCTCGTTGTGATCATCCCTGTTGTGGTCACTCCTACTGTGATCATCCCTGCTCTGGTCACTCCTGTTGTGATCATCCCTGCTAGGATCCAAAAATAGAACTTGCGCCATAATTTTCCTGCGGGCCCACTTAGTGAAGGCGACTCTTTTCACTAAGCTCCATCATCTTGTTGCATTCTCAACAAGCATTTCTTGTTGCACACTTTCAACAGGTGAGATAATGTAACAACTGATTGTAACAGTACAAAGTAAAAATAAGTTAATTTCTTAATTAAAAACATAAACGGACAAATAAGTTCATACCCATATTACCTGTAATCAAAGTCTGCCAGATGGCAACAAGGTTTTGGGGACGACTCTCCACCCAACCATAGGCTCAATTGTGCAAGGATCTACAACAACTGGCCACCCCCGAGCCCTCAATCAACATACTATTGCCAATGACTCCTAAGTCTTAGAACATCATTCTCCCAAGAGAATGCAAGATAGAAACTCAGAAAGATGGAATGCAGGAATGCCTCTCATCTTCCTCCCATCTATTAAATAAAACAAACATTGGAAGGAGAACCACATCTACACACTCCATGTGTCTACATGCAACTTTCTTTTGATTTTTAGCTTTCTTGCTTTATTTCTTACTTTTCTTTCGATTTTTAGCTTTCTTGTTTTATTTCCTTCTTTTTGATAGTTTTCTTGTTTTATTTATATTTATTCTTATCTAGAGCTTTAGTATGGTTATTACTATTTTTATTTTTATTATTTTTATTTATTTTCTTTATATATATTTTTAATCTCATTTATTATTTAATATTTATGATTTATTATTTTTATTATTTAATATTAAGTGATTTATTTATTATTATTTATTATTTATATTATTAATTATTATTTTTGTATTATTTATTTATTATTTATTATTAAGGGGAGGGATATTACATACTCTCCGACTTTAAGGAACTTCATCCTGAAGTTAAGTTGAATTATTTATTATTTATTATTATTTATTATTTATTATTTAATTTACTTCATGTTGCCAACACCCTCTACTGAACTAGTATAATCAGTAGGCATCAAAAGTCCCCAAAACCCGGGAAATCTCAAGGAATCTCTGTCCTTTTTCCCACTTTCGGCACCAGGCATAACCCTGAACCCGGTCTATATCCTAGTCCAAGGCTGGCCCCAAGGCTCGCGCCTGACTCAGACCTCATCCGCCCCAAGGCAGGCATCCGATCCGGTACTCAATGGCCCCAAGCATCTCGCAAGGCTGGCCCACTCCCTCCACAACTACTAAGGCACACAGCCCTAGGCATCGAAGTCCTTTACATTCCTTCCAGACTTCGGCATCCCAATCCAATAAAAGGCACCTAGCCTAGAACATCAGGCACTTGGCCTCCTCAAGATGGTCCCATAGCTCTTCAAGAGCTATCCATCAAGAGCTATACAGAAGACAAAAGAACCACTGGCATATGTAGTGTTGATTGAGTTTTGTCCCCAGCCCATATGGTATTACTTATTCTCCCTCATGCGTATGGGCTTGCACGAGATCATCAAATAAACCGGCCCTCACGGCCCAATGTATATTCTTGTTGATCATTACAACTCAACATGCAACAATGCATTTGCTATACCATCATAGTATCATAGAAAATAATCCACATGCCAAGTCTTGCATGTCATCATGAGAATATTTGTCATTGTTAATAACAAACTGTGTGCTCATGCATGTCATTTGTATGCAACTATTACATGCTTCACCATTTTAAATTATGATATGAACATATTGCATCAAAGATATATCATGACTTTACATAATAGATGAACCACATGTCAATAAACCTCATATTGTAGCATCCTAAATCCCATGGAAATCATAAGGATACATTATCACTATAAGAACCATATTTGCATCATTATATCATATTAGTCAAGTACCTATGTTAACTAAGTAAGCATTTCCACACATTTTAATCAAGTAAAAAAGGAAAGTCTTGAAAAATAAAAGCTGCATCTTCCTAGGTAGTTGACCCTGGGCTATATTGGTCCCATTGGACCTTGACTTGCTCAAACTCACAGTTCTTGAGTCGACAAACCCGGCGGTCCAGTATACAGAATAGTTCGACCTAAAGGACTCCTTCCTCGGAAACCTGCAATTTTTTAAATTTCAAAACATGGGACGAGTCGGGTACATACTTTCTAAGCATAGAAACATGAAACATATTATGCATCTTTCTTAGATGGAATGGCAGCTCGATCTTGTAAGCAACTGGTCCAATCCTCTCTAAGATCGTAAATGGCCCAACAAATCTAGGCGATAGCTTTGTTCCCTTACCCATCCTAAAGGGACTTTTAAAGGGTTTGATTCTAATAAAAACTTGGTTTCCTTCCTCAAAGTTTCTATCAATTCTCTTTGCATCAACATAACTTTTTTGGCAATCCTTGGCTTCTTTTATTCTCTGTTTAATTGTGGCCATTTTTTCTTCCATTTCTTGGAGCATTTCAGGTCCCAACATGACTCGATCCTCTAATCGATCCCAACTTAACAGAGTACGACATGGTCTTCCATACAAGATTTCGAAGGGAGTTGCCTGTATTGAACTGTGGTAACTATTGTTGTATGCAAACTCCACTAAGGGAAGGTATTTCTCCCATTGGCTTTGTTGATCCATGACATACATTCTCAACATGTCCTCCAACACTTTGTTTACTCTTTCTGTTTAACCATCTGTCTCTGGGTGATATGTTGTATTGAAATTCAGTTGTGTTCCCATAGATTGTAATAGACTTTTCCAAAATATGGAAGTAAAACGTGTGTCTCTGTCAGATATTATCTTTTGTGGTACTCCATGAAGGCGAATTATTTCTTTTAGGAAAATTTGAGCGATAGTTGATGCTTCAAAGGTGGTCTTGACTGGGATGAAGTGAGCACTCTTAGTTAATTTATCAACCACAACCATAATACAGTCATGTCTTTGGGATGTCATAGGTAAGCCTCCAATAAAATCCATCGAAACAAATTCCCACTTAGTTTCTGATATATCATGGGGTTGTAAAAGCCCTGCCGGATGACGATGTTCAGCTTTAACCTATTGACATTCTAAACATCGGGCCACAAACATTGTTATATCCTTTTTCATTCATGTCCAGAAAAAATAGTTGTTTTAAGTCTGCATATATTTTCTGGACTCCTGGATGTGCAGTGTATGGAGCTTGATGGGCTTCCTTCATTATTAAATTCCGAAGATCATCATCTTCTGGGACATAAACCCTACCCTTATATCGTAGCAATCCATAATTTTCTAAGTTGTATTCCTCCCACTTGGTCGTCATAGGTACCTCTTCTTGTAAGGAAAATTTTATTTGTTGGTAATGTGGGTCCCCTACTAGATGATTTAGAATCTGGCTCCTCAAGTCTATCTTTAATGACGATATTGAATGAAGTCTAGGTCTCCTGCTTAAAGCATCTGCAACTTTGTTCTATTTTCCCTTAATATAGGATATCTTGAAATCATAATCACTAAATAGCTCACTCCAGCGTCATTGTCGAGCATTAAGGTCCTTTTGTGTGAAGATATACTCAAGACTTTTATGATATGTTCTTAATTCAAATTGACGCCCCATTAGATAATGTCTCCACAATTTCAAGGCCATTACAACCGCTGCTTATTTCAGATCATGAGTTGCGTAATTTATTTCATGGTTCTTAAGTTTTCATGAAGCATAAGCGATAACCCCTTCATCTTGCATCAAGACTGCACCTAATCCTTCTTCTGATGCATCCGTGCATACAAGAAAGTCCTTGTCCATGTCGGGTACTTTTAATATTGGAGCCGTTGTTAGTCAATGTTTTAGCTCATTAAATGCTTTCTCACATTCACTTGTCCATTCAAACTTAACCCCTTTCCTTTGGAGGTGGGTGATGGGATTAGATATCTGCGAGAACCTTTCTACAAACCTTCTATAGTAGCCTGCCAATCCCATAAAGCTACATACTTCTTTGACATTCCGAGGAGAGGGCCAAGTCATTATAGTTTCAATCTTACTGTAATCAACTGCAATGCCTTTGTCACTAATGGTATGGCCTAGATATTGAATTTCTTCTTAAAAAATGAACATTTAGAAAGTTTTCCATATAGCTTATGTTCTCTAAGGCATTGTAGTACCAACCTCAAGTGTTCTACATGCTCTTTCTCATTACGGGAGTAAATGAGGATGTCATCCAAGAACACTTAGACAAAGCGGTCCAGATATTTTCGGAAGACACTGTTCATCAAGTTCATGAAGGCTGCTGGGGCATTAGTCAAACCAAATGGCATAACAATAAACTCATAGTGTCCATATCGCGTTCTGAATGCCGTCTTAGGTATGTCTTCCTCCTTGATTCTTAGTTGATGATAACCTGGCCGTAAGTCTATCTTGGAGAATATTGAAGCTCCTTTTAGTTGGTCAAAGAGGTCATCGATTCGAGGCATGGGGTACCTATTCCGAATGGTGGCCTTGTTTAGATCTCGGTAATCAATACATAACCTAAGAGTTCCATCCTTCTTCTTTACAAAGATCACTGGTGCACCCCAAGGTGACACACTGGGTCGTATAAAACCTTGATCAAGAAGTTCTTTGAGCTGTATACTCAATTCATTAAGCTCTGGAAATCAATTTCTCGAATTGCAGGCAAACCTGGGAGCTCTGGAGGAAATACATCTGCAAATTCGGAAAGTAGTGGGTGCAATTTATCTGAGGACTTCTCGTTGGTAGGAACCATTTCTATTGCATAAATCTTGCACCCTTTCCTCATACACTTATTAACTTTCTTGGCTGATATGAGGCGCAACGTAACATCACATCTAATCCCTTTTATTACTTTGGTTTCTCCTTGGTCATTTTTTATGAGAACTGTCTTATTATAACAATCCAGTATAGCTTGATGGGATTCAAGCCAATCCATTCCCACAATTAAGTCATACGTCCCGAGAGTCATACTATATAGGTTCATCTTGGTATCACACCCCCCAATGTTAACACTACAATCTCTTATCATTGACCCTACTGATTGCTGAGAGCCTGATGCCATTTCTACCATTCTAAAGTTACTTTGCTCATGAGTTGTCAATCCACATCTAAGTATTGTTGAAGGTGAAATAAAACTATCAGTGGCACCTGGATCAATTAACACAGATAGAGGGATGTTATTGATCATACCTGCAGACTCTACTACAGTGGCTTGGTGCTCAGCCTAGCGATGGTTTGTGGCTACATGAATTCGATGTGGGTTTTGTGGTCTTCCTCCTTTTGCTTTGTATTCTTGTTGTTTAATCCTTGTTTGATAGCTTGGACAATATTTTCTATAATGTGGACCTTTACATTGCCAACATTCTACTTGTGCCTGCTTCTTACGTTGTACTTGTCCTTGGTCACCAAATCTTCTACCCCACCCACTATTCAAGTAAGGTTGACCCTTACGTCCTCCTGGAGGCAGTCGAGAAGTTGCGCTAGCGATCCGAGAAATAGTGTTTTGTCTTCCCTGGAATCTATATGGCTGCCCCCCAGGTTTATTTAGCCTCATTGTGGAATGTTCCTTTCCTGAATTTTCATCAACCACCATTTGTTTCTTCATATTTATTTTCCTCAAGACTTGTTTGGCTAAACTAGTGGTTGTTGCCATAGTGGTGGGTTTCCACATGGCGACTTCTGCTCGGACTAAGGGGTCGAGTCCATGCAAGAATCTTTCAACTTGATGTTTATCATCAGCCATATAGTCCACATGATGGACCAACGAATAAAATTTAGCTTCATAGTCCTCGATAGATCTACCATTCTATCGTACTTCATGGAAAGCGCCTACTTGTTGGTGTTTGTACTCTTCTGATAGGTACCTAGTTCAGAAGGCTTCCTCAAACATTTCCCAAGTAACTTGCACTGGGGTGACTTGCATCTTCGTTTCTTCATTTACCCACCATAATAAGGCATCTCCTTTTAGTAGACTCATTGATATCTGGGCCTTTTCCCTAGAAGTGTATGCCTTAAAACTAAGTGCTCTTTTGACACCCATTACCCATGCTTCTGCTTTTGAACCCCCTTCTAGACCCGTAAACTCTGGTAATTTGGATTTTTGGACTTCTTTCATAATATCAAGTGTTGCTTGTCCATCTTTGGCATTGAATTGAGAATTTAGGTCTTGTCTCTGTTTTTGTTCCAATTCCTTTTGCACATTTCCTTGATCTCGTCCTTGGCTTGAGACCCAATCCTTAAAGATATTGGTCATTTCCCCAAGGGAATGTAATATAGCTTGCTCAGCTGGGGTTCCTATCTCTGAAGTGGCGGGAGGTGGTGTTTCTACCTCAGGGTTGTTTCGGGTTTGTCTTCGACGTTTAGGAGCCATGATCTACCCTGTAATATTCAGTTAAATTATACATTACTTTTATGCCAAAAGCTACAACAAATTTAGAATATGTTCAAATTTAAAATATACATTTAGTTACTCAATTGAATTACAATACTTAAACCATAAATTATCACAAATTTCGTAGTATAGAAACATGGAGTTTATGAGTTTCATAAATTATCAATAATCACAATACTTAAACCACAATTTTGTAGTATAAAACCATAAAACTTAGAGAATTGGATCAAAGTAAAATAAAACAAAATTTGAATGAGTAAAGCTTAAGAATATTGGTGACATTATTGTGTTAAGAAGGTATTGAATTTTGGAAAGAAGCATTATATGTCACAATAATATTAATTATGCAGATTCATGACTTTAAGTATTTGTTTATGCAATCATTACTTATGTAGAAAAATAAATGGACTGTTTTAAAATAAATTGTTAAACAAGTGTATCTTGAGATTCTTATGACTATTCTAAGAAAATTTATGAAATCAAACCATCAAGAAATATTCCACACCATAAAGAAGAGACACTGCCACCCAATCCAGAATCGGATCGGATGACTGGGAAGGTTATTCCTCCCCAACACAAAATAAAATCATTTTATTAATTATATGGCCTGCCTTCAAGCGCACCCGCGAAGGCAACACCATATCGCATCCCTTATATTACAATACCTTTAGCCATATTAATTGCCCGGATAAGACATAAAATTGCCTGCATAAGACAAAAGACATAAGATTGTAAGCTTGCGGCCATGGCTATGTGTGTTCCTACAAATTCCATTGTTCCATTGTTCACATATGCAAGATTATACGTGTAAAACAGTAGAAAATGGTAGAATCACTTGAATAAACAAAGTTAGCGCGATTGGCAGCCATAAGTATTAAGGATAAAAGCACACCTTAAATATTATGTAGTTGTGCTGTTATTGCTCACATTGGCTGATTCTAATGCATAAACGAGATTATCTTTTATATAGAAATATAATGGTGAATTCTGCTTACAGAAGGAATTTCTATCACTTTGAAAGCTCAACAGTGTAATTAAGGTAAGGGCCCATAACATACAGTGGGTTCTTCTTTTGTTATGTGAATATTTTTGGGATTTCCCATGGATATTAATTGGGAAGGAATTGGGAAGAAAAGGGCATGGGTGAGTATTGAACCTGGTCTTGCCGTAACCCAACAACCCAAAAATATGCACCAACCAATAAGCTCGGGGTGATGGCGAAAGCCCGCAGTTATAGGAAGTACAGGTACCGATCGCCATTGATGGCGATGGTTTTAGCGGAGATAAGCTTGAATAACCGGAGCCTATTTGCTGGCTGGACGTGTGTGAACATCGTGAATTGCAAGCTCACGCGTGCCTGCAATCTGAGGCAGACTGATAAGCGCTCTACCATATTTTAAGTCAAGGCGATTGACGGAATTTGGCATTGCTTCTTCTTTTGGCATTAAACCCGTCGGCCAATTTACTATATTTTTCCTGAAACTCGAATCCCTCATGTATCAAGTTAGTATACATACAAAGTGTTTGATGAAATGTCTGAATGGGGTTTGTTGATAATTAAGGTTGCGTCTCAGAGTAGGACTCTTTGGCAAAGCAGGTGACCTGCTGACAAAGTATAACCGTCGCCCAAGACGCTTAAGTTCAGATGTTTTGAGCGCCTTCTAGGTTCTTTCTGGGGACGCTCTAGGGTGGGATTTTGTGATTGGTGTCGTGGAATTGCCTCCGGGATTCAGATTTCATCCTACGGATGAGGAGCTGGTGGTTCATTACTTGAAGAAGAAGGCTACGTCTAGTCCGCTTCCTGTGTCGATTATTGCAGAACTTGATCTGTACAAGTTTGATCCGTGGGATTTGCCAAGAGATCGCAAGTACCCTAATGGTGCTCGGCCAAATAGAGCTGCAGCTTCTGGATATTGGAAAGCTACTAGGACTGACAGGCCAATTCTAACATCTTCTAGTAGACAAAAGATTGGAGTAAAGAAAGCTCTGGTTTTTTTTTTTTTAGAGGCAGGCCACCCAAGGGCATCAAAACAGACTAGATTATGCATGAATATCGTCTCACTGATGGAATATCAAAGCCAAGCAGATGGGGAAAGTGCATGTCGATTACCAAAATTAAATAAACAAACCAAAAAAAAATTCGGACAAAAATGATTGCAGAAACAAATTATCTTTCAGAACCACAATATAAATAAATTTATGATAAATGAGCTTTATCGGATGCCTATCATAAAAGCACACACCACTTGGTTTATGTTGTGACAGAGCCTGCAAACAATTGTCAAAAATGGCTAATGAATTAATGAAAACAAATCAAAATTGCGAAAATCTAGAAACCCTGATTTCAAAGTTCAGTTGCCGTGGAAATTACTCATAGGAAAGTAAGCATCCTGTAACTTTCAAAAACAAGTCAAGTTAAATATCCTAAAAAAAAAAATAGATGCCATAGGTCCTAAGGGTTGAGCCCTCCTCTGATACCATATGTAACAGTACAAAGTAAAAATAAGTTAATTTCTTAACTAAAAACATGAACAGACAAATAAGTTCATACCTATATTACCTGTAATTGAAGTCTGCCAGATGGCAACAAGGTTTTGGGGACGACTCTCCACCCAACCATAGGCTCAATTGTGAAAGGATCTACAAAAACTGGCCACCCCCGAGCCCTCAATCAATGTACTGCTGCCAGTGACTCCTAAGTCTTAGAACATCATTCTCCCAAGAGAATGCAAGATAGAAACTCGGAAAGATGGAATGTAGGAATGCCTTTCATCTTCCTCCCATCTATTAAATAGAAAAAACATTGGAACGGGAACCACATGCACACACTCCATGTGTCTACATGCAACTTTCTTTTGATTTTTAGCTTTTTTGTTTTATTTCTTACTTTTCTTTTGATTTTTAGCTTTCTTGTTTTATTTCCTTCTTTTTGATAGTTTTCTTGTTTTATTTCTATTTATTCTTATCTAGAGCTTTAGTATGGTTATTACTATTTTTATTTTTATTATTTTTATTTATTTTCTTTGTATATATTTTTAATCTAATTTATTATTTAACATTTATGATTTATTATTTTTTTTATTTATTATTAAGTGATTTATTTATTATTATTTATATTATTAATTATTATTTTGTATTGTTTATTATTTTTATTTATTATTATATTATTATTTTTATTATTTATTATTTATTATTAAGGAGAGGGATATTACACTGATACAACACATTTCCAACAGCATACGCACTAAAACAACCGAAACAGTTCAATTGTCTTAATACAGGTTAAAGCAACATGCATTATAAGAGTCCAAAGAATAGTCTTACAAACAAATACAATACATGTGTGAAAACGTGTTGGCTTGTTAACATGCTTCTGAATTAAGCAAAAGTTTCAAGACACATCCGTACATCATATATCACTAACCCCGATAGCTTGTACACACGAAGACAGACCTTGAACATAACCAGAACATGACTGTAAGCACGACATTGCAACCAACATTCTAAAAGACGACCGATGAACGGTCAAGCGAGGAGGGTGAAAATACTCGACACGAGCTCATGGGATGAGCCTGAGTATTTGCAAACATCAAGGAAAAAACCAAGGAAGGCTCTAAAATTGGGTGTAGGCCAAAATTTTGGAGGGTGTTGCAACCACTACAACACTTCTTGAAGAGGATTAGCATGGATTTTCCTAACCAAAGTCGCACTGCCAGTGCTAGTCACTAGTTAGTCCAAAGTGTACCAGCACGATTTTTCTTGCTAAGAGTAGCACAGGGCTTGCAAATAGGGTTTTTCGAGAGGCTCTTCCAAAATTAATTCAATGTGTTTCTTCTTGTTTTCTTTAAAGATGATTTGATCAATGTTTTTCATGGTGAATTCATTGACATCTTTTGTCGCTTTGCGACATTTTGGGCAAAGTTCGACAGCTCAGGGTATGAGACAGGGAGTGTGACAAATTATTGTATAACACATTGGAAAATTAAACTGCCTCAAGCAACTTGCACTGCCTGGCTTAGGCTCTATACAGTCTCCATAAATTCATCCCGTTGCTTCCTCTGAACAACGAATTTCTGCCTCTGCTTCTGAGCTTCCCCGTCTGAGCAAAATTACTCAAGTACCATGTGAATATTTCACCACTAAAATTCTATTGCAGCCACTAGAATTATTGCTTCTAACTGTAAATTAATTATGTAGTTTATTGCTACTACAAGAATGAAATAATCACACTGCAATCTTCACAAAAATATTGAGCAAAATAAAACCACTAGAAATGGAAAAAATACTAGCGCACACACACAAAAATTTGACACAGTTATTTTTGAACTAAAGTTCCTTGAAAAACCCAACTTACAAAAAATCGGTGCAATATCTAAGGTTTTTTATTATTAAGCAGAATTGAGTACAATTTGGTTGCCGAAAATTGGAAATCCCATAGAGATAATACTAGCGAAAATCTAGTGAGAAATTTCCCTCGCCCCACAAGCAATTCGACACTAAAGACTAGCCTTTATAACCCCTCCACGAATTTCCTTGCGTCACCCTTTACATAGGCTCTGTGCAGGAACAAATATGTGTTGCATGGATCTCACATTAAGCTTCCTCTTCAACTTGTTACAGACTTTGGAAATATTTCTCATGGCCTTTGTGAAATTTTCCCACCTCTGGAACTATGAAACAACTTCCCGAATATAGAAACCAAACTGCCTCTTAGATGCTTTTTCACAACCCTTGTGTAGCCTCTCTATGGCTATTTCTACCTCTTTGCAATGTACTCTCTAAAACTGGAAAATCTTCCTCTAGACCACTATCCCTGTCCCTATTTTTCTCTGCTTCCCTTCTCTGGCTCGAACACTTCTAGCAACTGTTACTGCACTCTGGAAAATTGAACTGCCCAGGGAAATTGATCTAAAGTGTGTGTGCTCCATCTATCCATCAACCTCCTCTTATAATCTCTAGTTGGGACTCGAATGACTATGATTAAAACATAATCAATGGCTAAGATTATTTTAGAATCGATCCATGTGAGTTTCTATATTATTCACACCTTTCTAGATTAATACTGATTAATTAACCACTTTTCCAAAGTTTAGAATTAATAAATATTTAAAAATAGGCTAATAATCTAATTGAGATACTTCTAGGTGGAATTTCGAGAAACAATTTCGGGTTATGGATAAATTCTGTAAATTAGCCTCGAGACTAGAACACCTATGATGCTACAGAAACTAACACAAAATGTCTATTTTTGGCTTACTAAAAGTTCAACAAAATGAGCATTGGCGGCAAGAATAAAAATTAGTTTATAACTTGACATCTTTGGGGCTTGAACCTAGGTCTCAGCCAAAACCACGGACCCACAACCAATAGACCTGTGCTGTGTTACTTGATATACCATCCCACAAAATTTATTTTATGATGATTAGCCTTCTTGGGGAGAGCATCAACATTCAATCCATGATTGATCCAAAACTAAACTCAACTATGTATATCACTACCCACGTGTATCATCTTATTATTATAACATTAGATGTGTTATGCCATCGAAGTTCAAAGCAATGCCCTCGGAGCTCGGATCGTAGACCATATAAACAGAACGAGGCCTCTGCGCTTGGGCTATAGATAATACAAAAAGAGCGAGGCCTCTAGGATTGGTTCATAGATGATACAAACAGAGTGAGACCTCTAGTATTGGGCCATAGACAATACAAATATATTCAATCCTTTGGGCTTGGACCAAAGACAATACTACAACAAGTAAAATTCCCCTTGGGGTTGCCAAAACAACACTGCAACAATGATGCCCCTTTGGCTCAACCAAAACAATGTTGCAACAATGATTCTTTTAGGCTTGGGCAAAAAACATTGTAACAATGTCTCTTGGGCTCTATCAATCAATACTACAATAGCGATGCCTCCGAGCTCAACCAAACAATATTTTAACGATGCCCCTCGGGCTATGCCAATCAATATTGTAACAATGATGCCTTTGGGCTTGGCCAAACAACACTGTAACAATCATGCCCCTTGGGATCTACTACAATAAAATAATGATGCCCCTTGGAATCTAATACAATAAAATAATGATGCCCCTTGGGATCTACTACAATAAAATAATGATGTCGCTCGGCTCACCCAAATACATCACAACAATGATGCCCCTCGAGCTTAGCCAATCAACACTATAACTAAATAATGATGCCCGTCGAGTCTGCTAGTCAACAAAAATAATGATGCCCCTTTTCTTGGCCAGGCAACACTGTAATAAAATAATGATGATGTCCCTCGTCTTAGCCAATCAATACTGTAACAAATTAATGATGCCCCTGCGAACTCATCCAAAACACCACTACAACAAAAATAACAATGCCCTTACGGGTTTGACAAATCACTACAACAACCAAAAATAAAAATGTCTCTCAGGATTAGCCAATACACACTGCAACAACAATGTGTGACACCCCTTTGGGTCTGAACATGGACTATCAATGAATCATCCACCAACATAACAATTGTACCAACTAATCGCATAGCTTACATTGCCAAACTTGCATCAAATCATTGTGTGTTGAATTGTTGTTTTTATGTGGAGCTCAGTCATATGTATATATACATAATTATGTGGACCCGAGTCATGAGGAGCCAACCATAAAGCAGGACATTAGCCGAAATTTTTCCCTTGGTATTTCTCCCACATTACCAAGCCATTTGACCTAGTCCCAGGGTCCATGGTCATTTGTATGATGCCATCATGCCACATGGCATCTCGTGAAGGATGCCATTTGAACTATTGACCTATTATAATGCTCCAAGTCCTCCTACCATGTGGAAGTAATTGGTGGCACAATGTCACCATGCTAACATCATCTCCTTTGTTCTATTAATCTCTACCACATGTGATGTTATGAATGGACCACTATGTATGTTAAACATCATGCAAGTTTACTTATTTGTTGTCATTAAAATTTGTAGTAAAACGATGAATCCATTTGATTTGGGGAAAATGCACAACCTTTAGTCATGTCAAACATCATGCATCTTTCCTTGATATCCATCATATATTTGACCACCAAGCCATAGATCCACTCGAGAGTTGTGTACTATTTAATATATTGATATTTGGAGGTTTTTCCCTATAGTCTTGGGCCCTTAACTAATGTTGATTTTCAAATGGGCATAACTTCTCATGCGAGAGTTTTTCAGAATGGTATATATTGTTGAAAAGGTCTCGACGAGGACTATGCAATCCTTATATTTGTAGGATCATTAGGACATCATAAGCCAATGAAAAATTCATTAAACTCCAAGCTTCTTTTAACTTCATCGGATGAGGATATGCAAAATATCCAACAATCTTATTTCTTTCTTTGACCCATGAATGATATTGTTGTTGTCTTAGAATTCCCCTTTGACATCATTGACACTTGTTGTCATTAATGACAACACTATGTGCAATAGGTTGGAGGAGCTAAAGTTGTTTCCACCAGATGTGGAGGGGCATCTAGCATGCTTAGAGATGGGTTCACCACTGAGATCCAAAGTGATTCCTCATAGCAAGTGAGTAGCCCAACCCATCAACATAGATACCTCCATATCCTCCTGATACATAGGTCATCATTCATGGCTACTTTTATGGTATCTTCTCTCCTTTGCATTCTAGTCTTTCAAAGACACTGGCTCCCTATCATGAACTATCTAGTTTTTCTTCTGGTTGTCTTAAAACTACTAAGTTTTGTATGTGGTTTTGGTTGTTTGTTTCCCCTCCATTGGGGCGACATTTAAATCTTATTTCCATGTATAACAAGTCTAACTATTAATAATCATTTTTTGAACAATGGTTATGACGCTATGCAATATCTGGTTTGGTTTCCCTTGCGACAAGCAAGAGATAGTTGATGTCTATAAAATCATGTAAATATCTATGAAATTATGGATAAAATTCCGAAATTACAATAACAACAAAAAATAAGTTATATAAATAATATAATATATCATTGCATACAAAAATGGAAAGATTGAAACTCATCATGATTAAAATAGATGTTTATTTATCTATCATAGAGTTCAAATTGTTGGAGTTATGATTTTTGAATAATAGCTATAATAAATGAAGACTTTCAAGATCACATGGTGAAAACAATATTTAATGAATGAAACTAGAGGTTTGAATAATGAGCTAATATGAGGGAACACAATTCAATTCAACATAGTTCGTTTGAACATTCCCCTCATTGGAATTAGTTTTCACTCATGTATTTCCAAGTTTCATCACCATTTTAATGAAGATAGGGAAGAAAACCTCCCTTGTTGACTGATGGGCCTCCAAAAGAAGTGAATCATAAGGGCCATCAATCCACACCAAGGCACATAAAAACTATATTAAACCCACCTTTTGTATTCTTAATAACAGACTTTACTAGCTTAATGGGTTCATAGGAGAGTCAACGAGATTTTTCATATTTTATGTGCATTGTGCATGATTTGAAGAGATAATAGACAAATTTCGAGAAGATCCAACACTAGAGATATTCGCAAGACTTGTTCCCTACTGCAGCAAAGTCTTGACTTGACTTGCTGAGGGAATTTAATGCCCCGTCTTGCTACTACCAGGTGGACTAGGAGAAAGATCCCCTTTTCTCATGATTTTTGGATGGAATTGCAGTGCTCCTATCAAGGATGCTACTCTCCACTCATTTTATAGTAAGAATCTTGAGTAACCCACTAGACATGTAGAGAAGAGTGTGAAGAATAACAAGAAATACTAGATTTTTGTTTCCAAGCAAGTCTTGTAATTTTGTAAATGTACAAATAGTTTATTAGTTAATGGAAGTGGTGTTATATTTTAGCTCCTAGTTTATATTTCCTCCAAGGGACTCTAAACATCCTTGGGTTAGGCCCACCCTAGGAGCTCTAGATCCCTCTTGTATTACTTTTTATTAGTATTGTGTTTTTTAACTTTTGTAACATTTTTGAAAGTTGTTTTTTCATAGCATTCATGCATGGCTAATTAGAAGGATTTCATGAACAATTATTTCTTACAAGTTATTTGAGACTTGATTGTAATAGTTACATTAGTTAATGACATTTTCAATTTTCATGTATTTCATTTCTTTTGCTGCCACACATTTATTGTTCATTGTTTTCTTTTGTTGTGTAACTAGTTTTACAGCTACAAGAAACACGCAGAGCTTAGTTTGTTAGGGTAAATTTGCAACATGTTGTCTTGAAGCATTATTCAGGTTGATTCTATCATTTTCTAACATTTCCATAGCTTCATTGCTTCTCAGACTCGCATTTTTCTTGGTTACACACTTGTTGGATTGTCTCCTGAAGCAAAACTTGGACTTCTATTACAACCTCTAACTAGCCCTTCAATCTCACTCAACTTTGCAATAAAATCATGATTTGACTTATTTTGTATATTGAAACGCTTATAGAACCCAAATAATGGAACTTGGAGGTATAGTAGATTCTTTTAACTGGTTTGCTTTAGAAAATTGTGTTTTCCTACAAATTAGATTTTTAAATTCACAGTGTTTGTAATGTAGGAAATCTAGAAATTGATAATACAATTTAATAAATATTAAAATATTCTTTAATGAATTTTTTCAAACACGTTTTGTCAAACATTTTGAAGACAAATCTAAGAATAGAGATATATGAGAGGCAAATCAAAATTTTATTAACTTATTAGAGGAGATTACAATGCAATATTAATAATTGAACTTGGAACCAAAACTCTTGCAAGGCTAGATAAATTCAGTCTCTCGAATGCCAATACAAGACTTTTGAAATAATTCAACTTGTAGAAGGAATTGGCTTGACAGATTTTGTCTACAATTTTAACAACAATTTGGCCTGACAATGACACTAGATCATGAGTAGATTTGAATCTCAACCTCTTTAAGATTTGAAGAAGAATTCAACCTTCTAAATACCAAATACAACCTCCTTGAATATGAGATTTAGTCCTCCTACGATGGAAACAATTTATGGGAAATATTGTCCTCTGAATTAATGCAAATCTGCCTCCAAAGAATACAAGAGCTTGTCCTATGAAATAAGCTTCCAATTATATATATATGATGCTCAGTATGTTGCCTCCAAATGTGAATGTTTCAATCTTCAAACAATAAACCCAAACCTCTAAAATAATAGGGTAATTTGACCTCTAATAACTCCGGAAATAAATCATTTTATGCCTCCTAAACTTAGCTTCAAATCTTTAGTGATCAATTTCCATATTAAACTCGTACTTTTGAGGTATTGAACCTACCAATGGATTAAAGTAATCACCCTTCAAATTTGAGACTCAAACTAAAGATAACTTAGGCTCTTGGAATATAAAAATCGATCTCTAGGACTGCAAAGAATTAACCCTCATATAACAATAATTTCTGGGCATAAATAATTCTCCAAGGAACATTGGACTCAACTCTATGAAGTAAAAAATTGTTTAATAATTATAAGCTACCCATATAATAATTATAATACTTAGTATGCGACCTCCAGATAGTAGATAAACCCAGAACTCAACTTCTAACAGTGTGGTCAAACTCGACCTCTGAAAAGATGATATCCAACCTCTGACTTTTTATCTCAACCTTCACCAATTGTATGCCTTTGATCTATTATAAAGATGCTCATGACCCGCAAGAATAGAATGATCTCATCCTGAATAATTAAGAGGCTCTCATCCTAAATAAGAATGTATAAATTATGTGTAGATTTGAATATGCTCATGAAATTTCCTAAATCACAAGACTCAAATCTACTCTACTGCTTTGCGGAATTCAATTCACAATCTAGAACACAAATCATAAACATGCATTAAGAAATAACACACAAATTCAAATGTTTATCCAAGGGAAAGAACCTTCTCAAAACCCCTTCCTATCTATATTTCATTAATCAGAGAATAGAGATGTATTACATATGTTTGCTCAAGCCTAAGCACAACCTATAAGTGTATAGCCTATCTCTCTGTCTGATTGACTGACTCTGGTCAATACTTAGCCAAATTTCAAGCCCTCCAAGCCCACAATTCCTTGCACAAATCCTGACTACTTGGGCCCCTACTATTTAGGAATTTCCCCTCAATTAACTGCGCAATTCCCAAGGATTGATCTCCGATTACGTGCACCACCTGTACACCTTGAAATAGTCTACAACTGATGTTACACTACCTTGGAATCTCCATCTCAACTGGGTAACTCGAATTCTTTGCATGCAACATTTATTTTGGGCCGATTGATTAGTTATCTGGATGATCACTAAGTGTGACTGAAGCCTAACTGCACAACTTGACCTTCCACTAGATCCTCCAATAGTTAGAACTAGTTTCATTGACAATAACTCAATTTAACTGAATTAGATTTATACAAAGTAGAAATTACTCATGCTTAACTGAACTTAAGTATTCCAACTCAAATTAATTAAGCTAACAGGGTGACGCAAACCATGTCACTCAAATTAACTCATCCAAGTTGTCTGATGAAATGGAAATTTGAATTTTCTCTAGTTTGACCAAGGCAAATCAAACTGAGACTTTTCTTGTTGCATTTTCAACAAAGAAGAGGTTGTTGACCCTTAAAATTTGCAGAGGAATTTGACCCTCCAAGTACTAATTTTATCCTCTTGAAATGTGCTAATTTCACCCTCCAAAATTATGCTTTTTTCATGTATAGGAGATGAGTCTAGGCCCTCCCAAAGAGGCAATTCGATCTAGAAAAAAGCGGTTGGACTTAGCCTCGGTAATCACTTGAAATTCGGGCTATTGGAAACATTAATTATCAACCATATCCAATGATAATTTGGACCCCTAAAAACTGAAATCAATATCCAGTAGATCACCTACAAATAAGCACAATATGAAAGTTTGAATGACTTCCTCAATAAACCAACTAGGGTGGTTATGGATGACCACTGAAATCGACTGAATACTAAATAGGGTGGCAATGAGTGTCCGTCGAAACTAGTTTGAGAGTCCCACCTGAAACCCTCAAGACGAAACTTGAAACTCACATAAGCTCCAAACCAATTACAAGAAATCATTATCAGAATAGAATGCTTAAGAGATGGTCTTCTTTCCCTTTTATAAGGTTTTTCTGGATCTTCTCCAATCTTTTGGAAGTCTCCATTTATTATTTTATTACTAAGCCACTTAGTGTATTTTTGCCCCTTTTTAATTTACCCATTAGATAAAAACTATTTTTCTCCTCTTATTTAATTAGGGTATTTTTATTATTAATTAAATTCACTTCTATCTCCATAAAATTCTCAAACTGCCACCGTGATCACACTAACCTCTCAAAACCCATTTTCACCATCAGGTCTTTTAGATATTTCCTTCAAGATTCCAACGAGCTATTACACTAAGGTGTTTGTCCTAGTAATTAACCTGAATTAGTACTTGAAGCGTAATTAAATAATATATGCCCGTTAATAACTTTGTTTTATAAAAATAGTCAAAATGTAGCGAAACAAAGATCGAACTATAACTGATCCTGATGATGAAAAATGGTGATCCTAATGGAAACTCCTAAAACTCCTCAAAACCCGTCAAGGTGACAAATAATGAAATCCATCTCCAATGACGTGACTAACATCAACTCTGGAAATATCTCCTAATCTCATCACAAGATAATGCAAAAACTGGGGACATTATAATATTTCATTTCAACAGTGTGTTTTTCCTTTCCTTGCAGACAACATAGAAGAGTGCAAGTCTGCTTTCATTTCATTATAGATAGTATAAAAGTGTGCAAGCGTTCTCTCTTCCATATCAATTATCTTAGTTTTGTGTGCCATTTTCCTTCCAACATGTCATTTCCTACAATTGTATTTTTCTTGTAGCATAGATTAGTTAACTTGGTCTTTATACATCTATCTTTCATTTCAATTTTTGCACCTACATAAAAGTCAACAAGTGAAAGAGATTGTTCTTTTTTCACATATATTGCCGCCTCCTCTTAAGTTTGTATGAACCTCAGGTTAATAATTAAAGTTGAAACCCTTGGGAATTGCAACATTGTTGTTACAATACTCAAGGCCATTACTGACCATCTTTGCAATAGAATTCTTGTTAACAAGATCTTTGTCCAAAACCAAAAATATTGTGTGCAACATTCAAGTTCTTAAAAAGTTAGTACAAATGGGGTGATGATATTGAAGCCTTGAAATTTGTTGTACCTATGAGCGATATTGGGTATCTACACATGACATACAAATTCTAGTAACGTCCACTTATAACATAAAAATGGATAATAATAGATCTTCACCTATAACATGGAAATGGATAATAGATTGAGAAAATACCATTTTTCTATGTATCCTTTTCAATTTGACACTTGTATATTTTTTGAACTTAGACATGGTCAAGTGTTACAATAAAATTGATGATCTAGTAATTGCTTTAAAACACTACCACACAAGCACATTTCCAATGGAAAAACAACATTAAATTGTCAATTATTATCAATGTTCAAGAATTACAACAAGCCACATAGGAAGTGTGTTACGAACATAAAGTTGTATAAAATAAAATAAACATAAATAAATATAAATAATAAATGATCAAGTAATGATTATGTTAAATAGTCATTAGTTAATTGAAAAGGTGTGACTAAAAGATATGCCCAATGTGAAGGACACGTACCTAGTATATATGTGATCCCTCATTGTAACACTCAAACATCACTTGTACATTTTATATATATAATAAATTATTATTATAAATACCTCTTGTGTATTTTTCATATTAAGACAACAAGCTATAAGTTTTTTTGCTTCAGTTGTATTGGAGCCATGCAAGACTTTGAACAATATCCGTCACACAATATAACCATGTGAGTCTTTGAACGTTATTTGTCACACAATATGCCATTATGTTTACGTCTTGGATTCATTGAACAGTTTAGTAACATTCAAGAAAATCTTCAACAATGGGAAAAATCATATGTAGAAGTTAAAGCATGTCTAAAGGAAATCGATAATAAGGAAGATAATAGCGATAGTGAAGAAACGAAACAAGTTGAAGTAGGAGAAAAATATTTTGATCAAAATGATGATAATGAGAATGAAGATGTAATAGATAATGATGAAAATGAAAGTGATGTCGATGAAGATTATGTAGATCAAGATAATGATATGGAGGAAGCATGTTGCATTTCGAAATGCCCTGATGATGGTGCAGAAAATCTTTCAGATGCAGCAATAACATCAATTCCTAATTACTGCCCTGATAGGCAAGCCATTTTCCTAATGAAAATGGAAGCCTTCAATATATGCTTTCCTCTTAAGTAAGCTTGTACAGTCCACAAGTGCAAGCCCTAGAGTCATTATGGGATGATTGTGATGACTTTGAAGATAGTACTACAAATTCAGAGAGCAATTTTTCCTATGATTCCTTTCAGACGGTTTCAAGCATCTCTTGTCAAGTTTCCAAGAAAGGGGATGACACAAGAATCTCTTCCGACAAGCATACTACTTCAAGAGAATTTTCTCAAAAGAAGAATTCCCTCCTGGATAGCCCTTATTGAAAAGTGCCATTACAATTAACAAAATTCCTTTTCCTATAACTACAGCCAAAGAAATGTTTGTGGTTGAATGGACATTCAAATTACCAGATAGATGTTCCCTGATTGCAGAAGTCCTTTCAAGGAAAACAAATATTAGTCAAACAGAGTGCAACAACAAGAGTGAAACTAAGGCTTTAAATCAGATAATTCTAACACAGGAAAACTCTAAAGGGAGTGGTCCTACCTCCTCACAGGACATTGATCCTCGAGATGAAGAACAATCCTTGGTCCAGAGGTTACGGCATGCCTGTAAAAATAAAACTTGTAGGGAGTTTACATATCAAGAATTAAAATCTCCAACATTTGGGTTTGCAACAAAGAACCTCATAGGAAAGGGACATTGCAACAAAGTGTTCAAATGGGTTCTTCTTGATGGGAAATTTGTGGAAGTTAAATCATTAAAATCTTCTCGAGGGGCAGAGCAAGAACTTATTTTGGAAATTGAAATTACTGCTACCTTGCAGCACAAGCATATTGTTTCTTTAATTGGTTATTGTGATGAAGAGAAAAGTACGCAACAAATTATGGGAAAATGGAGTTAACAATGGACAATACTTTTGTCTCTATGGGGATTCGAAGGGCACATGGGAATTTAAGTCTCCACCACAGCCTCCATCCAATGAAGCAACACCTTATCCTTTTACGCTGAACAACGAGCAGGCCCTGAAGGGATTAACCAGAGAATGGATTGAGTTCATAGCAGAGCATTCTAATGCTTGGTTAATGAGATTTGTATCCCTAGATGCTGCTTAGGATAATCATGCCCATTGTTGTGTCTACAAACTAGGAAAGTGTATCCCTTGAAGAGGAGCAGTTGGTATGTTCATCTGTTGTCACCTACTGAATCATTATCTGCACAAACCTTCTGTCATTTCACCATGCCACCGCACTACCTGTTCTACTGCCCTTCACCCCCTCGCGCTCACCTCCATGCCCCCTCTCCTACATTGTGGCTACAGACCAGGCTGTTGTTCCAAAAACCGATGAGCAAAAATCCGTCAGTCACAA